>OZ020509.1:59568472-60768472 GCA_963971375.1 Platycheirus rosarum | reverse complement strand
TGGCGCTACAGTTCGGGACGAACCTGGGCCTCAACCAACATGCCTCTCCAGCCAACTCGGTCTTTGGCTAGCTGCCTCCAGTTTTGCACTCCAAGTTGGTTGAGGTCGTCCTCCACTTGAGCGCGCCACCTAAGGCGAGGTCTTCCTTGACTGCGTCTACCCTCTGGGATGGAATCGAAGATCCTGCGAGCCGGAGCATTGTTGTCCATTCGCTCTACATGACCTAGCCATCTTAAACTTGATATGCGTATTTTTTTGACCAGGTCAAAGTCGCTGTACAGCTCGTATAGTTCTTGGTTGAACCTTCTCCTCCAAAGCCCGTTAACGCAGATAGGGCCAAAAATCTTCCGAAGAATCTTACGCTCGAAACGACTAAGGATATCTTCATCCGCTTTAGATAGAGTCCATGCCTCGGCGCCATAGAGCAGGACTGGGATGATTAGGGTCTTATACAGAGTCTCCTTTGTCTTTCGAGAGAGGGCTTTGCTACTCAATTGCCTTCCTAGCCCATAGAAACAGCGATTGGCAAGAGTAATTCTTCGCTTTATTTCTGACGAGATGTTATTGTCAGATGTTATAGCGGATCCGAGGTACACAAAGTCCCTAACTACCTCAAAGTTGTACCTGTCTATTGTGATGTTTTGTCCAATCCGCCGGTGTTGTGTGTCCCTTTTTGTGGACAGCAGGTACTTCGTTTTGGCCTCATTGACTGCTAGTCCCATCTTAGCCGCTTCAGCTTCAATGCTAGCAAACGTTCCAGTGACAGCTCGCCGAGTTCTGCCAATGATGTCTATGTCGTCAGCGTATGCTAGCAATTGCACAGACTTGAAAAAAATTGTCCCACTACAATTGACTTGCGAGTTTCTTATAATTTTTTCAAGTATTAAGTTGAAGAAATCGCACGATAGCGCATCACCTTGTCGGAATCCTTTTTTGACGTCAAAAGCTTCTGTGAGGTCGGAACCAACCTTGACGGAGCAGCGAGAGTTCTCCATCGTCATCCTGCACAGTCGGACGAGTTTTGTGGGAATGCCAAAACCTGACATGGCTCTGTATAGCTCGTCTCTATAAATGCTATCGTACGCGGCCTTAAAATCGATAAAGAGGTGGTGGGTATCGATTTGGAATTCTTGGGTGGTTTCCAGGATCTGCCGTAGCGTGAACATTTGATCGATTGTGGACTTTCCTGGTCTGAAACCAAACTGATAGGGGCCAATCAGGTTGCTGACGAAAGGTTTCAGGCGTTCACATAGTACGGCAGAGAGGATCTTGTAGGCGATATTCAGGAGACTTATTCCTCTATAGTTGGCGCAGTTTAGAGGGTCTCCTTTCTTGTGAATCGGGCAAACGATGCTGAGGTTCCATTCATCAGGCATACTTTCTTCTGACCAAACTTTAGAGATGAGTTGGTGTATGCACTCCACCAGGTCATCTCCGGCCGCTTTAAAAAGTTCGGCGGGTAATCCGTCGGGTCCAGCAGCTTTGTTGTTTTTTAGTTTAGATATTGCTATCCTTACTTCATTTTGGTCAGGTGGACGGAAGTTTTGTCTGTCATCATCCATGTTGAATGGTTCATTCTGCCTGACAGCGGGATTTTGGCCTTCATCGCCGTTTAACAGTCTGCAGAAATGGTCCTTCCATGTACTCAGCACCGACTGTGACTCTACTACGAGGTTTCCATTCCTATCTCTACAGGCTTCTGTGCGGGATTTTTTTCCTTGGCATGTTCTTTTTACCTGTTGGTAAAACTTCCGCACGTTGTTCCTGGAGTAGCATCTCTCAATATCTTCGATCGCGCGCTTCTCATGCTCTCTTTTTTTCTTTTGGAGAAGCCGGTGTTCTTCCCGTCTTTTCTGCTCGTAAAGCTCGCGAGCAGCTCTCGTCTTTCTTTGCAGCGTCGCTTTATATGCCTCTTGTTTGGCTGCATGGGCCTGCCTGCATTCGTCATCAAACCAGAGGTTTCGTGGTGGTGGTCTGGTGAAACCTAGCACATCAGTTGCGGCATCTCTGATGGCTTGTTGGCAGTGTTGCCACTGATCTTCGGCACTTGATGCTGGCGGTACTGGATTTCTTGAGAGGTTACGGGATATTCGATCGGCATAGGTTCTGGCGGTTTCTTGCGATTGCAGCTTTCCGACGTCATACTTCCTCACAGTATTACTCCGTTGTTGTGGAGTTCGGGTTATTCGCATTCTTACCTTTGCTGCAACAAGGTAGTGATCCGAGTCGATGTTAGCTGCTCGGAAGGTGCGAACATCCAAGATACTGGAGGCGTGTCTTGCATCGATCGCAACGTGATCAATCTGATTGACGGTTCTTTGATCTGGGTGTCGCCAAGTCCCTTTGTGTATATCGAGATGAGGAAACCGTGTGCTTGCAATGGTGACGTTATGTGCCGCTGCGAAGTCAATTAGCCTAAGTCCGTTTTCAGACGTTGTGTCGTGTAGGCTATGTTTTCCGACAGTCCTACCAAAGATTTCCTTTTTACCTATTTTGGCATTAAAATCGCCTAGTACGATCTTAACGTCGTATTTAGGGCATTGCTCATAGGTTTTTTCGAGGAGCTCATAGAAGTCATCCTTGGTGGCGTCATCTTTGTCCTCTGTGGGGGCATGAGCGCATATTAGGCTAATGTTGGCGAATTTAGCCTTGATACGGATTGTCACAAGTCGCTCACTTACGTGTCGAAAGCCCAAGACTTCTTGCCTAAGTCTACCGCTTATGACGAATCCGCACCCAAATAAACGCTGTGGTCTTCTTGCGCAATCACCGTAGTACACGTCACAGTTTTTCATCCTCCTTTTGCCCGGCCCATTCCATCGCACTTCCTGGATGGCAGTAATTCCTGCTCTGTAGCACTCTAGGGCCTCCGCTAGTTGTTTGGATGCACGTGGTCTGTTAAGAGTTCTAACATTCCACGTGCAGATCCGAAGGTCGTTGTCCTTGATTCGTTTTTCCGGGTCGTCAACAGTAAATCCGTCCTTTTCCGAGGCTATTGGTCGCTTCGCAACTTTTTCTTTTTTCCGTGGCAGGGTTGTTAACCCCACGCACAACCCCCAACCTGGAGGGCCAGGTCCTTTGTTGGATTCCTTGGACAAAAGGAACCGGAGAATCCGGAGTCAGTAACCCACTTCGGGGATATGAGCGCTGCCGTTGGCCCATTAAGGGTTCATCCGCCACCATCTCTATTTCAATGCCCTGACTTGCATTGAATTGTCCTAATGACCTTATCTCCAAATACGTCGAAGTAGCTCATTAGGGCGTCTGCTTCGTTGACTGTTGACGCCACCGTTGGTCCAATTGGTTGGGCTCATCCGCCGTACGTCCTCTTTCTGAGGGGCTCGTGCAAGACTTCTGCGAATCGATCAGAACAGTCATTAAAGCAGAGCATTATAGTGTTGCTATTTTTTCTGTGTTCAACACTCGCGCTTATAAGTTTAGCAGGAATGTCCGGATGGACAGACCAGTACCCGGTGGTTACCGCGGGGAGGTAAAATAAGCACAATTGATGTGTACGATATAGTTGCAGCGACTGTGCATCACCAGTTTGATGCCTTTCAGTGCCTACCCTATTCATACAGCACCCAACCACCATTTTTACTAAAAACCATTAAGTATTGTGGTTTTTAATACTTTTTATAACTTCAAACTGTGCTATTTTCAACGCAAATGCTACTTGTTTTTGTAAAAGATCTTGCTTTTCAATGTAATTATGCACATAAAAGCAAGTACGTGCGACCCAGTCGTGCCCATTTTTTTATAATAAACGCGCGCACAAGGGACTAATTGTTTCCCTTTTAATGTAGAGCACACCGCGTGGGCATTACGAAGATAGGTAGGGGAAGGATAGGAGGTGTCGATTAACATTTGGTTTTGAATGCTAGCAGATCAAAATTGCAAGGGAAAATCTCGCCCGGTAAACTATTCCAAATTCGTGTTGTTCGGCTAAAAAAAGAATTAATTAATTGCATGGTTCGTCCGAAATTGGGCTCAAAGGTGCACTGATGAGCATACCTTGCGAGACGAGTATTACGGGAGAAACTTTTAATGGGAGGAATGCAGCTGGCTATTTCGAGTTAACATTTTTTATAAAAAAAAAAACATAAAATAAGGAAAGACATGAAACATTGTATCGGTGTTCGAGAGGAGCAATTGTTTCAGCGGCAATTCTATTAGCTATCAATCTTAACGCTCGATGTTGTATTCTATCAAGCAGGTGAAGCGATGTTTGCGAAGCACCTGTCCAGAGGTGGGAGTTATACTTGAGTTTAGGGCGTTTAAATGCTTTATAAATTTTACCCAGATCAAAAGGTGAAAAATACTTCTTACACCGATGCAAAAAACCTAAGCACTTAGCAGAATTTTTAGCGATATCAAATATATGGTCGTTCCAACGGAGGTCGTTGTTGACATACTCATACCGAATACTGTGAGCTTTTCGGTTTCTTCGATGTAAGTACCATTCATGGACAATAACATTGGGGGTATGTTTAGCTTTAACGACAAAATACAGCATTGAATTTTCGAAGCATTAAACTCCACACGATTCCTATTACACTATTTGACAATGGTGTATAAATCGGAGTTTAATAAGCTTGACATGCGGTACCGTTGCAATTGTACGTCCGAAGGTGAAGGACGTGAATTATCAAACGAATATAAAAAGCTGAGGGTAGAGTCGTCAGCAAAACAGTTAAGTGGACAAGAAGATCATTTATAAAAATGAGGAAAAGAGTCGGACACGGAACGGAGCCCTGGGGCACACCAGCATTTATTTTGTAGAAATCTGACTTGAATCCGTCCAATACAACTTGTATTGAACGGTCCAGAAGATAGCTTCTAATCCAACGAACAAGAGTATTATTGATCTCAAAAGCACGCATTTTCGATAAGAGAGCTTCATGCCAAACTCTATTAAATGCCTTGTAATTACTCGAAACAAAATCTGCACTGTTTGTTGAAATCCGTTATTTTGTCCACAATCGGCCATCCAATACCCAACAATCTTCGTGGTGTGTGACATCAGCTTGATTCAACGCAAGCTATCCTTATTTTTTCCTGTATCACCCTTCTCCTTGTAGATTTGAAGAAGTTAACTTTCTCTTCATTGATTACACATTTTGTCACCGCTGATAAGTTTGTCATTCGTTTTTTGTACATCGTTCGATACACATTAAAATTATAAATTCGCTATTGTTACAAACAACAAATTCGTTTTCTTTCTTTTTTCGCGTTTGTAACTAAGTTCTCTATACATTTTTCCATCAAATCACTAGTGGAACTGTTGCTGCGGAAGCCATACTACTGGAGAAGCTTTCGATCTTCGAGATATTCCTTAAGTTGACGGTTAATCAACGTTTCCATGAAACCAATTTTGAAGATGAAAAAACTACTTGAAGCTTAATTAAATAACTCACCTTTAACAAAACAAAAAACATTTATTATGTCCCGAAAACATACGTAACGAAGCCACTCAAGACTGCCATGCATCATGCTCCGAACCTAAATCAAATTGTGTACAGATACATTGTGTGTCAAACTTATCCTACTTCCACTAGAAATATATGGAGCATACGTGGCGAAGAACAATGGGGTTGATATCCACACTCTCTCCCGCCACCTCTTTCTAAAGGATACAACTTGTTGACCTATTTAATCGGGAATATCTCAAAGATTTTTTTCACATGCATATTTGAGATGATGTGAGTGTAAATAGTGCACCCAAATCTCTGTAAGTCAGAACTTTAATGAATACGAAGTGATGAATGCCATCAAATCCTTTTCATTTTTGGGAAGGGGAGAAGTGTGCGCAAACTCCTTATCCCTTTTTTCTTGCAATTTTTTGTATTGTTGTTTTTGCGTTTTATAAAAAGTATGTATTTTCAGAAGTTTCCGAGACTCCGTATTTCTATTTTTGAACAAGGTTTCAGTTGTGAGGAAGAAAAACCTTCCATTCCCGTTGATAAGAAAAGAATTCCAGAGGAAACCCCTATAAGCTGTCATTTATTTCCCTTTAAAGGCATTTTCTTTATTGCGACGTTGGAATAGAAAAGAAGGACGAATTTACTGCGTAGTTAAGTTTTTGGTGTTATTGATGGGGATATGAAGGAAATGGATATATGCATGGTTGGCGCTTGGAGTTATTATAAGGTGTGAGATTTGAAGAAGTGGCAGATGATTGTTGCGTTTGAAGATAAAATGCGTAGATAATTCTACAAAACCTGATAACTTTTTCTGGATGTATTATTTCCATTATAACATGTGTTCTCATATTAACTGCTTTCGTAGTTTTGTTTTCCATATTCGTGATTTTTTTTGAGAAATGTATAGCTTCATGGAAGTACTTGCAAACACAAGAAGCCCAGCCAAGCATTAGCACTGTTATGGATGGAAGTGGAAACAAGGAATTTTTCTTAGATGTTAATACAAAGGTACGATGTTCTACTACTGAGCATAACAAGCCAAAAATGGAACCAGCTGCCCAACTTCAAGCAGACAGTACGGAGATCATGTATCGAAAGTTGGAAGAAATATCTGCACTGACTGCAGATGCAAACTAAGCTATTCAAGAACTGCGACAAGCCAATATGAATAAGGGCGAAATTTTTTTCAAAATTCAGGTCTAGATGGCTTACGATTCTCATCTCCAAACTTATCAGCGGTGACAAAATGTGTAATCAATGAAGAGAAAGTTAACTTCTCCAAATCTACAAGGAGAAGGGTGATACAGGAAAGAATCAGGATAGCTTGCGTTGAATCAAGCTGATGTCACACACCACGAAGATTGTTGGGTATTGGATGGCCGATTGTGGACAAAATAACGGATTTCAACAAACAGTGCAGAATTTGTTTCGAGTAATTCCACCCACAGATGCAATTCAGAATATAAAAATAAGAATTGAAAATGTTGGGATTCCTGAAGAGATTCTTACACGGATTTTGAAAAATACTTTTTATACTGCTACTTTTTCCTTGCTCATTTTCTGATCCACACCGACTTTTTCGGACATTTCTTTGAATGAAACATTTTTCCAATGTGCGAAAAGTAAAAATATTTTGGAACTATGATCAATACCAAATGATCTGAGATAAAAGAGTTAAGCATTGCGTAGATAAGATTAGATTAGAATAATCAAACGAGATGGTCTAAATATATCCTAGATCACTGCGGCCACATATTGGGCCTATTGTGATATCCTCTAATTTAGAGCTCATCTATGATACCTATTGCATTTTCTGAGAAATGCAGCTATGAGCCAGTTACAGTCCCATGCGATGTGTTCAGCTGTTTCTTCGTCTTCATTGCACATTCTACAGGTGCTATTTTTTGCTATTGCCATGGTCATGAGGTGATTCTTTACTCTACACTGTCCATCGAGAAAGCCGGTTACCAGTCTTATCTGACTCCTGCTGGTTTGCAGGATTTGATTTGTTCTTTTGTGGGAAGGTTATGGCATGAACTGTTTTGACTGCCTGTGACCTTCGGTTTTCCCTCCAGTAATGGCGTGTTTGGTTTAAAAGACATGTGTTTGTTTTTATTTGACGGTGGTGATTGGCAGACCACAGAATGTCCTAGGCATCATAAATTAATCTGCCTTCTAATTGCCTTCATGTCAACTACGTACCCAAATGAGATGAACTCTGTTCGAGGTAGCTAGTTCTAATAGAAGTTGAAGGCAATCCCCTGCGAGTTTTGACGTAAATTCAAAGGACTTTATTGCAAGGAATGCTACTTTGCTCTCGGATAGAATATAAATGTTCTCGTTAATGCGAGATCTGTTTAAGTTCTCCCGAAGGAACAGCTCGATTGCATTATTTCAGCCTGAAAAACGGAGCTGCTTGAGTACATGTTAGCGAATATGGAAATTTCTGAGCGATATCCGTGTATACTCCAGCACCAACTTCTTGATTTGTTTTGGGACCATCAGTGTACCATACATGAGGATTGTTAACAAAACTTGGTACATTCTGTTCCCACTTTTGGCGATCTGGGAATGTGAATTTGAAGTTGTGCTTGAAGTTAAATCTTGGTAGAAATTTATCTGTCAATTGATTTCCAAGTAGTTTTTTACTTGCGATTATAGGTACTATAATGCAAGTTATGCGTGCAGATTAAACATTTTTAAATTGCAATCAAACATGGCACTATGATGATAGAGAAACATATTTCAGTTTCTGGCAAAATTCTGTCTGTCTGTCTGTTATTTTAATATTCTACAGAGGACTTTTTTAATTTTTTTTTGCTCAAATATTACCGGTACTTGTCATATAACCGTTAAGTAAAAGCTTAATTTTCTCGAAAATGGCTCGAAGAATTTTTATGAAAAAAATCAATGTACTTTTGTAGGTGTGGTATATATTTTGGTGGAAACGGCACTCCAAGATATTTATATTCGCAATGTCAATGGGGAATGCGGACAATGTCGTCCGCATACATCAAAGTTTTTATTACTGTACCAGCAAAACTAATAACTCCAGGCAAAAACGATGTAAGGTCATCCAAGAAAAGCGAAAACAGAAGTGGACTCAAAATACAGCCCTGTTTGACCCCGGAAGAAGTATGAAACCAGGAAGATCCTTCATTTCCATCCCATACTGCTGTGAGGTTTTGCTCCTATAGCCCTCGTAATCTTTTAAGTATTTTCGACGATAAGCCTAGACAACAAAGTTTGTAGAAAAGGGCATTTCTGTCGATTGAGTCGAAGGCAACCTTGAAGTCAACGAAGAAAGCATATAACTTTTTCCCCTTATCTAGGTATGATCTAGCAAGGCAAGTTAGTTAAAATATGTTATTGTCTGTTGAATATTCTTCCCTGAAGCCGGCTTGAAACTCGCTTAGAAAATTATTTTGTTTTATCCAGTTTAACAGTCTGTCTTTAATGACACCAGTAAAAATTTTCATGACAGAGTTCATAAAGAATATGCCTCTATAAAGTTTTCTGAAATTTCACTAGAATTGAAAATATAATTATAACTTTTAGTAAGCTTAATCAAAAAAGTTTCTGTAGCGTATTTGTAAAATTCGTACGAAACACGGTCATCCCCTGGAGCCTTGCTAAGATTGCATCTGTGTAGGACTCTCATTACTTCTTGAACTGAGAATGCACTGTCGAGATCTTCATTTTCTACTAAAGGACTTGCATATAATATTTGACTTGGTCTTGGTGGTGCACCTAGAAGCTGTTCGAAATGGTGAGCAAGTATACTCGTACTTTATTTATTTATTTGCAAAAGGTATACCGTTGAGTGTACGTGCCAGCTTCCAAAAGGATCGACTGTCTCTTACTTCCGACAATCGTTGCATGAGGTATCGGGAGTATTGCTTTTGTTTTTCTTTGCAAAGATATTTGAAAGCTTTATTCGCCTCTTGATACATCCTTTTTGCGAAATTCGATTTTCTCTCAAAAAACCAAACGACTTTTTTCTTGCTCTCTCACAATCTGCATCGAACCATGGATCTTTTCAGCTTTGCAAACGGACTGTTTGAAATGATTGTGCGGCCTGAGATACGCATTTAACTAATGTCTCAATACCATGGACCGATTCAATTTGCTCATTACTTACAGAATCAAGAAATTGGTTAAGATTTATTTGATACAGTTCCAAAAAAGAATTCTTCCATTGAAGTTTTGGTAAAAGCTTCATGTTTTCGTTGGTGTAACCCGGTTCTTCATCAAATCGACATTTAACATTCAGTGGTAAATGGTCAGAATAAACAGCTCATCTACTTTTAAATCATCTACATACATACTTTTTAAAGACATGTTTCAAACGTAAAATTGTTAAGGTTTCTGAAAGAAATGAAAGTGTTAAATACTTATTCATCGAAGTTGCAAGTGCAGTTGAGAAGTGTATGATAGGCGTAATATACAAACCACTAACAATTATCGACTCAACTTCTATTTCAGACATTCTAGAATAATTATCACCTAACTATAAATAGAATTTAATAGCAGGGGGTTTTAACATAGATCTTTTAGATAAAGAAAATGGTCGGGATAAGACTTTTTTGTAACAATTTTTTTCTTTACGTTTTTCTGGTTTATTTAAAATAAAATTCGATACAGTTTAACACGAAATACTTTTGAAAAACCTCAAGAATATTTTCTTTTTTGACACTTCAGCATTATCTATTGTTAAACAATACCTAAGATACAGATCTGAGGCAGTTTTTGCAAACTCAAAATTATTGACATTTCTTCTTAATTACACTGGTGTCCCTGAAGGATCAATTCTGGGCCCACTTTTATTCACACTGTTCAACAACGACTTAACCTCGATACCCAAGCGCACAGCTGAATTCATATGTACGCAGATGATGTGCAAATTTACTTGAGTTATAGAATTGGCATGGTAGAAGATGCAACGGTCAAAATAAATGAGGATCTAACACGTGTAGGACAGTAGGCTAGAGATAATTCCTTGAAACTCAATTCGAACAAATGCCAGGAAATTGTGATAAATATCTCTGTTTTTGATAGAACTAGAACCAACCGTCGAGCTCAATGTAACAACGTTAAATTATGGTAAAACAGTATAAAATCTAGGAATAATTTTTAACCAAACGCTAGTACGGGACTGTCACCTAATAAGTACTATTTGTCGAATAAACACTTCATTGCGTTTTCTATACCTTTCTGGAATACCGAAGAAATCACTGTTTGGTGTGGATTTTGGACTGGTGGCGTCATATTTCTTTGAGAATTACGTTGGCCAGACCATCATCGTTAAAGGCGAGCAATATAGGTTGATTGATGATGACTACCACCTTCTTTAGGCCTGAATTTAATGATATGTGGTTTTAACAGAACGGTGTTATGTGCAACAAGTCTCACGTCACATTGGAAATTCTGCACGAGCAATTCGATTCGATTTGTTTATCTCACGTGAAGGTGATGTTAACCAGCCACCGAGATCGTGCGATTTGACCCCGTTAGACGTTGTCTTGTGGGGATTTCTAAGGTCGCAAGACTTTAAGCCACAAGCTACAGTGGCCCATGCCATCGGTCAAATTCAGTCTGATGATTATGCGCGAGTCTTGGAAAATTGGACATTTCTGATGCTCGCCACCCAAGAAACTGCGGGAACATTTGAACTATTCTATTCCATATACATACATATAATTGCGATGTTATATTCTATATGTACATACATAATAGTTTTTTCAAACGAATACAAAAAGTTGATGATATATGACACACTATTGGAATGTAAGGATAGGAAGACCCTTTAGAACTGCACATGCAACTACCTATCTAGTGGCTTATACACTCAACCATTCCTGTGTGTGTGTTGTTAATCAGCAAGAATGGAAGGGACCTACAATTTACCGCCGAATCCGAACCGCTACATGATATGCACTTTTTCGAGACAAAATGTTAAACTTGTAGATTATGTCAGTTCCTCGCAAGAGGCTCTTCGCTTATTAGTCCGACAAACAAACCATTAAGCTACGGGGTACTACTAAATACTTCTACTACTACCTACTACTTTCACTACGTTACTGCTCCTAATTTTCGATTCATAGTATAATTGCTCGTTCAAAAGCAGCGGGGGCTTCAAGTTGTGTTAAGATATGAAGTGTTCTTGACCCTTATCGCCGATAATCAAACAATTGACAAAATCCTTCAAGAATCTTCAAAAAAATCATCAAGCTCGTGTTTTTTTTATCTCAATATTATGCCAAAACGTGAAAACCTTTTTTTTTCGAGGTCAGACTGACAGCTGTGAATATATGTATAACTGCCAGTTATGTTTTTATTAGGAACTTGATCTGACCTGTAAGATTTTCATTACTTTAACTACTAGTTACACCTATCAGATATTGTGAAATGCAATTTAGGTTGATAACTGAGAAATAAGTGTCCAAGTGTTTAACTGAAACTTTAGTCAGATATTGTAGGTAGAACAAACCCTTAAACTATTATTTTTAAGAACGATTAAAAATATTTAATAAAAAAAGAAAAATAATATAAACATTATCTAAAAAAAGTTATTCGAGTTTCTTAATCTAGATTCATCAGCCACCCTGTATGTATGTACATTACCTACATACAATACCTAGGTTAGTATTCAGCATGACAATATTATAACGCCTAGCTAGACTCTAGACAATACAAAGCTATTTAACTTAGGGTTTTCTGATTGTTTACAGAGTTTTCTTAAAAATCTTATATAATTTACGTTTCAATGAGGGTGGAAGTATAGCTAACTACCTAAACTGCAGTTTCAACTCCTCCGGCAAGGATTCTTTACGCATCTCATTGATTTATGCGTAGGAGTTCGTGTGCTGTACATTCATACATATCGACCAACAACAAAAACATAAATAGATATACGTATTTTACTTGCTAATGCTGTAAAATCTTTAATAGTTCTTGGAGAGGTAGGTATCTGCCCGCTTAACCAACATTCACACCAACCTTCCCCATATCAAAAGAGTGTCCTTTTTTATGTTTAAGTACCTAACTTCTAAACTACCTAGGAAATCAAAACAAACAATCAGTAGATAATTGTCATAGAAATGCGTCGTGAATATGCACTTTAAAAAATGGCCAAACACCAATATCTACGACGCAAAAAAAACCAGCGAAGATTGAAAGAAGAAAGAAATCGGAACAAAGGAACATAAAATACACTTTTCCATATCAAAACAAAAAAAATACCAAGCCTGGAAAAGCAATAGAGGAATAGAGTTAGAGCATCCAGAACCAGCAAAAAAACGCCACTAGAACGACGCAACAGTGCATTACCACTACACATATAGATTGCACTGGCTTTGGCAACTTACACACTTAAATTGTATATACCTATTTCAAACCAGTTTCACATTTTTTCTATTTCTTATAATGTATCTACATATATGATGCTCTATGTATCTATGATCCATTCAAGTAACTGAGGGATACTTGAATGGTATTACTTTAGTAATTAATATATTAAAAGATACTTTTCAATCTCTACCTAGGTTTTGCCTTCTTTTATTAGCAAATTATAGGAAAGGGAAAAGAAAAACATTGTTATAGTATCGCTGAAAAAGGTAGATACCTTTCCCCAGTTTCTTTTTTTTATTTTGCTTGGTCACCAACACTGTTGAAGGAACTTGCTTAGCAATATGTATACAAATCAGCTGGATTTCTAGCGGGAATTTCTAATCACGCCAAAGGCTAGAATGAAATGCAACGAAAACATTGACCTCTCCATTTCACTCACACTCGCTACCACAAGCTGCAACACCAAATAATAGCAACGATACAAATAACAAATTCAACTAAATGCAAAGCCGACCAACAATATAAGAGAATCAATGAATTCTCCATCTCCTGTTTATAAGAGAGAAAAACAGATTTTCTCTCAATGTTGATATCAGAATCAATGTGCCAAAGTAGATGTGTACTTTTGTTGCTTGCTCATTTCCGCTTTATGAATTTCAAAGATAAACCATATAAAAACAAATGATGACGAACGTAAACAGAGAGCGACTATGTTGCCTACTTTTTAGTGACCTTTTTCTAATTAGGTAATGAGAATGACGGCAATATGTTGCTCTCTTCGCGTGCTGTAAAGAGAACTTTGTTTCTATTTACTTGACCTAATTTTTAAAAATGCAATGTTGCCGACTTTCGTATGTATTTTGGGCTTTGAGTTACCCATATTCTTATATGGGGCATGCTAAAGATATTTTCCTCTTCGTTCATGCGTGTGCTTTTTTTGTTATTGTTGTTAGCGTTTTTTTAGGTGTTTTGTTGAGGATGAAAATTTTTATTATCGATTTGTTGCAAAGGGTCAAGTTAATTTAAGATTCATGGTTATAATAATACAAGCTTTATTTAGATTTACCAATTCATCGAAACTAAATCAAAAGCTTTAAAACTACTTTCTGTTTTTGTAGAGAAATGCAGGTTTTCATATATGCTTAAAGAGAATCTCTCCATAAAAAAATTAAACAAAATAAAAAAATAAATACGCAAAAGCGGATGAGGACGCATTAGGCTGCTTCGAGAGAAAGATTTTAGGTCCCGTATGCATTAACGAAGAGTGCAGAAAAAGATAAAATGAAAAACTGTACCGGCTGTAAAGCGACACAGACCTAGCCAAAAGTGTACAAAATCAACTTCTCAGATGGCTGAGACGCGAAAAAATCTTCGATTCCACCCAAAAGAGGGACGGTGCAGTAGAGGAAGACCGAGACTAAGGTGCCACACACAAGTTGAAGAGGACCTCAACCGACTCCACGTGCGAAATTGGACCGAGTTGGCTGGAAAAGCTTGTTGTTCCACCAGGTCCACCCTAAACTATAGTGCCATCTAAGGTAAGGTATTATGTTGACATTTCAATCTACATATTTTTTGTGTTTTGATTTGTAGAAAAAAAACGTTTATTAAAAACCCTTTTTAAATTAAGTTCTTAGACCTTAGATCATATATTTTTTTTATACTGTCCAAAATAGTATTCGTCATTTGGAGGCTTTTTCTGAATTTGTTGATTCTTATTCAATCACGCTTTATCATTCCTGTTGTCATGTGAAGCCGTTAATTTACTCAAATACGTTGTGTACATTGCCCAACATTGATTGTTAACCGTATGTAAGCGCTAGAAGGAAACTGCTTTGTAGAGCTTTCCTTGCAGTTTCGGGTGCATTTTTCAACTAAGGAGATGGGACAGTTTTCTGGACACTTAATCCACCCTACACTTCCTTTGCTATTGATTACAGATTCAAGATATTTAAACTGTTCGCCCTTGAGGAGGACAGTTTCATTGAAATAAATGTTCGTCTTTTTGGCGTGTCCATTTTCTTATACATCAAATGCTCATTTCAAGGATGTAGTATCTTCACTTATGATGGCTCCATCATCAGCAAAGATAATTGATTTATTTTCGGGTTCGTTCCCTCTGTTAGAAAATTAATGTTCGTAGGTGGGTAAGGAATAGATATTTAGTCGTTAGCAATTTGTTCACTGAAAAATCTGGAAAATATTTGTACCATATTATCACCCTTCAATGCTTACATCCTCGAACATAATGGCCTTATTTTGCCCCATATTGAAATGTTTGTGTTATTATCACATCACATTTAAATGGTTACATTTGGTATGACCGCACCCAAAACAAAATATCAAATTAGTTAAGTAAACCTCCAACTAACAGGTAAATAACAAAATGGTCAGTTTTATTCTCTTTTTCTTGAATGTAAAAAGGATTAAAATTAGAAACCATATTTTTTATCTTTTTGAAAAAAAAACATACTTTACAAAAAGTTGATTTCTATTTTTAACCCTTGGTACTACTCAAAGCCATAGATACATTTCAAAATTTGTATGACCCAATCGTTGTTTTATTGCGATAGCAATAAAACACAAACAATAATATAATTCTTATATGTATATATGTAAACGTGCTCGGAACCGAAACTCTTACTCTAATTCCAAAGTCTGCATTATTCTTAAAAAAAAGCAAATTGATGTCGATTTGGAAAAAAAGTGACTTCCAAAAATAGTTTCCCAGTTGCCAGATCACAATTTTATAGACGTAGTTTTGAATCGGCCTTGAAAAATGCATGCCACCAACAAAGAGTAATCAATATTTCCTTACTTCCATTTCCACGTTTCCTAAAGTTTACAAAAAATTGAAACTTCTGAGATTTTATGTTCCGTATTTTTTTAGAAAGTTGAAACAGATCGTAATAGGTACTGAAGCCCCATTGTAAGAAAATTATACATCGCCTGACCTTAAAATATTTCTCCATTTTACAATGGGCTACTTCAAATGCTCTTTCGCAAGTTAAAGTTTGTCAATTTTATTATTTTTTTTATTACCTTAAGGATTATCGGAATTGTACTTTAATGTATTTCATATCGGCCTAGCAGAGCACCAATTAAATTCTTCACTTCTGCGAAGTTTTTCCTTCTGAAATCAATCTTTGTTATAAGAGTGTGTTTTTTTCGGTGGAATATTGCTTCGGTGACCCATAATACACTAAAACTAAATTAAGTTTGTATCCAAAAATAAAATAGAATAAATTGAAAAATTAATATATTCACTTTATGGAAGTCTTTTGTCGCAAATACAAAATTTAAAATTTTCGTTTGCGGGATTTCTGTAAATAAAAAAGGTGTGTAAATAAAAACTAACCAGAAATCAAAATCTTCAGAATTGCTACGTAAACAGTACCTACATACATACAATTTCAAATGCGCTGTTTTATAAAATGTTGATCTAGTACAGAAAGGGAACTAACAAATTATCAAACCACATCAATATCAGACCTTGAACGTACATACTTTGATAGAAGCACAACTATTATTTTAACAGCAACTGTATATGTAGTTGAAAAGTGAGAATGCCAGATTTCCCTCATTTATACACCAAAAAAATTGAAATCTTTAAAACACATTGAGAAAAATTGTTTATATGTTATCTACCTTCATATTTTATACTAAATTTAGATTTCGCCTTGAATTGTTTTACAACATAGAAACTTACCAACTTACCTACCTATCACTTTTATTTATAAAATTCCCTATCTACTAGCTTTGATACAACACATCTTCTTTATCATAAATAGCAATTCATCAGTATTTCTGTCCTAGAAATTCACTAAATAAAAAAAAGTATTCAAACAAACACGAACATTTTCGACCTCCAAACCATATCCCCTCATTTCAAAAACGCACTCTTCTTTTCCCCCAGTCAACGACAACCATACCATTCACAATTATTTAACCAACCCAACCTATTTTTGCTAATGTATCTAATCTAATACCCAAGTAAATCTGGCAACATGCCCCATATTTGAAGGAAAAGAGCATTCTTATAATCCAAATCTCATTCTCTACAGTAATTTTTGCTTTTTATTTCTTGCATTGCAATTAAATGTTTACAAACAAATACTCATTAATTTTTACTCTCTTCGTTGCTCTGTATACACAAATATTTCCCCTTTTCTCTCATTTTTCTTATCAACATTCAACTCCAAAAAAAAAATCGTCACTAATAAACCCCAAAAACTGTAAAATACTAACTTAATCTTCTCTTGAGAAGTAACGATGATGCATCAGAAATATATTTATTACTTGACTGGCAACTTGCCACCAGAGGGAACATGTATCCAACGCAAAAATCCAAATCCACAAAAAAAAAGTTACAACTGAGATGTTGAGATACAGAAGAAGCAACATGTACCTCACGTAAAAAATATTTAAACAATGGAATCCTTACATTGTTGATGCAAGGCGGAGACCAATTTCAAAACAAAATGCACTATAATCTCCAAACAAGCCACAAAGAGCTCAGCAATGGGAGATTTTAACATTAGAAGAGTAAGAAAAGAAACATAAGAAAGGAGGAAATTTTCTCTCTTATCAGTCAGTTTCGTCATTATTATTAAAGTTGTAACTGTTGAACCACCACAATACCCCATCCCGTTCCCCATAAATGATAACCCCAACAAAACCGCAACTCCATACCCACAGTTATGATGGTCTTCGATGTGTGTGGGTTGGTTAGGTATATTCAAAATAGTGTGTAGATACACTCTACCCGCTGTATATACAAAATGTATCTAACACAATGGGGAATTTTTCGTTTTCAATTTCAGCATTTCTCAGTCGTTGACAGCCAATTCTCGTGTTCAGTCGGGTAGCCTCAAGTTTGTATGTATAGATCTAATATATCGTATAGTAAATTTAAATATAAAATCATAAAAATAATTACATCTACAATCTATCCATTGAATCCATCAGATACATCTGATCGAATTGGAATCCATTAATCTGTATTGAAGTTGCTGCGTGCCGCAATAATTATACAAAATTATAAATAAACAATCTTATTAACTTTTTTTTAATAATAAAAGGAAAAACAGAATACAACGCCTTCATTTATTTGTAAACATCAGGCCGGCGTTTCTAGCAGCACAAGGATTACTCTGCTTAAGCCTTATTAATCATAGTTATTTAAATCTTAACACACATACAACAAAGAGTGATTTTGTTTTGGTGATTCCTTAAATTCTTAAGAGAAAAGTAAAATAGAAAACGTTCTACCAAGGGAATTTCTATGAAAACCCTTTGTGCATTTTGTATTCGTATCTTTTCTATCATATGTATATCAATCGTCAGATACAAATCGATATAAAGTAAACAATCAACTGTGAATATCGTTTTGAACAACCGTAAACATTCGAATTGTCTTGCTAAAAAGGTATAGGTTCGTGCTAATCTTTCACAGGTTCTTCCTCAATTATTTAAATTTTGTATCTATAAAAAAAATAAACAAACAAAAATTATTGCATCTCCAATATTATGGTTGGTAATATTATGTGCAGGAAAAATTTTAATATAACGTTTCCAATTGACAAAGATGTTTCGATATCTCTTTCTGATGTGACAAAAAATTCTAACCATTTCAACAATAAATATCATCGCAATACCAACAAGATTGCCAATAATAATTTCATTGTTAAATTTAATTTAAGTGCTAAATTGATAATCATTGCAATAATATTATTGTTATTAATTAAACAATTGGACATATCGGTCGGTAGCATAGTCTTCGTGGTCGGTTATTTCTTATCGCAAATTGTATCTAAATCGCTGCTGTCAACGTCACCAACAACTCTGTCATTATTATTATTATCAATACCGTCGTCAGCAATATCGCTAGCAACATTAATTCCAGCTTCAAATGCCATTTGTGCTATCGGTTTTGGAATAAATTAATTCAAAAGTGCAAAAGATACTTAAAATACGATAAAAAAAAATATATTATATACATCATCAAAATAGATAATTTTTTCGCTTTGCAACAAGTGTTGTGGGATCGAGTGAATGTTTAGCAACATCTAACAATCTTGATGAATCTTTTCATCTCTATAATTGAAATTTTGTGGTGTTTTTGTAGAAAAATCAAATATAAATCTCTTTCCGGTAATCTTCTATCCTCTCTCTCTTTCTCACTCCTTTCGTAACGACGAGAGAAAGTGATAAAGATTAAACAACAGTTAATAATCAGCAGAAAGTGTTATAAAGTGAATTTAAACAAAACTTCCGGTGAGTTTTAACTCACCTTGAAAAAAAAAACAAATTTCAAAAAGTATCTTTGAAGTAAAAAAAAAAATAATAATCCTGTCGAAATTAATAAATTACTTCTTTTTTTTTGTTTTTTTTTTTTTATTTTTATTTGCCATTTCTTTTTCAAAAATAAATAAAAAATAATGTCAACTGGTAGGCGATTGGCTAAACGTTCGATTATCGGTACCAGAGTTTGTGCACCGGGTCCAGACGGTCTGTGGTATTCGGGTGTTATACAGGACGTTAAAACACCGCCCAGTCCATCGCAACCAAGTGAGAATAATAATTGCATCAATCTGACGCCGGACACTAAGTATACGGTGCGTTTTGATTTTAAAACATCTTCGGTGGCAACAAGTGCTATAACAATGCAACAACAACAGCAACAATCAAACGATAACAATAATCATAAGATTTCGGTGCCATCACCATTGGCAGGAACCGGAAACGAAGCAGTCGCATCTGCAACGCCATCACAATCACCATCTCCAACGTCTTCGTCGTCGTCGTCGGTATCGGTACCAAATACGATGGCTGCTTCTGTATTGGGACGTAGCAACGGTACTGGTGGTGTTATTATGGATGCCCGCCAACATAACAGTGTTCGTTCGTCAAATTTATTGATAAATAGTCCAGCACAATCGTTGCGTCGCAGTGTAATGATGAAGGAGTTTCGTGAAACTGATTTGATTGGACCTGGTTTTCGGTCGATTATGGGCGTGCAATTGCATCCCAGTCAACGGGTGTTTTTGACATATAACGGGCGCGAAACTTCGGGTGATGTTGTTAGCCATGATTTGGCCAAGGACGAAGTTATTGTCAGGATTATGACTATTGGCAGTGAGGTGAGTGATATCTTGAGAAGAAATAAATGTATATACCTATACAGTTTTGACATAGATACATAAATATTCTTTATACTTATACCTACATAGCTACCTTGACTATGTAATGGAAAGTAGGTCAAAGATATAAATGTAGGCCATGGGCGTTGTAATAGGTGTAGGTATCTGCGTTCTGGCTTGTTTTTTTCGAGATTAGGTACTGGGAATTGAGGGGAAGGTAGGCACCATATGTACCGACAAATTATACATAATATGTATTATTTTTGCAGAATATATTTTTGTTGTTGGAATTTTGAGTTTTCTTATAAAATTAACACGGTCGTACCTATCTCTATATCGACTTCTGAATTCAAATGTGTTGTCCCAAGATCTTGGACATCTCAAGGTTTTTTCCCCTGTCACTTTGATGGAACAAAAAATAAATCTGAAAGACCATTTACAAAAAAAATCCTGTATCTCTATCCTTCTAACAGAGTTGCTTTTGATACATTTTTTGATAATAATGTTAAGATTTTCTATAAGAAACCGTATTCAAGTCTCCGAAAAAACGGGAATATCTAGTATCTCAGAACAGACAAATTTTCGACAGCAAAGTAGAGATTTTTCTTTCTAAGAAATCGTGTAAAAACTCCAAGAAAACGAAAATGTCGGAAATTTCAGAAACTTGAACTGGCTAATGAATGTGTCACACTGAGTCTTTTGAGCGTTCTTTTGGTCAAAATTTGTCAAAAAAGTTAGCCAGTCCACGTTTCTAAGCCCTATGAGATCTCTGTTTTCTCAGAAACGTGAATACAATTTCTCATAAAAAAATCTCAACTTTGCTGTCAAAAAATGAATCTTAAAATTTTTTGATTCGCTAGCTCAATTTTAGTTTGTCAACTTTTAGAAGGAAAGAGATACGCAGTTTTTTAGTGTTAGCTGAGAAATTGTGTTCACATAAATTTGTCAGCTCCATCAAAAGTGACTAAGGCAATTTCTTGAGCACTCTGAAATCTCAAAAAACGTGAACTGGCTAAATGGCTGAATACGAAGAGTTCCAACTTAGTGCTTAGCGATATTTAGTTGAAGTTCCAAATAGAAGAAATAATTCAATGAGATTTTTGTACTTCGTCCCGTTCACATGTAGAGTTGTTCCACCATCGAGTGATATAAAAGATAAGATAATGCTAGAATTTTTAATTTTCCTGGTGATCACTTTACGCAGACTCAAAAATTTAATATGATCACATGTGACTATCAGAAATGTTACTGTCAAAATCACCCTAGCCGATTCCATCCTTGAATTTTTGATTCTGATAATCACTTATCATATATCACCTTAACCGATTCCTCCACCCCTGCTTGACTTCCTATCCCCCTACATAAAAAATGTCGTGATTTGTGTCCAATGACAACTTGGTCTTAATTGCGTTGATCCTTAAGGCTGCTACCACTCCATTGGATCTTTCGCTTATGCCGTGGCACTCATCACATCTTCAATTACCAGCAAAAACTGGATCGGTAACAAAAATCTTATTGTCTCACTCCTTGAGACACCTCAAAAAAAGCTGTTAAAAGCATGATCCGGTACGGGCCTCATTCAACAAATTCTTCCATTCAACCCGAATGCTGGCCGACGTCATCATTGTTTCATACCTCAAGGCTTCGAGCGTCCTAGTCTCCGCTATCTTTCTAACGTAAGCAAAGTCTGCCACGTTGCCTCCTACAATAAAAAGAACCGCAAAAGACTCTGAGCTCGTTCCTCTTCGTTCATACGAGCTTTGTTGGTGCCCAGCCCACCGGAGTGTACCCAGATTAATTTATCTGCTCTGAGATTAATTTCATACAATTCATGATTGTTGGTACTCCAAACCCACCCATTAGATAAGTAGCGTAACCCAGTAAATTTACTGAAATTCGTAGACTTTTTCCAGAAAAGCTTCTAAGGTGTGAAGATGGAATATAACTTCTATCAAAAAAATTACCTGAATTTATGGAAGTTACTCAGGGATACCTTGTTATACTTTTTCACTTTTTCAACCATTATTTTTAATTGAGCGTATTGGCTCATTGAAAAGGTTATCAATTCCCTGATATAGTTAAACATGAAACCATTTCTTCCCAAAAACGTTTCCGTAGTTACAAGGCCGATCCCACTGAAGAAAACAGTAAAACGTTCAAACAGCCTAGAAAGACGTGCAACGCTCTTATTAAGAGAAACAAATTATTACATGACCATCAATTAAGTCAACAAATACTCCAAAATGCTAAAAGTAGTAAAACAATTTGTTTAGTTGTAAAAAAAATATTCGTAATTCCACATCTTCGTCGGTTCCTTCTCCCGTTTTTAATGATACCTCCGTGGTTAGCTCACAAAAGCCAATTTAGTAGCAGCGCAGTTTGCTTCAAATTTGACCTCATAGTGCTATGCATACCCCCCCCCCCCTCTGTACTCGGTTGCTCCAAAGGAAATCTCTTTTTCCGTAGATTAGTGTTAGTGATTCGGATTGCTAAGCGAAGAGCCTGGGTTCGAGTCCCGCTCATAGCCACCATCTTCTCCGGGGTACTGCTTCTTGGGAGGAACTGACAAATTCTCCAAGAGTGAGTGTATCTCATGAAGCCTTACGGACTCGGCGGTAAATTATAGTTCCCTTCCATTCTTGCAGATTAACAACACACACACAGGAATGGTTGAGAGTATAAGTATAAGCGCCAGTAAATTTATTTATGTATTTAAAGTTGTAAAAGTACTCAGAGATCTCGATATTCACATATCCGCTGGCCCGGATAGTATCCCTGCTTTTGTTCTGAAGAGATCCATCTGTTCTATTCCTCTTATGGTCTCTTTCGTGGTGGATAGAAAATAGCATTAGTCCAGCCTATCTTCCTCTCCCACTAACTATCATTTGAAGAAGGATCTTTATGAACGAAAGCTTCTAAATTACTGTCAGAACAGCTGATATTATATTATACCAAACATGGAACAAATCTTTAAATAGTTTTGGAGAGAAGATTAACAAACAAACCTCCACCCATGCATCATTCCCATCACATGGGAAAAAAGAGTGTTTAAATTGAAACATAATTGTAAATTTCTGTCAAACTTTGTCATGTGCTAAAACAAACCCTTTATCAAATACGCCAAAGTGCTTTCTTTAAACAATACCCTACTTTCAAAACTCTTGCACTTAAAAATAAAAAGAAAATAGTTCCGGAAGTCATAAAATTCCCCCGAAAAGCCACTAAACGCAACAAGTTGGACAAGAAATTTATTTCTCTTTTTTTTTCCAATTATGCAGCGTAATAAACCGGAAACTCAAACTTTCACAGCTTTTATAATAACTCACATCTCAGTTTGTATTATGCAGTTTTCGGTATCTTAAGCATGAAGATTTTCTATTCTAATTTCCCTTGGTACTAGTAAATTTGAAAAAAGCCACATTCTGAACATAAAGCTTTGAATTTATATCCAAGACTAGACTCACAAGTCTATGGTGGTCAAATATATCTTTAAAATACAATGACATGGCAGACCCCTATTGATCCTCTCAGTCAAACACCAATTTGCATTCAAGTTTATTGACTTGGCGCGCATTGGATGGTTTAAAAGTCGATTTGTATTTCATAGATACAATCGTTGGAGTTTCTAGCCTGTGTACCTGTGCTGTCTATGCATTTGAATTTTTCGAAAGGGCGAGCAGACACCCAAAAAAAAAACGAATTTGTATGCAAGTCTGATAGAGCAACCTTACCTTTGTATATGCAGTTTTGCTGGACTTGTTTTTTTTTTTTTGTATAACTTAAGTTCGTTGATTTATATTTTTTTACGAAAATCAGAAAGCGGCGAAGAATGTCGTTTGTGTGTGATACCGTTACTTTTAAATGCGTTAATTATTTAAATTTGAAGGTTTCTATCAGGTCGGCCATTTTGATGTTGTAATGTTGGCTTAAAATAGAAAAAGGGAACGTTCCACGTTTTTAATGGAAAATATTTTTTTTTGTTTTTACTCTAAAACTTTTCTTTTTTTTCTGTTTTGTACTAGAATATTATACCAGTTCCCTGGCATTTTCCTTGAGCAAATATCGGTGGAAGGTGTTGATAAAGTATGTCTGAAGCTTTTAACCTTAGATGTTCGCTTTTAGCCCGCCTGACAGATATGTTTGCAGTTCTGGCATTTTTTACAGATCCAAACCACACTTTAAGATATAAGCTTAACTGGTATTAAGTGGTGGTTTCTTTAGAGATCATAACAGCGTTGGTTAAAGAAGAAGAAACAGATTGAATAGAAGAATCTTCCTCTTTCTTTTAAACGTGTCCTTGATAACCTCTTTGGTAACAAAATTACTCGTAGAATTGAAAATTTTAAAGAAAAGCTTATGGAATTTTTGAAATTTAATGCGGTCTTCGGTCTTCCACTTTTTCGAATCTGAACTCAAAAAAGCCCTTTCGTTTAGTTACATAAGTCAATGTCAATGTTTTCCTTTTAAAGACCGAGTGTCTAAGACCTTTTTTCTAACAGAGTTCAAATATGAGATTTAAATAAAGCTCATAGATCCATAGATCTCCAATTATCATTGTGACTTTTCCTTTTGTGAATCTTTAAAGCTTGCAAAGGAGATGGGATTTGTATGTATATGGAAAAGATAAAAATCATTGTCAACAGATCCAAATTTACAAATCAGGTGTTCTTCAGAATGGCCCAATTATAATCGCAAATACCTCGTAAGTAAACAAATATATACAAAAAAAAAAAAAAACTGTCAACCTACCTATAAAGATACAAAAAATGGTGTTAAACAGTAAGTAAATTGGAGTAAATCAACCGAATGGCGCGTTGAGATATCACTAGAGATTGGCACAAAATTTTTGTTGCCATCTTGTTTAACAATATCTTTTTATTTATTTTTTGCCGTTTCTGCCTTTTCTTTCTTATTTTAAATTGACCTACATACGTAAGTTTTGTTATTATAAATATTTGTATGCGTTGGTAACAAGTATTGAAAAGGTTTCGCAATTAAGTTTTGTATGTATATTTTCATCGAACAAAATTTAGTTTATTCCCCACTCTAGTTGACTGTTAAATGCTTCTAAATGCAAAAGGCCTGTTGAATGCTTCTATTGCAAGGTCTTGTAAAAGTGGACATTTTTGTATTTCTTCTTCGACAGCTTCTACCCACAAATCTCGGTGTATATCGCTGGCATAAACTATTGCTCTGAGATATGATTGCATTGAAGTTGTACATACCTAACTAGGTTAAGTACAAACCCAACGTTTTATATCCCACCTCCATACCGGTTAAAGCATTTGGCTTGTAGATAAGCAGTTGGTATCATCCCATATAAGGCGATTTTACTTGTTTAGACAGCCAAAAATGTGCCTCTTCGTTAAAGATGATTTTTTGGCCAAAATTGAGATTCTATTCTAAATGCGAATTAAAGGATTAGTATATGGTTATGAACTTAAAGCTTCTGTTGGATCTTGTACGGGTGCAGGTCCAAAACTGGACGCAAAATTTGCCAAGTTGAAGTCTACGAAAGGCCGAGTTCTTGCGCTGAACACATTCACGGGCGGCGGCGACTTCTCGTCCGATCTTTTGTTAATATGACTTAACAATATTGAATAATTATCTTCCGAACCTGACGTCTCAAATTTGGCCAATAAACTTTGTAGAGTCGACTGAAGGGCTACCCCATCAACAATAAATTGGACCCAACGCGTGCAACTCTTGCATTATGGAAACCTTTTTTGATAACAAAGTTTTATCATTTAAACTTTTTGTTCAACCGTGTAACTTGCATGGTAATTTGACATCAGTAACAGAATAATATACAACAAATTTGACAGATGTCAATATTGCGGCCAATGCCGCTAAAATTTACCGGCGCCATTTAAAAAAAACGGGTACGACTGGGTCGCACGTACTTGCTCTTATGTGCCTAATTACCTTGGACGGCAAGATCTTTGAAAAAAAACAAATAACATTTACGTTGAAAGTAACACAGTTTGAACTTATTAAAACTATTAAAATCACAATACTTAACGGTTTTAAGTAAAAATAAAGTACGCCACCACACGTCTTAAAGAACAAAGTATTTATGAGAAAAGGATTTCGAAAATTGTAGGACGGATTTTGATAAAATCCTGTTTTTTATTTTTAGTTTTAAATTTTTTTTTTTTTAATTTTGGTATACAGTTTTTTAGAGTTTATTAATATACATGTAATTATAAAATTAAAAATTATTTTTTTTGATAAGTTTTAAAAATATTGATTTTTCAAAAAAAAATAATTCATAAATTAATTTTTATTAGAAAAAATAAAGTTATTCAAAATGTTGAATTAATTTGTCAGAAATCCATATAGCGTTCCCTATGCAAAATTAGCAGTATTATTAGAGTTAGTTGACAATTTTAATAATCAACAGGCAAACATGTTCCTTAGTGCGGTATTACACTTAGACGTTCTGTAGTGCGCGTGTTTCGTTTATTTTCTTTTGAACACTTGTCTCGTTCATTACGCGGTATTATACTTAGACGTTTTTCTCAATTTTGCATTGCGTGTTTTTGACAGCTCTCTTTCATTGTTTCTTTCTGTCCATATAAAAGCAATGACTGCGTTCATATTTTGCGTTCTTTGTATTGTTGTAATAAGCATGATTAAAAACAGCTAATACAAGCCGATTGAAAAACAAATGGAAACAGAGGGAAAATCCAAAGTTATTTTAAAATTTTGTTGGATACTTTTCTCTTTTAAAGGAACATGTGAAGAACTAACTATGCTTGTTTCTGCTTCGAATTTAAGGTAACCTATTTGGTAAGGTTTGTACGCTCAAAAAAAAAATTGGATTTTTGGTATTCGAAATGCAAATCCAGTAAAACTGTGAACTCAACTAAGGCTGAGGAATAAAGAAGACGAGCAAAAGGAATGAGTTGAGGCGATTTAAAATATTTCTATTGCACTTACTCTCTCTCTTTCGCACTTATTTGCGTCTTTACAAAATCGTCTAAGTGTAATACCGAAATTATTAACAATCGTGAAATATTGACTGATAGTTGATATTTTTCGAGTCCTTCAAAAATCTAAATATATTATCTACAAAACATGGCGGAAGTCAGAAACACGCGAGACTTGTCAATCAGATTTTAAAAATAATTTATCCGAAGGTTAAACCTTAAATTTTGCTTTTCTCATCAATCTCATAAAATAAAAATGACACAAGAAATTAGACAATCTTTCGCATAAATTTGTTCTTACAAAATAAACGAGAAGTCAAGAAAAAACATTTGGAAATATGTATAAATTTATGAAACGTGAAATTAGATTTTTCTCAAAAACAAAATATACTTTTTGCTTAGACTCTGGTTTAGTCAAAAAATTAAGGAAAACGAATCCATTTGTATTTATTTTATTGCTGTCAACATTCCATTTGCATGAATTTCCTCTATAAATTATGTTTTTACATAGATACACATGTGCTCATGCAAAATGACATTTTATTTTAAAGTTCAAAATTTGAAATTCATAAAAATATCCCCTTGAAGGTCAGTACTTTGAACAATGTTCTATTAAGCTAATCCCATTTTGACAAATGACCTAGAAGATCAACTCGCGAAACAAGATGACAGATGACATCGCAACGCTTTAAATGCCGCTCTTCATGTCATTCTTGTCTTTTTTTTGCTGGCTTGCTTGTTACTCATTCCTCTTGGCTTCATTTGTTTTTCTAGTTTAATTGTATTTTATGTTTTTTTTTTTATTTTTGTGTTAGTAATTGTCAACCTCATAACTGACAACAAGTTTCTTTTAAAACATGGAGCATTCACAAGCTTGCGCTGAATGCCGTACATAGACTCTTTTGCCGTGCGGTAGCATAACGAAATGACAGCATACGACCACGACGACGACGGACGATGCTAAACATCTACTACAACAACAACTGTGACAGTTCAAAAGGGCAGTTTCCAGTTTCCACATTCAATCAGTTCTTTTTCAAATAGTAGAGTGGGACAGAATCGAATTATGAACGAACGTATTATTTTTATGACGTTTGCAAGGCTAAGTTAATTGAAGTACATGAACAATTTTATGACAATAAATAATGAAAATAAGATAAAAAAAAAACAAACGATGTGGAAGACAGCTATGCCTGAGGGAAGCTGGGCACATTTTATTTGTTTTTTATTAAGTCTTTATTTTTTTTATTAATTTGACATAAGATATCTATTTCAGAATGACCAGGGCAGAAATGATTTTCAAAATTAAACAAATTAAAAAAGGATCATACACTGTCAAGTGTGACAACGGTTTTGGGTTAAATTTCCAAATCTTTGACTGTCAAAGGTCTAAAATATAGCTAAAAAGATTTACGAAATAGTAGTTTACTTAAAAAGGTGTGGTTTTTCGGCATTTAGAATATATATTCCTTAAATTTTAAATTGTTTGGTCATTAGGATTTCTATATGTCAAGTTTTTCTTCCCACACTTGTTATTTGTTGAAGATTCATGACTTTTGGATTTTTGACGTAAGTGACCTTGAATTCCTGAATTGATCGTTTGAAGCCAATAATTGAAACAAATTGCATCTAAAAATGAAAAACCTTAGTCAGCTGTCTTGTGAAAAATTATGATAACATCCTAACATCGGATTAGGGATCTTGGAGATGAAAAAATCGTATCGATATATATGACAAAAGGGTACTTCAGCTAGATGAGTGGTATTCCAATTTAAGCCGTTACAGTTACAATTTGCTTCTTAAGTTGTACAACTGCTATCATCTTATCGAAATACTCCATTGACATTTAAAAGCTGACGAAACGGCGAGAGTTCTTGAAAATAAATCTTTTAAATTGCTTGTGGTAATTAGTTTACTAGGCCATCTAGAATTTGCTTTAAGATGTTATGCTAGATGGCCATTCAGACTTACAGTTCTGTTGCTTTTAAGTTCAGAAGTTGCATCCTTCACTTCAGTTTTGTCAGGTGGAAGCTTAGCCTGTCATCATTTTGAATTTGATCTACATTGCCGTTCTTAATTATGACTAATTTAGAAGGTTCTTACAACCTTTTCTGCTACTAGAACGGTGTGACAATTCTAGTCCTTTTGAATAGCTTCGCGCCAGCCGCCTTATATGCCTTCATACAAGCAAACATTCCTTTATGGTATTAAGATGAAACCTATGACATAAGAAGCAGCAAGCAAGGGGATGGTCGATCCCCATGTCGGAATTCATTAAAGATGTCGATCGGTCTTGACAGCAAACCGGCTAGTTTTACTTGGCTTGAAATGTTGGTAATTGTCAGCCTACATTGTCGTTTCAATTTATTTGGAATGCCGAATTCTTTCATGGCCTTGCTATGGTAGGTGGCTTCATAAGTCTACAAAAAGACCTACCTTAGAGTAAAGATTGAATAAATTGTTGCCTGCCTTAGGGTAAGGATTGAATAAATTGTTGATTTACCTGGTTTGAAACCACATTGATATTTGCTATTTAATGATAATGTTAGAAACCTACAATAGCTGCACATTGTGAATATGTTCATGTTCATGTACTTTAATATCATGGAATTACTTCACGTAGTATTAGGGCTCAGATCAATCGCCTTCTGTACTTCCTCAATGCTTGGTGGCTGTAGAAAGACCTAGGAGTTATCTTAGATACTAATTATACCTTACTATGACTATATGATTAACAAATCTAATAATAATACTTGGTTTAATCAAGAGAAAGACGAGGGAATTCTGGGATATTTATACCTTAAAATCACTTATAATTCTCCAGTAAGGTCTCCTTCTCGATTCTATTGGGTCTACGTTTGAATATTGCTTTTCATTCGCCGCTAACCGCTCTGCACCGCTCCGTAAGACCATATTCAGATTTCACTGACAACAATAGCCACGCAATTGGTTGTCCATAAGTCAGAAAATTCTACCGATTGATCCAAAATAATCCGTGTGTATCAGAACATTAATTTGAAGACCATCTAATGAGAGTCAAAATGGCTTAATTTTCAGAAGAGCTTCAATAAACAAAGAAAAGACTAATGGCCTTAAATTGTATCCTTGTTTCAGTCCTACCAAAGTATGAAACCAGTCCGAAAGATTTTTTCATCTCGAACTAAGATCATTACTGTTGATTGCGTTACATGGCAGTTCAAATTTGGAAATTTCATTTTCAAAGCAGGTCGTATAGCTTTCTACAAAGTGTTGAGAAAATAGGTCTGATAAAAATAATCATACAAATCAATATTTCCGTAAAAATTATTCTGGCGTCATTGTTACTTCTTTAGCGACACCTAACTAATGTCACTGATATTTGTGTATAAAAATTAAAGTTTATGACTATCGTCATCTTTTTAAAAGTTCCTTGTAAGCTAAATTAAAAAAAAATGTCTATAATTATAAAAAAACAAAATCAAAAAAACCGCTTTGCCAAAATAACCAACAAAATTCAATTGAAACTAATATAAGTACACCAGGGAAGCGCCATAAATCCCTTGCTCTTCATTACTATGCTTTTCTTTCTAATTAAAAATAAAACGTCACAGCCTAAAGAGGTATGCGGCTAAATTAAGTTCCAAATATATCAATTAAATCATCTATATAAAAAGTGAAATCCTAACTTCTTCCATATTGACTTAAAAAACTACGTTTATTTTCTAAACACCAAAGATTTAACTTAACAGGAAACGGCATTGACTTTGTAGGGTAAGAACAAGAAAAAGAAAAGCATTCTATATACAAAGCATGACCTAGTTTCTCATATACGCCCTGGATACCTATATATTAAGCGCTGCAAACAGAGTAAATAAATTCCTAAGAAAGGGGAAGAGAATTTCTGTAATCACAGGGCCATTTTTGTTTTGTTTTTTTTGTTTTATTATTTCTTCTAAATCTTAAGTCTACTTTGACTTCAAAGATAAGTAAGTTACCTTACCTTTAAATATATTCAATTATTGAAATATTATGTTCATGTTGGTAATCTCAAGCCAATATCAGTTGGCTATATTTTCATTTAATATTCGCAAGCAAACAACCAGAAGATAGAAGGAAATATTTACTTCGACCATCCCTAACCCTCATACACACAGACATAACGCAAACTCCCACATCCCCAGGAAAAAAGAAAATTTTCCTAACCAAAATATTCCTACAGATACGAAAATATCTTATTGTGAGTACACCCAAAGCAAGGAAATTACTGCAATGTTTTTGTTGAGTCCAGATACCCCCCACTACGCCTACATTTTCACCACCCCACTCAACCTTCAGTTAACATTGAAAATCTTGAATGAATTTTCCTGTACACACACCCTTACCGTTTCACCGAGAAAAGCTGATACGATACGCAGTAATATAATCCATCGCCGGTCGTCGTCGTAGTAATACGCAATTTTTTGCTGGATTTTTTTTCTACGCAAGTCTACGGGTACCCAAAATCCATCAAATAACAACTCCCCCCATCATAGAAATTGTGTTTCTTTTTGGTGTGTATTTTCCCATTTAATTTGGCCATTTTGATTTTTGTTTTGCTTTTATCAGGTCATTCGTAATAAAGAGAGAAATACAAAATAGAGAAAGTGAGTGGTAATAGAAGCACACCACACGCACTTTTGTAACTCGGAGAAAGTTAATCAAAATACAAAAAAAAATGTATCTTAAACTTTTGGTGCTGAACGCACAACATCCCTTCATTGGAAGAGTCTAGATTTGTTGGTCTTTTTCATCCGTTTTGTTTATTTGAGAAACCGGTAGTTTTAGTAAAAAAAAATATACTTTAGAAACTATATAATGTGAAGCCTCCGTGAAGAAGATACAAAAACTAATTTACGATTTCACAAACAACCCACGTAACATGGCATTTACGCATTTTCATTTAGTTTTTCGTGCTTTGATCTATCCACCATTCACCCTACTGTCCCGTTCCCGTTAGTTCGCACTCACACTCGTGCACAACAAATCTCTCCCCTCCGCCCACATTGAAAAGCGAATAACCGTGAAAATGTGTGTGAGAAATAGGGTTTACATGTCATAGCTCTCAGAATCTTGTTAAGAACTTTGGAAAAAGAGAGAGAGATGGTGTGAGAGCAGAAGAATAACTTAGAAAAGCTTAAATTCAAATAAAATTTGAAGCTACTTTATAAACACTGCCAAGTCCCAACTCCCAACATAAATTTAATCCCACGTAGATATTGAAGAACACCCAACCAGAAAAAAACTACAGTACTGTGCAAACATATCTTACAGAAAGTTAAAAAAGAAAATGTAAAGTCGTCGTGGATGAATTCTTGCATAGAAAAAAAATTGGAGAAAGAGATAGTGCTTATCGTTCTAGGAAACGTTTCAAACTCGTTGAACAGCACAATCTCTATGGGCCTCCGCACACGAGACTAGTTCTGCGGGGATGAAAACCAGTTTCACTCCACTGTTCGACTGCACACGGGATGAAATTTTTTTATACATGAACCATATTTCAATGTATTTGTATTTCTGTGCTGGCCTCCAAAACGAAAAGTTGTGTGTGTATTAGTTTTCTTCTTCGTTCTTCCACTCCAAACCAGGTAGAAGATTTTCTGCCGTCCCGCCTGCACACTCCGCTTCTGTCCCCTTAAAACTAACTCCTACCCCAGGAAGAAGTAGTCTCGTGTGCGGAGGAACATTAAGACTCTCCGTAACAGGGTGACTTTCGAAATCAGAAATCAAAAACAATTTCTTATATGCAATATGTACTTCATCGACCGCTGTAAAAATTTGTTGAAACAATTTAGTGACATCGGAGAAGGCCCTGTCACCGCCAACCGTGATGAGCTTGATTCCATTTTTTCTTCAGTCTCTAGCCTAGAAAACCAAACTGCTTAACCGATTAATTTTGAAGTAGATAACAACAGTCAGCCTGGTAATCTGCTCTTCCGACGTTTTTCCGAAGCCGGCATTGTTAAGCAATATTGGCAAAAAAATCGAATGCTACAGGTCTGGATGGATAAATCCGAAGTTCATTAAAATACGTTTACGATACATATTGCCTTACATCATCCACATTTTTAATTCGATTTTAAAAAAAACTTTGTGTTTTCCTTCCGAATGGAAGAAGGGTAAGGTTTTCCCATCCCCAAGAAGCAAAATTGCAGTGGTAACGACTATCTGCCCATATCAATTTTACCTTATCTTTCAAAAGATTTCGAAAAAGCCATTTTAAAACAAATTCAGAAGCACATAACCGACAACAAGCTTTTAAATACTGAACAGTCTGGTTTTCGATCTAATCGTAGTTGTAAATCCGTTTTATTGTACGTTATTGATGAAATAAGAACAAAATCTGGATAGGAAAGAATTAAGCTTTTTGACTCTTCTTGATTTTTCGAAAGCATTCGATACTGTAAATTCCTCGATGTTTTGTAAAAAACTAATAAATAATTTCAAATTCTAATGTAAATCGGCGAAATTAATTCATTCGTGTCTAACAGACAGACAAAAATCAGTTGTAATTGGGAATGTAAATCCAGTTTTTTGCAGACTACCAGTGAAGTTCCACTAAGGAGACGACGTAAATAATAATACGACTATATTTGCATTAACCAACTCAATAGAAACAGCAACCGAAAAGCTACAGAAAACGTTTGATAAAAAAACTAAGGTTGTACCATTATGATACTTGTCCATTCTGATACTGTGGCATATATCATGATTTAATTGAACGGGAATATATCCGAGTCTTAAGTGCTCTTTTCCTGTCTTACATTCCTCAAAATGATAAAAATTGTATCTTTTCCATCTGACAGAGTTACCTTTGGCTTTGACAAACTATTAATGAGCAAGCGAATCTAAAAAAATATTTATATACATTTTTTTAAGCAGCAATTGGCTAATTGCTTTCATTGAAATTTAATAAAATATTCAGTTATTATTCCTTTGGCTACAAAGTTTTGGTTTCAATATTTGACGTTTTCAAGTTCACGACATTCAGCCCTATCACAGGCCCCGTCGTAATAGAATGGTACTACGAACCTCAGAAAAAAGGTATCACTGCTCCCGCCGAACTGAAAATGTTCATAAGAAATTCGGAGTTAGGGAAAAGTGGTATCAGTAAACCCGAACGAATAGGAAATTTGACAGATTTTTCTAAGAACAGTTATTTTGCTCGGATGTTGCGCAAGTAAGAGAAAAATGTAAGTATTTTCAGTGAAAGAAGAACAAATAATTAACTTTAAACAAACAGTTAATCAAAGGTCAAAATTAAATGCAAACAAAGCCCAATTACAAAGGCTTTTGAATTTGGTCGAGTGGATTCAATGCGTCTCTTAAAATCGTATTTTGTCATTTTAATTTCCCTTTTTTCGCCCGTTTTCTAGAACGAAATCGAATCCATTTTTAGACAACTTTTTTTTCAAAACACAGTTTTGAAATATACACAATACAAGTGACATTTAATTTGCTTTTCACACTTTGATACAAATCATCTGATTCCGAAATACCGAAAAGAGGTTTGGATCATGGCTGTTTCTACGAGGGAATTTGTGATAGGGCTGATTATCTTTTCTCAATTTTTTTTTCAAAAATGCCTTCCTCCAATTTGGTAATGATAGTTCGGTGGTGCTTTTATTAATTTGTTGAAGATTGGATTTTTCTATTTGTAAAACCAAAAAACTATTTTTTTTGTCACATTTTACATGCACAGCACTGTTGAACCAAAAAAGTGCGTAGCATTCTTTTTGTGTGCCATCTAATGGATGATTGCGTCGTCGTTTTATGCTTAACCCAACCCATCAGCTTCTTCATCATGCCCCCCAAAATTTCCATTTAATATTCACATTTAGCCGCACAAAAACAAGTTTCAATACATAAAGTTAACAAAAATCTTAAAGATCATTCAAAAGATCCCTGTTGTGTGCGTATCTCAACAAATACAAATAACACAACAGCAACAACAAAAAAAAAATACTATGATGCGTAGTTTCGCGTTTCTTTGGTGGCCTACTATACACTCCAAGCTGGGTGACGAAAATTAGGTCACATGGAAGAGATGGAATTCAATCAATTTAATGTTACGCATTCGGAATATGAATACAACGAAAATTACAAAAATCTACGCACATGCATACGCACACAACTAAGAACACCAAGGCAGATACACTTTATTTTGCTCCGAACAGATAGTTAGATACTATTTGAGTAGAGGCGTACAAAGTCCGCGTACATTGTTCGCTATTATTTGTTATTATTCGTCAGTGTATTGGTGGGGGGGGTTGAATAATTCGTGGTGTGGTGTGCTGCTGGGTGGAAAAAGGGCTATAAGCACCGGGCGTTGGCTCGGAGTATGATTGTTTATGTTTACGTTTTTTTTTTCTGTCGTCTTTCTTTCCCTCGAGTTCGTCTGTATTTTTCGGACAAAAAAAGTATCTTTAATCTATTTTTTTCAAAGAGGAAAGTTCGTGATATTCAAATTCTGTTCGAGCTTTTGGATGATTGTTTGATTTTCGTAGTTTTTGTTGTAAATAGAACCACTTTTTAATGATTTCTTCAGCAATAAAAGATGCTAATATGACGATACATGAATACAAGAATTTAGGAATTCGGTGATGATGTGTTTATTTGAACAGAAGAAGCTAGATTTGGGTTCGAAGAGATCAAGCTCTTAAATGAGAATATAGAAAATAAACATGACTTTATGAACTATTCGAATTATTTGTTTTCCGAGCTTATTTCGAAAACTGAAAGAGAACTTAAAATGAACCCCAACAAATTTTGGAAATACGTTAACAATAATCGGAAGTGTGACAGTTATCCAGCAAACATGTAATATTAAGATTCTGTTAGCCATTATCAAGAGACAATATTTATTATGTTTGCGGATTATTTTAATAGTGCCTTTGAAGGCTTTACTTTACTAAGCATTTCTGATCCCTTTTCTAATACACACATCTTAATCTTAATTGCATAAACTATTCAATTTTTTAAGTTTCTATACATGACGCTAATTTAAAACTTGACGATTGTTTTAGACCTGGCCCGGTTCGTGTACCGTTAACGTCATATATGTTAAAGAAATGTGTGTCTTACCTAGTTTATCCGTTATTTATTCTTTTCTACCAATCACTTCAATGTTCAAAATTTCCTGGCCCTTGAAGTACTAGTTTCTAACGCCAATTCATAAAAAATGTCCTACAAATTTATTGATCAACTATCGTCCTATCGCGAGCTATACGCTATTCCTAAACTTTTCGAATCTTTGGTCTGTGACATTATTTCTTTTCACTGCTCTTCTATTATATGTGAAAACCAACATGGTTTTGTTAAAAAAAAATCAACAGTAACAAATGTATTGCAATTCACCACATTTTGTTTATATGCTTTTGAAAAACATTTGCACGTGGATTGCATCTTTACCGACTTCAGTAAAGCTTTTGACAAATTAAGTCATTAAATACTTTAAAACAAATTAAAGAAAATTGCACTTAACGAGGGTTTGTGCTGTGGATTGCTTTACACCTCCAAGATAGATGCGACAGTGTTTAGGAATAACCGCTCATGTCAATTTAAAGTTAATTCTGGTGTTCCTTATGGGAGTCATCTTGGTCCTCTTTTATTTGTTTTATTTATTAACGATCTCCCTTCTATTTTTGAATATTCAATGACATTAATTTATTTCGATGACATACAAATATTTCGAGCAATTGACAACAGAGCTTTTTGTTAATAACTGCAGAACGATTTAAGTACATTTTGGGAATGGTACAATAATAATTGTTTGTTTTTAAATATTGAAAATGTGTCTTACACACAAACTAAATATACTTATTCATTCTATTTGTTAAATTCGTCACATTTGAGTAGATTATCTAGTTTTTCCGATCTTGGTACTATATTAGACTCAAAACTATCTTTCTTTGATCACTATAATTAAACCATGCAAAACACTTTTTGGAATAAATTTGAATTTGAGTCAGACAAGATTAAGAAGAAATTTACTTATTTGCATAATATTTAGCCGATCAGATTATGGCGTTAACAGTCTCTTAATAAACTTATTAAATTCTCAATAGATTCTCTAATCTTCTACTAACGACGACCTTAAATCCAAAAGCTTTAAATATAAATTCTTTTTCCTAAGCCGATAAAACTTTGTTTGTAAATTAAATTTATAATGTATTTAAAAATTATTGTAATGTTAAGGGTAGCATTAAACGTATTAATAAAACAACAGTAGTTCTGTTACAAGTTACACCTAACGAATGTGAAATGTTTAAGCTCTTTATATCTTTTTTTCTTTCTAAATTATTTACTTTAATAAACTTAACAAAAATGAATTAATTTCATTATTTCGGGTTCGTCACTTAACTTCTACCTCTATGTTCGTCACTTAACTTCTACCTCTATTACTAAAATTTATCGCATATTTTCGTCGTTAAACTCATAAATGTAACCACAACACAGGAAAATCTATTAAAATCAATTGTATCACAAAATGCTCAGGGCTACTGACAAATTAGTTCAGCTGGCTTCCATACTGACCCTATCTGACAGTCGAAAAAGTACTTTTTGGAAGGCCATCCGCTCTATTTTTATGCTCACACACTTGTACACCCTTGATTTTATCTATTACATATTTTTCACACTATGTTTTGTGTGATAATAATAAAAATAAATAAAACTAATCAAGGAACCTATCAAGTATCGAGCATTCCAGTACAATCATCAACTCCATTGTTGGACAATCTATTGCGTTTTCCCTTTTGATTGTTTTTTTTTTTTTTTACTCTTAAACTTTGATTGAATTTAAATGGGGGTTTTATAAGAACACAAAATGTGTTGCTCAGCATGAACATTGCATTAGAAGTATATTAAAATAGGAAGTGAATAAAGAACAGGGAAGAGCTTACAAAAAAAGAAGTTAATAGATAAACATAAATCACTGACATTGGCAATTCAGATATTTCTTATTTGAATTTAATTTAATTAAGTTGGGTTTGAGGGTTTTGGGGCGGAATATGTTACGAGAATGTGGTTTTTTAAGGTTATAGAGATATGGGTTTTGTTTTAGGCGGAATATATATATATAGGTAGATATAAGGGTTTTTACTTTTCTTCTCTAAGTTCTATCTATCACAAAATATTGACTCCCCAATAATTATTTAGTTCTTCTGGGTGACTTTAACCTTCCTTATATAAAATGGACATCATCGGAAGATCAGTATTTATTTTATTTCTAGCAATCCCACCTCTGTCTAGATTAAAAGCAACAGTATAGGACGACAAAGTTTTCTCGGCATGCTTTTATAAAAGATCTGATGTAAGGCGCACAACAGATGTGTGCTGCCCCTATAATATTTAACGCACTGCGCCAGCATTGGAAGGTTAGGGAAGGAGGGACAGTCGATTAACATTGGTTTTGACTGCTTTCAAACTGAAATGGCAATAAAACCCTCGCCACGTTAACTGTTCCAAATTCGTGTTGTACGGCTAAAAAAGAATCCCTATATTTCACGGTACGTCCGAAATTGGGCTCAAGGGGAGAAATGCAGCAAGCTACTTCGAGTGAACAGTTTTTTATAAAAGAAACGATAAAATAAGGTAAGACATAAAACATATCTAAGGTGCTCGAGATGGACAATTGTTTCAGAGACATTTCTATTACCTCTCTGTGTTATATTCTTTCGAGCAGGTGCAGCGATGATTGAGAAGCGCCTGCATAGAGGTGGGAGTTATACTCAAGTTGGGCGTATAAAGGCTTTATAAATCGTAACCATATTAGAAGGAAAAAAACTTCTTTTATCGATACAGAAACCGTCCAATACAACTTGTATTGAAATGTCCAGTAGATAGCTTCTAAATCAACGAATTAGAGTATCATCGATCCCAAAAGCACGAATTTTCGATAAGAGAGCTTCATGCCAAGCTCTATATCAAATGCATAGGAAATATAAAGCGGAATGATCTTATATCCACCAAAGCGATGTAAAGATTTATTCCACTGTTCGGTGAGATATACCATAAGAAAGCCTGCGAAAGCCATACTGTCGGTCATGAAAAAGTTTCGGTCTTCTAGATATTCCTAAGCTGACGGTTAATGACCATTTCCATAAGAAAGACGTAAGAAAGAAAATATGTAAGCGCTATGGCTCAATAGGAGGAAAATAGGTGGGGTCCCTTTTTTTAAGTCAGGTTGGACAAATGCAGTTTCGATGGAGCGATGAAAAATCTTACGCAATGTTTTTACCAATGTGGAAGAACATCTTTTACGAAAAAAGAGGATATACCATCCGGGCCAGCGGATTTGTATATATCGAGGTCGTTGAGAGCTCTTGCTACTGTACGAGTGCAGACAAATATCAGTCCCATGGGAAAATTTACAGTCTTAAGTACAGGAAGGGCAACGGGCTTACCACAATATCTAGAAAGCAATAATCCAGAAAGCAAACATTTGGAAAATAAAAATCTGGAATTGACAAAATCTCGAAAAGAAAAATCTAGAAACCATTATCTCAAAATATAAACATTTAGAAAAAAATCTCGAATGCGAAAATCTAGAATAATGATTAATTAATTAATTCTAGATTATTTTCGATTACCTCTGCTTATAACCTGTAATATCCGCTGTACACAGAAAAATATCCTCGGATAAATATGCTTCTTAAAAATATCCTTTTATATAATATCCCCCCTTAATATATCCTCTATCCTCTCAAAATACACTCTTATCAAATGAAAACACTCCGTTTTGAGAAGTATGACAGTGAGATAGATATGGTGGGACATGCATTTATTTATATCTGTTTGACTTTTTCGTCCACCTAAACAAATTGAATCTTCAAGTATCAAGAAATTTAATGTTGCAAGGAGCGAGCCACATACATATTTGTATCTGAAGATAAAATCAGTGCATTTAAAAAGAATCCTTTTATGCATTTGATACGTACATGCCGCCGGCATGCAAATCGCACCAAACAGTAATTATTTTGATGAAGTGGTGATTCATGAAGCAAATTTGTATTTTCACCCTACCAATAATGCATATTTTGCTTATTGACGAACCGATTGAGCCAACAATGAGCTCGTCACTGAAGATGATTTTGCGATGAAATTCAACAATTCAACGCTCTTAACCATGATGAAAATGTTGAGTTTACTGAATAAATTGACAATGATAGTTCGAAAGTTCGAAGACAGTGAAAGGGTGCGTTTACAAATTAAATTCAAAGTTGTCAAGTCCCTATTCGAAAACCCGAACATTGTTTTCACCGGCATACATATTGTGAGAGCAAGTATTTGTTGTTCTATGATGGGAATAGAAAAATTTGGTCGAATGTTCCCTCGTCACTAAAAGGTTAAGAACCACTCTATTTAAAACTTACTAATAATTCTTCAAACTTGACCTTCATCATCATCATCATCATCGGCGCAACAACCGGGATCCGGTCCGGGCCTCCTTCAACAAATTCTTCCATGCATCCCGATTGCTGTCCGACGCCATCCAATTGCGCACCCCAAGCCTTCGGGCGTCCTGGTCTACGCTATCCTTCCAACGTAAGCAAGGTCTGCCACGTTGTCTTCTACCATACAAAGTACCGCAAAAGACTTTTCGAGTTGGTTCCTCTTCGCTCATGCGAGCTAGGTGTCCCACCGGAGTCTACCGAGCTTTATTTTTTCAACAACATCTGCTTCGAGATAGATTTCATACAATTCATGATTGTATCTTCTCCGGAATCATCCTTCCTCACACACGGGGCCAACAATTCTCCGTAAGACGCGGATAAGAGATCAGAGTGCCTTTTTGTAAGCACCCAAGTCTCGGATCCGTATGTGAGTACTAGTAAGACCATAGTCTTGTACAGCCGCAGTTTGGTTTTTATGGTAAGGTTTCTGGATTTAAAGAGCCTTGACAGACTATAGTAGGTTTTGTTGTATTTCTTCCTCCATATTGTTATCGGCTGCTACTTTTGACCCAAGATAGTTAAAGGACTGCACTACTTCAAGTTCGTGCTCCGCTACCGTCTGCGTAAGCTAGTATCTGGCTGGACTTGGTGACGATAGTCCCTCTTGTTGACGTGCCAGAGTCACGGATTGCTTTCTCCAACGCCAGGTTGAAGAGGATGCAAGCCAGACCATCCCCTTGTCGGAGTCCATTAAAGATGTTGATTGGTCTGGATAGCAAACCGGCTACTTTTACTTGGCTTGTGATGTTGGTTATGGTCAGCCTACATAGTCGTGTCAATTTATTTGGAATGCCGAATTCTCTAATGGCCTTATAAAGTTCTACCCTGGCTATGCTATCGTAGGCGGCTTTAAAGTCTATAAAAAGATGGTATGTTGGGATATTAAATTCCAGACTTTTTTCAATCACCTGCCTAAAGGTAATGATCTGATCAATTGTTGATTTGCCTGGAATAAAACCACATTGATATTTGCCGATTATGGTATTAGCGTATGGGGCTATCCGTTCTTGCAGGATAGAGGAGAATATCTTATAGGATGTACTCAACAATGTTATACCCCTATAGTTGCTGCATTTTGTGACATCTCCCTTCTTATGTATGGGACATATGATGCCTTTTCGCCAGTCTTCTGGCATCTCTTCGTGTTCCCATACGTGTACTATGATTACATGAATTGCTTTATGTAGTGTTGGCCCTACATGTTTGATCAGCTCGGCAGGTATACTCGGCTCCTGAGGCCTTTTTATTTTTGAGCCGATTATTCGCCTGTTTTATCTCCTCAATGCTTGGTGGCTGCAGCATGAGATCTTCTTCTTGAAATGTTGGAGTCTCCATTTCTTCCGTGAGCTGACCGTTCAGCAGTTCATTAAAGTACACTTCCCATCGCTCCAGAATGCCTTCAGGATCGGTGATCATATTACCCTCTCCGTCTTTACAATATGTACAGCGTGGTGTGTATTGCGACATGTTTCTGACGGATTGGTAGAACTTCCGCGCCTGGTGCAGACCTCGCTCTCTATTTCTTTCCATTTCACAGACAATGTTTTTTTCCCAGGCTGCCTTTTTTCGTCGGTGAAGTCTTTTTTCTATTCTTCTGAGCTCTTTATATTCATCTTCGCGTGCCCGCGTTCTATGAGACTGTTGCATTGCTCGGTATGCAGCATTCTTACGTTCAGACGCTAGTTTGCATTCATCATCAAACCAGTCGCTCCCATCTCTGCGACTACTACCTAAGATGGTATCAGCAGTACTAATGACTTTGTTCTTAAGGCGTGACCATTTTTCCTCTACGACCGGTATTCTGTCCCGAGGAGTTACTCTTCCCTCATCGAGCTCTCCGAGGGCGAGCCTTAGAGCGCGACTGTATTGGTTGCTTTTGCATTCATCGCGTAGGGCAGCCGTGTTGATTCGAGCCTGACCAGCGGATGCAATACTTCTTCGCATAGCAAATCCGCCCTCGGAACACCATACCACCGAGTCGATGTTGGCACCTCGATACGTCCGTATCGTCCTCAGGCTCGAGTAGTGGCGGCGATCTATCAACACGTGGTCAATTTGGTTACGAGTGACTCCATCAGCCGATACCCAAGTGACTTTGCGTGGAGGCTGGTACTCGCAACGACCAATTTTGTTGATGCTGCCATTTCTATGACTCGTAGTCCGTTGTCATTAGTGTTGTGTCATGCAAACTATGGGATCCTATGTACTGCCTGAATACTGGCTCCCTACCTAATTTTGCGTTGAAGTCACCAAGGATGATTTTAACGTCATACCTACAAGTTCGTCGAAGGAATCTTTTTCTTCTTCTTCGGACTCCTCAGTAGGTGCGTGAACGTTTATGAGGCTGATGTTATTGAATTTTCCTCGCACGCGAAGGGTGCATAGCCTTGCATTTATTGCGTTAAAGCTTACGGCTTCATTTTTTGGCTGACTAGGAAGCCTACCCCGAGCACATGGTGTTTTGAGTGACCGCTAAAATATATGTCATATTCTTTTTTCTGCAAAACACCATTCCCTGGCCATCTCACTTCCTGAAGTGCTGCTATGTTAGCTTTATACATAGCCAGGACATCAGCTAGCTGTTGTGCAACTCGAGCTCTATAGAGCGTTCTGACGTTCCATGAGAAAATTCTTAAATCGTTTAGCCGTTGTCGTTGAGAAATCAGTATATTTCCGAGGCTTGTTGTCGGGTTCTGAGTAATATTTTTTTACGGGAGAGGTTACTAGCCCCTCGCCAACAAAAATATACACAAATCATTGCCCGGGGACCACCACGTGGAGGTAAAGCAAGCCGCAGGTCCCCAAATTTGACCTTCAGCCATTATGTAAAATCTATATGCTCTTGTCTTACGATATCTTCCACACAATTAAAACCAACAACATTTATAGCGCCCTCTACCCTTTACTATTCGAACAAAAAACCAGACACTCCAACGCAAAAACCTTTTAACAAATGTACACCTGTTCAATTGTATCTCGATTCTGAAGAATGTGTCCTTGTTTTAAGATGTGTTCGATGTTTTTTCTTACGATTTAACCTCGAATACGTCCGGTAGCCGGTTCGCTTACAAAATACCGCACAGCTATCAAAAAATAAAAATAAAAATTCCGCCCATCACTATAAGTTACATCTTGAGTTATATAGTGTAACTTAGAAATATATATTTTTTTCACTTGCGTTTGTGTAGGTCGTTTGGTTTTTTTCATTTTGTTTTTTAAGTCTAAAATTCGTTTTCTTGTAAATTCCATTGTAACGTGAGATGGAAGAATTGCCGCCGCCGCCGCCGCGCCGCAGCAGACTTCTTTCGTATCAAGGGACATATTTTGGACATATTTTTTTTATTCCGCTTTAGGTACACAACCTTCATTTTTTTTGGTATCTTTGACAGTATTTAGCGTCTGTTTTCGTAAGGTTTTGATTTTTTTGTTCTTTCTGTTCAGCTGTTTGGTTGGGTCTTAAAACTTAACGTCATCGCGTCGAGGCTGACTGAATAGCCCTTATAGATTTCGTCATCATCTTCTATACCCATTATTCCCTAGGCACTTTTTGGGTCTTTTTTTAGATTTTTTTTGGGTCTTTCTTTTGATCTTCGCTGAGATTATGTTGTTATTGGGCAAACTGGACTTTGTATTCCTTGTGCGCGTGTAGAATCTTAAATTAAAGGTTTTTGACCCTAAGGAACATTTTCGTGATGTTGTCTGGATTTTGAATGAAATGCCGGTATGTAGAGTTGACACACCTGTTGCACGTCTGTGGTCAGTCATCTAATTCCTCCTAATAAAATTGGCTCTCTTTTTATAACGTTTCGTCTACATATCAGGTGCCATTTAATTTTTTTTTTACACAAATGCCCAGTTTTAGGACGTGAATTTGCCCCTAATTAACATGAGACCCCATGTGATAACTTTACTTCTTCTTCACATCTGTGCATGCTGGAGGCAGACGATGCGATGCCGGGTGCTATAGTTAGTGAGCTGTACAACGACCTATCAATTCGTAGGCTCCAAGACGCTGGCACTAAAAATGAATCTTTTCGATCTAAAAATATACTTTATCCAGACTTCAACGCATCAAATTGGATTTTGGGTTGTTCAACTTTGAACTTTTACCTACTTTGAGGTGGATGCGTGTGTTTTTTGATATATTTTTCTGTTTTGAATTCAATTTACGAGACCATTTGAATAGATATTGGTGGTGGATTGTATTAAGTGGGAATTGTGTGATAATTGGGGTATTTGTTTTATGGATCATCGGATATAGTGGTGGGATAGTGCATTCCAACACAATGTTTTTTGTTTTAAATTAGAATTCATTGGGAATCGGATTCTGGAATTTAAAGTTTGTATACCTAATTAGTTTGATTACATAAGCACTTAGCAGAAATAATTGTAATGGAACTTAATTTCTGACTCAGCTGTCCGTTATAATACCACATAAGATATATTTGTGTTAATTTCTTTAATTTTTGTTTGCATAATTTGTTATCTAAAGTTATAGACTAAAAGATATTAATCATGATAATTGTCTTTTAGAATAGGCGCTGCACGATACTGTAGAGTTAGAAGAATTAGAAAGACGTGAAAGAATTTTTTCTTTGCGCTGTAAATTGAGAATTAGATGACGTTTTTATCACTTAAACAGATGACGTCTAGTTTGCACTAAGATTTTTATAAAATGCCACCTAGCCTGACTATCTTTTGAACTTGTATTTTCTTCATGTTTCCTAAGCTTTACATAAGGTCTGGTGCTTATGAATTAAATAAGAACATGTTTTTCCGAAAGAAACGTATTGCATTCTGGAATCCTACCTAAAATATAGGCCTTTTGCGTTGCGAGCTAAACAATTATGCGAAACTGAAATAAATAAATGCTGGTGTACCACAAGGAAGTGTTCCTGGACCTCAAGAGGAAGGCGTTATGATAGCCACAATTTCTGATGATAAAGCTATACTTCTATCATCCGACTCAATGGCAACATCTTTTTCTTTAACCTAAAATATATGCTCCCAAAATCTCTTGAAAAGCTTTGATTCTGAAAGCTCCATAGCAAAAACCAAAGAAAAATGTATCACAATTTTTGTCAACGGGCTAATGGTAACTGTGTATCAGCCTTTTTTTTTAAATAAACACAATAAGCGAGAGGCAAATTGGCGATCAGTCTCCTCAGCCGGAGAGCAGACATGTCAAAGTGGAATGTACGTAGATTTGTGGAATCTTACAAAAACAATTTCAAGGTAACACAGGACAACATTGGCAGCTGCCTAGAAGTGGCTTACACTAGATATAATGCTCATTGGCTTGTTGAAAATATAACTTTTTATTTGAAAGCATACTAGAGGTCTTTTTTAAACGTTCACTGTTAAAGATTGGTGATTACAATAAAAAGCAAATCAATCAATCTCAATTTCAAATGTTTCGAAATAAAACACACTAAGTACTTGCTCTTATGTGCGGTCACATTTTCATAAAGAAGGTAAAAAGTACGTAAAATTGTGTTCAGCAGAAAAAATTAAACTCTATTTTATTTCTTTAAAAAAATTACTTTTTCGCATTGAAATTTTCATGTGAAATTTTGTTTCAAAATCGTAGGAACGGTTTTTATTTTACAATTTTCTTAACTAATTAAAAAAACAAAATTTAAGAATACCAAGTTAAGCACAAAAATAACCTTTATTAAAAAAAAATTAAAAATCCACTTGCCCGTTTTTAAAATTATTGATTTTTCTAAAAAAAAAAATTAAATTAAAAACAATATTAAAAATACAAAAAAAAATTATTCGAACATTTTTTGTGTTAAATTACTTCGTCTACGTACATCTTCTTGAATATAAAACTTTATTGTAATCGGACAACTAGTTCTCGAGAAATTAGAAGAAAAAAAACCGTCCCATAGGGGGTACCGTTTTTAGACCACCAACTTAATTTTTTTTACCAAAACATAGACCACATCTTCAAAAGGACACTGATTTTTTTTTCATAGAAATTCTTAGAACCGTTTTCGAAAAAAATAAGCTTTTACTTAACTAGTATATATGTGAAAGGACCGTTAATATTTGAGCTAAAAAAATTATAATTTTCGTTATAAATTTCAATTATCAAACGTTTTTTCTTCTATGTACTTTACCAAGATGAAAACGTTGGTTTTAATGAATGTGTCCACAATGAAAATTTGGTCATTGGTTTTATGCGTGCGTTTACTGAAAAAGTTCCAACTTATCAAGTCCCAATTGAAAAATTCGTTTATTAAAGGAAGGAAGCTAATCCGTTCAGCTGATCTTTAGAATATCTACTCCTGTGCTTAAGAGAGTAAATAATTTTCTTTCTTCTCTTACACAATCCCAAGTATACTAAATTATATTGTTTTTGTTATGTAACTTGTTCAAAGAGGTATTCTTCAAAACTGGTAAAACCATTATAAAGAGCAGTTGTAATCAACCTTTGCCCGTGTAATCCGTAAGACAGTGAATCGCCTTCAGCTTTTTGATGTGGTCAAATTGCGCTTAAATCCTTTTTTCCAAATTTATCGAAAAGCTGATTAAATTTCAGTTTTGAAATATCCCGAAATTCTGCTTTATTTGGATTTTGAATTCTTAGCATTTGTAAAAAATTGTCTCTGATTCCCTGACCAGGTTTTTAATTTTCTTTTTGTGGTTCTATAGAAGCAACCGTAACGTTTAAGCTTAAGTGTAATTTTTGTATTACTAATCTCAAGGCCACGCTTATCTTTAAGGGAATCACTAACATCAAAATATAATTTACACGCCTACACCCTTCCAAATGACCTTTTTGTAACGTTTCACGTAATGCCGATCAAAAATTACTCTTTCACAACAAAAAATTACATTTAATTGGTTCGAAATAATGAAATCGTTTCGACATCGTTTCTGGGTTTTTGCTTTTTGTCAATACTTATTTAATTTCCCCCTATATGAGATATTTCATGTATTTTTTTTAGTCAATTAAGGGTGTGTAGCGTAACTGTGCTAACCATATAATTATTTAACTATAGCACTCGTCTAGGTCATAGACTCGATTACAAATTTAACATACATAATTACCCGCTTCAATAATTCCCAATTAAAAATAAAAATCGGGAATTGTCATTATCGGCGAATGACATTGATTTCAATTCATTGGGAATTAATGTAAGGTTAATTTGTTAATTAAATAAATAACTACATATTGGGAAAATTTGAGCATGCGGAAATATAAAGCATTTAATTTAAATAGAAAATAAGATATTGACATGCGATGAAGATGAGAACTTAGTAGATTCTACCTTAAGAATGTAAAATGCAGACAATTTAAAAGGATATACGGAAAACAACAAAGGTTCTCCTCCAAAATTGTTTTTCCTGTTCGCTGTTTACTAAAAAATTACTAAACCTCTTATAATTTTCCTAAGATGTAAGATACCCGCAAATATCTTAATTATTCTATTGCTTTGCTCTCAAGTGGGATTGACTGTAATAGAAAATTTGCAAAAACAAAGAGAGACCAAAGACGCTGCCCTGATGCACACTTCGGGTCTTCTGAACTTCTAATTGCTATAGAGTGAATAAATTTAAATCTGTTTGTTTTTAAAAAACGAACAAATATGCAAACTGTTTTAGGAATGGTAATATACATTTTTATGTCTATACTTTTAAGATAATTAACCAATAAAATACATAAGCCTACCAGTTCTCATTAAAAGAAGCATTTCCTGCAACGCTCTTATTCTCAAGTCAAATCTTTTTTGCTAGGCAGCAGTTTACCGTCAATTCTACGCCACTAGAGAACTATGGGCAACATTACCTTTCGTACTTTTACAATGGCCATTGTTTTGAAAGATCTCGACATATATTAATCCGCTGGTTCAGATAGTATCCCCATTATTGATCCGTAAAGGTGTTTTTCTAAGCTTGCACTGCATAAACTTTGCTACCTACCTAAATTTCAAGGCTTGTTCCGCTTTTGTCCAGCCTATAACTCGAATCGTTCTCCCCGCAAACTACTGACACATTGCACTTATATACATCCCCTCTTTATAAAATCCTTGAAAGGCTCATTAATTATGAACTCAAGAAATATTTCGATGAACATAAGCTTTTCTTAATGACCGGCTTTCGTATTAATCCACCGGTGATCTGATGGCTCATCTTATCAATACATCGTTTGGGAGAAATTAAGATTATTAACACTTGACATTTCAAAAGAATTTGTTAGAGTCTGCCACCAGACTCTTACTGGAACTGCTTGTTTTGTAAATCGTCGATTCCCTCCTGGATTGTAAATTACTTTTCGTAATTAAAATATCCTTACTTACTCCTTACAGCATCAGCTATCTGCTTGTGAAAGTTATGTCAAAATATGTCCATAAATAAGAACTTTCAAAATAAAAACGCCTAAAGGGCAAGTAAAATAGCCTTAGTTATTCCTTAGAACATCAGCAATCTGCCAGTGAAGTCTCGTCAAAATCGGTGCAGCCGTTCCCGAGATTACCCGGAACAGACAGAAAGGCAGGCAGACAGACAAACATTTTGAAAATTGCGTTTTTGATATAAGTAGCGTATATACGTTCATATGCATCTTGTAAAAAAATGTTATTTTGATATTAAAAACGGACACTTCATTTTTATTATGATTAGCTAGCGGGCCCGGATGAGCTGATATAATTCGTCAGCAGCACAATCCGTCAATAAAGAGGAATAAACTCCATGAGTGGCACACTTGCATCATGGAAGCAAATCATTTCGAAATACTCGATGTGTGCATCACCAACCATCTCTTTTTGACGTGAGAACGTCTTATAAGTCCATGACACCGGCAGCACATACGAAAAAACATGACTCATGCTCACGTTTTGCAGGAATAGCCTAAGTACAATGTGTGGTTTGTGTATTGAATATTTTTTATAACAACTGAAAGAGGATATGATAGATGTACACGAGACTTTTTAAGTATTCCAACAGATGGCATTGTCCTATCCTATCACAACAAGATTGTTGTCTACTTGTTCGAAAACCTGATACTGATTCAGAAATTTAATTTCTCGATAGTTTGAAAAATCCGATAAACAGCTCGTACCGCGAGGTACAGTCTAAACTCAAAAACCTGCTGACGTTTTTAGAGGTCAACCAGAGGAAACACAAAAATTTTACTTTTAGTCAGGACAAAAAAGATAAGAAGAAAAATTCGAGGTTTTAAAAACGGTTTATTGAATTGGGCCCACAAATTGGTCTTAAAGTTTTTGATCTATTCTCTACGGTGTGAGTTGAAAAAAAAACAAACAAAATAGCTGAAGGAATAATAGTACAATCATTAAAAAAACTATTTGTTCTCAAAAACGACTCACGCGGTTTTGATAAAATTGTGTGTTTAGAATTACTTTGTAAGATTCGGCATCCCAAAATTAAGAACTAAATGCTTTTACAGGAAATTCCATTGCCTGATCTTACGTTTAAGCTAAATGCATTGTAAACATAAATTAATGTAGGTAAGTTGTTAGTGCCGTAGCACACGCCAGGTATTCCTGCCTAAATACTTTGTCTAGCAAGAAATTTATAAAATCAAAAAGGAAAATTCTTTGCAATTTGGACTTTGTTAAAAAAAGATTGGAAATGCCCTAAATGCCTGTAGTTTCAGTACGCAGGCATAGTAACGCTTTGAAACCACACGGACTAGGCTTTTCAAAGAAGTGGAATATTGCGTTTATTTTTTATTTTCATTAATGCTCTGGTTGATTGTTGGGTACAGAAAATCAAAACCGTCTGATATTTTCGAGTACTTTAAGCACAAAATCATCCAATGCTCTTAGGAGCTATAGAAATCTACATAAGATCTACATAAGGTTTATTTCAATTATATTGAGCCAAGTTCCGTAGTAGATAAAAAGAATTAGACACGATCTATGCGCCAAGAAGAGGTTTTCATAGCATTATCAGAAACAAAAGCGAATTAAAGACAAAAACTATTGAAACATAGCAATCCCAAAGCCTTCCGAAAAAAGTAACTCAATCAACATATTTGAATTTTTCAAGGGTTTATTACTAATTATGTATTTTGAAAACCATATTAACTCTTTTATTTTTGAAAAAAATTCCAATTGATATTATTTCGCTCATTTGATGAGATATGTCAAGCATATTGTACTAAAACGGCATTTTATCGCGTAATTTTAATGTTTTAATGTCTCAAAATGTCACAATCACCCCAGTAAAAAAAATATATATGTCACCATTGATATGACGAAAACGTTCTATATTTCTGGCTCCATTAAAAATCATTGAAGAATAAAGATATGTACATCTACATTCTACCGTCATACCTGTATGAGCAGCAAAAAAATCCATGTCACTGCCATACACCAAGCCACAAATTGAATTCGAAACGTGTGGAGCTATATATACCAAAAATCCATGCAAGGTTTGGTGTCCCCGGTGAGCCAAAAAAATATCTATAGATACATTTGAGTACCTATATAGAAAACAAAAACTTCAATTTATTCTGTTGGCCACATTGCTGTTGCATTCAACGAAAAGCCAATAAATATCTGCACCTCTCGCATACGGAACGCGACCTATTTGGCTAAACATAGAATTCTATACGAAACAGACTGACACGATCCATTGAACAATTAAATTAAAAAAAAAAATGAAACTAAACTGCTAACGTTGCCATCCAGATACAATATCTAAACACCAACCTGTTGCAATTCCAAATTCATGCCTATCAACAACATAATGTCACATTTGTTGCACACATCACATATGTACGCCATGCTGAGCTGGGCCACACAGCTATCCGAGCAGCACAAAGCCACAAGTGCATACCCACCACCCAGCATAAATGTCTCAAATCGACCCTGCTATTATGTGCTGCACTAATTGCATGCAACAAGGTTGAGTTCTACTTTGTTTCACTAGCTTGCACATCACAACTTCTCAACATCATCTCAGATCTGCTTGGAATGTTATAGATTTCCCCCCACCCAAAACCAAATGCGAGTGCGAATCCAATTCTATTTTAAAATTCACACGTTACAGATACTAGATACTAATGTATCTTAAAATATAAAATATATATATAACAAAAAGAATTACCGCTAGGCTTGCCGGCCGGCTAAATATGCGCACAAGAAACACAAGTAGTTAGCAGCAAGATAGCAACCTCAAACTCAGACACTGAATGACAAATTATAGCAGAGCGACGCAATGTTCAACAAATGTATCTATGCGTCACTCGGTATGTATCTATGGGGTTGTGGGGAGCCCAAACAAGTATCCATTCTATAGAAATTAATTCAGTAGATTAGCTGTGACCCAGTTAGGCAAACAAAATCCGACAATGATGATGGTTGTGGCTATGTGTGGGGAATATTATTGGTTACAACAGTTTGGGTTTGTTCTACTTTTGGAAAATGTATCTGTGACTACAGAGGGTGCATCCACTCCCATATAAACATGAAATAGAACTTCAAATTGGGGCTGACTAAAGTCCGAGTGGATATGGTCCCTCTCCCTTTATTTTAAACTATAATAAACTTTTGGCACAATTCCATCGGTTTTTTTTCTGTGTGATAGATATGCAATGCAGATGCGAATGGTCGCTGCTGGCCTGCCGGCCTAACCTATATCCTCATATGCGGGCCGGGCATGTATCTTACCGAACATATGTATCTATGTGAGTAGGTAAATTGCGTTTATTTTGTTCTCTAGTTTTTATGCAAAAAATGGTGCAAAAACAATGATTTGCATTTAAATACACATAACTGCATTATGTATATATTGAACTATGTTGACGAAGTGGTTCTATTTCTCATATAAAATGAAGGATGTCATACATATATGAAGCGTCTGTGGCTCTGTAAGTAAATTACGGAATTTATGTTGGATAATCGATATTGGTCGTTTATCTACTCCCAGAACCAATCAGCTGTAATTGGCTAATTGAGTTCGAGTCAAGAGGGAAGTGTTGTCAACCCTGCTAGTGAATTCGAATTCAAATGAACCTCGTTTATGGTCATTAGCGCAGCTAAGTTTATTGTTGAAGTATGTTGTATGGATTCCAGAAGTACAATAATTGATTTGAAAAATGATAAAAATGTAATTCTTCTAATGATGGATGTCTGATTAAACGTGTTTTTTTATTCGATTCATTTGCTTTGAATGATATCTAAAAGATTAGATTCTTAAATCTTTTTTGACATTTTGATATTCATTGAGAAGAATAAACTGGATATTTTTAAATAATAACTTTAAAAGAAATTTGTAGTTATTAATTTATTGTTTTATTACAAGTTTGCCGAATAATTTTGGAAAAAAGTCAACAAGTTAAACATTTCTCTGTTAACGTGAAAAAAAAACATTTGGTTTAACTATAAATTTAACAATGGCGAAATGTTAGCTTTTAAAGGAAAGTTGGCCAAAATCAGAACTTTGTCTTCTTACTGTAATTGGTTTTTTTTCCTTGAAAAATAACTATTAAGTCAATTTTTATCTCGCTTATTATGCAATAACCTGTCCACAGATTCTTTGATAACTCTATTAATACTCAAAATAGTTTAAAGTGTGAACATAAAGACATATCAATTGAAATCGTTTGTGTATCAACATGCTATTAGCGTGTCGGACAATCTTCCAGACAGGTGTAATTGCTACTTAAAAGTAGATATTACATATAGATCCACTTTACTTTGAAAAGTTTTTCCCTCAATTATAAACAAATACTATATAAAATCGTGCACTCCATCTATTCACTAAATTCTAAAGCAACACAGGAAATTGGTGAAGAGCTATAAGCATTTTTAGAATGCGCTATGAGTTAAAATTTTAAACCGGGCGCTGGGTTGTTTGAATATGTGATTCATATTTAGTTTGATAGATTATTCAACAAATCATCAACAAATTTAAATGCATTTTTTTTTTATTTTGTGTTGGTTTAGTAGGGAGTAATTGATTATACCAGTAGTTTTTCTTTTTATTGGTCAACTAAACCTCCAAGGAGCGGGAGTTGTGGTCCCAGTCGGTATATGACAATCGTCAGCTAAAGAATAGCCCACCTTCGGACATAGAGTCAAATACAGATATTTTTTCTTTAGCCGTACCACGCGAATGTGGAATGCCTTCCCAAACTCAGTTTTTCCCTCCCACTATGACTTGCCGAACTTTAAAACAAATGTGCATCGATATCTTCTTTTATACCTCCCTATTTTCCTAACGCCCCCGCTGTGTATAATCAACATTAAAAGGGATTATGGCCCCTTTTGCGCGGGCACATTAAAAAAAAGGAAAAGTATCGCTCTTCTCACGAATCCGTGTTCGATCCATGCACGTATAATGTTCAAGGTCAGAAAAACTCAAATATTATATTTATTAATACCATTATTATTTGTTATTATTATTTACAATTATTGGATCCCGCATTTTGCATTGGTTTGAGCCCTAAATGAAATGAAATTAAATCCTGACTTTCAAATATGGTCCAATTTTAGTCCCAAAAGATTTCCTTTTTTATCGAAAGCAAGTAATACTTTGAAAAACTGAAAATACAAAACTACACATCATTTGAGAAAAATCCCTCTCAACTTGTTGAGAAAAGATCAAATTGAAGTCAACCAGCAGGTTGAAATCAGAAGTTCACTCTTCAAATTTGACTGAAGAAAAACAAATCCTCAAGTGGAAAATCAACTTGAAGTCAAGAAAATGGTTTTAAGATTCTTAGCTTTAAACAAATTATTTGTCTGATCAGAAAATGTGATTAGGAATTTATTTTATTATTACTTCACTTCCACTTCCGTCATTGATTATCAAATAATACCCGAAATGACGAATTTACTTATGACTGCGCTGACTTCAGATTTAATTATTTATATTATTTAAATCAAAACTCGCCAAAGAAAATTACTTAGATTTTTCCCGCAGAAACGGTGCATTTTGTCAATAATTCGTGCAGTTGTTAAGGCATGGAAGCATATCAAACACTCCTACAGCAACAATGAAGTACATATTTCATATTTAAGCCCCTCTCATAGAATAATTTTTCCCTGGATAACATTTTACTTATCTCCATATTTCCATATCTCAATGTCTCTATATCTCTATATTTTTTTTTCTCTATATCTCTATCTTTATATCTCTATATCTCTATATCTCTCTATCTCTTTATCTCTAAATATATATCTTATCTCTATACCTCTACATCTCTATGAAATTTGCTCCTTTTGGAAGGCGTCTGGTTAAGTGTGGCGAAACTTCAAACGTTTGGCAACTAAATATTCGTAATTAGGATTTAGGTTAATAATCAAAAACCCATTTTCGTACCATTAATTCAAATTTAAGAACTTCAAAAATATAATTAAATGAACTAAGTTTTATCCAAGGGTAAAATAATGAATTTTCTGATATCTTCTATAATTTCTGCGGAGAAATTAATTCTTAAGGCCTATATGAAAAAATATCAATATTCAAATCATCGATTGCATTTCTTCTTCTTTAAACGACGATTGTAATAATCTCCATTGTAATCACAATCACAATTCTCCCTATTTTCTAATTTGCCCTACAGCTCCATATGTGGGGTTTGCCGTATTGACTTCAGAAAACGTCGGTAGGCCACCTGCTTTGGAAATTTTGCCGTAAAAAGTCCATTAAATATACAAATTCCTTCAACGGCAACATTTCTAAAAACAAAATTAATCAAAAACCTGCTGATATTTTATTCCATTAGGCATAAAACATACCTACATCTCATATCTCTAATGAAGTTGTTACAAAACCCGGAAAAGATACACCCACAGATACTACACAAGTATCTAGTAAATAACACAAGGTTTTGTAATCATTGTTGATTGTTTCTTTATATGTGTTTTATTCTTCATTCTATCACGTGCTATAAAAAAAAATCTTGTTTATTTAAAATCCAGCTAAAACTTTTACAACAACACCGGTATTCTCAAAAAAAAAAGATTAAAACTTTCTAGCTATACCTGTTTTAAACCTGGTGTAACGCAAACAATATAACAACATTTCAACACGGAAACGCGTATTCCTCAAGGTTATCCATTGCCATATTCATATTACATGTAAACATGTACACATTAGTGTTTGTCAGTAATCTATGAAAAGCCCTAAGTGTATCTATGAGTTACAAAGAGCACTCATACGTAGATAGATAGATAGTAGCCTACTGTAACTATAACTTATTGATTTAATGGTGTGAAGAATCAAAACCAACCTACTATAAAAAATCTTATCTCGCTGCCAATTTTTCAACTAGCGTTGAAGATAAAAATAGAGCTACAAAAATTTTTTGTATCTATGTATGAAATATCTTTGAACAAGATGCCAAATGTTGTAATCTTAACATTTGATATTACAACACAGGGAAAAATAACAGAAAAACAACAAACTAAACCAAAAAACTACTTCTGATTGTGGATGGCTGATGAACAGGGGTGGATTTTGAATGCAGTGACATAGGCATCATCTAATGGCGATCGCGTGTCAAAGCTGTTGGATCGGTTTGAAATACAATTAAAATGTTTAATAGTCGTTTTTGTTAATATTTAGTTTGGGATAAATCCAATATATTACAATTTAAAACTGTCTTCCTTGCGTAACTACTTAATTTTTAATTCTCAGTGTATTTTGGATAAAGTTATGCCTACAAACCAATACAAAACAAATTGCAGATAATGCATTTTTGAGTGATTCTTTTGAAAGCATGTCTTTTCTACTAAACCAAAGTTACTAAACAATTTTTTACAAAACACAACCAACAGCCTATCTTATTCGGCTCTAGAAAATCAGCTAATTAACACCCAAAAAAAGGCCAATAAATGTACATGTTGGTAGTTCGTTTAGTTGCGTCAAGGCATATCATTAACTGTATAATTTATTATGTCCTAGAATTAATTAAAAACAAAAAAACAATTGTTGTGCTTTAAACAAAAGCAAACTTGCGATTATAGTAATTAAAAAAAAAATTGTATAATCAGGCCGACAAAGACTTTCCGTACTCACGTCTAAAACAAAGCCTTCGAGCTGTCATTATCTATTCATCACTTTTTCAGTAGCTTTCTGAGTCTGGAGTCTCACTGTGTCTCATTGTCACGAAACAAAAAGCAAAATTCACTAAAATTCCAATTTACTTTACAAAGAAGACGTGTGCATGTGCATTTTTTTTCCTTCTGAACTTGACCCTTGTATCCATCAGCCATCTACTATGAGCTTTGGACTGTTTTGCTATCGAACCAACAAGAAAATTGTTCTAAGAACCACTTATGAGCAGTTTGCATCGATTTTAAGTCTGAAAGATACTTTTAGATACGCATAGATACACGATATTTGCTTGAGATACTTCTTATAACATACCAACAACCAGATCTATCGTGTATCTGTGACAGAAATTAAAAATGACATTGCATATTTGTTCCAATTTATATTCTTCCCACGTTGAAATAAATACAGTGCTAAGAGACTTGAGAAAATAAAATATATGATTTGTATCTTAATCGTTCTATGCTTAACAAAATTTATGAGATGCATCTGACTTGAATCATGAATAGCTACATATATGAAGATGCAATTAAAAGTTGCATTGGTTTTATGCCACTGAAGGGAAAGCCGCGCAGTAAATTCATAGCAACAGTTTCAAAAAAAAAAAAAAATGTATCTGAAATCAAAAATAAATGTATCTATCAGTAGTGGTTGTGGCATTTACTAAACAACAAAGCGGCCAAGTTGGAAATTAGGTTAATGGGTCATGATTCAGTTCGAGTTCTCAATTTTTAGCTGCTTGTTTGTTGCAAAGGCACTCAATTTTTGTTGCTGCTGTTGTTGTTGTTGTCCGCGAGCTTGACGTATCTATATTTTGCTATTTTCTACTTTGTTATTATTGTTGTGTGGTTTAAGTTTTTTAATTTAAAGTTTTTTTTTTCTAACATTTTCAATTTCCACTGAAGTCTCTGTCTTTGAATGTATGGGTTGTACTTTTGATTTCTGGCACTAATTAGGTTACATACAGAGTTGATTATAACCTTTTTTTCAACATAAATTTACTTTGCTCTGATGTTTCTTTGAACGGAAAGTATCTTGTATATAAAAACACAACCTACTGGTATAGATACATTGAGCATCGACGAAGCGTAACCTTACAAAGTGGTAAATACAAAAAAAAAAATCTCCTTTCACTTTGAACAAGGCAGCATCTAGTTACAAGAAAAAAAAAACAAAATGACTTTTATTCGATAGCTCCGAAACTATGCGGAAAAGAAAGGTGTGTTTATAACGCTAAAGATTTTAATTCACAGCCCCCCTTTACCCTCATCAACCTTTCACTCTCTTTTTTCCACCTTGTTCGCTATTCACATCTAATCCACCCACCAATGTTAGGGGTTAATTTGGATTGCAAAAGTATCTATGCCAAAGTAGGGACCAACCAAGAGGTTTCTTATCCTTTTTTTCTCTCGAATTTTTCCATGACATTATTGGCATTGGAGTCTATTAAGTCGCACCGATTGTAACATTAAGTTATCAAATCGCTTGAAGACAGAGGGGCGCCGGCCGTGCGCCGGTCGTTGAATGCATGAGGAAGAAAAGCTAGATTCGGCTCTTTAGATCTTTGATTTGTGTAGATACAACAAGGTACCCAAGTCGAACGCAACAACATCGGCGACGGATTTAATGATTTGCAATTGAATCTGGTATTTTCCAGATACCCAACAGAGGATGGAATTGGAAACTGGCAATTTATGAGATATTTGTTAAATACTAGTGTGTGCCGGTGCGCCTGAATTTAAATGCTTAAGCTATTATACTCCGTGTAGATGGGCAAGATATATGTTTATACACATAAGATTTATGTTGGCACATTAGCTATCGGCTAAAGCAGTTATGTAAAGCGTTTAAAATGTGTGATTTTGAAGAATTTCCGAAAGTAAAAGTTAGATTTTAAGGAGATTATTAATTTTTGTTTTATAAAAAAGGATTGTACAAAAATTTAGTGCTATCAAGCGTTTATGTAATTAATTTCAGAATTTAATAATTGAAACTTACTTTACTTACGCGCGGAAAATTTCTTGGGTGTCAACGACATCACGTATCATAGAATTCCATACTGGATTATGCCGTTATGGACCCTATTTAGTGCGGACATATTCGATGGTAGATTCTTCTAATTTTACTAGGGGAAACTGAGAAGTATCCAGATGATGTTTGTATATAAATGTCTTAGACTTCCCCGGGTTAAAGGAAACACTGTGTCTAAGAGCCCATTGTTGAATAAAATCTAGATTCTCATTGACTTCATGTATTGTATGTAAGTAATTGGACAGCTCCTATACATCTGGACATCATGTGGAAACATGTGAATTGAACAATTTTCCACCAGTCCAAGTAGTTAATTTACATACATTGAAGACAACATTGGTCCGATAACCGAACCGTAGGGAACCCCTGCTGTTATACTAATTAACGAAGAATAATTGTACTACCCATTTCCAAACATTGTTGCCGGCCAGTCAGATAGGAGTACAATAATATTTTAGAATATTTGGTAGAAGAAGATTTGATGGCGTTTGATTTCACTCCAGCACTCTACCTCAAAATTCGCGGTTGGGAAAAATAACGTAAAAAATTACAAATCAAATATAGGTTTGGTTTGTATAACACCCTTACAGGTAAGCCTTACACAAGTTGTTTGCATTGACTTGTCGGGGACAGCTCTATAGCAGCTTTTTTTTAATTTCAGTGAACACTTTAGGAAGGCCTTATACTGACCACCTTGAACTTGACTAATTCCCTATAGTATCTTTTTTTTATTTGCGATTATAGGTACTATAAGGCAAGTTATGGATTCGTGTAAAAAAAATTCTAGCAATCAAAGATGACATTACGATAATAGAGAAGTTGAAAAAAGTGGGTCCGGAAATTCCGTCCGTCAGTCTGTCTGTCTGTCTGTTCGCGCCTCTACAGCCTAAACGGATGGGCTGATTTGCTTTAAACTTGGTTTTTAGTATTTATTAGGTAGTACCTCGGGGGTGTTTTTCATTTTTGCTCTAGGTCGAAAAATAACGGTCCTGCAATACGATCTTTAACAAAAAGTTTGATTTTTTCGAAAACGGCTCTAACAATTTTGAGAAAACTTTCAGGGTGCTATTTTTTACTACAATACATCTTTCAGTTAGAATAATTTTTTTTTAAATTTGTTCTTAACAGTACCTCTCATAGAACCATTTTTTTCAAATGCGGTTTTATCGTAAACCATTATTCCGATTTCTATTATTTTTTGAAGACAAAAAGTCATTTATAATTCAATTAATATTGCATTTCAAAATTTTCCAAAACTTTTTTTTTCGATTTTTTTAAATTTTCTACAAAAAATGGTTTTCGAAATTTGAAATATGATTACATTTTTTATAAACAATTTTTTAACGGTTTGTTAAAAAAATTAAAAAAAAATTGTTTTCTTATAATAACTACTGGCTGCTAGATATTGGCATACTCAAAATTGGAATATGTTTTCGAAAAGTTTTTCAAAAAAAAAAAAACTGCTGAAACGATTTTGAAAAAAAGTTTCCTTAAAATTCGAAACTGTGAAAGAAATTAAATGGCTCACTTCATTTTTTCCAAAAAAACGTTTTAACTAGTGAATTTTGAGTGAGAAACAAAATTTCAAATGATTTTTGACCTCCTTTCTTCCAAAAATCTCAAGCTCTAAGACCACTGTCTCACATTAGAGCAAGTTCATGCGACCCAGTCGTGCACTTTATTTTTTGTTGCCAAAGTTTGAAATGCGTGGCTTGCGAAAGTTTGCCTTATACTAGCTCTATAATAATTATTACTTGCCGAGTTCGAATAATTGGAGCTTATACAAGGTAATTTTTTAGCTGGGCGAGACTTTGCCCTGTGGTAATAAATATCTTAGTTGTTATGTGTTGTCTATCAGTTCAACGATTTTCTTTTAATTCACCATGGATAAAATGATTTTTATAAGATTCTGTGGAAATTCGTATAAGCTTAAAAATTTGACTGTATTATAAAATGGGAGGGAAAACCTAGCCAGGCAAAGCGTTCCACATTCGTGTGGTGCGACTAAGGAAAGAATCTGTGTACTCAACAGTTCGTCCGAAGTTGGGCTCAAAGGTAATCTGATATGCATTCCTAGCAGTGCGAGGTTGAATATTTTCTATTAAATAACGATAAAACAATGAAAGCTACGACACATGACGATAATGCTCGATAAATGTGATTGAGTCCGTAATTTTTTTAACACCAATGAATTTTAAAGCTTTTTTTTGAATACGGTCTAAGTGCGTTACAGGAGCATCTGCCCAAATATGGGAATTATACTCAAGTTTAAAACAATACTTGCTTCATACTATCGAAGATCTTCGCATTTTTTTTATTTTTTTTCGAATTAAAACATAAATACCTAATTGCTTCCATCTTCTAATAACAACTTTTTTTTCTTTTCAGGTGAGTCATTTAACTTTGCTTCGATTTCCACCGAACATATCGTTGGTAAGAAAAGTTTAGATCATAGCTTCAATTTTAATTGAGTTTTTTAACGTCTAAAACGTCCTATAAATCTATAACAACTAAGACAATCCACAATAATTCCTAGGAAAATATAAATAAATCAAAAATCAAATAGAAAAACCACGGTTTATGCATCACTAAACAATTTAATCTCTACATAAAATAGAATCCGTGACTTAATGGTACGGGAGATACTAATAATAAAAAAAAAATGATCTATTGTTTGCCTTACAGTCCCACTGTCTGACATAAAAAAACTAAACCAACTATTTTGCCTTAAAAAAAATGAACAATCGCTCATTTTAAACGAACAAAAAATCAATCTTTATAACAAGCTGCAGTTGTTCTATCTATGGTATTTAACTGGGGGGAGTATACGTGCGGAGTAGAGTATCTTTGCACTTTATACAGTAAATACTTAGCCATACAAACCCTATTGCCGGCCGTCCCGCTGCTGGCCATAGGAATAAAATTCGATTATGCAATATGCAATCAATCTAAAACCAATCAGACCAGATGGCGGCATAGCGCTGCTTAAGCTTTTGTATATCTTACAGATTCGTAGATACTTCTACTACATCTGTACGATTGGGCATTGAGACATTATGGGGTATCTGTTGTATTATTTTCGGGTTTTGTGAAAGGAATAGAGCATTTAAGGCGAGCTCCGAGCGAATCTGTTGAACTGGGACATTTGAATTTGGGTTTCCCGGCATTTTTTGTGTGATAGCTAAAAAGATTGAATAAAAGGAAAGATATTCCATATTAGTATTTATTCTCTAAGTGGGCGGAGGTAACTTTAAATGGATAAATTGGGCGCTATTTTGTTTTAATCAAAATGAGATAAAAACCGCTTCAAATGTATACAAATGTGTTTATAGTGATTTCCTTTCTTTAACGGCTGGTCAAGTTTGGTATCTTTTTTTAATGACAGCGTAAGACAGGTTAAGTTGACGGGTTGACAGCCCTGATCCTGTGCCCCTGGGGGGATATGTATGAGACCTATGTATTTTGTGGCCTTTACAAAGCATTAATTTATTCCTGCAAATTTCTCAACTTTGTTCTCAATTTTCTGATTAAGATAACAAATATTATGATCTTGACTAAACTCTAGATATGTCTGATTTTGGTCCATCTAATCCTTATTAATGTATATATTATATTGTACAGTAGTGCGTGCCAAAACCATTACACACTGTTAAGTTGCTCTTCTTCAGGCAAAATAGACATTTAATTTGCATTTTCTTGTTTATATTTAAAATATGTGTCTGTAAGGCATATTGCCTTTTAGAATGCAACATGACCAACCATAGAGATAATCTCAGTGGTGGATCCTTGGGTCGGACGCGGGGTCTCCTCGAGTCCGAACCCCTTCATGAACATTGGTTGGAACCAAAAACTTCAACTTATTTTATTTTTAAATCAATACTTTTCATAATATGATAATCAGTTTCTCTTCGATCAATGTTTGGGAAGTTAATAGTTTCAGTTTAGCTGACCCTATAGTTCTTGATGCCTATTTAGTATGTATCGAGTTTTCCAATAGAGACCTGATAAATTTGAATTTAATTTGTGAAAGCACCCTTTTACTATTCAATTTATTTATTCAGTAAACTCAACATTTTCATCATGGAAAAATGATAAAAAAAATTGTAAATCGTAAAATTATCTGTAAAAGACATGATATTACGCCACACTCTTTGGCGATTTGAACTGGCCTACCATATTCACCCGATTTAACCTATCTATACCTCAGACTCTTGAAACTTTAATGAGAATATCCGACAGAACCTAACGCCGGAAGTTCTAACACCTAAGTTATGAAAAATGCTATAAAAACGTATATGGCTAAAATTTGAGTCATTTGAAAAATGTTTCACCTTGTATTAGCTTAACCTTTGTCTAAAGCTAAGACTTGAGTTTGTTTTTCTGCCACTAGCTACACCAAATTACTTGGTGTGCTCAACAGTTAAAAAAACACATTAAAGCCAGGATTAACTCTTGTTAGAAAACCCCCTATTTCTTCATTTGATAATTAAATGCAAGACCATCAGTTCTCGTAAAATATCAATTCTGAAGCACATAATACTCACATCCATGGCATCGGAAATGAAAAAAAAGAGTAGGTTGTCTGTAAAGTCGGTTTACGGACCATAATTTACGTGATAACGTCATAAGAAAACATTGATGGCAACAACGCCAACATACAACCCGTTAACTCACACCCAAAAACCCTCTCGTTAAATCCACACATAAACCCCAATATCTACATCTACTTTCTACTTTATTAAAACTCCGCCTATTTTGTATTTCTCTTTCTCTTCTTGTTCTTTTTGAATTTGAGTGGAATTATTTTAGGAATTTGCGCCTGTTCTTTTTCATGTTCGCCTGGTGCTGCGATCTATTTTGGTTGAAAGAACCACAGTATCCCGGTTAGCATGAGTCATGAGTCTTATCAGCATGAGTCGTGTTATTTCGTACTTGTAGCTTGTCATCGATTTATAAGACGTTATCACGTCAAAAATCTGTTAACAACGGTTGGTTGCGCTTCATATTCTCTTGAATTAGCCATGATGCACGAAAATGTCATCCATTTTTGTTCTATTAACTGCTAGCTCAAACTTTTATAAATAGTTGGTCCATAGCCCATTACATCTATGATTCAAAGAAATTCCCAAGGTATTCTTCAATCGCAATTAATATTCCTATAAGTTCAAAATTTCTCCAAAAAAATCCCCAAATTTCATTTCAACACTTTTAAGCCATTATTGAAAATACTGATTCTATATTCTTCAAAGACCTTTCATTAAACCCCAATACACTTCTACCAATCATTACACTACAAAAAAAATTGATATCTTCCCAAAGATCCACGTGCATCGCTAAAAACCTTTCAAGTTCACCGCAACATCAAAAAACTCTGCTAATTAGTTAAGCAAACAAAACACTGTGTCGGTCATTCGACGAATAAGGAACAAAATATCAAAAAATTTAAAAAAATTAAAAAAACCTGCTGCAGTTTTACATCGATTTACCATAATAAAGCGGTCAATGGGGTGTATCTTACAAAAAAAAAATCACCCTCTTCTTTCCTTACTCTCATATTCATTCAACGTAAACATATCGAATATCGTATAATACAATAAAAAAGCAAAACGTTGCAACCGCAGCTCGACTATGTTTACAAGGAATAACATGAGTTGTACACAAGAAACATTCTTTACTTTGGGATTATGTTACACAAAGTAACAACAACGTACATTGCAAATGAATACATCATTCAAGTTCTGAGTGCTTTCGAAACCCTGACAAAATAAAAAATCATATAAACCTGACATTGGCTACCATAACCATATAAAACAAAACCGCACTCTCTCTTTTATTTTTTATGCATGGAAGTTAAAAGTATAGCACTTAAATGACCGCCTTGTGGAATCCCTTTAAAATCGTTTCTAATTCTATTAAAAGGGCAATTTCCGCATCAAAAGCATTCCGTTTCAATAAGCATTTCATAGAAATTTGTATCCTAATGTGTATGTGATTGCACATTAAGTTTTTACAATTTCGATACAGTTGCGCGGATGAACGTGTTTCACCATGCATTTATAAACCGAAAGCCTAGTAGCTGAAGTCGTTATTTCTTTTTTTTCTAGAATCTAGGCCAAATTGATACGCACATTTGTTTTGCCGCTGTTCTTCGTGGGGAATAATTGCATTTCAGGCATTGAGTGGATTTTAATGATGTGGTAATTTCATCATAATATTTTCTGGTTGGATATGTCTTTTGTTGTTGTAATAGCGTGTGGGATTAATGTGGAATGTGGTGAGGTTTTGAGTTGGATGACATATAATAAATCCTTAATTTAAAGTTAAAGCAAGAAACTTAATGCAGGTATCGTTGCATTTAATTGAATAGTCCGGTATGGATCAGAAAATTAAATTTTTTTTCGCGCTAATGCAGTATCTATTTCCTTCCATAACATCTACATACATCACGTTCTCGTTGGAAAGGTGCAGTATCTTCACTTTCATCATCAGCAAAGACTAATTTATTAACTTCTTGATTAACTTCTGGGCCGTCACCAAATAAATTTCGTTTAAGTCGAGTGTGGTTGGCATTCTTTGTCCAAATTTAAATGCTTTAACAGTAAAATTCGTCTTGAAATCATAGCTATACAATAACAATTCGTATAATGCGAATAACCGCATTCCTGCAGTAAGATTTCTCCTAAAAAAATTCGGTGTTCTCTTTTCTTCTCTGCGAACTTAAGAGAGATCTGGTACTGTTTGTCTAGTCCTGCTATGCTATGCACTGCTATTGAACTGAATGCGCTCTCTGCAAGATTTTCTTTGTCAGCACGTCATATCTTTTGATGGCAATGTTGCCACATGTTGTCAATACTTTGTGCTGGCGGAAATAAGTTTGATTAAAATCCATAAAAATTTTGGTCTCCATGACGTTGAAAAAGCAGGCCGTCAAAACAGCATTTTTCGAAGTCAATTAGAAATACGTAAAACATATATGTATGTATAACAAAAAAAAGGAAAGTCTTAATATCTTTTCAAATTTGAATTCATAAAACTTGATACCTCACCAACACCTTCGATAAGGCCTTCCTTCCTGAAACAGCCAAAAAAAACTCGCTTACTTAAGCAGCGACATCAAAGAAATACAAATTTCAGTATGCATCTCATTTCGTATGCCTCATTAAAAAAGTAACATATTCAGCAGCAGCAACAAAAACAACAACAACATTATAGAAAAAGAAAAGAAAATATCTTTAACAAGTCAAAATGCCAACATAATCGAAGTTTCACTTTCTATATCTACTCAAGTCTTCCAGGTAAGTATATCCAAAGTTTTCAATTATTTGACTTTTATGCGACATCATTCAGCGACAGCGATAAGAAGACTACCACGCTGAATGCAAACTGATGGCTTGTGAAAACTGTCAAATAAAATGCAAATTATGTCAAAACGTGTTCAAGACCGAATTGTCGTTTAGGTAAACAATTCCAGTTGCCAATAGCTCCTACGCACGAGGTATGCGGTGGGCGTACAAACTACAAAGCATCTGTACAGCTCATCGATAAAAAATTTATTCAAATGCAAGTTTTGTTTTCTTTTTTGCAATTTATTTATATGCAGAGTCTTCGCTGTCAGATTTCACCGTGCATTCATGAGTGTTCCGTGCCTCAATTCGTTCCCTATTATATACATCCTCCTTAACAGTGTCATCTAAATTTCGTGTTCCAAGTACAAGTTTATGCCATTTCCATTATTTTCATTAATTTTCAGTTTTTTTTTTTAAGTCAAGGTAGAAAACAAAAACGAAAATGATGTTGTCAGGTGTAATTTTGTTTGTTTTTTTTCCATTTGGTTTTCCATTTCATTTTAGAGGCCAACTTTGTGCAAGGTTTACACGGAATTGTTGGGGGACTTACGCAACTTAGACATAACATAAGTAAATGAGGTATAAAATTTTGCAAGCCAATCTGGCTTACAAAAGGTACAAAAGAGGTCGATTTAAAATGACAACTAATGCACTTGAATGGGGATTCGCGTTCGGCGTTGTAAAGTTGGCTGACAGATAGTGAGAGACTGAAAGAATGAGTAAGATGGTGGAAACCTTTTAAGTGTTTCCTTTTCAAATTGTTTCGAAAGGTTTTTTTTGGCGTATAAAGGAAATCTTCTTGCAAGGGTTTTGGCATGCTGAGTTTGCTGGATAAAAATCCCCATTTAACAAAGATTTAAAATCCAAAACTAGGAAATTCCGAATTAATTCTAGTAAATTGTGCTGAATAACAAATTGTTCCTGTTGGAATATTAACATTATTTAATTTGTTTTGGTGTCATAGTCATTACAAAATATTTTGTTTTTTGATAATTAGCTTGAACTGGGTTGCTGAATAACGCCAATGATTATCAAGTGAAGTGAAATCAAGACGTGTTGATCATTGTTAAAAATTACAATCAATAAAATATTTCTGCGATGATATCTTCTTTATATTGAAGTTTTACTGAATAGCTGAGTTATCTATACGTCATACGAAAAGATGTTAAATTTAGTAAAATTGGAAAATTTTGCGTATTTTCTTTTTTTTTTATATGATTGCAGTGTATGCCTATAGCTTAGTTTGTTATAACCCTAAATTTGTACTCTGTATGTCCATATACCACTTAAAGCACTTGCTTGTAGATAAGCATTTTGTTATGAGCACTTGAACTTGAGCATTTTTTAATACTCTCATAATTTAATATCTTGTTCTTCTCGTTTCATTTTAACGTGCGACTTCCGTTTTAGCCTGGCTTCAAGTGTCGTGCCTAGTTGCCTTGTTTGCATGTAACGGGTGATTTTTTCGAGGTTAGGATTTTCATGCATTAGTATTTGACAGATCACGCGGGACTTCAGACATGGTGTCAAAGAAAAAGATGCTCAGTATGCTTTGACATTTCATCATGAATAGACTTACTAACGAGCAACGCTTGCAAATCATTGAATTTTATTACCAAAATCAGTGCCCTAGAAAAGTTGGCAGAAAATCCGCTTTTTTATCGACAAATTTTGTTCAGCGATGAGGCTCATTTCTGGTTGAATGGCTACGTAAATAAGCAAAATTGCCGCATTTGGAGTGAAGAGCAACCAGAAGCCGTTCAAGAACTGCCCATGCATCCCGAAAAATGCACTGTTTGGTGTGGTTTGTACGCTGGTGGAATCATTGGACCGTATTTTTTCAAAGATGCTGTTGGACGCAACGTTACGGTGATTGAATCGAACACTGATTTTGGTAATAAAATTCAATGATTTGCAAGCGTTGCTCGTTAGTAAGTCTATTCATGATGAAATGTCAAAGCATACTGAGCATCTTTCTCTTTGACACCATGTCTGAAATCCCGCGTGATCTGTCAAATACTAATGCATGAAAATCCTAACCTCAAAAAAATCACCCGTTAGTATATGTACCTACATAGTTTCCATAAATGGCAGATTGTTAACATTCCTGTGATTGAAGTTAACACCCGTTAAATTGGGTTCGTTTTAGAACAATGTGCTATGTCCTGGTCTAGTTCCTTATATTATAAAGGTTATCTGCTGCTTTACGGTTGCTGTTTTGATTGAGTCCCATGATGCAAGTATATTCGTATCATTACAAATGTAGCTATGAGAACGTCTCCTTCTGGAGGTATGTATATGTCGAGCATAAAGTGCGAATAATAATACTGCGTCAAGGATAATTCTGTCTACGATCGGAGGCTCATCATAAGAGCAAATAGAAACACTGCTAGCCTAAAACACGCACAATATACAAGAATTAACTTAAATGCAATTGTTCGAATTATTTAATAATTAAAAGAATGACTACCATTGGGTCGCACGAGCCTATTCACATTGGAAGGCTAGAACTTTTAAAGAAACAAGTAACATTTGAGTAAAAAAACAAGACGCTCTGAACTTATAAAAATGGTCAAAACCACAACACTTAACGGTATTTAGTAAACATATCGTATGCCATATTTCGCAAATTGTAGGACCGATTTGGACAAATCTTATTTTCTATTTTTTTTTGGGACTCTGGTATGCATTTTTTAAGACTTTATTAATATTCAGCTAATCATAAAATGTTTTATTTAGTTTTAGAAATATTGAAAATTCAAAAAAAAAACCAAAAGGTTATTATCGAACAGTTTTGTTATGCAAAAATAATCTGTCAAGCTAGATCTTTACAAATATAAAATTTTATAGAAATTCAATGAGCCAGTAACGGAGAAAGTAGAAAATTAAAAAAACCGTTATATTAAAGGTACCGTTAATATACTTTTCTGGTAAATTTAAATAAAATTCGAGCCAATACCTACAGAAAAACTCTCAATTTTTTTTCATCAAAATCGTTGGAGTTGTTTTTGATTAAAATAATAGACCAGTAGCCGGCAGCAAATTTTGGGAGTGGAGTGATAACCAAAATTTATACACATGTATGTGTAGATATATGCAACAATATGCCAAATTCAACCGTCTTACAGATTTTTTTTTCAGCCGGGGTGCGGGTGGGCGTTCGAAAATGGTCATTTTTTCGATTCTGGGGTCGCAGTGATAACCACTTAAATTTGCAAATAAACAATAGGGGATGGTGCCCTGATGTCAAAAAAGTATGTCCAAGACGTTTTACTTTCAGCCTTCCCCTCGCCAGATGACCGCCAAAATGCGCGAAAATCAACTTTTTGGGTCGAAATGATAACCACATGAGTACATCAAAAAATCAGAAAAATCCTCATTGTAAAAATGTGTGTCCAAGACGGTTTACTTTCAGCCTAACCCTTGCCAGACGCATTTTGACACTTTTTAAAAGCATTTTTCAACTTAAATCCTTAATAAATTTTTCCCTATTAACAATAAACAAAAGAATCATATACCAAAATATCAGAAAAATTTCCCTGGTTGTAAGAACGTGTGTCTAAGACGTTTTACTTTCAGTCTTATGCTTGCCAGAGGCTTTCCCTTAACGGTTACATGTCAGATACTCTGAGGAATGCCAAAATAACCACACTGGTTCATTTTATAGAGTGTACAAAAATACCACTTTTCTGCACCAAATACTAAAGCTACCAATATCAACATGGCTTCATGTTCATGCCATCAGCAAGTATGAGAATATCAATTGAATCCTTGAATGGATGCATTTATTTATTTATTTTATACATTAAATGCTTACACATTAAGACCTAAAAAAATTTTTAGCTAGTGAAGCTTTGATTTGTAAAAAAAAGAGAACTACAGATTAAAAAGTGTATAAATTACATTTAAATGATTCTATTAACATTACTTTAACTTTAAGAACAAAAGAAAACAAATCAAAAGAAAGGCAATGATGACAAGTATAAAATTACTAAACAAACTACATACATCTCCTGTAAAGTTACATAATAAAGAACAAATTTTCAATTATAAAGAAATAAATTATTTAACGCGTATAAAAGATGTTAGTTCCGTTTTGAAACGCCCCCCTTATATGCCATGGTAATGAATTCCAAAGACAAATGGAGATTATAAAGAACTGTCGCTCAGATGTTAAGGATGTAAATCGTGGGATAATGAGTGTGTGAGATCTCCTGGAGGAGCCAAATCGTAACTTATCAAACAAAAAGCTTGGTGTAAGATCATTTATATGATGAATAATAAAGGACCAATATAGCTTCCGTGAGGTACGCCATTGTGTGCCACTAGGGTCTTAAAGACAATTTCAAAATAGAATATATTCTTAATGCATAATGTGATCTTAGCTAGGAAAAAGGGTGGAAAACCAAAAGCTTTTTAAAATAAATAAATAAATAAATTTATTGGCGCGACAACTCCTTAAGGAGCCAAGGCCTAGTGACTTATACTCTCAACCATTCCTGTGTGTGTGTTGTTACTCTGCAAGAATGGAAGGGACCTACAGTTTACCGCCGAGTCCGAACGGCTACATGAGATGCACTTTTTAGAGACAAAATTTACTCTTTGAGGTTTTGTCAGTTCCGCAAGAGGCAGTACCCCAGAAAAAAAGGTGGCTATGAGCTGGATTTGAACCCAGGTTCTTTCGCTTAGCAGTCCGACACACTAACCACAGCCACGGGGTACAACACAAAAGCTTTTTAGTTGAACAAAATGTATTCCTTTTTTGTCGAAAGGTTTTTTTTTAATTCGTAGTATTTCATACTCTGTTTTTTTTTTTAAAGACTGTATTTGTTTTATAAGAAATTATATTTAATGCCGTTGTGCCAGACCCTAAGCAAGTTGTTTTGAAATAACTTACAATAACATACCTTTTCCTCCTTAGAGATATCTCAATTTCGTTTGTTATTCTCCCATTCAAAAACTCCTGTTCTTAAAAGACCTGCCCTGCCTTTTTATGGCTTAGTCCATTCTCCATCATTTGCTCGAAGTGGTGTTGATCTTGATAAGAAATGAATTTCTGTTGGAGAGTGTGGAACGACTCTTATAAATTTGTCAACTTTCTCTTCTAATTTGAGGTGAGCTTACAATTAAACTTCAGGAATAATAGGTAGTTTCTTGTTCTTCGCAATCTGCATGATACCTTTCTCACTAAGTCCTACTGTTTGTCAGATGTCACTTTCACTTACCGTCACCACTTATAACAAATTTTGGTTCTAAAGCTTCAATAAGATTTAAGAAATCTGTTCTCTTTATCTCGCATATAGGACGACGTTATATTTTGATGCAATGCAATCGAACGAAAAAGGGTTGATTCACATCTTGGTTTGTCAGATTTTTGGATGGTACGCTTTGATAAATATATTTATGGTTGTTGGTAGTTGGCATTCCATATAAAATATTTAATCAACTGAGTAATTTCTATAATTTATTACGTGTTGATCGAGCCCTAAATTAAAGCTTATTTTTCTTATTTTTCAAACTTTCCGAGAATCAAATGAAAAACTTGGAGTCGAATCTTAAGATAAAACTTTTTCAACATTCATTTTTGAGTTTTCACCTCCTACCCTTGGACTTTAAGACAACAGCTTTTCTACGACGAAATAAATGAGAAAGACATAAATAAAAAATTAAATATTTGGGATAATGGACTTTTTGAAAAATCATATTGAAAGTTTGAAAAGCTTATAAGTTGCAAGGGAGAATTTTTCAAGTTTATATGATTATAAGAATTTTTAATAAAATATCGAAGAGATCTCTAGATATTACTAGAAGGCTAATTCTATTTTAACATACTTATGCCCACAGTTTGACAAACTACCGAGAAAAGACATACATGCTTAAATTAAGTATCAATATCTGCAAATTTAATTGTTTCATGAAAAGAAAGAATGACAAATAATTAGTTTTAAAACTACGAAAGCTACTTTTGACGTGATAAAGTCTTCTTAATCGATGACAGGCTATACGTACGAAATAACATGACTAATGCTGATAAGACTCATGACTCATGCTAACAGCGATACTGTGCATCTTTTAACCAAAATCGATCACAAGCACCAGGCGAACATGAAAAAGAACAGGCGCAATTTCCCAAAATAATGTCACTCAAATTCAAAAAGAACAAGAAGAGAAAAAGAAATACAAAATAGGCGGAGTTTTGTTAAAGTAGAAAGTAGACATAAATATTGGGGAGAGTGTGTGTGTGGATTTAACTAGAGGTTGTAAACGGACTTTACAGAAAATCAACTCTTTTTTTCATTTTGAAAGACTATTGCAACATCCCATGCCTACCAGCAGATAATTCCGGTAGCCACTTTGGATTAAAAATCCATTGTTATTTTTAGAGCGTTGGCCATGGAAGAGTTACTAATGATGACTAAACAAATACAGAAACAAGTTTCATAGATAAACGTGCTTCTATAGATGATGACCTCAACAAAAATGTTTCCATCCATCAGATTGATTGAGTGCAGCTTTGTAACCTTGACAAAAAGACTTCCGTGATAATTTTTTAGGAATGCATTACGAAAAATGACCACTTGAGATAATTTTTTATTTTCTGTTTGTTGACATGAATGTCCGTCATTATAATTAAGTATGATGCAAGACATAGTTAGTTGAGATTAAAATATTTTGTGATATTTTTTTTATGAGACCATTTGTCTAATATTGGGATTTCAGTATCTGACCAAAAAAAAATCTTCAAAAACACCTTGACTTCGTCAAATCCAATCAAATATCAAAACACCACATCCAAAGTTATCCTTTCTCTTCCATGCTATGAAATGTATCCACCTACATATATGCTTGACACCATCAGCAAAATAGTTACAGTACTTAACAAAGAAATGCGCTTTGTATTTTGTGTTGTGCTTTTGCATTAAAGCTTCTTTGAAATAATCAAGTATCTTTATAACCTAAAACTGAAAAAAAAAACACAAAAACCATAAAAATAACACCTGTGACAGAATAACATGACAGGTTGTGTCCTCGTTTCGTTGCCAATAAGAACAACAAAAACAACAACAACCAAATACTAGTATTTCTGGAAACAGGCTTACTTGAAACAAGTCAAACCACAAAGATACATACTAACTATATACCCAAACCGCTATAAAAACACATTATACCATTTGATAGATAGATACAAATTAGACCGACTCCCAAACGAAAAGATACTCACAAAGCCCGTCATCAAGAAAATCAAAATAAAATGAAAAAAAAACCGTCATTTCGAATACCACTAATCACCGATAGATACATTTACTACTCTTGCTAGTGGTTTTAAAGATACAAGAATATGTAGAAGAAGTTGAAAAAAAACGCAACCTTTTTCCTTGACGTTCCTTCGCCACACTTTGCTAGCGACTGTCAACATTAATTTGCGTTCGATTTGCGTATTTGTTATGCAGCTTAAGCGGAAACCGCGCTCTCTCCAGGTGATTGCACCAGTAAAAAACATAAACAGTCACGAAAATGTTATTTTTGTGTCAGTGGTGGGATTACGTTGCTTCACTTTCGATTTCCATTCCCATTGAGGCTCTGTAATTACACAAACAACGCTGGAGTTGTGAATTTTGCCAAGTTTTTTTTTTTGTGGGGAATGAAAATTCGAAATTGAAGGAAAATTGTAGTTTTAAGCACATAACGTTACAATACATCTTTCTTTAGCGTTAACGATATAAGAATTACGAATTAAGTAACTGAGCTCTGATTACCTGAAATCATACATACCATGATAGAAAAGTGAGAAGTAAAGCTTCATTACGTTACGTTACAACTTTCATTAATAAATGTGTCCTGTCATTATTTAAAAAAATAAAATAAAATCGAAAATAGGAAAATAGTATGTAAAAGTAAAACTACCATTTCTGTAATACTCAACGTAACGCAATGTTAGAAACATCACTTTTTTATTAAAAAACACTGAAGTATTAATATTACTTGAAAATTCATATTAAAATTTAAGAAAATACGAAGAGTTGGTTTTCACACTCATTTTTAAAATTTTTTTTAGCGTAACGTAAGAATATAACTTGCACGGCTGGATCGCACGTACTTGCTCATATGTGCCGTCACATTGTAGAATAAAATTAAAGAAAATTAAAGTGAACATCAAAGTATTTATTGTATTTTTGTGATTTTAACGTACATTTTAAAACAAAATTTAAAAAAAAAATTCACTTACCCGTTTTCAAAATATTGATTTTTTTCAAAAAAAAATAATTAATTATTAAAAATACAAAAAAAAAGATTTCGAAAAAAAATAATGCAAAATTACTTAGGCTACCTACATCTTCTTCAATATCAATTTTGATTGTAATCGGATCACCGGTTTTCGAGAAAGCCGAAGAAAAAAAACGGTCCTATGGGAGGTACCGTTTTTAGCCCACCATATTAAATTTTTTGTCCACCAAAATATAATGCATATAATGCATGTTTGATTGTTATCTCAAAATTTTTAATCTGCACGAGTGCATAACTTGCATTATAGTACCTATAATCGCAAGTAAAAATCAATGTGAAGTTCCAAACAGAAGCAGTTCAGTCCTTAACCTCTATTTTGTCGACGTGTGGTTTAATAATTTATCCATCTTCTTTTACCTTGTCGTAACGTAACGTTGAATATCGAATTTAAATCGAGTTTAATTTTTGTAACAACTAAACGTCAAAGTAGCTAACGGGTGAAATTTGCCTCGATTGCCATTCGTGTGGCGTGTAATGATGACAAAAGGCTTATAAGACTCTCGCATAGGTTCACATTGCGGCTGCGTAGCTCTAGCTGTCATCGGGATGGCTGAGCCTTATTTAAGCTCATTGTTAAACACGATGGTGCTTCTTCTAATGGTTTGGTTTGTTTTGTTGTTGCTCCTCACCACACTCTTCACTTCGTATTTGGTTTTTTAAATAAAAAAAAAACCACTTAGTTATACCCACTTCCATGTTAACAAGACAAAGACGTTTGAAAAGTTTCTCTTCATGCTGGTTGCGCTACTTTTTCGAAAGCCAGCCATCCAAACCGAACACTATCCAATATAATACAATAATCCTACTGATCGTAGGGCGGGTAAAGAGCAGGCTATGCGCAGCCTGCTGAAGACGAAACCGAAGGTAAAGCTTCCACAGACAAGTTGCGTAAATTAATGGGGAGGTAGAAAATGCATATACATAAAGAACAGTTATGTTGTTAGTTTTTTTCTCTTACTTTTGTATCTTTTCTCATGTTTCTGCGTCAGATTTTGAAAATTTAAATTCGTTGCCGAGCCCCAAGACTCTTGTGGTGGTTCAATTGATGGGAATAGCTTGGCGTTGACAAGGTTATTGCAGTCAGACATAAGATGGTGATAATAAGCATAGCATAGCTTGGGGCTGCTGTTGTGAATGGAGGAGATTTATTGGCAACACATGAGGTTGAAGTTGTAAAAGGAATACATACTAAAATACAGTATACACCTTTCACTTAAACGGTGGAGGATGACAACAATACAAGAGGCGGAACATGAATGTTATAATAGCACACTTTTCCTTTCAAGTGTTCCAAGGATGGATTTTGGTTTGATTGATTACAGTATAAGTATTTTATATGATATTTTAAAACGCAGTGTCATTGAGCATGATAATTAGCAACGAAAAATTAAGAAAAAAACACTCATACGCCGCATTGAACTTTTTTTTGTTAAAGTCGTGTTTTGATTTAAAACCATTAAATAAAGTAAGGAACAATCTTTTGCTTTAATTTCATTTCTTAGCAAGCTCATTGGAGAACTCATGTATTTTTTCTGAAAGTTTACTCGAAAAATGTAGATGAATTAAGTCAGGTAGTATTCAACAAAAATATTATTTAACTGATTAATATATGGGGTAATCCGTATAAGGTGCACCAATAAGCTAGAGAGAGTAGGTTGGGTTAAGACGAGAAAAAAATCGTATGGGAGGGAAGTTTATTTCCCCGTTTAGGCGGGAGGACAATTTTCTAAAAAAAAAAATAACTTAAAACAGAAAAAAAAATATTTAAAAACAATTGTAAAACTTACAATGCCACGCTATACGTTTTTGGAAAGCCAGAAATCTCTTCTTTAATCTTCATTTTAAATAAAGTTATGTTAGAGATAATTTTTTTTTTTAAATATTTTCAAATAAAAAAAAAATAAAATAAAAAAAAAAGTTTTACTAAGTTTTTATTAAAAATTTTATGAAATTAAGCATAATTTTTATGTTCAATGTTTTTATTAATTTTCAATAAAAACAGAAAACCGGATGCTAAAACGTATCTTAGTTTTAGAAAATAAAAAAAAATATTATTATTATTATTATTATTAGAACTTAATTGAAAACACAAATAAATTACATTCACAATAATTTAACAAAATTGGCCTGCTAGCCTACCTGTTATCCAACTAAAAAAAATTTTTACTAATTACCTATACGAAAAAATTGAATTTTGAAAACAAAAGTGTTATGCTTCGTTACATAAAATTAGGCTGACATTAAAAAAAAAATCAAAATTTCGAATTTGAAAAATATTTTTTTGAAAAAATATTCACTAACACAACTTTTAATTTAAATGAAAATTAAAGAAAAGATTTAAAATTAAAAAAAAAAGTTTTACTAAGTTTTTATTCAAAATTTTATGAAATCAAACATAATTTGTATGTTCAATGTTTTTATTAATTTTCAATAAAAACAGAAAACCGGATGCTAAAATGTATCTTAGTTTTAGAAAATAAAAAAAAATATTATTATTATTATTATTAGAACTTAATTGACAACATAAATAAATTACATTCACAATAATTTAATAATAATATAGCACTAGCTACAAAGTAACTAGAAGTACTTTTTTCCAAGAAAAACATTTGTTTTTGTTTTCCCAAGTCCTATCTGTTCAGGTCAATTATTAAATTTGCGGACTAATCCCTTTTTTTATTGTTCATTGGAAACAATCCGGTTTTTAGCAAATAATAAAAAAAACTTCATTAACAAGATTTCACCTTGTTTTATTGAAGCACGTGTTCAATTTAACAAAATTAGCCTGCAAATCTTTTTTTAGTTGGATAACAGGTAGGATCCAACTAAAAAAGATTTTTACTAATTACCTATACGAAAAAAATTGAATTTTGAAAGTGTTATACTTAGTTACATAAAATTAGGCTGAAATTTAATTTAAAAAAAAAATCCAAATTTCGAATTTGAAAAATAATTTTTTGAAAAAAATATTCACTAACACAACTTTTAATTTAAATGAAAATTAAAGAAAAGATTTCCGGCTTTTTAACGTATAGCATGTCATTGTAAGTTTTACCGTTGTTTTTAAATTTATTATTATTTTATTTTGTTTGTCTGTTTTAAGTCCAGTTTTTCCGCCTAAACGGAGGGAAATTAACCCCCCTCTCGCATACGATTTTTTACTTGTCTTAATCCAGTCTTCTCACTCTAGCTTTTTGGTACACCTTATAACAATCATCTTGTATATACATATAAATATATTTTTTAATATTAAAAATAACAATAAAAATAAAAGTTTTTTTATTATGATATATAAGAAAAAATCTACCATCTCCATTTAATATTTAATATTTTTTTGTTTGATTATTTTTCTACCCTTAATATGTTAAAATAACTTACTTCAAACAGTAGAAAACACTAGTAGACATTATTGCCTGGCTTTAGTTTAATATCTACCTAAGCTTATGCAAGCTGACCAGGGCAACAACCTGTTGACTGATGCAATATTATAATTATAATGTTATTACAAATAATAAAAAAATAAGAAAAGAGCTACTGAAAAGCGCACTCTGAACGTTTAATGCATTAGGAGACCCTTAAAATCTGGCAATTAGTCAAGGCAATATCGCTCTCGCAACGTGATCTCTAATCCATTTATTTAAAGAGTTATTTGTTCTGCTTATAGGAATTCATTGGGATAGTACTTTCCTACGGTAGCCATTTCGTTATGCTGTTTCGAAGGTATATTGAGCTAAAAATGAGCTTCTCAACTCAACTCAAAAAGTTCTTTTATTTATTTGTTTACATACAAATAAACTACTAAACTAAATATTTTACAAAAAAAAAACGGCTTAAAAAATGTTATCATCCTGATCTTCAAATTCTTTCGAGTGTTTTCGATTCCTTCACGACTGTTATGCGTTATGTCTACTTGATGCGGCCTGCTTTAGCTGTACATTACCTCACCAATGGAATTATTTTCGCACTTAAATATCACTTATCCACTGATAATTCCGCTTGACCCTGCTTTGTTCTCATATGGAACTCAAAAATAAAGTGTAGGTTTGTCCAGAATACTCCAAAGATATACCCAAATACAGTAAATTCGAGTGCGGTACTAACCATCCGAATACTGCATTCATATAAGAAACTAGATGTGCGCTTGCCTTGCTTGCGTTAATCGTTAATCTCGGAAACAAAAATCGTATTTAAATTTTTTTAAAATAAGTTCTTCAATTTTAAAATAAAGTCTTCACTTAAGAAATTAAATAATAATAAACGATGATAGTGACGTCAGGAAATTTTTGAATACATCATACCAGCGTACCTCGTATTTCTGTGTATGATTGTATTTATCTATTAAATACAGCTCTGGCAAACCTGGTGTTAACGCAGCTTAAAATAAAAAGTTTCAATATACGCCATCTATTTTTGAGTAGAAGTACGCAACAAGTTTAGCTTCTGTAAAACAAATATATTTAAATCGTAGATCGTACATACGTTCTGTCATTTTCCGTAATGTGGTAAGTAAATTTTTTCTTGGGCCAATTTGCAAAGCTTTAGTTAATTTATTCAAAAAAATGTATCCTATTATGTTTCCGGAGTAAATTACCTATTAATTTATAAAAGACGTGTTTAATTTCGTTTTGTCGTTCTCGGGTGATGCGCGGTCAGGAGTTTCGGCTTCAATTTTATTATATACTAGCGGTACCCGGCGCGAGTTACTACGCCCTAGAAAAAACATGTTTTAATGTGAAATGCGAAAATATTGCTAGCTATTGGATTCACCGGAACGATCCCTGGACAAAACTGTATTTACCCTAAAATTTTCATTAAAATCCGTTGGGAGGTTTAGGAGTATATACTCGACATACATCCGATGTTCGCCTGGTGCTCAGAATACGTTTGCGATCGATTTTGGTTGACAAAACAACAGTATCGCGGTTAGCGTAACGCGTTACTTTTCTTGTCAGCATTAATCATGTTATTTCGTATGTGTAGCGTGTCATCGATTTATATGACGTTATTTTGTCAAAATAAGATTTTCATAAACGGTTATATGGCGGGTACCGTTATTTTTAACCCTAAAACAAATTTCAGTTTTGCCTCTGTGGAATGCCAAAAGAATAACAAATAGACACAAATGTTGAAGGTAATCGCTTAAGCTGCTTAGGCTGCAGCCCAGACATTTCTTGTCACTCTCTTTTTAGGCTTATATATGTTCGTAATGCCATGTTTGATCGTTATCTCAATTTTTTTCTTAATTCACGAATCCTAATCCACAACGGCCTGTTTTCCCTCTAAATGTAGCAAATATGCCGCACATGAAATGGAAATTGCAAAACAAAGCCAAATAAGTCAAAATCACGTCAAATGTTACGGAATTTCTTTTATCTCAGTTCTTGTGGCCTTTACATAAATGTTAAGATAATACTTTTATAAAGAACTATTTCCAGTAGTCAATACTATAATTAATTAGTCTACACAATTGACATAACAAATTCCTTATAACTTATTATTAACCACAAACAAATCGCGCTGATAATTTGATGAAATTGTTTTTTCCGACTTTCTTGACACTTATAGTTATACATTGGATAATATATGATATATCTTTATAAATTGTAGCCTATGTGTTATTCTGATATGTAAGCTATATTATTGTGAAGTTTCATCAAAATCCATTCAGTAGTTTTTGCGTGAAAGAGCAACAAATATATATACATACATACATACTCACAAAATTTCTCGTTTATAATATTAGTAGGATATATATGTGTATTTATCCTAAATACATTGCCTTCTAAGCTTAATTATTCCCAAAAGTTATCAGTGATATTTTCTCGATTAAATGCGAAAACAAACATGGCCATGTTTGCCTCACTCGAAACATTGTTTCAAGAACTTCCAAAGTTGTGTATCATTCTAGATCCCCTAAATCCACAAACCAAGCCTTGCCGTATGATAAATGCATGCGTCTCAACCGGAATTTAAATTTCTCAATGACAGCCTCCAAATGCGTCCATGTCACGAATTCATCAAATCAAAACTCAAAGATAACACCACGCTGTACAAATAATAATAATAATTACTCGCCCGCATTGAGAACGCATCTGTATTCTGTATCTTTACATCCATATAAACAACCATGATTATTGCTCTGTGATCGTCACATAACTGCGTCGTGATTAAACACACCCGGCCCATAAGCACACAGCGCACAAAGTGTACACACAAAAGCCGGTGTCGTTACCTAGACCTACTCTCCTAGTTCAGTTTTGCTTGTTGCACATCAAAGAGGTGTGCGCAACAAAAATACGACACCGAAAATAACAACAACAACGAAAGCGATCACGACACTCTGTTGCGCAAATAAAATGCATTTATAATATCACAAATGACGCGGCAAAGTAAATCACACTCAAATCGAAAAACGAGCAACGATATAACGACTACAACTACAATTTGTGTGTGCCACATAGCCAGATCGTGTCGTCAATGGAGCTCTCGCACACAGATGGATGTTGTGAGTGTTTTTTTTTGCTTTTTACGTCAACGATTTTTAGCGCTGCACTTTCTGGGTGTAAACAAGGCAATTAACTGCCAATAATATGTCAAGAGAGTGCTTGGCAGCATAAAATGAACAACTAATTGATCAGTGATCCTCGTCGGCCGATCGTTTAATGGTGAAGCTTGATATTCACAAAAATGCCTTCATATATGGAGTGTGGTGTCATAAAAATAAAAAGTAAAATAAAAAACAACTTAAAGATCGCAAAGAAGATCATCATCTTCTGAAGCAAAGATCATTCTAAACAATATTTTTAAGCATCAAAAGCCAAAGCGATGCTGATCGCGCCGCAATCAACATTATGGTGCGTGCATAAATCATTTCTGCAGCTACTGGACATAAAATTGCCGCACAAGCTTGAGTTTTCTTTTTGTGGCCTCAAAAAAAAAAAAAAAAAAAAAAAACAGAAACAAGGCATCGAAGGAGTAAAAGTAAAAAAAAAGATTGAAGTCAAAAGATACACGTAAATATTCGCCGAACCTACCTCACTTTGGAGCCCATACGCGCCGCGATCTTTTTATGGCGACGCGACGGGATGTATGTATGTATGTCTTACGGAGAATGAAGTGTGTGATGAAATCAAATTATTCCACTCCCTTGTGGCCAAGGGGTGCGGCGTGCATTTTTTTCTTTCTCCAATGGAAGGCATACATAGGTTTGGCAATTCTTTGCTTGTGATCTTTTTACCCGTTTTTAATGATCTTTCTGTTCTGTTGATCAATTCAACTATTAGTTTGTCAAAATGGTGGGTTAAAGTTTTCGAAGTATTTGGAGACTTGAATTTTTAAATTAAGTCTTAAAAGATTATTCATATATTGAGAAAAGAAAACGAAAGTTATTTTTGGATTAGCGCACCAGGAACCGTGGAAGACAAGACATTCATAGGGTGTTTGAGTCATCTGTTTCTGTGCGGCAAGAAAATACCCCGAGATTTAGAGTTAGTGTGGCGGACTGCTATGCCAAAGGGTTGGAGTTCAATTCCCCATCAGAGTAACGTTTTCTCCCTGGGTACTGTCTCTTGTGAGAAAATAACAAATCCTACAAGAGTAAAATGTGGTAAAATTTATTCGTGATCTTAGAGCATGGATACAGAATTTTTCTCTTATGAGATGCTTTGAAAAACGCTGTGAGTTTTAACTTATTCACAACCCTACAAGCGAAAGTGTATCGGGGTCAAAACGCACGATCCCGGTGACCAGTTCACATCACCTTCATGTGATATGACCAAGCCCTCGAATATCGCCAATTTAGGGAGAACTGTGTGGCAAATACGGCGCTATTTGCTGAGTCCACATGTCGTGTTGGTCTTCATATCATCCAATTCAGGCCAAAAGAAGTTGGTAATCATCAAAAAACATTATCTCATCATTGTATATGAATACCATAGTACTATCATGAAGCAGAATTTTTTAACTGCACCACAGGCTTCAATGAGTGGCGCTGAAATCGCCAAGTTATGGTCTTCGAAACGTCGAGTTCTTGTGAGCGACGCGAAATCGACTGCTTCGGATTTCCCGCACACTCTCACTGACAGTGGCGATATTTTTGGCGGATTTTGCCTTTCGTCGACGTCCGGCTAGACCCAAATTTATTCACCACTTTGCGAATAGTCCTGTCGGCAAAACGATTATGGGAACCATACAATGGACGAACTTTGCCATATGTTTGGCAATTCTACCAATTTGACAGATGCAGCTTCAAGAATAGGATAACGGCCAACAGTCAAAGTTCGAAAGTCCCTATTTAAAGACCCTCTAACTTATTGATTTTTTTTTTATTTTTTTTTCAAACTGTCAAATTAACATGTTTCAGAGCGATTCGCATCATGCTTAACAAAAAAGCCAATATCGCATGACTATGCTATCGAAACATAAACACATGCTGTTTTGACAGTAGCCCATGCTTGGCCACACTCACTGTATTTAGACCTAATATTTCGTTGAAAAGCTATCACATTTGAGTTAATACTAAAATTTCGAAAAGTGGCGATAAAAATCTTTAAAAAAAAATTTATAAACGAAAGGGAAAAAACCACAAAACCACGTTGCAACGTTAAAAATTGTCAACACCGTAAACATCAAACGAATACTTTTTCGAATTTCACATTAGCAGGAAAGGATTTTTTTTTTTAACAACCTGCTGTGTCAATTCCTAAGAACACATTTTAGGTTAAAAGCATTGCAACATAATCGAACACACCATTTGCATTGTTCGAAATAAATGCTCAATTAAATTTCCCTTCCATCGACAATATAAAGCGTGACCTGAAAAAAAATTGCTATGAAAGAAATGCGTCATCAATTTAACCCATTTCGTCTTGTTCACCTGCGAAGTTATAACACTTCCATTGAAACAAAACACCTTCCATCAGAAAATCATAACAAAAGAATCTGATTCAGCAACAAGTTATGCGGAAGAAGTTGTACGTTTGGCATTTTTCTTTTCCACTTGCCATGGCCTTGTTTCGAAAAGACGTACACATTTCTTGAACTGGAAGTTCTTTGTTGTACAATAAATCTTTTAGGGTCGACCCCATAAAACACTTGGCTGTTTTTTCGTCTTACCTACCTTTATATAGGCCAATCCAGTATCCAGAAGTGAGTTTTTTTTTTTTTTTGATTTTTGGGTCAAAATAACAACGAACAATATCCAATTAAAAAAGATACAATCTGCAAAAAAAGGATGGAAAAACCAGACCTACCTGATCCTGGTTTTCCGGCCCTTTAAAAATATGTGACAACGGGATGTGGACAAAAACAATATCACAACATAATCCTCTCAGATTGGTGGCTGACAGGAATGTCTTTCTGACGAATTCTGCCGAATAGCTAATAAGCATGTGTGGTGAATATGATATGAGATGCGTTAACAGAGCGCAATTTAATATCGGTAGGGGCCGGGGCCGCCATGGTGCGTTTAATTTCGCATTCATGTGGCGTTCGGTATGCGAACTGACACAGGAATGCATTTTTTCTCAGTTTTTGATTGATGAAGACAGACTTTATCAGCTACAGTTTGACCACGCGGTGGATTGGTTTATAATTAGCCGCATTGCCTACGGGTGTTATTTGCAAGTTTTTTCCGCATAACTTACATATATTTGTTTCTTTTTTGATAAAGGAACATAATTATTTACGATAATTGAATTATTATAGCGAACGAGTTTGACATATGAAGTGTCATTTGGTTGAAAAGCTGAATACAGTTACAGCGAGGTGAATATTTTAATTCTTCTCATCATTTTGTAGTATTTTTCAATACTCCGATGATAGCTATTGATTTGTTTTTAATTGAACATAATTCCTTCAAACCATTTCAGTTAGTTCCAAACTTCCGTCAGACAAGAGACAAACTGGATGTCCATGATCGACATGTGGATGCAGTTGCAGATATTGTGCAATACTATCGCTTGCATACATCATGCTCTACACACAGGTGCACACCGGTAACCAGCTTAACTACGTTAGCCGGTGTACACCTTAAGGCTCAACCTCCAGAGAGTATTGCTGTTGCTGCTGCCAGATGACTCTATAGTCACTTAACTCACCACTCAATAAGGTTCCTGTTTGGATTGTTGTTTTGGTGTGGTGGTGATTTTTCTTGTCATGACGAACGGTGGTGGCGGCGGTACAACGATGTGATCTCGTTAAACATTTACTGGTTATGTTGAATGCCTCTTGTGGTTTTTTTTTGTCTTTTTTTTTGTAAAGTTTTGTGATCTTTGCCTACGTGCAGAATCACTCGAAACTCTATTTAGTTTTTAAACAAACCTACCTGTTGTGGTGTGTGCTACTTTTTTGTCTGCCTCAAGCTTCAACATGACGAGATGGTAATTATTCTTAGCTGATTAAATCAATCTTAATTAATATATGATTTAAATTAACAGTTTATAGAATTATTGCTGTGGGGTTAGTTTTTTTCTCAAGAAAACTTAAAGCATTTATAAATTTTTACTTTCTATCTAATTGAACTACTGTAAATTCAAGCATTTCAATCAATCGACGCGGGGATAGGTTAATTCTTGAAAATTAATCGTTTCGGTTTTCTGGGTTATTATTAAAGAACTAAATGGCTGTTTCTTTAATCCACTCGTGTACAGATGATAACCTTCAAAAAGTCGGATATTCGCAAGTAGTGGATAAATAGATTTGGGATATGAGGCCAAAATTTAGATAAAGCTACTCTGACCTTATAAGTCACTTACGATTGCAAACACATTATGACCATACAATTATTTCGCAAAACGATGATATAGGGATTTTCAATAAGTGCTGGTAGATGTTGAGAATGCCAACCGTGGCATCCGCTAGAAATCACATGTCGGCTAGCTCCATATATGTAATTCATTTTGGGCCAAAAGATAATGTGGTCGTCCTGTAGCGCTCTATATAGACGCTGACCGCCTCACCAACGTCGCGTCGTCTTCGAAAAAAGAGACAGTACCCCAGAAAAGAAGTTGGCTATGAGCTGGATTTGAACCAAGGCTCATTCGCTTAGCAGTCCGACACACTAACCACTAAGCCACGGGGCACTGCTTTTTTGTCACTATATATAATAAAATTGAAGCAGTTTCGGCCTGACTGCGCATCACGCAAGAACGACAAAACGAATTTAAACAAATGTTTTTTTAATTAAAAAGTTATTTACTGGGTAAATATATATATAGGACACAATTTTTTTAAATAAATTAACTAAAACTTTGTAAATTGGCCAAAGAAAAAATTAGCTTACCACCACTCTAAAACAGATGGCGTAGGTATTGCAGCGAATTAACGAGCCTGCTGGCAATTGCAACCTTTTTTTAGACGTGCGACCTGGCGGCCACCTTTTCGCCACGGCGACTATTTCGGAAAAATGAAGGAATAAAAGGCAAAAACAATGCATTAATCGTAAATCGTCATAGGTCAATACTCAACTAACGAATTTAATTTGAGGTGAATTACCACGAACACACCATACGTATTGTGTAAATTACATTTTGATTTTCGTTTTAATGTTCCCTAACCGTACATGAAATACAATAATACAATGCTAAAGCGTTTTATATTGATATTTTTATTAAATTTTCTAGTGAAACATATTTCTTTGTAGGTAGGTACCTATAGATTGTACTTTTAGTGTTTGTTTACAATGCTGCTGAAAATGTCTGTCAAAATTCATGCCAGAAATCAGTAACACTTGCACAATCACAAAAAATCAATCTCGTTTTATGTTCGTCTTTGCAAGAAAAATCTCAAAATTAAAAAAAGTCTATTAACGTACTATTCATATAATGTTTTTTTTTTTAATTTTCAACTTTCTCATTAACGATTTATTGGATATCTATCACATTTTATATTTGAAAAGATCTAGGCACACAAATTACTTCTACAACATAATTTTGAATATTTTGTTTTAAATATTTATTATTATTAAAACTAATAATTTATTTTTATCTTATATTCAGCTATATATTAATAAATTCTAAAAAAATCTGCATTCCAAAATCTAAAAAAAAAAAAATGAAAAACTGTAAATAAAACACAAAATCGGTCCTACAATTTTTGAAATGCTTTCTTCGTAAATTCATTATTATTTAAGATGTGTGATGGCATACTCGATTTTAGTGGTTTTAACACTTTTTATAAGTTCAGACCGTGTTATTTTTCTACGTACCTAAATGTTACTTCATTCTGTCAAAGATCTTGCCTTCCAATGTGATAAGGTACTTCTATTGAATTAATATTAATAATTTTTTTTTCAAAATTTTATTTAAGTATCAGGCAAATTAATAAACGGGGAATAACAAAAGGTCAGGCTTTATTCCGTGCAAAATGTTATCAATAAAACGAAGTTTCTACTGATCTAAGTTTCCTACGTTAAAGCACCGAAGAAGGTAGATTGGCGAAGGAATAAGAACCAAATGTGTCAAATTTATTCTCAAATTAATTATTAGGTTTTTTAAATAATGTGAGTTTTAATATTGTTTTTTTCATAAAAAAAATTTTAGTTTGAAAAATGTATAGTTACTTATTGTAGTAGTTTTTCTTAAGGTTCTACTACGGTTCATTATTCATCAATTTTGAAGTTCCTTGATTTTTAAGTTTTTTTGTCCAAGCCGAAGACTTGTTTTTGAGTAAAAAAATGTTTATTTATATTTTACGTTATGTTTCATATACATACATATCTGAGGTTTAAAGTTTATTTTTCGTTTATGAAACCGTTACTTTAATCGAATAAATATTTTTTTGTTTTTGTTTTAATATCATGTATGTACGTGTATATATGTAGTATATTACTAAGAGTTGAATGAATTTATTTTGTTCTTCAACTGCTGGTTTTCAAATCGCACAAATATTCCATCAACTTGCTTGGCGACTTTTCTTTAAATGCGACTTTTTATGCGACCTTTCAAAAAATTCAAAAACGGTTACACTGCTACGAGCTATATATGTTTTTTTTTTAAACATGATATGATAGTACACCGAAATACCATGTATGCTGGTATAATGCATACAAATCGCCGTCTTAGTATTTCCTGACGTCACTTATTTTGTATTCATGGACCGAGGCTAACGCATGCCAAAGCCGCGGGTCAAGCTAGTTTATTAATAAGTGTCTTTCTTAAGCCTGATAAGTTTGGCAAAACTCATCAGTTATAGGGTTTGTTACATGTTTACATGTGTATTACTTGCGGAATAATTAATTTTAACTGTACTTCATTAGTCGCTTAAGATTTTTTTAATAATTTTTATCAATTTTAATGATCAAAATCCAAGTAATAATATAATTCAGATCTCTGCTACAGGAACCGTTCATTTTTGAGTATAACAAATAGTTACGTTTCTAGTTAATCCAGTAACTAATTTATCTACCTATAAATCTCCACAGATCTGCGTTTTTGTTGATTCGTAAAAGCAAAACGAATATTCAAAACCTTTCAACATGTCTAATCCATCCATCTACTAAATTTCACTCAAAATCTTTCAAAAATTTAAGTATGAAAGCAAAAAAAAATTCCTAGCATGAAATTTTTAATATTTTATTTATTATTATTTATTTATATATGTATATTTATTATTATTTATTTATTAATATTTATTATTATTTATATATATATATATACGTTAACACGTGATTTTCCCATTATGTTCGTATGTGTAAAATGTAGAAAAATTGTATCCATGAAATATGATCCAAATCTGCTAGATTTTCGATGTCTATTTCGCATGGGGATAATGTAATTATTTTTTTTTTGTAATTTTTCAATTTCCAAGTGGCAGCAAAAAACAGTTATAATGTTACCTCGCTTTTCTTCCTGTTCATTTCCTCGTCTGTGTTTCAATGTAATTAAATTTGGAGATTTCATTTAAAGTTAACAATTATGTTTGGTATAATGTATGTTCATGTTACATTCGAGAAAGTAGACAACAACTTTAACTGATGAAAACAAAGAAACATATAATTGGAACTGACAGCTTACAGCTACATACAAAAACAACATAAAATAAAACATACATATATATATATATATATGTACCTGCTGAAAGCAACTACGAGCACGTGATGCCAAAGAGGAAGAACAATTAAAACAATTCACATACTCGAGTTCATCTGTTTTGTGTTGTTAACGTTTATACAACAATAATTAAGGAAACAGCATTTTTCGAATTTCACTAGAATTTCTGACATTCAAGTTGTCTTTTTTCCAACAGACATACAGACAGTGTGGTACTTTTTCTTTCTTTTCAATCTTGTTTTCCTTTTTTGTTTTTTTTTTTAAATTTTCTTTTTGCTGCTAATACACTCTATTAAATGACGATTGTTTTTTAATGAAGCGCAACAAATTGAAATGAAAAAAAACAAACCATGAAGATACTTTTGATCAATTAAAAGGTGAGAATCGTTTAAATTGATAATTACTTTTAACAACAACTGTCAAAGTCAGCTAAATTTATACAAAATAGAGTTGTGTTAGAAGAATTAGTTTGAAAAAAAAAAACGGCAAGCATACAAAATTTGGTCAAAATTGTTCAAACGGTTCTCGATAAAACAGATGACATATGATTTGATAATAAGAGTTTCACTCATTGTATATTTGCAATGCAATTGTGCTCTGTGTTTATACTGTAAAACTGGATTATATTAAAAGTGAATTTTTAAACTTACCTATCACCGGACACCACATTCTTTATCCTATCAGCATTTTCAATTTTTAATATTTACAAAAATTTGTGAAGGCCACTCTGAAAGCTAATATTTTGTATCTACCAACAAACATCAACATACAAAAAAACTGAAAGTAATGCCAACAATCAGTGAAAAATGTTAATACCAACTTAACAAATGTCACTGTCAATAATTACCCATACACATTGCTAGCGTTTAATCGAGAGCGTAGTTATGTCATTGTAAACACTCCGCTGTAACAATCTTGTTATTCATTTAATAGCAATTAAAACAGCAACTAAAAACCACCTGTATAGGCTTTTCTAATTGTTTTCTCTTTTTTCTCATTTCAGGTGAGTGACAACATTCCTTATGGCAACTAATTTATATTTTTTCTTATTGCGTTAATTAAATACAAACCTGTTGGTTGGTAAGTCAAACCTACAACTTGATTTTAATCTATGTGCATCAACAAAACCAGCAAAAAACCACAAGTATCTACGTATAAATCTAAAGTGTAAACCAACTAATATATTACCTTGTCAACGATCCATATCATTTCCGGTTATTAATGATAGTCCATTTTATATACAAATTTATTAGCATATAGCGGTAAGTCAATCAAAGATCACAAGGAAATGCGAGGTAAGTTTAAATTCACCCTTAACCGTTGCGCTGTCATTGCACAGTCCACAGCCGCCATCTTGTCTACCTCTAGCATTGCCATTCAAATATTACAAAACCATATTATCACCCCATTCTATTTAACCTCATTTAATCAAAAACTTATCTGTCAGATTTAGAATATGAATTTTTATGTCATCACATCGTAGTTGAATTCAATTCTGATGTAGGTGCACCCTCTTTCTCAGTCAGTGTTGTTTTTTTTTTTGTCTTTAACTATTATTGGCTAACTTTATATTGCTTGTGCATAATAAAGTATGATTTGGCGTGAAGGTAGGGCTGCCAACTTTTTAATGTTGAGAATTCATGGGGCATTAGTATTTTCTAATTAGGAAAACAGAAACAAAAATTTTAATTATTCGAATTTAAGATTATCATTAATAAAAAAAAAGTAAAATTAGAAAATCCAATCGAAATTTTGATTAGTTGATTAAGAGGACTGCTACCGCCGTTTTAAAACTAGTTCGACTCATATCTATATATTAAAAGCGTAGGACAAAATTTATGCTCACGTACATAAATTTTGTCCTACGCTTTTCTCCATATTTAAAATAATCTCGCGTAGATTTTCAGAATGTATTTTTCATTCATTTTTGTTGAGTATTTCCGGTATAATGAGTAATTAATGATATGAACGTATTCATTCGAAATTAATTATTTAGTTTAAAATTAAGTCTCCATCGACTTAATGTGTCATTTCGTTGGATTGGGCATGAAAAAATCCCCAAAACCGAAATCCACAAACCCAAAATCCCTAAAAACAACATCCACAAACACAACAGCCCCAAACATAAAATTTCCAATATTTAAGTAAATCTGTTTAGATTTAGATTTACTTAAATATTGGAGATTTTTTAAATAAAAAATAACTTAAAAATTCTCTTTATTTTTCAAAGGGTCAACTCAAAATGTATTTTCAAAAAAATAAAAATTAATTTTTAATTATTAAAACAAATTCAATAAATAAATAAATACATTTATTGGCGCGACAGCTCCTTAAGGAGCCAAGGCCTAGTGACTTATACTCTCAACCATTCCTGTGTGTGTGTTGTTAATCTTCTAATCTAATTCTACGACTATAACTTATATTTCTTCTCTTTTTCGGTATGATTTCGCCCAAATTTATTTTATCTAAGATTTTTTAATCAGTATCATTTCCTTAGCTAGTTACATAGGCGGCGGCAAGTGCCCCCACTGGCTCACGGACGGACCATGAATAATTATAACTTTCTAAAATTTAGGTTTTCCCACGGTTTAACTAAATAAAAATCGGCCACCCCCCCTCCTAGGAAAGTTCTTGTGGGCGCCTATGGCTTTTCTTACCAACTACTGTTTAAAGTCTACGATGCCAAGCTTCAATGGTATTTTGAGTTCGTGGAAAGCGTTCCTTACCGAGTATCCTACACACCAACAATTTGAATCATACTGTGCGCTGCTTTGTTTATTCTTTGACGTTGTGTATGTTTTTTTAAACCAAGTACTTATTTTTTGTAAATCTGAGTTAACAGTTGGCATTTAACTCTGTAAAATAAGTTAATGCATCGTCAGGAGGTACGAGTGTTAGGCTTTTTAGCCAAGGCCGTACGCAGGGGGGCAGGCGGGAGCCGTTGCTCCTCCCTAAACAATTTAATGTTCTTAAAAAAATGTCTTTTTGCTAAGGAATCAGGTATAATATACAAGATGTAGATATCTTTTGTTTGCCGGTGACCTCAAGATATTTTGTAATGTCAACAGCGAATTCGATGGACTTTTTTCACAAGAATGTGAATGATACTCTTGTCAGTTGGTGTAAAAAGAATGGCATGCTGCTAAATGTAGAGAAGTGCTATATTCTTTTAATTTTTGAGAAAAAAAGTGCAATAAATTTTAACTATTTCATTGACGCCCGTAGTGCCCCGTGGCTTAGTGGTTAGTGTGTCGGACTGCTAAGCGAAAGAACCTGGGTTCAAATCCAGCTCATAGCCACATTTTTTTCTGGGGTACTGCCTCTTGCGAGGAACTGACAAAACCTCCAAGAGTAAAATTTGTCTCGAAAAAGTGCATCTCATGTAGCCGTTCGGACTCGGCGTTAAACTGTAGGTCATTCTTGCAGAGTAGCAACACACACACAGGAATGGTTGAGAGTATAAGTCACTAGGCCTTGGCTCCTTAAGGAGCTGTCGCGCCAGTAAATTTATTTTTATTTCATTGACGCCCAAAAGTTAGGTAGAATTGACGTTAGGAGTTATAATTGAAAAAAAAAATACTTTTAAATACCACACTCTAAAAGTGTTGGTATGCTAGGTTTTGTAGAAAGAAGGTGGAAAGAATTTAACGACCCTCATATTACAAAGGCAATTTATTGTTAATTCATAATCATCATCATCGGCGCAACAACCGGGATCCGGTCCGGGCCTCCTTCAACAATTCTTCCATACATCCCGATTGCTGGCCGACGCCATCCAATTGCGCAAGGCTTCGGGCGTCCTGGTCTACGCTATCCTTCCAACGTAAGCAAGGTCTGCCACGTTGTCTTCTACCATACAAAGTACCGCAAAAGACTTTCCGAGTTGGTTCCTTTTCGCTCATGCGAGCTAGGTATCCAGCCCACCGGAGTCTACCGAGCTTTATTTTTTCAACAACATCTTCGAGATAGATTTCATGCAATTCATGATTGTATCTTCTCCGGAATCGTCCTTCCTCACACATGGAACCAACAATTTTCCGTAAGACTTTTCTCTCGAACGCGGATAAGAGTGCCTTTTTGTAAGCACCCAAGTCTCGGATCCGTATGTGAGTACTGGTAAGACCATAGTCTTGTACAGCAGCAGTTTGGTTTTTATGGTAAGGTTTCTGGATTTAAAGAGCCTTGACAGACTATAGTAGGTTTTGTTGGATTTCAGCAGCCGCCCGCGTATTTCTTCCTCCATATTGTTATCGGCTGCTACTTTTGACCCAAGATAGTTAAAGGACTGCACTACTTCAAGTTCGTGCTCCGCTACCCTGATGGTTGTACCAACATTTCTCTCAGACGTTGCCGCCATGTACTAAGTCTTCCCTTCATTTATGTTCAGCCCCAGGTATTTTGCCGCTTGCTCGACCTGGCTAAAGGAGTCTTGTATAGCTTGTTGGCTTCTGCCGATGATGTCGATGTCGTCTGCGTAAGCTAGTATCTGGCTGGACTTGGTGACGATAGTCCCTCTTGTTGACGTGCCAGAGTCACGGATTGCTTTCTCCCCCTTGTCGGAGTCCATTAAAGATGTTGATTGGTCTAGATAGCAAACCGGCTACTTTTACTTGGCTTGTGATGTTGGTCATGGTAAGCCTACATAGTCGTGTCAATTTATTTGGAATGCCGAATTCTCTCATGGCCTTATAAAGTTCTACCCTGGCTATGCTATCGTAGGCGGCTTTAAAGTCTATAAAAAGATGGTATGTTGGGATATTAAATTCCAGACTTTTTTCCATCACCTGCCTAAAGGTAAAGATCTGATCAATTGTTGATTTGCCTGGTATAAAACCACATTGATATTTGCCGATTATGGTATTAGCGTATGGGGCTATCCGTTCTTGCAGGATAGAGGAGAATATCTTATAGGATGTACTCAACAATGTTATACCCCTATAGTTGCTGCATTTTGTGATATCTTCCTTCTTATGTATGGGACATATGATGCCTTTTCGCCAGTCTTCTGGCATCTCTTCGTGTTCCCATACGTGTACTATGATTACATGAATTGCTTTATGTAGTGTTGGCCCTACATGTTTGATTAGCTCGGCAGGTATACCATCGGCTCCTGAGGCCTTTTTATTTTTGAGCCGATTAATCGCCTGTTTTATCTCCTCAATGCTTGGTGGCTGCAGCATGAGATCTTCTTCTTGAAATGTTGGAGTCTCCCTTTCTTCCGTGAGCTGACCGTTCATTAAAGTACACTTCCCATCGCTCCAGAATGCCTTCAGGATCGGTGATCAGATTACCCTCTCCGTCTTTACAATATGTACAGTGTGGTGTGTATTGCGACATGTTTCTGACGGATTGGTAGAACTTCCGCGCCTAGTGCGGACCTCGCTCTCTATTTATTTCCATTTCACAGAGAATATTTTTTTTCCAGGCTGCCTTTTTTCGTCTGTGAAGTCTGAAGCCCGCGTTCTATGAGACTGTTGCATTGCTCGGTATGCAGCATTCTTACGTTCAGACGCTAGTTTGCATTCATCATCAAACCAGTCGCTCCGATCTCTGCGACTACTACCTAAGATGGTATCAGCAGTACTAATGACTTTGTTCTTAAGGCGTGACCATTTTTCCTCTACGCCCGGCATTCTGTCCCCAGGACTTACTCTTCCCTCATCGAGCTCTCCGAGGGCGAGCCTTAGAGCGCGACTGTATTGGTTGCTTTTGCATTCATCGCGTAGGGCAGCCGTGTTGAGTCGAGCCTGACCAGCGGATGCAATACTTCTTCGCATAGCAAATCCGCCCTCGGAACACCATACCACCGAGTCGATGTTGGAACCTCGACACGTCCGTATCGTCCTCAGGCTCGAGTAGTGGCGGCGATCTATCAACACGTGGTCAATTTGGTTACGAGTGACTCCATCAGCCGATACCCAAGTGACTTTGCGTGGAGGCTGGTACTCGCAACGACCAATTTTGTTGATGCTGCCATTTCTATGACTCGTAGTCCGTTGTCATTAGTGTTGTGTCATGCAAACTATGGGATCCATGTACTGCCTGAATACTGGCTCCCTACCTAATTTTGCGTTGAAGTCACCAAGGATGATTTTAACGTCATACCTTGGGCAGGCATTGAGGGTCCTCTCTACAAGTTCGTAGAAGGAATCTTTATCTTCTTCTTCGAACTCCTCAGTAGGTGCGTGAACGTTAATGAGGCTGATGTTATTGAATTTGCCTCGCACGCGAAGGGTGCATAACCTTTCATTTATTGCGTTAAAGCCGATGACGGTAGACCGCTAAAATATATGTCGTTTATTGTTAATTGGTGCGTTCTTTATTAGAATATTTGTAGTGTCATTTGGTCTCCGTTGTATAATGTTGATGTTAAAAAATTTGAATCAGTCCAAAAGCAATTTCTTTTATTCGCTTCAAGAGGTATTAAATGGAACACAGAATTTAAAACAATTTAAAAATGTACACACATTTTTCTTAATATAATTTTAGTGATTTTTTTCTTTTCTCAAAATGGATAGCCGCTAAGCAATTACCCAGCCTAAGGGCAAGTTCGTTCGATCGTGCATTTTATTTTTTCTCAAAGCCTAACAATTTAAACTGCATTTTAAAGATACCATCAAAATTAAGAAAAACCACTCAAGTGACTCAAATTTTATAAATTTGTTTTCAAAAGTTAACAACGACTAAACTCTCTGGCAATTTATATTTATATTGCTCGAGAGACATATAACATTATAACAAAAAATAAATCGTTTTAAAATTAGTTGTTTTCACCTGATGCTTATATCTGGTAAACGCAACGGGTTTCAGGTACCAGACGTACCACGCTCTTATCAAAATTGAATAAAAAAGGAAATATAACAAAATTTGCTGTTCTAAAATTCTTTCTCGAAAACGTTGCTAGCTCTCGTAATAATAGTACTATACTCGTAAGTAGTGCCTCGTGGCTTAGTGGTTAGTGTGTCGGACTGCTAAGCGAAAGAACCTGGGTTCAAATCCCGCTCATAGCCACCATTTTTTCTGGGGTACTGCCTCTTGCGAGGAACTGACAAAACCTCCAAGAGTAAAATTTGTCTCGAAAAAGTGCATCTCATGTAGCCGTTCGGACTCGGCGGTAAACTGTAGGTCCCTTCCATTCTTGCAGAGTAACAACACACACACAGGAATGGTTGAGAGTATAAGTCACTAGGCCTTGGCTCCTTAAGGAGCTGTCGCGCCAATAAATTTATTTAATTTATTTATACTCGTAAGTTCTATATATACAAAAGATAGAACTGTATAGTTTTTGCTCATAAAGCAAAAAACTCGAAGCAAAAACTAAGGTTAGCTCTGTTTCACACACGACGGATTCGTCCGTACGGAAAAAACGGTACGTCTAAACGAATGAAACACGCGGTGACCGTGCCTTCTGTATCGTCCTATCAGTGGTCTTTGTAATAAGGTGCACCCTTTCACAAAAGACGGTTTTTATTCGTCTGCCGTCTGTTTGTTGTGTTGAAAATTGTTGTTGTAAGAAATTAAAAAAACATAGAAAAACGTCGTGTGTGAAATCAACGTCCGTACGGAAAAACCCCTACGGTTTTCTCCTAGGTTCCTAGGCTCGTTTTCAACGATACTCCTCATATCAGAACTTAAGTTTTCCTGACAGTCCAATTTGCTACAAAGTTACCGCTGCTAGCGGTAATTGAGAGCATAAATAATTTTTGGAACCAATATTCTTTCGCACTCGTTCAGTTGCAAGAGTTTTGAAAGGTTTTAATACAATACCTACATAAAAATGTGCTGGCACTTATAGTATTTAAGATATTTTTATTCAACGCTGACTAAACCGCTTTGTAAGTTTTTCCATCGGCTTTATTACTCTGGTCTCTTTCCAAGAACATGAAATACATCATTTTGCAGGCTCCGATTAAAAAAAAAATTATGCCTACGTCGATTGTTATCTGACTGTAAAATAAATTGCACGACTGGATCGCACGTACTTGCTCATATGTGCGGTCACATCGTGGAATAAAATTTAAATAAAGAAATTTATATGAAATCAAAAAAACCCCTATTCATAACATTTTTTTTTGAAAAAAATAAGCCATCTGATTTCTATTGCTGTTTTCTGTTTTATAATTTTTTCATTTGAAGAAAATGTTTTTTTTTCGAAAAACTTTTCGAAAACATATTTTAAAATTTCTTTGAGTATGTCAATTTAAAGAAATCTAAAATTTATACTAAGAACTAAAATTAAAAAAAATCTACTGATTCATTTTCAAAATACATATATTCAAAAACAAAAAAGAAGGTTTTTTTTAAAAAAATATTAAAATTTAAAAAAAAGTGTTTTGTGAAAATTTTAACCGGCAATATTATTTGAATCATAGAACACTACCTATTATGTCTTCAAAATCCGTCAAATAGTTAAGGTGAAATAAAATATAAGACTTTTACTAAAAAATACATTCAAAACAAAAGATAGATTTTGGATAGAAAACACCTTTCAGCGAGTTTTATCAAAATCTTTGTAGCCGTTTTCGAGAAAAGTAAGTTTTTCACTAAATGTTATATGGCAGGTACCGTTAGTTTTGGAAGTAGAATGCCAATTCGGAAAACAGTCGGGTAGAATACTCTAAAAACATTTTATACCAAGTTTGAAGCAAATCGGCCCAACCGTCTAGGCTGTAGGAATCGATACGGACAGACCGACAGACATAATTGTCCGACCCAGTTTTTTGACTAAACTATCATCGTAATGCTATGTTAAATTGTTATCTAATTTTTTTTCCACGAATGCATAACTTGCTTTATAGTCCTATAATCGCAAGTAAAAATGACAATTTTAAGTCAGGAGGTCAAACAACAAATAATTTGAAATACCTACAAGAATCGCATTTACCATTTACCTTGCTTTAGATGGAAAACAATTTCTCATCTTATTTGAAACATTAATATAACCTGATTGATTATAAAAAACCAGTGATGGTAACCCTTTCTCTGGAGGTAAACAAAAATGTAGGTGCAAGTATATGCCATGCTTGAATTGTGCACCCAACATGTTGCATTTGCATTGCAAATTTCTATTTCATTATGAATTTGTTTCGTTTTTTGTTCTTCTTATTTCCTTTTTTTCTGTTGAAGTTGTTGATTTGTGTATTTTTTTTTACTTTCTGCTGCAATTCAAATAATTATGGTTGCATAAAAATTCCATCAATTGAAAATTGTTCGTCATGGTGGAATGTATGTTTGAATTTCGCAAAGGGGGAGTTGTTTATTGCGTATTGAAGTTTATTTTGCGGGTATGGAGGTTATAATAATTAGTCATTGGTAGTTTGAAGGTTCTTCCGGATTTTTTATTAAATGCTAATTTTTAAATGGGGAGGATGGGGAATTGTGGACTTTTTCAAGGTGGGACAATGTGAACTGACTGCTATGGTCTCTTTTCGGCAAGAGAGGTGATCGTTAATATCGAAAAGAGCAATACTTCAATACTGTCACTTCTTTCGACAGCTGTAGTGCGCGCAGAACAGAAATGCCAAAGCATGATGTATTAACATCATGAATACAATTTTGTTTCATTCAGTTTTTGGATTTCAATGTTGAAATAGTTGTTATTGTAAAATCCAGTTCAAGTTCAATCCGTTAGCAATTTATTTTCAACTTTAAGTGGAATTTAAGTGACTGATGATGTTCATTCAAGGGCTGCTTCAACATCTGAAACCACTTGTCTCTTCCTCTTAGAGTAGATCTTCGACTACTCTATAGAATCATTTTTTTTGTAGTGGCTATGGGCTTTTTATTAACGTTAATCGGTCCTATTTCTTTCAGTTTTGCCTTTTAACCTCATTTCACAACGTCTTAATTTAGTCCTCTTCCTAAATTATTTTGTAGTGCCCCGTGGCTTAGTGGTTAGTGTGTCGGACTGCTAAGCGAAAGAACCTGGGTTCAAATCCAGCTCATAGCCACCTTTTTTTCTGGGGTACTGCCTCTTGCGAGGAACTGACAAAACCTCCAAGAGTAAAATTTGTAGCCGTTCGGACTCGGCGGTAAACTGTAGGTCCCTTCCATTCTTGCAGAGTAACAACACACACACAGGAATGGTTGAGAGTATAAGTCACTAGGCCTTGGCTCCTTAAGGAGCTGTCGCGCCAATAAATTTATTTATTTCCTAAATTATTTTATTAAACTTAGATGAAATATTAACCACTTTTAAAACATCGATATTGATTTATAGCAAATTTAATAGGTTAAAAAATAAGTATATTGATAAAATTAATAATAAATGCATTTTTTAACAATACACTTTTTCGTTTAATAGAAAAATTACATACAAAGCTAGGTTAACTATACAGTAGAAATCGACATTAAAATCGCAGAGCATGATGTAGTTCTGAATTGTTGTTATGTTGTATGGACTAGTTAGGGTAGTGTTAATCCAAATTTGCAATTTCGAAAAACTAGTGCTCGCGGCACAGGACGTGAAAAACTGCAAAACGTTGGGATTTTTTTTCATGTTTGCTCAAAAAATCATAAACTATGCGTTTTTCGACAAAAAAAAAATCATGTACTTTTTTTAGGTCAATTAAATTTCCAAAAATGTAAGCTTAACCGAAGCTCTATAAACCCTATACACACCAAGTCGTACCAAATTTAATTTCCTTTCATTTAAGCATAAAACAAAGTCTGTTCACTCACAATCTCAAAAAACTAAGACTTAATGCAACTTTGGAATAATGTTTAGGAATGGTTAGTTAACATTTTCTCAAGTTTTGGACTTCGATGACCCAGTGCAAAAACGAGACATAGACATGTGAAGGCTTGAGTGCAAACATTTATTTTCTGACACGCGATCCTTCAATGTACTCCTGAAGGCGCAGTTATTTTTTTAAAGAGATTTGCGCTTCATTAAACGAGTAGCTGGATTCCAAACCTATCCGAAAATGCAAAACATACTCAGTTAGGAATTCTACATACTGAGATATAGGCATGTAAAGACTTGAGTGAAAAAAAAAGTATTTTCTGGCACGCGACCTTCAATGTACTCCTGAAGGCGCAGTTATTTTTTTAAAGAGATTTGCGCTTCATTAAACGAGTAGCTGGATTCCAAACCTATCCGAAAATGCAAAACATACTCAGTTAGGAATTCTACATACTGAGATATAGGCATGTAAAGACTTGAGTGAAAAAAAAATATTTTCTGGCACGCAATCCTTCAATCCGCTCCTGGAGGCGCAGTCATTTTTTTTAAAGAGATTTGCGGTATAAATCGAGTAGTTGGATTCCATAACTATTCGAAAATGCAAAATATACTCAGTTAGGAATTGTACATAATGAGATATGTGTATGTAATAACTTGAGTGAAAAAATGTATTTTCTGACAAGCGATCCTGTAATCTGCTCTTGGGGGCGCACTTATTTTTTCAAGAGATTTGTCGTATATAGATCGAGTTTCTGGAGTCAATACCTACCTAAAAATTCAAAACATACTCGGTGAGTCGTTCTACATAACGAAATATAGGCATGTGCAAGCTTGAGTGAAAAAATGTAGTTTTTGACACGCGACCCTTCAATCCGCTCCTGGAGGCGCAAATAATTTTTAAAGAGATTTGTGGTATATCTATCAGATAGCTAGACTTAGTATTTATTTGAAAATACAAAACATACTGAGCTAAGAATTCTACACAATGAGATATAGACATTTAAAGGCTTGAGTGAAAGAATGTTGTCTCTGACATGCGACCCTTCAATCCGCTTCTGGAGACGCAGTTATTTTGTTTTTAAGATTTCTGGGTAATGGATCGGATAGGCATTGAGAATATCCATTTAGTCAAAACAACAAAAACATTCCAAAAAATTACTGCGTCTCCAGGAGCGGACTGGAGGGTCGCGTTTCAGAAAATACATTTTTCCACTCAACCCTTCACATGCCTATTGCTGGGTGAGTGATTCTTACACTCTCAGATAGATATTAAATACCGCCCCCCCCCCGCACATTTTTGCGGTTCATGAATTCCAAAACTTGAGAAAATGTTAATTAACCATCTCTAAAAAATATTCCAATGTTTAAATAAGTTCCGACTTTTGTCGACCTAAAACTACCTGTCGACTCGAATACAAATAGGTGTTTGTCTCAACTCTTCAAAAATTCAATTTTACTTTCTTTTAGTTTTTCGAGATTGTGAGTGAACAGACTTTGTTTTATGCTCAAATGAAAGGAAATCAAATATGCTACATCTTTATCCGTATTGAAATTTTTTGTGGGATGAGCGGTTTTGCCAAATATTTAGATCGATTTTCGGTAAAATAGACCATTTTCAAAGAGCCACAGCTTGGTCTGTCTAGGGTTTATAGAGATGCGGTTAGGCTTAAATTGTTGGAAATTTAATTGACTTAAAAAAGTACCTGTTTTTTTTTGTCTTAAAACACAGTTTTGCAGTTTTTCGCGTGCTGTGGAGCGAAAACGAGTTTTTTCGAAATTGCAAATTTCGATTAATACTAACATAACTGGTCCATACAATATTCCAACAATCCAGAACTACATCACTATCTGCAATTTTAATATCGATTTCTAATGAGCTAATATTCAACCTAGCTTTGCATATTCTAAAGCCTTTCAATATTTTCAATAAGTATGTAATTTTACTTTTAAGCAAACAAGTGCATTCTTAATAAAATGCATTTTTAATTAATCTTATCCTTGACAGGAATTTTTCAAGCAACCTATTAGCAATATGTTAATTGACCTATTAAACTTGATAAAAAATACTTTTCATCCATTAAACAGCTGGGTGAAGGTCATTGTATACCTGGATTTTAGACTATAAGAATAATTCTTCTTCGATTACCACATTGATCTGATAAACAATGGTTTTTCTATTTAAATGACAAATTTTTCAAACAATTTTCATCACGGTTCTGGAACGTTAAAACAACAGTTCAACTTTCCAGAAGTCCTTCTTAAAAAAATATTGTCATTTACATTTCCACTCTCAGCTCTGGACTAAATTGTGTAAAGTTATGTTGTTCATCTGGCTCGAAGGACCAAAATTCAACGTATAGAACTTCTGAATTATACATAAACATTATGTTTCTCTCATTCTTAATTTCTTTCAAACCAACACTTATTGTAGCATTTTGCAGTACATGAAATTCTATTTATTTTTCCATTCCAACTATTCACATCATCTACAATTCAAATCGGAAAGTTATAAAACTTGCTAAACCTTTCACTTTTCGATTTCTTAATCAACTAAGTTTCCTTATTTGCATATCTATCTATAGCTTACTCATGAGTAAGTATCTTAAACAGCGACCTAAAAATATTTAATTTATGGTAATAAAATCATAATAGTTTGACCTGCAGTTACTTTATAAATATAAAATAGCGAAATTTGTATTTAATTTTGTTTACCAATTTTAAAGACGTTTTTGTATCTTTTTTAGTCTGAAAAAGAAAAAGTTTGTTATATAGGACGGATTTGCATTTTGATCATTTTTAAATTTATTTATAGGCCTGATTTTGTATAAACAAACTAAAAAAAGAAACCAAAAAGGCCACACCTTTGTAAACAACCTTCTTTTGGTGTACGACAATTGTATTTTTAACCATAAACTATGTTTTGATTTCATTTTCGCCTCTCGGCTGGTTTCTTGAGAAATTGTTAAAAGCTTTTACCGCATTGTATTGTATTTGTTGATAAATGTCAAAAAAAACTCACACTAAGATATTAACAACAATTACTTACCCCTTTAACTTCTGACATGACCTATCAATTACGTTTATTATAATGCCGGTTCCAGACTGGTAAAAGTTGAAAAGTAACTTGTGAGTATAGCATCATTTATGTTTTTTTTTTATTGAGAAATCAATGATGCGAATATTATATTTGTTGTTTTGGGGGCAAGCCAATTTGCTAGTCTTGTATACTCATGTAGAAACTTATATGTCCAAAAACACTTTTTGCCAAACAGGTTAAACTTTCGATTTTTTTTGCAAAATAATGGACGGATTGCTGTACATACAAGGTGAACATTGGTTAGAGAGGATGATCTTTAAGTGAGCAATTTATAAGTTATTGTTGTTGACAACGAAATCTTAGTTAAGAAATATATTTTGGATTTGAAACAGGATCCTCGTTTTTCTGATAAATGTTATGATACTCTTTGACTGGGTCTTGCGAAGACCATTTTCTTCCTAACGTGGGCCACTTTGTCCACTATATTCAGCATTTTTCAATGGATGACATCTCAAAACACAAAATGAAGACTGATTATCAGTTATGCCCAATACCTATGGTCTTCAACAAAAGAATTGTGAACTATAATCATAGCAGAAGAACTAAAAACTCAAAAAATGCAATCCATGTGGCATGTAACACCTTTTTGCTATTTCAAATTTTGAATGGGCTCATTGAAGAAATTAGTTAAGTGGTTACACTTATCAAAAACTTCGGCACACATGGGTTCGAGAGTTGTCTGGCCCGACTGGTGATGTCGAACAGAATTGTGTGCATTGAAATCGCTCGTAAAAACGATTTCATTACTAGAACAAAAAATTATGATTGAAATATTTTCAAAGAAATCATTTAGATTATGAGGTAAATCCAGCTCGCTCTTAGGTATGCGAAAAGGTCCAAAACGTTTTTAAAATTTAATTTTAAGACTAAAAATAACGGTATTTGTCATAAAACCGTTAAGGAAAAGCTTAATTTTTTCAAAAACGGCTCCAACGATTTTGATGCAAATTTTGGAGATGTTTTTGTAGGTATCAAAACCAAATTTACTAGAAAAAACTACTAACGGTACCTTTAATGTAACGATTTTTTTAGTTTTCAATTTTCTCGGTAACGGCTTATTGGATTTCTATAAAATTTTATATTTGAAAAGATCTAAGTAGCAGATTTTATTCTGCATACCAACATTTTAAATAATTATTTGTTTCTATTTATTATTATTAAATTCAAAGGTTAAGTGTACTTTACTCCAATATGTGCGTTTCGCCCAAGCATGAACGGTGGGCTCATCAGTTAGAACGTTCATGCTGTTCTAAGACGCACAGAAATGGTCGATGTTTACCGACTCTTAATAAAACCCATTGCAATAAGCAAAGGTGAATTATATTCATTTAGGGAACTTTGGGTTAAAGTTGGGCACCTAAATTTGGTTGTTTTGCTCGTGGACCAGTAAAGTCAATAAAAATATATTGTAACAACAACTATTGCTAGTTATTTGCAAAACAACCAAATTTAGGTGCCAAACCTTAACCCAAAGTCATAATAAAAAACAGGATTTTATCAATCAGTTTTACAATTTTTAAAATACTTTTTCATAAATTTGTTATTATATAAAGCATGATGATGATGATTAAGTTAAGACCGTGTTATTTTTCTAGGTAATTGTTACTTGTTTCTGTCAAAGATCTAGCCTTCCAATGTGATTAGGCACATACGAGCAAGAACGTGCAACCCAGCCACTGCGTAAGCTTTTCCATCGCTCCTACTCTTCTGTAATCTTTCCTAGAAGATGAAAGACAGCATTTGTCCAGCCTGTCCCTAAGAAAGGTGACCCATCCTCCCCTCCTCCTACACGCATAACACTAACATCCCTTCTTTTTAAGGTCATAGAAACGCAGATTAACTGTCAGCTTAAGGAATATCTCGAAGATCGAAAGTTTCTCCATGACCCACATGTCCCACTGGTGATCTGATGGCATATCTCACCGAACAGTGGAACAATTCTTTACATCGCTTTGGTGAAAGTAAGATTATTGGTCTTGATATCTCCAAGGCCTTTGATAGAGTTTGGCATGAAGCTCTCTTATCGAAAATGCGTGCTTTTGGGATCAATGATACTCTTGCTGGTTGGGTTAGAAGCTATCTTCTGGACCGATTCAAGTCTGATTCCCCAAAATAAATGCTGGTGTGCCCAGGGCTCAGTTCTGTCTCCGACTCTTTTCTCATTTTTATAAATGATCTTCTGTCTGTTACTCCTAATCCACTTAACTGTTTTGCAGATGACTCTACCCTCAGCTTTTCATGTTCGTTTGGATAATTCACGTCCTTCGCCCTTGGACGTACAATTGAATGGGGTACCGTATGTCAATCATTAAACTCCAATTTATACAGCAATGTAATGGGGAATGTCTTCTATCGTTAAAGCTAAACATACCCCCAATGCTATTGTCCATCAATGGCACTTATATCGAAGAAAAGCTCTCAGTTCTCAGTATGTGTGCTAACGACGGCCACCGTTGGAATGACCATACATTTGAGATCGCTAAAAATGCTACTAAGTGCTTAGGTTTTCTATATCGGTGTAAAATTGATAGGAAATAGAACTGCCGCTGAAACGATTGCCCCTCTCGAACAACGACTCAATGTTTCATGTCTTTCCTTATTTTATCGTTTCTTTTATAAAAAAATGTTCACTCGTAGTAGCCAGTTGGATTCCTTCCAGTTCACCCTTGAGCCCAATTTCGGACGTACCGTGAAATATAGGGATTCTTTTTTAGCCGAACAACTCGAATTTAGAATAGTTTACCCGGCGAGACTTGTTATGTTAGTCTGCAAGCATTCAAAACCAATGTTAAGCGACACTTCTTATCTTTCACCTCCCTATCTTCCTAATGCCTCGCAGTGTGATCTTCATTAAAAGGGAAACAAATAGTCTCTTGTGCGTGCGTTAATTATAAACGAAAACATAAAATGCAACCGAAATAGTAACATAGAAATTCAGAAAACATGGTCATTCATACTTTTGGCGACTTTCTGCTCGATATTATATCTTAAAACTGATCAAAACTAATTTTCAAAGTTTGAAATAAGAGAAAAGAAACTACCCGTCAAATAATTGTTTCTCTTTCCTATTCATGACTACTAAAACGACATCCCGTTTACATGTCCCATTCAAACGATTATGTTTACATGTAAGAATTTCTTCGAATCAATATTTTTCCGTAGTTGAAAACTTCTGATAGTCTCTCAAAAAAACACCTTCCCAATTCCATTTTCATATCCCAGATGTATACAAACCCATCAAATGATCAACTCAAGGTATTCCAGTCACAATCAATTATTTCCCAAAGTCAAGGTTCAATTTAAACTGATCCCAGGCCTTCGTTTCAATTACATGTTGTTGTAATCAAAATCACACGATCGAATCGAGAAATTACACACCCAATGTAACAATAGCCCTGTCGATGTGGTATGTTCCATCAGCTAGTTTGTTAACAATACCACAACAATGTAATATCACATCACAACACAAGGTACGCATCAGCTTTAACGTTTTCACACACACAAACATATTCAACTCACGCATATTGACATTGCACAAAGTATAAGCTCACGATTATTTGTGTGATGCAATACAACAAAAAACACAAAGCTATTCCATATAACTCTTTTTCAGAATGTTAGCTTTGGCTCTTGTCCCGTGATAAAGTGTTGTTTACGGAAATGATGCAACGGGTGGTAATATGGTGGCCTTCTCTTTTTTTATTTTAAATATTTTTTTTTAAATGTTTAATGCTGTTTGATTAAGTGGCTTGATGTCGTAGATCTGCGTTTCGATCGAGTGACGCTACTAAATATACTGAGAAAATGAGAACAAATGGTGGAGGTCTATGGGGGACTTTGATAAGTTTCCGACATTTGGAAAGCAGATTACTGAATGGTGTAATGTAATTACTGACTTTTAGTTAAACTTGACACTCGAAAGCAGGCTGCTGTTCAACATCGAAAAATAGTTATGGATCTATCATACAAATCTTGATCATTCTCTACAAATTTGTATGACAAGATGGCGTAAATGCTGATGAAGACTGAAAAATGGTTTATGACAACTTTGCCTTGGTTTCGAATTTGGGAACATCCGTTTCTTTTAACAAAATAGTTTTAACATTTAAATTTTCAAAAAATAATTACTGAATAACTCCTGAATCCCTAGTACCTCCGAGTAGACCTGTGCTTCAACCAACAAGATTCTCTAGGTAATTTGCTCCCTGGCTAGCCGCACCGGGTTAAAGCGCATGAACGACGGTCTACCTTCACTGCGCATCCCTCCGGAGGGGAATTGAAGATTTTCCAGACCGGCATATAGCATCCATCCGCTCTATATGACTCAGCTGCATATACTTGGTAGCACTAATCGTCAAACAAGGAGTTTTGTTGTTTTCGTCGTTAATCCTCAATCACAATCAAAAATCGTGGCACATACGAGCAAGTACGTGCAACCCAGTTGTCGTTTACGTTTTTATATATTTAACATCATCTTGTTTTTTTTTTTTATTTTAGTCTCATTTTACGAATTTGCCTACCATTAGTCTCATTCAACCATAAGATTATGATTCTGTGTCAAAAAACTGCCTCCAGCTTTCTCAAAGCCTGCACCAACACCTCACGAAACGCCACAAGACCCAGTCTTAGTTTCAACGGTCCAAAATGAAATATGGCCCAGTAATTTACACATAATTAAGCACTAATAGCTCCAAGAGGGGCGATGGCTGTCGGCAGGAGTCTTGGAACGGTAAAAGAGTGGCGGGCGGCGACAAAATCATAATCATCGCAAAAAGCCAAAGACACGCGGTCTGTGCGGGAACGCATTTCACTAACTGTTCATGACTTCCGCATCCAATAAATTTCATATGCGTTTCATGTACGCAACGTATACCAGAGTGGTCGACTGTGACTTGGATTTCATATTACTGAAACAGCGTTCAGTAGAACTCATATGCTCACTCAATATGGCGACAGCAAGAGTAGTGGAGTCGTCCAGTGCTGCTAGGTAGTTGGTTGGTTGGTTGGTTGGTTGGTTGGTTGGTTGGTTGGACTCAATCAAGACCAACGTGATAATGGTACTCGAGGGGCTATCTACGAAATACGACGTGACTGCGTTCCGGGCATCTACCGTTAAATACTCTCAGTAGAAAAACGGTGAAGAGGTAGAATGGAAACAACGTCGTCGGACGACGAAAAATCTTCGCTATGCGTGTACATTTTGTAGCTAATTCTTTCACTGAGGTGCGCAACAAAATGTATATGTGTTTGTTGATCTCTGCAACGCTTTCTTTTTTCTTTAACATAAAACAACAACAAAAATTGTCTCACGGATCGAATGGGACTGCCGGTATACCGGTAGATGGCGGTGTCGCGGCAATCCATAGGCCGATCGGTGGCTGTGGCAATATGTTGCATGGTGCAAATGAGCAAGTGAATTGCACCAACCTAAATAAACTCATTATATTTTAATTTAATTTATTGCACCTTGGACTACTTGATTAATCAAGCAATCGTTGTTGTTCGGCCTACGGCAAGCTGCGAAGGCGGTTTTGTTGCATTGGCTGTGGCAAGCGACTGCAGCTGCAGCGGGTGGCGAAAATATCTTGGCGCATATAACAGTGTGTTAAATCTTTGCCTTTTCTTGGTTGATTTAGTTTTTTTTTCTTGGCATAGAATGTTACTTAAAGTTGGTGGCAACGAAACACATGCAGGAAGGTGTCTAATGTTGTGATAATATTTCATAATTTCATGATCCTTGAATTGTTATTCGGAAATGAATTCACGCAGAAATAAAAACGAAGAAAAACGCTGCACCTGTTTGGGTTATTTTTGCTTTAGCGTCCACTCGAGCGAATAAGAATGCGTAACTGATTAATGAGAAAATTAATTTTAATTGTTGGCAGCACTTTTTTTTATATTTTGAGTTGAGTAGATAGTGAAAGTAGGTATGTTGGTGATTAAAAAAAATATTTTATTTTGAGTGGTGGAACGGATTTATGTTGGGTTTTGTTTTGCAATGGCAAGTAGGCCGTGCAGGTTAAAGTGATTAATTGCTGTCGGATTGTTTGAATAGATTTTCAAAAATTTGAGAAATTTTGATTGTAACATGAAAGAAAGCTTTGCTTTGTTTTGGTAAAGACCTCCTAGGATGTATGCGTAAAGGTGTTTGCCATCAGTTGTGAAGGATATTTGTTTGGGTATTGTAGGCGTCGTGCTTAGTTAAAATTTTAATGGATTGTTTATTTATGCTGATTATTTATGAAAGAAGAAGGCTAGGACATTCAAAAAGAATGGAAAACAATGCTTTCAGAATCTTTGATTTAATTTTTGAGAGACGGTGCACTCAAGGACTTTGCCTAAGTTGGTCTGCAAAAGTTGAACACGATTCAAACAACTGGAAGTGCTTTACTAAGCGACAGCTTGCTCAGCATCTAGCTTTTTGAAAAAATGTGTTGGTTGAGGATCGGGTCAGTTTTGAAATGAGGGAAGGATCAATTACGCAAAACCCAACATTTCTGACACTGAATTAACATGTAAATCCACTTTATTAGTAGCCATTGCTTAAAATCTGATCCCACCCAATGGAAGAAATTTTTTGAAGGAATATAGGAGACGATGAGCTTGTATATTTCGAGATCAATAGATTCAATGATTTAAGGTTGTAAGGAAGTTTTTCTCATGGGGCCCGCTATCTTGCAGAACTTCGGGATACCTTTCTTTGATGTTTACATGTGTAGTATAATAGTAAAATTAATGAGTAATTATATCAAAACAAAAGAACGATGTTGAATTGTTTAATACAGTTTGTAACTGAAAGTTTTATGTGACCAATATAAAATATATGTAAAATATGAAGTGTTACAATATAACATGCATCATTTACCCTTACTGTAGAAAATTTGACGTAACTTAATTTATTTTATTTAAAAAAAAAAATAACTGAAAACAATCTAAGACGTATCCTTGAAAACTACTAAACACAAACTTTAAGCAAAAAAAAATAAAAAAATACACCGATTTTACGATTAAACTTCTCTGATAGTTGCCAAGAAATTTTTTTTAAGCGACACTACAAAATAAAACCAATCTGCGTTGAGCCTACGCATGCAACAAGCTATTATTCAAACATTTTATTATTTTTTAAATCAAATCAAAATATGTTAATATATATATTTAGGTCGAAGTCTAACTCTAGCTCACCACTGTGTTAGCAACGAAATTCATTTCGGAGTTCTGTGATATTTTTTCTATTTTTTTTTTTTTACTTTTTTGAACAAAAGACTTTGATGCATGAGGTAAATTAACTGTCAAATACTTTGTTGCAAACCAATGTTTTGTAATGTGGACAAAACGAATTAATTAAATTTCTTGGCTAAATCTTTGGTACACACACGACTTGTTTTGTATTTGCCTTGAGATTATTTATAATTCGAGCAAAGTGTTTGATAAGTTGAGACGCATTGTTTGCGAATATTTTTATCCCACCAAAAAAGTCTTTTCTTTTGTATTATTGTTTTTGAGTTCTTCCCTCAGAGAATCCTTGGCTATTTTTACGAGTATTTAAAGCTACAAATTAAATACACTGTGTTCGATTCAATAAATGTCGTTCTGGTCACGGTCAATAACTTTGATCAAATGGAGTTTAAATCTTTAAATTGAATCCGTTTCCCTCCATAATCTGTTATACACGGTTTTCAATGCGATATTTTAGTTTATTTTAATAGGTGAATTTAATATTAAAAATACTATAAAAGGAATGATAGGAAGACAAAAAAGATTTATAGGTTTAAGAGGAAAAATCACAGCAACAAACTGCAACAACTCTGGTCAACAAAGGGATAACACGTTTACGCTGTTGTTTTACGCAAACAAAAACTACCAAATCTTCAATTTCTTATTTTGCACGAAAAACTTCTGCATATGTTAATTTTAATCATTTTATAATGTAAAAAAAACATCTTTCTATGATATCACAGCGCCGTTTAATCTTCTAAAAAAACCATTAACCATTTTTCAATTTGGCGTATCAAAATATTCAACCTCTCAAATTTATAAGATCACAATAAAAAAAACTGCTTGAACTTCAATTTTCTGTTTTGAACTTAGCCAAAATATCTGCTTATTTTTATTATGATCAAAAAGTTTTCATCTTAAATGTAACAATATATCCTACTTCGCTCCATTGATAAGCTAATAAATGCCGAATAAATTCAATGATCACAAGCGTAAACAACCTAATATGAATAATTCCACCAACAAAGCACAATTCTAATTAATATTATAACACAAAAAACTGTTTTTATTACAGTTTCTTATTTTACACTTAGCCAAAAAACATCTGCTTATTTCCACTATGGTCAAAAAGGTTTTATCTTTAATTTGAGAAGAAGAAAACACACTTTCCTTTAAATTATCACAGTGCCGTTTAAGCACGCTAACCAATTTTCAATTTGATATGTTAAAATATCCCACTTCTCCATTGATAAGATCACAATAAAAAAAAATGCTAAAACTTCAATTTCCTATTTTACATTAAGTCGAACATCTGATTATTTTCCTTATGATCAAAAAGTTTATATCTTTAAATTAAGAAGAAGAAGAAAATACATACCCTTAAGATATCACAAAACCTCTTAAGCATATTAACCATTTCGCAATTTGACATTTCAAAATACCCCACTTCTCTCAATTGATAAGATCACAATAAATTCAATAATCACAAATGTGAACAACCTCATTCTGGCCTCAATTGTGTGATTAATCACACCAACAACACAAATTCTAATACAAAGACCAGTCCACAATGTGAAACAACAAATTCTGTTTTATGACTCACAAATTCTTATATTTTGTTTGAGTTCATTTAAAGTTCTTTTCAATTTAATTCTATTTACAAAATTGGCCCGCAAAAAAAAAATATTTTCAAAACTCGGTGTCAATAACATCCCCCATCGTGATAATTACCATAATGCCACACGTGTAAATGTGCTACACCTCTGTGTTCACTACTGCTGTCCTTGTTTTGTTCTATGTTATTTCACCACACCCCATTGTTGATGCCACGATCGAAATCGTTTTATAGAACACACTACACACAACGTCCCGAGTACAACAAACGGGAAAGGATAGAATATTAATAAAAAAAAAAAATACCCAATACGGTCGATTTGAACAAAAATTGGGGGAAAAGGCCGTCGACCGCATTTGAATTTTAAAATAAAACGAACAAAAAATGTGTTAATATTAACAAAGAGGAAGCCATATAGTAGCGCACTATATAAATGCAATGTAGTATTGTGAATTTATTGCTCACAAGTCAAAAATCTCGTCACAAAATACCGGCCTCCCCTGGTTTATTAGTAGCGTGCCAGATGAGTGAGAGTTTGTGGTGAAACAAAATTTGCGGGGAGTGTAGGGAAGGGTGCTGCGATCCATACTTGAAACTGAAAGAGTGTGAACAAACCGATCGCGTCAGAGATACAACCAGCACACGAAGGCATTCCATCCCGGAAATGAGGGAGTTTTTTTTTATTCCCCTACTTGACTCTTTATTCGATTTTGCTTCACACGTAAAAAAACGTGGTCTCGTGGAAATGACTTTTAATACAATTGCTACTTAAAAACAAAGGTACTGTTTGATGTTAGTTCAAATCCGATCGGGTGAGGTGAATTTCCATTGTGAAGCTCTCTCTCTCCCAAAAAATTAAAGAAATCAACAGGAATGAAAGAGGTTAGTTTAGGAATATCACGCGATTTTTTGGGAAATGGGGAGCGAGTTTTTACACTTGGACTGTTGACACTTTTAATGATGACTTATAATGGAGAACAATGGAATTGGGTGGTGAGTGTTTGAAATAGTTGGGTTGAGGTGAATTTGTATGTGAACGTCAAACGTCAAAATATCTTTGCAGAAAGCTTCAGAGATCAGAATGAAAAACAGTGCAATATGAAATATCATGATTTTATTCTCACTTCACAATTTTTTCTAAATTTGTATTTATTTCAAAACTGAAAGATCGGTCAATAACTTGATTTTCTCAAAAGTTTACAAAATTTTATTGTAAAGCAGCAGAAAAAAGAGTTCACAAGAACTGCAATAATTGACGTGGCATTACAGCTCTGTCTGTGTTTCCGAACGACAGGCCAAAGAACGCAACAAGTTATTCTAAGGTTAGGTAACAATAGAGGAGGTTACGCAGTTTAATGATCTGGGCATATACATAACTCCCCTCGATGGTGGAACTGACCTGCACCTTAACAATAGAATAAAAAAAAACCGTTGTGCATTTGGATTGCTTTCTCCTGTGGGGAACTCCAGCAAAATATCGCTTGGTGCGCAAGTTAACTCTTTAAATCCGACGTTAAATCTGTGCGGTTATACATATGCTTCTAAAACATGAAAATTTGGAAATGCCCTGCCAACATCTCGAGAAAACTGTAAGCTATCGTTAACCATTGTTTGCAATACAGCGAAATAAAATTTTTGAATGGAGTCCTCAGGGTAATAGACGTGTTACAAGACCAAAAACAACTTAGTAAAAAAAAGGTCGGTCTCAAGGAATTGAATCAGGGCTACAGTTAGGGATAGTTGCGGCGAATCGGGACAGGTTTCTGCCCTATGCTCCAGAAGTTGAAGCCTCAGAACTTGTTTCCCTCAGATCTCATTTCTCTTTTTATCCTTGCGGCTTTTAGTAAAAGTACAGGGTGGCGCACCATTTGTGCTACAATAAGAAATTCAAAAAACTTTTTTGTAATCAATGTATTTCATTTATTTTTTTATTTGATAGAAAATTTATTCTTATTTTAAATAAGATAAAGACCGTAAATGCCGCATATGCCGCATCTGATCAGAAAATTGTTTATTGCGCCCTGAAGGGTTGAAGTTTGGGATCATTATTGTCTTAATAGACTGCTTTAATTCAGTCAAATTCCTGGGTTTCGTTTGATGCAGTCAGGTGAGGTGACCTTGGGGGCCAGCGAAAAGTGGAGGTCGTTAGAAATTAATTTGTTTGGGAATTTTAATTTGTTTCGAGTCGAAACGCCTTGGATTTGCTATACCATACCATACCAAATGCCAAACTGACAAGTATTCTGGTTGTTAAATAATGTTTTATCCTTTCAGTTTGGAGATAGAATAGGCTCAATCTTTGGGTGCGCCTGTAAAAGGCTGCTTAAGCACCAAATTGAGTTATTTTCGTTGCACGGGTTTTGGTTTCCCTGCACAAAATCATGTTGTCTACGTCGGCTTTTCCGTGTTATCTGGCACCCCATGACTTGAGTCATCCACAAGTTCCACACTTTGGTAAAGAGCGAAAAGCACTTTCCCTGCATCCCTGTGGAGGCTATTAACTAGAGAAGTTATTATCGTAAGAAAAACTTTGCTAGCACTGGGGTTTTGTATTAGTAGCTCTATTGGAAACAAAACTGGAGTCTCTAAAAATTTAGTTTAAACGGACTTAAGTTGTCTGAACAACCTACTGACAATTCATAGACAGCTGCTGCCACTGTGTCTAAAAAAAAAAAAAATAACATTCAAATATTTCGCAAATTTACTGTCACTATTCGAATGACAAAAAAAGACAATATTATATTCATGCCCAATATTTATTTGCCCATTCATTCGTTGCAAAATATGCAATGACAATAAACGTACTTTAACTTTTGGTCATGTCACCATCGAATCCACTGACTGATAAAATCCCCAAAAGTAGGTCATACACTCTATATACGAGATCTGGTAACCTTACTAACATATAAAGTTGGTGTAATCGATGCCGTTCCACCACGCAGCCCGATGTAATGCAACAAAGTTGCATTGCTTATTTCACTATTGGCGGAACAAGGAGCAGGAGTTTGCAAATATGGGACAAAGGAAAAGTTATAGCTTCCAATGACGCGGGGCGCGACACAGAAATAATGGTGGGGTTTTCCGATTCCAACATTTTTTGTCAAAACGAACAAAAATGTAATAAGCCGCGCAAACAGTCATCGTATTATCGATATTTTAATAACACTTATGTGCTTCGAGACTAAAAGAAAGCCGAACCACGACGATGAATCATAGTTAATGTATGTAATGTATATATTTTGCCAAGAATTTGATGAATCAAAGAATTTCGAAAGTTTTCGAAGTGTTGTTGTTGATTTTTAATATTTCTATACGGAACACATTCCGTAAATTTTTGAAATTAAATCGAAAATATAACAGGTCTTGAATCAGCTTAATCAACTGCGCAAATGTGCATGTCCAATGTAGAGATCCTTAAGGGAAAAACGAATAGTGTTCGATTGATTCAATTCGATTCTTATGAATTTCGTAATAGCGGGTCCATACCTATGAAACATACTCAAGATGTCATACATGAAGTTGGAGCTAAAATGGACCAAAGACGCATTAGAGTTTGTGCCCTAAAATATGGTAATCAAATGCACCTACGATACGTGTCTTTGTAAATGTAATCGTCTGGCATTTTATAGGGTTTACAGAAATACCATTTTTTCTGTAACCAATATTTTTTACCCATCTGCCTGCAGAATAATACTGTCATCGCTAGTCTTAATTGTTTTAATAATTCGATGTCATTAAGAAATATGAGAATGTAACGGAGTACAAGCATGATTGAACATCATTTATAGCAAAACTGAAGAGTAAAGGGCCAAGATGGCTTCCTTGAGGTACGCCAGAGTGAGCCACGAAAGAGTTTGAAAAACAATATTTAAATTTTACCTGGTAGGTTTAATTTAATCCAAGAAATCTTTTAACTTGAACCAAATTAGTTCGTGACTTAGTTGATCAAATCATTTTAAGAAGTCAGTGTAAATACAGGCTTCTTCATAACATTTTTCTGATGTATATGAACATGAGAATGTAATAAGATTTGTAACAATTTATTGATCTATGCCTCAATAATTCGTGCTGGTGTTTACAAATCAGATTCTTACTGATCGGGGCCAGCTGGACAATCACCGGTTAATGAATAAAGAACACCAGGCACTGTAATCTGCAGTACAGGGATATGATTTTAACTAAATTGTAATAAGGTGTGTAAATTGTAAAAAAAAACAAATTCTTCAACAATCATTTGTTTTTTAACAAGTGAGTCACAAAAATTTGCTGCATAGTTGTTGAAAATGGCTATAGCTATTTCTAGCTGAAATTTTTTATTTAAAATTAACACTTCCAAACTCTTAAGGTCATCTTTAAAAGAAACACCCATATCAATTATTACGTAAAGCATATTAAATTCATAAAAAGTTTACATATAAAAAAGTAGTCCGTTAGAGTTTTAAGGTCTTCAGGTGAAAAAAATAAAATCAATAATAACTATCAAATAAAAACAACCGAGGTAAGAGAAAAATCAGTGAAATACTATAAATAGTATTTATTATATTTATAGAAATACTATAAATAGTATTTAGTTAAAATAACCTTCCGTATCTCTAAAAAAAGTATTTCTTTCCACGAGTCACAAGCTGTACTCTACTGACTGCTGATCTTAAAGTTTCTTTCGAACAAAAATATAGAGAAAAGAAAAACATTCAACAAAAAGCTCATATAGCTTTCAGTTTGATACACTTTTATTACGTGTATGTATGTCCATGGTTGACTAAAATTCATATTGTTTGTTATTTTTTTTTAAATAACATTGTTTCTTAGGCAGTTGTTAATGAGATCAAACAAATTTGCTAATAACGGGTGATTTTTTTGAGGTTAGGATTTTCATGCATTAGTATTTGACAGATCACGCGGGATTTCAGACATGGTGTCAAAGAGAAAGATGCTCAGTATGCTTTGACATTTCATCATGAATAGACTTAATAACGAGCAACGCTTGCAAATCATTGAATTTTATTACCGAAATCAGTGTTCGGTTCGAAATGTGTTTCGCGCTTTACGTCCGATTTATGGTCTACATAATCGACCAAGTGAGCAAACAATTAATGCGATTACAACAACAGTGCATTTTTCGGGATGCATGGGCAGTTCTTATTTACGTAGCCAATCAACCAGAAATGAGCCTCATCGCTGAACAAAATTTGTCGATAAAAAAGCGGATTTTCTGCCAACCGAACCGAACACTGATTTTGGTAATAAAATTCAATGATTTGCAAGCGTTGCTCGTTAGTAAGTCTATTCATGATGAAATGTCAAAGCATACTGAGCATCTTTCTCTTTGACACCATTTCTGAAATCCCGCGTGATCTGTCAAATACTAATGCATGAAAATCCTAACCTCAAAAAAATCACCCGTTATAATTAGTATCAATTTCGGAACTTATTAAATACTTCAGACAATACCAGGATATTTGCTTTTCTGTATTTGAAAAGGAATTATTGTTTTCTAAAAGTTTACTTCCTAATGCTCCAATGAAAATATGCTTAATCGTTTTGATGAGCATCAAGGCATTTTTATTTCCATCAAAACGATTTACATTGTCACAGCCAAAACAGAAGAATCCGGCCCGAAGGACCATTTTATACTTGTGAAGCGATGACGGCAAATAATCTGCTTGCGTATCATCTATCTGAATAGGTGAACATCGTATTTCTGAAAAAAACATGGACAAAATATTTTCAATTTAAGGAATGTAATTTCGTTGTCCCAAAGCAAAGACCAATTCACAATGCCTTTAATACTGTTAAGCTTACACTTTTAATGTTCTCTTTGTCCGTTATCAGTTTCTATCAAAATAAACGACAATCGAAGGTTACCACAATACTAATAAAAAGAAAAGTTAAAAGGTAACAAGCACTAGATAGTTGCAACAATGTTGCTTTAATATCCATTTGTGGGAAGAAAGACTCTTAGTTGTTTCCTTTTTCATGGTAATCGTGATAAAATCCCACAGGCGAACACAAGCACCACCGTTTTAAAGTTTTATTTTCTATCGTTGTAACATGTGATTAGTTTTATTTGGTTCTAATGAGGAACCTGTTCCACCTCAATAGCCAATCAATATAATTTAAAAATAGACTTGAATTTGGTGTCATTGGAATATTAAAAACAGATGTTTCAATGTTTTGTTGTGATATATATCTAATATCATGTTATACCACATTTATATCGTGTTTAATAAAAAAACGACTTGAATTTGACATTTCTAAATGTGAAATGAACAAAAAACCCGAATCTGTGTCACAATTTCAATCAGTTCACAATAGACATCAAATCATTTTTGGTCATTGTTCAGCCAGAGATGCATCAATACTCCTCGAACATACTTTTTTTCCATTACCAGGCATAGCGGTCTTCCAAACATGGAAGGAAACGCCGCCGCCGCCGGTTGCACCGGCACAAAATAGAACTAAGCGAAAAAACGACGTTTTATGCGAATTGATGTCAATGCCTTATTGTGGATTGCCGAAGACCTTGCTTGCACTATAATGCTCACTGTGGATGATTTTTTTTTTATGTGAGATGGTTTCTCCGTTTTATATTCATATTCGATTAAAAGGTGTTGATGTAGTCTATAAAATAAACAATAAATAATGCAATTGCGCATTCAAAATAGATACGCTTGAGCTGACTAATCTGGAAGAAGTATGTTGTAGTGATATTCATATGCATTTTTTGAAAAAGATTAGCACACTTCTTCCATTGTGATTCATTTTATTTGTTATTGTAAGTTAGAGTGATGATCGGTGAAGTGGCTCAGTGATATTGAAGTGATCCTAACGCACATGCAACTATCACGTCGTTGTGCACTCAAGCGCGATTGCTATCACTTTATGGACTTTGGAATAAAGTTTCCTGTTCGTTTGAGGGCTGTGTTCTTTGTTTGTTTTTGTTGTTCTTTTTTTGGCTTAGAGTGAATAATTTAGTGTTCTAGAGTGAACAAAACGCATTTTCTTTTAATCTATGTTGTGAACTCTCGACATGAGACCCATTTCCGGAAAATAGAAGAGCATGGCTTATGTGGTAATTTGTTAGAAAAAGGGTCGTTTTAATATGATGAAGTTTCGTAATTTCACGTTTTAAGGAATTAAAATGTTTAAAAAAAAGGTCAAAGTTCAATTAAACGATTTTTATCTTAGTGCCTTAATCGGTAAATAGGTTTTGAAAATTCAGATTGACAGTTCAACGGGTTAATGAAAATTAAAATAAAATGAAAAACAAAATACCTAATGATTGATTAAAAAAATATTTTTCAGTTAAGTCTCTTAATTAAGATACTTAGTTTGAGTTGGATTTGGGTTGCAAAAAGAAAGGATGACAATGTTGATGAAGACTTGAATTCAAGAGACTGAATCAAATCTTTCCTGTAGTAACACTTGTTTTTTTTTTGTTACATAGAATTACATTTTTTTATTATTAATTTTAATTGATTTCTTTTTGTTAAGATTTTATATTTTAATAGGATTTAAGTTTTTAAGACCCTAAAGATAGATATTTTTTTGTATTATTAAATTTTGATTTTTGTTGTATATTGCTAATAAAATTATAATTTTTGTAACTGTAAAGAAATTTTTTTAATGGCGTGTTAAATTTTTCTAAAGGTGTGTGAAGACCTTGCCATGTCCGTCTCTGGTAAGATTGGGTGGAACGAAAGACATACATACGGACATTTTTAACATGAGTGTGTGACTGGTAGGTCATTTTAGGGGCTGTCTTCGTTTAATATCGGCCAAGAAGACTGCGGCTTGGAAGTATCCTTCTGATAATTGGGTGGGCTGGCCAGACCTCGTCGACAACATCAGACGAGCGTTTGAGATTCAGCATGGGGATATCAAGGGGAGGAGAAGCAGAAAGGTGTATTAGTTTTAGGGTCTAGTATAGGGTTTTAGATTTAGTATTACTTTTATTTTATTTTGGTGTTGGGATTATTATTATTATTTTCTTTATTATTTTATTGTGGGGTTTGGTTAGGTTAGTTTGTAATTTTACATGCACTGTACTTACGCTTTTCCTTGGATAGCGTCAAGGTCCCAGGTTTGAGTAGTCATTTCCTTACCCTTTTAAAGTAGAGTTATCCTTTTCCTCATCCTTTTTTTTCTTATGCAACGATAAGCGTGGCGCCGCTTTCTACTGTCCCAAAAGACATTCCCCCGTATAAACCTGCTTCGAAATCCATGGCGAGATAATTGTTATGATCATAGAGTTTTGTCGTCACATTTTGTTCGCTATAGTGTTGGAACCTGACAAGCTATTGCCATTGAATCTGCGTTCTCAGGATATTTTTCTATATAGCAGCACCAGAAAAGTTGGTTTTGCTATGTCCTGTATGGTTTGACGTTGCACCATCTCTAATGAAAAAGATTCGGGTGTTTGAAAGCTAGTATCTTTGTATTTCTCTTGGAATGCATCAGTATAATCTTTACAATTTCCACTCATTTATGATATATAGTTGGTAAAGTTGTGGACATCGATTCACTAGTTCTAAACTCAGAGGAGATTAAAGAAGCTTTATCGAAGCTTTATCAAAATCAGATGATGATAAGAGTGAAGGTCATGATGGAATCGCAGCTATTATTTAAAAAAAATGTGCAATCGCGATAGCTGGACCACTTTCCATAATTTTCAATTTATCTCTTTCTTAAAGGCAATTTTTGCATACAAAATTTCTTATTTATCTTTATAGGCAAACAAAATTTATTGTAGGCTAATTTATAAGATTTCAGCTATTCCAAAATATTTGAAAAACTAGTCTAGAAAATAACATATCTGTCTGTCAACATGGTTTTAAGACAGGTAAGTCAACAGTAACAAACTTGGCTCTTTTAACTAATGCTGTTTTATCTAATATGAAAAATAAATTCCAAACATATATCATGTTTACAGATTTTGCCAAAGACAGAATTAATATTAAAGTCCTAATTCATAAGTTAGTTTCTCTAGGTATCCATTCTTCATATTTGACAAATAGAATTCAAATAGTAAAAGTCGATAATTAATTTTCTGATAATATCTCCGTTCCTTCGGGTGTCCCTCAAGGTAGCCATTTATGACACTTACTATTTTTAAATTACATACCTAATTTATTTATTGATTCGGCTTGTCTTCTTTTCGCAGATGATCTTAAACTTTATCGTAAGATAAGCTCTGAATTAGGTTGCCATCTTCTATTAAATGATCTAACCAGACTAGATGAGTGGTGCCAACAAAACTCTCTTTTTCTATACGTGTCTAAAAATCAATTTATTATGGTCGTGCTTCAGAATTCACAATCCAATCTTATTTGATTATAAAATTCAAAGCATTAGTCTTGAACGAGTGTCAACAAAGAAAGATTTTGGAGTAATCTTAGATACTAATTTATCATTCACAGCTCACTACGACTAAATGATTAATAAAGCTAATCAAATGCTCGGTTTTATTAAAAAAAGAATACCAAAAAGTTCTCTGACCATTTTACCATAATATCCTTATATAATTAATTCACTTGTTAGATCAGTCTTAGAATATTGTTACATAATTTGGAATGCATGTTACATTCTTTGGATAGAATAGAGAAAGTTCAGAGGACTTTTAAAGGATATACATTCTATAAGTTAAATTATCATCTTCCAAGGCCATCTTATAATAGTTGGTGCTTATTGTTTGGCTTACATTCTCTTGAAAATCGCAGAACATACTTTTCGGTGATGTTTATAAGAGACATTTTGAATTTTCATATTAATTGTGCTCCATTGCTGTCATTAGTAACTGGAGTTATCCCTCCAAACATAACTACACGTTTTCCATATCTATTCTATGAGCAGTTTCATCGCAGTAATTACGGCAGAAATAAGCCCATAACACCTTGCATCAGAGTTGCAATTTTTTTGTAAGCCGCTGTTTCAAATTTCTTGTTATATTCCATATTCGCTTCTGTCAAATATCACCATTCTTATCATGACTTCATTGATAAAATCGCAAAAAAATACTGCTTTTCATGGTCAGAAAAACTATCGGTTTTTTTCTTGACTCAATACGCAAGGCGGCTCTCCTTCAAACGACTTTACTTGTTTTTTTTCCTTTTAGTATAAAAAACAATGAATTTTCCGTTCCCCATTTTTAGAGTTAACCAAATCGGATTTCTTATAATCATATTTTCCTTCAAAATGAAAGCGAAAGCCACCTCGATTTATTTGTATTGTATAACCCGAAACGCGCGCAATCGCAAAGCTGGCTGCAAATGTAAGCCAAGGCTTAAGTTTAAGTTTAAGTTTGGCCTTCGATTGCCAAAGCCCGCGAAGACCATAAACCAAATGCAATGGCGTTGGTGGTAATAATTGTGACTCTGGCGATATAGCTATTTTATATCTCCTTGCACCACACGCTGCTCCCACTTGCATAAACCACTACCCGTACCAACTTGCAGTACACCGGGCACGATCAATTTACCACTCCCGCATATGGATTTAATACTCTGTCTCAAACCAATTCAAAACCGAACTGACAGATGAGGTGAATTGAATTTTCATTAATCGATGCCTCACACTCTTGGCAACAAATTTCACAAAAAATCAGCTTGTGTGTGGTTTGTACACTATAACTACACAACATTACCGCGCAGAGTTGTTTATTAAAACTTTAATTTTGTGTTGTTTAGTAATGCAGGGTTTGGCATCATACAATCTTTAAAATTCATTAAAGTATCCATGAGATACATATGTATCCACATCGAACGGAGGCAAAAACAAATTTCGTAATTTGAGTTTATTGGGATTTTGAAATGTGTCTAAACTCTTAACACGATTCGAGCAGAACTCTCACTTATATGCCAATCGCTGCTGGCGGCGGCGCGGCGGAGTGGCGGCCGGCTCTGCAACCCAGCTGACAGTGCCTGTGGTTGGTTTTATTGGCTGGTATCACAGATAACATTTTGGCCCGCAGTATGTTGAAATTAATGCTACACGAAAGGCCAATTTGTCGGTAACCGTATTCTAATTAATCGATTAATTAGCCTTTTCTGTCAAAGGTGACAGATGATTTATAGACGATTTCCCTGAACGAAATAATTTTTTTTTGTATATCAAGAGAAAGGAACATTTTTTTGTGGTTCCTGTTTGAGTCGTGTCCAGTATATCGGGCAGTTCATCATTTCCAGAAAAAAAAGTTCCTGGATACAAATATCGCCTAAATAGAGACGTAATTTTCTGGGCCAGGTTATATGCATGTAAACGTGATAAAACTTTTTAATAACATTGTAGGACGTGTTGTGGACTTCTTGTGTAGAGAACACACAACGCGTATGATTTTATACCAACGATACGGCCGGCGGTGTCGTCCTCGTCACCTGTTGCGGTCTTCTTGCTCTAAGTGGCGGCATCAATCAAATGCATTGTTCGGCTTACAGATGGCGGTAGATGTATACGCCAGAGAATTCCCACGCGCGTGCAATGGCGCGAAAAAAAGTGTGGAATTTTCTGTTTGGAATGAAGATTTATGGGTAATTCAGTGTAATACTTCTGGATGCAGGGCAGGCAGATCACAAATGAGGATGTGTTGACAATTTCTGACGGTTTTAATTGAACTTTTAAAACCAATGCTCAGAAGGTTTTGTGTTGGAAGTTTTTTTTTATCTTTTTTAAAGTAATTAGGAAATGAACCATTTCAACAAGATTGATTGATAGAAAAGTTGATAAATGGCGCCAAAGTGATGGAAATTGACGTGAGCCTTCATCGTTGCGTAGTATTTTGAATTAACGGTCGACAAGAAGGATCAAAACTTTTCGCGAGCTCTACGAACACGAGAGAGAAGATGAAAACCGGCTTCTCAGGAGATACAAATGGGAATATAAGTAGCGGGTTATTGTTTTTTTTTTTTTATTATTTTTTATTAAACTTTAACTTATATCTACTTAAATGCTAGACAAAAATCTTAAAAATAGCTAAAACTATAACCTTGATTAAGTTACTGGCCCTATGCGAGCGCTCTAAATTAATCTCTAACTTAATTTTAATTGCCTTTCGGCCTAAACATATCTTAATTTTATCTTATATATTGGGGTTTTACTTTTCACCCAGAAAATGAAAAAACTTAGTTTCCTCTATCGGGGTTTATCTTAAACTACTTAAAACTAAATAAAAAATAAACTAAAGATAAACTTAAAATTACTTAAAATAAACCTAAAATACTTAGAATTAGAACAGCCACAGCAAGCTTTTTTTTGTGTTTTTATATTTTGTTTGTTGGATTTTTTTTTATATTTTGTATGTATTTTTGAAATTTTATAATTTTTTTTTGGTGCCGCCGCACTGCCCTACCTAGCTTAAAGATACTTAAAGATAAATGTAGGTCGGCCATAGGCCGTCTATGTCGACTGAAAATATCCGGTTTTAACTGAGCCACCAGAATTGGTGGACCTGATCAGGGGCTTCCTTCCGATCCCGGTCGGGCACGGCCCTAGTGAAATGGAGGCGCTCTACTGCGGGTTATTGTTATTGAGGGCATATGGAACTTATATTGAAGGACGAAGTTTCAAATGTTTAAGCTTAATTAAGTTTAGTTAAATGAAATTGTCAGGGCTACATAGGTTGAAAGCTTGAAAAGACGATCAGCGAAAAATCGAAGTAGAATCACTTCTTTAGATTTCATAACGATAATCAAACGAATTCCTACGTCAGACAGGATGAACCATTCTATCTGGGAGAAGTAGAACAACAATTCCGCCGCCTACCCAACCAGTGATGAAATAAAGCTAGCTATTTCTAAGCTAGCCCCGTGGCTTAGTGGTTAGTGGTTGGAAAGCTAAGCCACTGAGCCTGGGTTCGAATCATGCTCATAGCCACCTTCTTTTCCAAGGTACTGCCTCTTGCGAGGAACTGACAAAACCTCCAAGAGTGTTAGGTCAGGAAAGTCCTCTATCACAGAACGGCAGATCTTGGAAAAGACCTAGGTACCTCAAATTGTACCTTTGCATCGCATATGACACCGTTTTTATAGAGTAGGCATCCCTGCCAAACTCGTACGTATGTACAGAATGACAATAGAAAACGAAATAGAAAACAGCGACAGCAAAAGCCAAAAGAGTAAAAATCTAACGTCTCAAATGGCTGGATTTTATAGAGCCGATGGATAACATTGCTCCAACCCGAAAAATCTTTAATTCCACGTCGTAAAAAGGACGGTGCAGCAGTGGAAGACTGAAGCTTTGGTGGCACCCACAAGAGGAAAAAGACCTTGACCAACTCCAACGTAAAAGCCTGGAACCAACTAAGCTATAGCTGGTCCGCGAACTAATGTAAGGAGATTTGAATCTAGCCATAGGATGAAGAGTTTCAAATTAAAAATAAAATTTGAATGTTTTTAATTGATCCTAAATATGATGTCTTTCTTTTATAATCGGCGCTCACTCAAAGGGTTAGGACAGACAAAATTTCTTCTGCGTCGTCATAGGTAAATTTCTTGACATTAAAAGCACTTGGCTATCATCATCATCATATCAATATGACAACAACGGGTCATTTAGTTCATTTGAAATCATTTTCAAAACCTTAAAGTTCCATAAGTTTAATCATGTTTTCTATAAATGCCGCAGTCGGAAACCAATTACATACAATACCCAGTTAACCGACCACCGACCTGGCCCTCTGTGAAGCCACTTTCATGCAAATTACCTCCAATCACTACGTGAAGATCACTGCCATTGTTTTCATACTCACCACATCGGCCATAGACTTTAAGGCGAATAATGACACGATAAACTTAACCTAGTAACGGATTTTCCGACTTATAATTCTGTTTTGTTCTGGGGGGTTCAACAATCAAGCCGCTAGCTTATATCTACCACTACTGGGAAGTGGTTTTTTTCATCCCAAATTAGGTGAGCTAATGCTGAATTGAAACTTGTATGAACGTTAGATCGCAGCATAACCACAGAATACTATTTACGGAACTATGACGACGATGACTATACCACGGCAACAAGAAGGCACTGTTGACGACCGACAGTGCGCGCACCCGGAGCCAATTTGCCGAATGCCCCTATGGTGGGTTTCGGAACTCAATTATAAATATTCATGTCAGTGCGTCTTCTGGAAGGCAAGAAGAAGACACTGCTGTTGTACTTTAGACATAGGAGGCAACGCAATGGAAAAATGCCTTGGCTAAGTGAATCTTTAGAGTCTGTTCCAGAGATCTGCATTTTTTACCCGGAAAGAAAAATTTCAAGGAAAAGCGAATATAAATTCGCCAAGTCTATGGTGGTGTTGGTGTAGCAACTTTTCCAGATCTGGGTGTATTTTTTTGTTGCTATTCGCCATTGTTTTGCTCCAATGATCATGAGCGTAATGGGTATCTTGGTTGATCGCTGTGGCACTATAAGGAAGCATGTGCGATCGTCAGCGCGTGTACTAACGCCTCGTGTAAACAGTTATAAGATCAACAACAACATACACAAACTTAGATACAATGGAAATTTTTTCACACACTATTCCGGCCCAGAGGTTAGTCATGGCAAATGCAATGCTTTTGTAGAGAATCCAGTAACGTCAAGTAGAGTGCGAGCTTGCTAGTGATCTTTTCTATAACAACGGTACAGATAATTGTACGCGCCGTGTCTCAAGACGTTGAAATGAGGAGCGGGTAAGAGGCAAGATAAGACAATTGCTGCAATAATTCATAAAGGAATGAGGTCCGGCCTTGTCTTACTTGGATGAATCTGTGAAGTGCGCGCGAGCGAACGATTTTCGAGATAATTTTACTAATTTTTTTTTTTTTTACAAATTACGACAATCTATGCCATTGCTACAGTTGGAAGATATGGACTCCAGGAGATGGTAGAAAGGACAAGAGAAGCGCGAGTATATAGTTTTATTTGTTCACCGTGATAGTTGTGTGATGGTAAATTGCAGTCTCTTTCCGACAATGACGAACTGTATAGATATAGATACAAATACATTCGTGGCTGGAATTTGAAATTGGATTGAAATTATTTTTGAAATGTGGTACACGATTGTGTGAGAAATTTAAATTACGGTTCTGTGGTGATGGTAACTAATGGTGGCAGATAGTTTGATGGAATTTTAGTTTTTGTTTCTATAAGTTTGATGAAATCATGATCTTCAAGGTTGCGAAATTTGTTTTTATTTCGGATTAATAGAAAAACTTTAAGAAGCTTACAATGGCTTATGTGTAGGATTAAATTGTTGCAAATGCATTTCCTTGATTTTTTATTAATATCAACTGTTTCAATCCAGAAGTTCCTTATTTCGATTGATTTTATAGTGAGAATCATCAACTACTTTAAAAAACAATACTTTAGCAGCACTAACACTTCAACTATGCACTTGAGAAAGTAACGATACCTAAAAACACACCGAAGTACATACATACATTATATACATAAATTAACGTGTATTCGCTCTAAATGGCTCACATCTAATAAGTCCTCGAACAAGCTTTGGAAAGTACTTATTGTTTCTCCTTCTACAATCTCTAATTAAGCTTACTCGAAAAAGGCTAAAGCGTTTTCATATACTTTTAAAAATGTGTATGCCTCTAAACCATACAACACGACTGGGATGATGACGGTCTTATAAGAGGACACTTTAGTTGCCGAAAAAAGGGCTTCGCTAATCAATTGTCTACCTAGCTGAAGAATCAGCTTTTTCAGGATTTATTCTCCGTTTGAACTCATTGGTCGTATTGTTTTGTTGTCTTTTCTCTAAGATGATAGCACAGCCTAGGTTGGCAAGGTCCGTAATTATTTCAAAGTTATAGTTGTTTATTATGATGTTTTGTCCAAGAGGTCGATGTGGAGTGCTTCTTTTTGACGATTCCATATACCAACGACGAATCCACATACAAATAAGCGTTGCTTTTTTGTTCGAAGTAGTTGCAATATTTTTCATTTTTGATGTGATAACGTCTTATAAATCGATGATAGGCTATACGTACAAAATAACATGACTCATGGTAACCGCAATGCTGTGGTTCTTTCAACCAAAATCGATCGCAAACTTGTTCTGAGCACCAGGCGAACATCAGATGTATGTATGTGTGTATGTATGTGGAGTATGTACTTCTAAACCGCCCAACGGTGAAATTTATATGGTAAATATAGTTTTGTCCAGGGATCATTCCTGTGAATATTTGGTCCCGGTAGCATTATTTTTCCATTTCTCATTAAAACATGTTTTTTCTAGGGCGTAGTAACGCGCCTCGGGAAGCGCTAGTTAAATATTAAACTGGCGCCGGTTGGTACAAGGTTGTTGGTACAATAGTATTGTTGGTACTAGATTTTTAGTACTAAGTACCAGAATTTAGTACTATTGTATTTTTAGTACTAGATTTGGTACTAGATTTATAATATAAAATAATTTATAATATATATGATAAGTGGAATTGTATATAGTGTAAGTTAACGGGCTGTACGTTGGTGTTGGTGTCATCAATGTTTTCTTATGACGTTATCACGTTAAATTATCGTTCGGACTTTACAGACAACCAACTTTTTAAAAAACACGACTCCCAGCCTGAATGGCTTGGTCCTTAATATACATAACTTCAAGGAGAAGTAGCCAAATAAACCACTTATAAGCTCGAGTTCCGAAAATTTTGTATTTTAGCCATGTAAGACTCGTTCACTAGTAGTTCAACCTGACTGGAGCTGTAGCCGCCACCGTTGATTCCATCTACAGAATTCTGTTGCCGCCTCAATGCAAAGGGTAGTGAGATAGTCACCCTTATATCTCAAGTGGTATTTTGTTTCGTACTCGTAGTCCCACTCGAACTCGTCTCGTATCAAAATCGGTACTCTCCAAGTCGTATGCGTTAGATACGAGAAACTCAAAAATAGAAAACTTATTAAATTTCAATTAAAACAATTATTTGTGCTGTGTTTCCTACACCCAAATTGCTTTATTTCGCACATTTAGTTATGAATTCAATCTATTTTCTCCTTATGACAGCAACGAAACAGTTGTTAGTTTTTATTTTTCTCGAAAACGGCTCCAACGATTTTAATGAACATTTTTGAGAATTTTTTTTGTAGGTATTGGTTATCATTTGATTACAACCAAATTTACGGGATAAGTGTATTAACGGTACCTTTCATATAATGTTTTTTTTTTAATTTTTGGCTTTCTCGGTAACGGCTCTTTGGATTTCTGTCAAATTTTATATTTAAGAAGATCTATGTAGCAAAATTAATTCTGCATGTCAAATAAATTTTTGAATATTTTTTTTCTAATAAAAATTAATTTTTGATTTTTTTTTTGTAAAATCAATATTTTTAAAACTAATGAAAACATTATTTTAAATTTTATATTCACATATAGGTATATTAATAAATTCTAAAAAACTGCAAACCAAAATTTCCAAAAAAAATTCTAAAAACTAAAAATAAAAAACAGGATTTTATCAAAACCGGTCCTAAAATGTTCGAAATAAATTTTTCATAAATTCTTTGTTATTTAAGACGTTTGATGGCGTACTTCATTTTTACTAAAACCGTTAAGTGTTGTGGTTTTTAATACTCTTTATAAGTAGTCATTTTAAACGTAAATGTTACTTGTTTCTGTAAAAGATCTTGCTTTCCAAAGTAATTAGGCACAAAAGAGCAAGTACGTGCGACCCAGCCATGCCCATTTTTATAAATGATTTCCTGTCTAATCTAATCCACCAAACTGCTTCGCTGATGACAATACAATCAGCTTTTCATATTAATTTTTGGAGTCACACCTGTGGTCTTTGGATGTGGATCTTTAACGGCAACGTATAATAAGCTCATTAAATTCTGATTTTGACAGCATCATCAAATGGGGAATAAGAAATCGTGTAGAATTTAATGCGTCTAAAACACATTGCCATTATCCATTAGAGGCACTTATATTATGTGAGCTGATCATCTTGAAATTATTAGTATGACCATCACAAATAACTTCTTGTGGAATGATAATAATTATAATGTTGCCAAAAAGCCGCAAGATGTTTGGGCTTCCTTCGAAGATGTAAGAAATTATTTTCCCCTTCTGATCTGACTACTATCTACAAAGCATATATCCGTCCAAGACTAGAATATAACTCCCGTATGTGGGCGGGATCTCCATCAACTCACTTGAGTCTTTTGGATGGTATTTAAAGAGAAGCTTTCAAATTGATTGCAGATGATATCATCATCAGAACATTCACGTCACTTGAACATCGACCGAATGTTCCATACCTCTCTCTTTTCTACCGTTATTTCTACGGCAAATGTTCTAGAGAAATAGCTAGTTGCATTCCTAACCTTAAACAGTTTCACCGCGCTTGCAGGAATGCCCACACCGAATTTCGGTCGAACAGTTAAGTACAGAGATTCGTTCTTCAGCCTTACAAATCAATTGTGGATTCTTTTGCCTAACTCTATTTTCCCTTCCCATTATGATGTCCAGAAATTTAAAACTAAGTGCATCAGCATCTCCTATTAAACCCCCTCCTTCTTTCCTAAGCTCACGCTGTGTCCGCGGGCTTCAAAATGGTAGCCCTTTAGCCTTTTCCAAAAAATGTATTATCGAATGATGTCTTTTCTATTTGAGAACAACAATACCAGTCTCTTCAACACCATCTGAAACTTTTCAAAGTTAATTATATTCTTTTTCGAGCAATAGTCTCCCAACAATCTAACCTCCACAAGTGCCATCTATATCATAAGTCTAAGAAATGTTGCAACCCAATTCTTATTTCGGAATTAGGGGTTAGCGAAATTAAACTATTAAATCAAATGTATTGGCGCGACAGCTCCTTAATGAGCCAAGGCCTAGTGACTTATACTCTCAACCATTCCTGTGTGTGTGTTTTGGTTATCTGTAAGAGTGGAAGGGACCTACAGTTTACCGCCGAGTCCGCACGGATACATGAGATGCACTTTTTCGAGACAAGTTTTACTCTTGGAGGTTTTGTCAGTTCCTCGCAAGAAGCAGTACCCCGGAAAAGAAGGTGGCTATGAGTGGGACTAGAACCCAGGCTCTTCGCTTAGCAGTCCGACACACTAACCACTAAGCCACGGGGATATTAAACTATTAGCATTCAAAATACATAGTTCGCAAAATTCGAATATGTACGTGAGGCGTTAATAGTTAGATTAGATTTATTCAATATATATAAATTTTCTTATTTTACAATTTAATTTCATGAATAGGTTAGAAGCGCGTCGTCTAATCTCTGGCTTTGACCAAGTTCAAAACTCAAAACTATTTCCATATTAATATATTTTACTAACTATCCCATTTTATTGATTCATAAACTGATTTTAATTAATATTTGATTGTTTTCTTTTCTTTCAGGTAAGTGTTCCTTATGGAAACTTTTTCCCAATCAAACCTACTCAAACATTCTAGAAGAAACTTCAGGTGGTAAGTAAACCTTATGACACGATTATGTACTAATCACACCACCCCACACGGCCAAACCACAATACTCGTAATCCGCGATTAACTTTCTAATAAAGAATGCACCATGATGCACCACTCTATGTATCCATGTTGCGTCTGATGGCAATTTTCCGAACATGTGATTCCCATCATCAATTTTCCATTTAGCCAACACCCATTTTACGTACGACGACGTTTGAAAAATATCCCCAGTCAGCGACATTTGTGTTTGCACCTTGAGGGTCATCAACAATTGCATTTGATAGTGCAAAGCTGATTGAGGTGGTGCCTGGTAGAAGTACATTTTATCGCCAACAAGCGGTGGGGGGTCATCTAGAAAATGTTCGTACATTTCCAGAATCTCTATAAAGGTGAGCACTCAGGTCAGGCAAGAGGCAAACCAGAAGGAAAAGCGACGAGCTAGCTTTCAACCAAGATCTGAGGATTTTGTTTGGCAATTTCACAAACTGGTATCTTTTTCGTCTTCTTCTTTTTTTTTGTTAGGTGCGCGCGCGCGCGTGCAATCCACTTCACACGAACCAACAAACGAAGCCAAAGACGACGACGACGTCGACGGAGTGGTGTTAGATACAAGGTGGCAATGCGAATGCGCCGAAGCGCAAAGTACTTTCACTTTTCACCAAGAAACGGTGGTGCGGTACTGAAGCAATAACATAACTCTGATAGTTGCTTCCTAAAAGTATTGCACTCGTTCTGTGTTCGCCAATTAAACGGACATGCAAGGCTATGCAGCAAATGCAAAGCGATTGCTACACTAGCTCTGTTAAAGTTGATGGTGTAAGACTGGGAATGGGGAATCGCCTTATACGGTATTTTAGCAATTAATTATACAAAATTTAGTTCAGTCTTCTAGGACCTGATTAGATATTCATAAGCGGAGACTTTCGTGTTGTTGCAATGATGGCTGCAAATCGTGGGAATGAATATGGATATTGTGAGGAAATTATCGTTAAGAACATTTATGTGGGAAAATATAGATTTCAGGTGTAGAGGCAGAAATGATTTTCTGGGTCGGACTTTGTTTTTATTCAAGTCTTGGAAGATTCGGAGAAACCTGTGTTACTTAGCAAGCAGAATTCTAAATTTTGTAAAGGAGTTCCGACCTTTGTTATCCCTTATTTGATAGCAAGGCGATAGACGATGCAACTGATGAATCCACTTTCCTACTTGATGCTCGTTGGCCTTTATTTTTTTTAAATTTTGGCAACTCCGTCTTGATCAACTAGCATTTTCCTTTAAACTTCGCGGAAATCTCGCATTTAAAAAATGTCACATAATATCTTTCCATAAGTTATTCAGTAATACTTACGATAAAATTAAATTATTAGTTCTGCTTACGCAATCTTCAGAACCTATTGCTGGCCGATGCCATTCAGTTTCGCAGTCACGATTTACACCAGATTTTGTTGTCTTTCATATGGGCAAATGAGTGATCTTGCTCCAACTGCCAGAGGTGTTCTTTTCGCTTTCCATAATCGTCTAAAGGCATCTCTTTTTGCAACATTTAAACTTTTCGAATTTGTTTGCTACAAATAAACTTTATTCCAAACGGTGTTTTTATTTTATTTGTTGTTATATTCGTCTTTTCCAATCTATTACCATCTATTCTGTCACCAATTAGTTAATAATCCTAAGTTTTTTGATTTTTAATGCTATTACCAAAGACGGATTTGTCATACTCGGTGACCTTAACTTACCAGAAATAAAATGGACACCATCCGAAGATATTTCATGTTTTATTCTCTCTAACACATTTTCGGGTAAAAGATATATTTTCATCGACAGTTTACTTGAATTAGACCTATTTCAAATAAGTGGTATCTCCGACAGCTTGGGAAGACAACTGGACCTTGCCTTTAATTGCGACTCATTTAACTCCAATATTTTCAAAAGCTTACATCTTCTCTCCGCTCTAGTCTTGAAGATAGCATTCCAACTATTGAGCCTAAAAAGTTTAATTGCTTTAACTTCCGCTAAGCTGAATTCCATCAATTTAATCACCTTCTTGAAATTAATTTCAACAATTTTACTAAGCCCTCTAATCCTCTATACTAATCGATATAGCTCTTTTCTTCTTCTAAACCTCAATCTTAGCCTAGCTTATCCAATGTGTTCTTCGTTCAAATCGAAAAACCTTTATTTCATCTCCTCCCTGGTATACTAAAGAGTTGCGCAATATCAGTAATATCGGAAATAAGTTATAGATAACTTATCTTAAATTCTATTTCCAGGTTTGCTCCCAAATCAGATGGACATCTTTCCCATCAATTTCTCCTCTGATCCCAAGAAAAATATAAATTTCTTTGCCAACAATACTGACCTTCGATACCACAGATTTTGTCAAATTCTCCACACACGTCTCTTGTTTCCATTACTATTTGTTTGCGTACCGTTTATGAGTAGTTAACCTCACTGTAAGATGACTTTTCAATTGGTTCGGATCCAAGATGGATCCCAAACTCAAAGCCTTCTGTTTTCCCATTTTTTTTTTATTGAATGGAGCAAATCATACATCTAGAACTGTATATATAGAGTTTTCTTTAGAAATGCGGTGTCTGACTCAATCGTCGCCTCTTCTCGGGTTCCTTAGGGCAGGCCACCTTGGTCCACTTTTATTAGTGCTCAATACTAAAAAAATCTCAATCGATGTCTTACTCCGGAAAATGTTTACGTTCAACCTATTCAGTCTATCACTTCTGCAATGTATCTATTCCTATCTTTACTTGCGATTATAAGAGTACTATAATGCAAGTTATGCATTATTCTACATATGAGTAGAATATGAGTAGAATAAAATTTAAGAAAATTAAAGTGTACATCAAAGCATTTATTCGATTTTTGTGACTTTTGACTGTTCGAATAAAGTACGTGAAATAATTTAAACGCCATTTTATTTCTTTGAAAAATGTAAAAAAGTGTGTTTTTCAAAATCGTAGGAGCAGTTTTTAAATTAAACGGTTTATTTTTACCAACTTTTTGTTATTCGATTACAATCAAAATTGATATTAAGGAAGATGTAGATAGCCTAAGTAATTCCAAATTGAAATATTTTCCAAAATTTTTTGTTTGTTTTTTTTTTTTAATTTTTTTTTAAATCAATATTAATTAAACTGGTAGGTAATTTTTTTTATTTTATTTTTCAATGAAGGTTATTTTGGTACTTAAGTTTGCATTCTTGAATTATTTTGTTTTAATTTTTGTTTAAAATAGGTACATATTAAACGCCCGTTTTATTTAAAAACCGTCCCTACGATCTTGAAAAAAAATTCACTCTTTTTCGCATTTTTTAAATGAATAAAATGGCGTTTAAATTATTTCGCTCAATACAATTTTACGTACGTTTACCGAAAAATCAAAAGTAAAAAAAATCGAATAAATACGTTGATGTTCCCTTAATATTTTTTTATAAATTTTATTCGACGTTGCGACCGCAGTCATGCATGCGATCCAGTCATGCAATTAATTTCTTCTATGCAAATTTAATCATTTCTTCTTAAATATTATATATTGTATTATTCAATTATAAAATACTTATATACCAACTTGGCAATTCCTCTAGTTTGTTAGTTTAATCTAATATTTTTTTTTTTTATAAAATATATCGAATATCCTTCAAATGTAATTTGAATTTTTTCAATTCAAATGTATTTATTAACTTCCAAAACATTTTTCAGTTGTAAGATATATTTCAAATATCAAATCTCTGAGCAAGCTGCGTACTACACAAATTTTTGTAAAGCCTTATCTGTGAAAAATAAAGTATCTATCTATCTATCTAATTTCTCCTATTCGTGACATTGAGATAATAGTGATAAATAGATATATTTTCGATCTTCCTTCAGGTCTTAAGAATTTTCCAATCCCTTGGTTACAAAATCTCTTTATACCACATTTGTTAGACCAATCCTCGAATATGTTAGCTAACATAGTCTCCAGCTCAAATCACCCAATTTCTTAGATTTGGCGCTGTAGAACTAAGATTTTTTCGATTCGCTTTACGCAATTTTTCTTGGCCTCATCCCCTGATCTTACCCCCTTATTAAAACTGCTTATAGTTAATTGACTTACAGACTCTTGGTTAATGTCACCGCGTCGCTAATATCGTATTTATCCAACAACTTATCACTGGTATCATTAAGCAGATGTCCTAGAATTAATACATTTTAAAACCAATCCTCGAAACTTAAGATATCCTATACTCGACTTGGTGACGATCTTTCCTCTTGTTGATGTGCTAGAATCACAGACAATTGATTCTTACGACGTCAAGTTTAAAAAGATGCAATCCAAAGTCCATTAGAGGTGTTGATTGGTTTGGAAAGTAAGCCGGCTATTTAAACTTGGCTTATAACGTTCACTTCTCTCATGGGGTTATAAAGTTCTACCCTGGCAATACTATTATAAGCGGTTGTATAGTTTATAAAAATATTGTAAGTTGATGATGCCTGGTATGAAACCACATTGATAGTTTGCCGATTATGTTTGTAATCACTGTGACCATTGCCTAGGATTGAAAAGTCGGAAGTACTAATGTAATGACTTTTTTCTTAAACCAAAAAATTAAAGTTATCACAGAATAAATTAAAGTTATCACAAATGAATTTTCGTTTTAAAATAAGTAAATCAAATTATCGCAATCTTCTGTAAAGCTATATAACTCTGCAGCTATTTAAAATCACGCATAGATGTCCACTTACCTCCATTCCATTATTGATGCCACTCCCTAATTCTTTTCAAGTACACATGTTCGCCAAAATCACAATCTTTGCATGCATCTTATTAAACAAAGAAATAAAAGTAAATTTTGCTCAAAGAACCATTACAAACGGAATGTGACAGTTGAGCACACAGGAAAAACCAAAAAACAACAACAACAACAACAACAACCATTGAATAAATAAAAGACTGCAATCCTTGTATGGCTATACCTTTATCTATGATACGATACACACGGAATCCCCTTTATAAAGCTCAGATGGATAAACCATCAGGTGCACATGCGCGCACACTTGTATCTCGATGCAAGCCGGCTAAACCAAAAAAAAAAAAAAACAACAACCTTCCTAATACATTTCTTGGGAAAATTATGGTCTTCGATGTGAAAAGCCTTTTGAAATGGGTGGCTAGCGAACCGATAGATACACCAATTGGCAACGGGCGGTGGTGTTGGTGGTTATAACCATACGGATTTTGCAGTTTCTTGGACCATTAGTGCGGTGGCGGGCATTGGTGGCTGAATCGCAACTCGGCATACGTCAAGATGGACCATCGAAAATTATTGGACAGGCTCCTTGCATACCGTCATAAAGTTTCATTAAAATATCTTACAGATACAAGCAATGTGCAAACACATACATTAACTGACATAACGGTGCTTTGGGTTTATTTTTTGTAGTTGTATGTTTTAAAGCCTTTTAAAGGTGGATGTAAAAGGAGGTGCCGTTGGTGATATAAAAGGAGGTTGTTTGCCTTCTTACATTATTCAGGTGTAGTTACGTGTGTTGCTCTCTTTCGGAATCGAAGGCTTCACTGAATCTCAAACCAGGAAGGAGCGGTATTTTAGTTTTGAAAGATATTTTCTGGGCGTATCCAAATGTTGTGATCGCTGACATTAAAATTAAACAACATTCTTGAAATATGTTAGGCTGGAAGCAGTATTCATTGAAGTGAAATGTGAAACTTTTTTCTCATGAATTTGGTTTTTAACACATTTCAGCTTGTGATATTTCAGATTAACCGCTGGAAACCTGGCTTTTAATACAGTGTTTATTTTATTAAGTTATTTTAGTGATTTAAACTCAAATATCACAGTAATTTTCTTTCAAAAATTAGCTTAATCTCCTTTTATTACCTTATAAAGTTTATGTTACGTCAATAAATTGACACAAACAGATTGATGACAATAAGGGCTGATACTAAATCATGAAAATTATTCGGTATTTGATTGTATTTAACGGACTGACAAAACCAAATGTTTTCACAGGGATTAGGATAGTAATAATATTATTTTAACTACGTGTCTGTAAGGCACAATGCCTTTTAGAATGCAACTAGATGTTGGACGACACTAGTTAGAAAAATTAGAGAGATAAGAAAGAATTTAATTTTTTTCGGCGCAGTAGATCGAGAATTAGGTGACAAATTTTGTCTCACTTAAAACTGAGGGCCGAACTTAGGATCTCTCGCTTAACAAGCAAACATCTTATTTACCGCACCACTGCTGCCCGATCAGGTCTTTATAAAACATATATCACAAGAAAAAAAAGTAAAACAAAATTGTAAAATTTCAATTGATTGCAAGATATATTTAATAGTATTTAACTGAAAAAAAGAAACAGAAACTTTCTTTTATACTTAATTATATCACAAGAATTAAATAAAAGTATGTGATAAATGTGTCTTCAAAAAAAGGCTATGTCATATTATGTAGCATATATTTATCACAAGAAACTGCTTATTACTTTCACTAAGACAGTGTTCCTAAGACAACAAAAGAGTGCAGTAAATTGTGCCTTCTTTAAAAACTATGTGATTTCACAGGTTTGGGTACAGATCCTTAGTGAACGTATCACAAGAAAAAATTACTATTGTATATACCGTAATGTCAGACTTAATTTTAGATGAGAAAAATCATATTAAATAAAAATTACAACACAAAAGCCTGCAAATAGTCAAATAAAATATAAAATTAAATCATACCTTATCTACAGTCCGGGGTAGAGCTTGGTTTCAATCAACAAGCTTCTCCAGCCAGTCCTAGCTAGCTTGAGTGGTGTTTGCATTACAGTTATGCACTATTCATTCAAGAATCATTTTGAATAAGTTCTGTGACGTCAAATGCCTTGGCGAGATCTAAACGTAATCTTGACGGAACAGTCTGCGAGCTTGGCAATGATACCAAAACTAGGCATTGCTGTATTCAGCTCTTCTCTATAAATTCTGTCATTTACCGCTTTGAAATCGATGAAAAGGTAGTGGGTATCAATTTGAAAGTTCCTATAGCTTTTACAAGACCCGCCGGAATGTGAATACATTTTCGACGGTGGACTCTGCTGTCTTCAAATCGAACTGATATGAACATACCAAATTGTACTTCTTTAGAGGTTATTGGAAATTTGATCGGAAGAGGAACAACTGGAGATTTCTTACGGTTGTAGCCATCCGAAATCAAACTGCTTCCAGTATTTAATCTGCTTGGGGATGTTGAGGATATTCGCATCCGCAACGTGTTTTCTTCTCGGAAAGAAGTCTACAAACGATACATATCACAAAAAAAAATTATTTTGGATGAGATTTTTTCAAACGGATTATGAACCTATCATCTTACCTTGTCACAATCAATCAGGAAATCCTCCCGTCTTCTAGTTTAATCAGAAAAACCAACATATCACAAGAATAAAAGAACACAAATGTGAAATATCATTTTGTTTTTGCATTATCACAGGACTGAATTAAATGATTTGTTGATCTAAAACTTTTGATTTTTTTCCTGCGTAAAATAACAAATGCGCTAATCATTTGTATAACAAAAAGCACTTCAAAATGATCTTTATTTGTTTATTTTTTCCGCATTTCATTTCCCTCATTTTCAACACAAATTCCAATCACAAGTTTACCTTTTAACTTAATTTTGCATTTCATTCAAAGACAACATTCTCAACTTATTCACATAAAATGATACAAAAAAAGAAACAAACATGTGGCCTTCCCCTTACTATTTTTCCCCAAATAAAATTCCATAATTTTGAAGGAAATTAGACATTCATGTTGGCCTCATGCAAATGTCGTTTGTTTCTCATGTTTGGTATTCAACTCTATCACAAGCACGATATGCACTGCTGACCACGCAAATAAGACGTGCAAAAATTCATATAAATTAGTTTATATTGCCACTAAATTTGCATATACTACGTTTTGAAATTTATTTTTAGTTTTATTGTAACACCACTTTAGTTGTCAAAAGTTTAAAATTGACACTAATTTGGTGGAAATGATATGCCTGAGGTAAAATGTGGTAAACAAAAAAGAGGGAAAGGGAGAATTATTATTTTAAATTAACCATTGTTGCTTAATTCACATTTTCTCATTGATTTAGACAGTAAAAGTTGGAAGATAAATTTTTCAACCAAAACGTGTGTCAAAACCAAAAAGTGAATTACTCAACGATGATGGTTTGTACTTTTGCTTTCGTTTTTGTTTTTCAGTTGTGGTATTTATCGAAATTCACACTAACGACCTTTCTATGAATAATGAGAATTTCGCGTGACCTAAATTTGGGAAATGGTACACATAATACTCACCCACTGCAACAAGCCCAGGTGCCTGTGAATGCATTATTGTCTATTTTATAATTTTCCAGGTGTAGGCGGGGTTTAATTTATGTGATTATGTACATATTTTCGTTCAGCCTAAAGTGGTGCAAGAAAGTGTTCGGCAAGTATAGTTTTTCATGCAAAAATAATATTCCGTTTAAATTGCTTCAAAAATGGATTTCATGCAAAAAATATAAGTATGAACACTTCGTTTCTGTCAATCGGTAGAAGTAGTCTTAAATAACAAATCTCACCACGTGGTAAGTAACAAAATGTCATTTGTTTTTTTATTCCGATGTATCAATATCAAACATTTGTCGACTATATACAAAATGACGAATCTAAAAAAGTATCGAAAATATGAAAATGTAATATTACTTAAGAAATATGACAATCTATCAAACCCACCACATGTGGTCAAAATGTTAAGAAAATCATTGTTACATTTTTTCATATCTTATCCATATAATAACCAAGATATTTTCTGCCGCAACCTATTGATCTGCCTTCCACTTTATAAATTTAAAAGCCTAATCTCTGATCTTAAGAGCAGCTATATTCTCCACAAGCTTAAATCCCCCACACATTATCTGTCATTGCTTTCAGGTCGGCCTTTTTTACTTCGAAAACATCTGTAAATGATTAACCTCGATTTTTTTTCTGTTTGATATTAAATTCAATTTACATACTTTCGTTTCACTCAATTTGCAAACAAAAACCTTTTACAATTTAATTGAAACAAAAATCAAGCCTCGAGGTCAGTTATTTAATTTTTTATTCACCTCATGGCGAGGTTATTTTTTTTGTCCATTTCATAACAAAATACTTTCACTGGTTAATATGTTGTTGTTGCTTTTCATTTGTGTGTCTTTTATTGTTATCGAAGAAATTGAAAATCATTTAAAATTTTGACAGTTCATGGTGGGGATTTTTTTGGAAAAGAAATGTTTTATTTTTTTTTTTAATTTTCACTCGCTTTGGGGGCTTACATCTTTTATTTAATTTTAATAAACTGATTTATTTAGGTCAAAACATTTTTATATTTTTGTTTTCTTGTGGTAATGTAATTTAAAAGTTTGATGACAAAACATAATCAAGACGTGTTTTATTTTATTAACTAGGAATTTTGATGACATTTTATGATAGCAAAATACATTTGTACAAGAATACATTGATGTAGGTTATGTAGTTTTTAAAATCTTAATGTCAATGATTGTCAAAACAAACAAATCTTTTTTATATCAAGCAATAATTTTCTTCTTTGTTTAAAACGTAAACACTGTAAAATGAAGATGTAAAAACGAAAATGTTCATAACAAAAAAGTATAAGGAAGGACAAAGGAATCTTTAGAATCATTCATTGCACACGAAGCCAACAAACTCTCAGAAAGACTTTCCTCTCGAACGCGTTTAAGAGTATTGACTGTCTTTTAGTAAGAATAAGATAAGGTGTTTTCTTGCTTACCCAGAGATCGTTAGTTCGATTCTCAGGCTGATAAGCAATTGTTCAAAATTCCTAGTAAAATGATTTGCGTAAATTTAATAGCGATAAATGATATTTTTCTTGTTGGTGGAGATTTAAACTGTAGACATATGATTTGGGGTTGTTTTAGAGCTAATGCTTGGGGCAATCAATTTCTCAATCAATTCAATTACTCAATACTAGTATCTTCGATGTTACAGATGATATTGTATCTACCGACGATTAAAATCTCAAAAATACTTAATCAAAAAAAAAAACTTCCTTAAAAAGGTATCAAATCTGTAAACATTCTTTTCAATTCGTATTTTAAAATAGGATACTTTCCAAATAATATGTGGAAAACAGCAAAACTTATCCCAATCTCAAAGCCGGGCAAAAATGCTTGCCTGCCTTCTAGTTATAGGTCAATTAGTTTATTAAGTTCCTTAAGTAAATGCTTAGAAAAATCAATAAAAAACAAACTGTTACAACATGTCGATCAGCTTCCAATCCTGCGACAAGAACAGTTTGTTTTTTGGAGACATTATAGTAGGGTTCACCAGGTTGACAGGATAGCAAAAGCTATACAAAATAATTTTATTGTAGGAAAAAGTTTAGGAATGGTCTTTCTTGGTGTTGAAAAAGCGTTTGACACTGTGTGGCACAAAGGGCTCATTCACAAACTCCTTGTTTTAAATTTCCCATTTTACGTATGTAGTAAACATAATTTCGTCCTTCTTTACAAATCGCACTTTCCAAGTTTCTGTTAATAACTGATATTCCGATGTTATTGAAATTGTTGCAGGTGTACCCCAAGGATCCGTTTTTGGACCATTATTGTATATTATATACACACATGATTTTCCGAAACCCCATAACTGAAAAATTGCAATTTTAGCGGATGATACCTGCATTTACTCAGCAGATTCAATTGGGTCCTTATTTGAAACCAATCTTCAACTGCAATCTGTTTTGAACTTAGTTCAATTATATTGCGACGAATGGAAATTAAATTGAATGCCTCCAAGACTTAGGCTCTCTTTTTCACTAGTAAGAGAAAAGACTCTTACCTTCCAATCAATAGGCTTCAGTTAAATGAGGTTCAAATTGAATGGAAATCGAGTGCGAAGTGTCTTGGTGTACACCTGTATAAAACTTAGACTTTTAGTTTACATATTCAAGAAACACTAAATAAAGTTAATATGGCTATAAAAACCTTATATCTATGTATTTATAAATCGTAGGTCCAAAATAAAATCTTAAAAATGATGCTTGATCATACGTGGCACTACGGAGGATCTCCACGAAGAGGCAAACATTAAAAAGATTGAAATTCGAATCTCAAAACTATATTATCGATATAAAGTTTTGTGCAGTTGCTCTGGTAATAACTTAATTTTAAATTTAACAACATAAGGTGTTATAAATAAAATTAAAAAAAAATACTTATTTATTTATTTGTTTCTTAATTTTGTATATATATTTATTTGTTTGTCTATTTATTTATTTATTTATTTATATTTATTTATTTATATTTATTTATTTATTTATTTATTTTTATTAATTTATATATTTATTTATTTTCTATTTATTTATTTATTTATTTATTTATTGAAAATTTCTCTATTTATTTATTTACTTCTAACTTATATTCATTACTGCGTCATTTTTTTGATGTTTGTTGATTTTCGTTAATTGTTAATTTATTTTTAATTAATTAATTTATTTATTTATCTATTTTGCATCAATATTTAAAAAAATCTATTATATAATTTGTGATCACACAGAGCCCTTTCTCTCTTCTCTTCTCTGCCTACGGATGCCCTGTGAGGTTCAAAGTTGCACCATCTCAAATGGAAAAAAATCGGATGCTCGAGAGAAAGTGTCTTCGCACTTGTCTCGGACTTAATAAAACACCAGAGTCGGAGTACTAACACTATTATTCCAAATAGATTCTATAAAACGGGTCCAATACAAACAGAATCGATAAATTTTTAGTTAAGCTCATTCGCGGACACATTGCAAGGGCGATAGCCTCAACTAATGGATAAATCCTCGGGGCTAACTACCCCAAGATGAATATTTTGAAAGTACACGTTCGAGTGCTTTTATCCCACCCGAGGCTTTCTTATACCTTGATAGCCGAGGGCTGATTTAGGATAGATCGGCGATTCCGTTGATCTACCACGTCGGCCGCAGAACAGTCGATAGGCAACTCCTTTACGAGCGAGACATAGTCGCTGGAAGCGAAGCAGAGCGCCTCCGATTCAGTAAGGCCGTGGCCGACCGGGATCGGAAGGAAGCAATAGATCAGGTCCACCAGTTTTGGTGGTTTAGTGAAAGAGCTAATTTCAGTCGACATAAAATCGCCTATGGTCGACTCACATTTATGTATGGTGTCTTTAAGTTCGGTTAGGGCAGTTGTGGCGGCACCAAAAAAAAAAATTAAAGAAAAATTATAAAAAACACAAAATACAAACAAAATATTAAAAATACAAAAAAATACAAAAAGTATATAAAATTAAAAAAAAGCTTGCTGTGGCCGTTCTGGATTTAAGTATTTTAGGTTAATTTTAAATATTTTTAAGCTAATTTTTATTTTATTTTTAAGTTAATTTTAAGTAGTTTGAGATAGATTAAGAAAACTGATACAGATACCCAGTTTACATATTTCTGGGCAAAATATAAAGCCATTTTAATTTTAATATAAATTTTGGTTATTTTTAGGCCGAAAGGCAATTAAATTTAAGGTAAAGAATAATTAAGAGCGCCCGCATAAGGCCAGTAAGTTAATTAAGTCTATAGTTTTAGCTAGTTTTAACATGTTTGTCTAGCATTTAAGTAGTTACAAGCTTAAGTTAAATAAAAACTATTTAAAAAAAATTAAAAGCCCCCACCCATTATGTAAAAAAAAACGGTTGGACCATAGTTTTGTACAGAAGCATCTTAGCTCTTATGGTAAGATTTCTGGATTTGAATATCCTTGACGGACAAAAATAGTTCCGTTGGATTTTAGCAGCCGCCCTCGTATTTCTAGTTTTTTTTGTTTTTTTTTTTTTTTGTTTATCACACAGTAATTTTATATTTCTTATTACTTTCCTTTGTTTTAAGTTTTTTTCTATAAATTTTCTTTTAACCTGAGATTTTTGTAGGTTTAATTTTTTTTGAGCCATAATTTTTTTTAAATACTATTTTTTCTTTTTAATCATTTCCTTTGTTTAGTTATATATTTTTTTTGTATAAACATTTTTTTATTTAAGAATTTTTTGTTAATTTATAATGTTTTGATATCTGATATGTTAATTATTTTTTTTTTTTTGATATTTATTTGTATATTAATTTCGTGATTGTTAACTTGAAATAAGTTTACCTTACAAAATTGGAATTTTTTTGTGAACAATAATTTAAATAAACTTTGATTTTTTGTGACAAATGTATATCACGCCATATCTGGTATTTTCTTGAGCCAAAAGAGGCTTAATGACTTCCTAAGAAAAATTGTCAAAGGGTGAAGAGAGGGCGGCTAAGTCCGCTCGGTGAAGAGATGACCTAAAGGCAGCATCCAAAGTGTACAGTGGAGAGTCCGATACATCCCGCCAACATCTGCAGGACAAAGTGTGGTAGGTTTCGTTCGGTGGTGGCTTTAATGTTATTTTGATGTGCTGGAGGTCATTTTTTTTTGTGTTGTGAATTTTGTTTTGCTGTAAGGTCCTCGTTTGTCATTGGGACAAGATCCTCCCCTAAACCAGCGAGCTGAGCCATGCCTCGCTAGCGTGCCAGGTCCCAATGGCAGATGTTCTGATCCGTCCAATTCCACTTCCCTTGTTCAGGTTTCCCTTTTCCTCCTTATGTTTGCTTGGTTGCTACTTACGTCGATCATCTCCAGCCTTGTTTTTCTTGTGTGTCCGATTTTTGAATATTTTCCGTTATTTTCAAATCTATTTGATCCCTGATCCCATTTCGACTTCCTCTTTTTTTCCTGTACCAGTTTCCTTCTGTTTTATTTGTACCATACCAAGAAACCTAAAACCTGAACGATTTCCTTCCGCCCGCCATCTCTTCTGTTTCCTGCCCGTCCCTTGAATCCTAAATTCAAATTCCTTCTCCTTATCATATCCTACAATAGATGGCGTTCCACATCACTTCCTTATCCGATCCTCACCATTTTCTATCCGTACCCGAACTAAGTTTTGCCTTTCCTTTTCATATCCTATAGTTTCCCTTTCCTGTCATACCCATTTCCTTTTCCTTCTATTTCCTATCCAATCCATTTCCCTTTCCTAAACCCTCCTGATCTTTAAATCCTTACAACAATGGTAAGGTTAGTCCAGCACTTTTCGCAGACGCAGCTACCATATACTTGGTTTTCTCTAATTAATATACAGTCCGAGGCTCGATCTGGATAAAGGAATTTTTTTTTAATCTGGAAAGAGAAATCTTGCACAGCTTGTTGTTATCTACCGATAATGATGTCTGGGTAAGCTAGTATCAGGCTGGAATTGGTGACTATAGTCTTTCTAGTTGACATGTTAACGCCAAGTTGAAGAGGATGCAAGTCAGACCATCCATCTAGGATCTAGGTATCAATCAGGCTACTTTAACTTGGCTAATCATGTTGGTAATTAAAGACTTTAAATTTTATAAAGTCTATACAAAGATGATGTTTAAATATTAAATTTCAGACTTTTTTCGATCACTTGCCCAAGGGATCGAGTCTTTATTTTATTCATCACCAAACCAGTCGCTCCGATCTCTGAAACAACTATGCCTAACATTTTGTAAGCAGTGCTCAAAGATTTCGTCTTGCTTCCTTGTTAGACTATTCTCTAAATCTGCTTGAAAGAGGCACATAATCCTCTTAGCTCTTTCTACAGAATTTTTTTAGGGACTTACAGCTCAAAATATAAACTTGTATCGAGCAACGTTTCTTATGCACATATTCCTCTTTGATATGCCAAAAAAGTGTTTTACCACACTTTTCCTTCTTCCTGTGATATTTTGACACTAAAACCAATATGGTTGCCTTGCGGTAAAAAAAACATCCAGGATAATAAAAAATATTAATAAAGTAGCTTCGAATACCACAAAGATAAAAAAAAATTGTCCAGAGATATGGGTAGCTGTCATAACCAAACTAACATAAACTGTCAAAATAATGACATAAAATGTAGTAATTTGGGTCACAGCTGGTAGGCATGCGATTATTTCACTTTTTTCAAACCTCAGATATAATAAATTCTCCACAAAAATTCAACCACAATGCGAACGTTTAAGTCAATTTTTTTTTTTTTTTTGATTATGTTGTTGACGTTTAAATACAAAAATATCAATAAAACGTAATCTATAGGCGTTGGACTGTAATATCTCTACCACAGAGATATGTGTATGAGGTTTTTGACGGACGCCTCATTTCCAAATAATTTTTGGTGTGATATGTTTTATTTTTTTTTTTTTTTTTGGTCAAGTATTTAAATTACCCAGGCAAATTGTAGACTCAAATGATAAGACAATCATTTGGTAAATTCTTGAATAGTGATTTGATTGAAAATAAGAGAGGCGTTCTCACGAGCCATGCGACTACGTAAATAAAACCCAAATCACTTCTGCCTAGACTTTGGGTAATTTTGAATTTAACAAAAACGTAGCGCGGTTAATGAACCTCAATCATTTAATTATTATTTGTCCTATTCGACGCAAATATTTTGATTTTATTTGCCTCGGGGAAACATTTAAATGACCAAATGCTGATTATTTTGCTGGGAAATTTTGATCAACCCGAAATTTTTGAGTGTTTACTTGCAAAACAGCAGACGGACTTTTTCACCGCGACGATTTCCCATAATCGTTTTTTTTTTAATTTTTGATAAAAAGAAAGTATTTATGTAAATCCTTCCTTGTTTTTGAAATAACAAATTAACCGACCAAACTCTGTAATTTGAAAAAAAAAAAATGAGTATTTCAATTGCCAATATATATTTTTCAAATACCAACTTCAACGGATAGTTTTCCCCGATTGTGACACCACACTGACAATCATCGTCATTATCATCATCAAAGAGCAATTCCTCATTGGTGCGGCGCTGTAATCTCAACATTTAATTTTCAAATCGCACAAATGCCCGCTACAGACGTTATTTCTTCTCGTCCAATAGATAAACGTGGCATATACGGCATTTAGGTCTTTTTCCGCCTTTCTGTGAACCGCAGACTATTCAAAAATTTTCCAAATCGTTTGATGGAAAACTAACCATTCTGCTTGTATAATCGTTAGACAACTAAATGACCAGTTACATGGAGTAATGTCAGTGGCGGCTTTCTTCGACTACACACACAACATGGCACTGCCGCGCCGGCCGGTCAAGCTTTCGACCAGCAAACATAGAGTATCCGGACGAAGACGACGACGACGACGTGTCTGTATCTTAATCTTGATGAAAGTTATTCTCGCTGTCTATCTGTGAAATTTATTTAACGATTGGCTATAAGATAGATGGAAATTTAAATACTCGGAAGTTTGTCTGATACCTATGTAGATAGTGGCGAGTTTTGATTGATTTCTAGTTGGTGAGCATTATCCTGGGGTTAAACCTGAGAGTTGTTAATTAGATAGAATATCTGAATCCGCACTCGGCTAACCTTTGATATTAAGTAAATTGCCAACAGAAGTTCTATATACTTGAATTAGAATCGCCCTCACACAATATGTAACAAACCAATTTATAAAAAAAATAAATTTATTGGTGCGACAGCTCCTTAAGTAGCCAAGGCCTAGTGACTTATACTCTCAACCATTCCTGTGTGTGTGTTGTGAATCTGCAAGAATGAAAGGGGTCTACAATTTACCGCCGAGTCCGAACGGCTACATAAGATGCACTTTTTCGAGAAAAATTTTACTGGCCAGAGGCAGTACCCCTGAAAAACAGACGGCTCTGACGGAAAATCGAACACCGACCCTAACCACTAACCCACGGGGCACTACAGACCAATTTGGTTTGTCTAAAAAATAGAATTTAATTGATATAAATAGAAAAAGATACAATAGCCGTGTTTTATTGGTAAGTGTATACCCAGCGCAGTAAAATTTTATACGGCAAACAACAACAAACAATAAGTGTCGATAATTAGGTTACTGAAATTAGTGAATATAATAAGTTGAGATTAATCTAGGAAGGAAATGTCAACCAACTGGAATGTAGAAAAAATATGTACTTGAAGGTTGGTAAGATTTTATTATTTAAGGATATGTTCGTTGAGCATCATGATACAAGATTACAAGGCAGCGCCTTCCTGTATTTTGACGTCATCAGTGACCCAAATTGACTAAATTAAATAAAATGTTTGGAAAGGCTCCAAAGTGTTAGTAAACTTAAAATGTATATTGAATCAATCAAGTAAGACATTAGACAAAACCTGAATCAATTGAAACTTAAATAACTGCAGTTTTTTTTCTAAAACCGAATTTAATTATGTCATCAAGAGTCACTGATGACGTCATGGATGGATATTCTATCCGGATGTCTCTGTCCAAGAACTTAGTTGAATTTGGAACACACCCTTCTAAATTTATTCAACAAGACGTCAGCTGTCACTTCGGGGGTTAAATTAAAATTGAATTATGGAGTGAATATAGCGTTTTATTGGGACTTCCAATACTGCACTAGCTATAGATTAATAAATAAAACACGGTTAATATCTACATATATAAGTTCTGTAGAAAACTCAGACAGCAAGAAAATGCATCAATCTGTATCAAGAATTCAACTCTAGTTTTTTGTAGATAATCCAGAATGAGATTCTATTTTTCAAAGAAGCATTTCATCCTTATATGTTCATGGTTTTCCGTGCAACTTTATTAATAAGCTTCTAAAGTACCAAGTAGCCTGGTGCGTATGCTGTTTGTTAAAAACGGCGTACGGACGGTTCACTGATAGACATAATCTGGAAATTAGGACCCTGAAATTGTCGATCAAAAACACCAACGTGCCCAAAGCAAAATTACAAATGTATAAGATCAATGATAGCATTCGCGCAGATCACGACCTGGGGATCAGAACTTTGCTTGATCATATTTCCCTTTGATACAGCATTACGCAATGGCGATCTGAGGATCTCGGTTTCACTGGGTTTAATAAAAGACAGTTAACAAACCTTCGCCGAAGAACGGGTTCAGTTCCTTTTTCATTAGAAAGGTGGAACTCAAAATCATCTTCGAATCATGAAAGAAAAAGATGTCGCAGGTATACCCAGCATTGTACTTCGCCAGCTAACTGAGGAATTAATAGATATACATAAATACACAACTAACAACGCGCTAAACAATGCATATTATTCAATGAGTTGGAAGACAGCTATTGTACATCCTCTCCCGAAAACGGGAAGTTTAATCCAATTAATTAATCTTTTTAATTGGATGGGTCGACACCATGTTGAGTATAAAATCGACCTTCTTGCTACAGATAGACCATCGTTCCCAAGGAGCGGTGCTTTTCTAGATCTACTACTGTTAGACTCAAGACTGACAGTAACTGACTCTGTGGGCCAACAGACAAGAAACTGTTTACAGACGGTAGAATACGACAGTGACCACTGCGGACTTTCCGCCGTCATACAGCTACCAAATGAACTTGTGGTGTTGGATGAATTTGTGCCTGCGCGCTCTTACAATTTTAGTAAGGCACGCTGGCCACGTTTCTCCAACATCCTGACCAGAGAACTCCTCTCTAACGACATTGTGCCTCCAAACGACAGGAATCTATCGAACGTAGAGATCGACGGATACCTGTTTCAGATGGATGGTTTCATAAAACAAACGATGGACAAAACAATCCCACGATACAAAGAACATAACGCAACTGAAATGTACAAGAACGCGACAATAGACGCACTACATAGACAAAAAAGTGGCCTCCTGACAAGATTAAAACTCTTGTACAGGCGGTTTACTGACAGAAACGATCTGGAGATTAGGACACTGAAGTCTTCAATCAAAAATGTCAACTCGCTCATTAAACAAAACTATCGATTGTCTATTAACTCGTACTGGGATAACAGAATTCGAGCCGTTAATTCTAGCGACCCGAGTATGTTTCCCGAGATTAATAAAATCTTTAGAAAGAACACTCAAAATGATCTTCCGTGTCTTAAGCTCCAAAGAACGACAGACAACGAAAACATACTTCTGACCGCAGGAGTAGATCTGGGGGACGCCGTCTTGGACGACGAATTCTTTGTGATCGAGGATCCATTGGAGAAGGTTGAGACAGTGGGTTCTGCTTTTCAGCAAGTGTATAAGGTGAATGAGTCCATTCATCCAAATCATGACCTGGAGAACAGAGCTCTGCTGAATCACTTCTACCTTCGAAATAGCATCACGCAATGGCGATCTGAGAATCTTGGTTTTACCGGATTCAATGAAGACAATCTGGCAAATGCCACCGTCGCCGAGCGAAATGGACCAGGTTCCCTGCTCATCTCGAAGGTCGAACTACAAATGATCTTCGCATCATTAAAGAAAAAGAAGTCAGCAGGAGTCGATGGTATACCCAATGTTGTACTACGACATCTCCCTGAGGATGCAATTAACATATACACAACCCTGTTCAACAACGCGCTGAATAATGCATATTATCCAGTTAGTTGGAAGACAGCAGTTGTACATCCTCTCCCCAAAAAGGGAAAGGACAATTCCAATCCGGCAAATCTCCGGTCGATAAGTCTTCTTCCGAGTATCAGCAAGGTATTCGAAAAAGTTATCAATAGAGCTCTGTCCAAGTGGGCCGAGGACAAAAATATAATTCCAGACACCCAGTTCGGCTTTAAGGCGGGACATGACACAATTCATGCCGCGTCAAAGCTAGTATCTGCTGTCCAATGGAACAATGCTAAGAATCAATGCACGGGTGCTTGTCTGGTTGATTTGGAGAAGGCTTTCGACACCGTATGGTTAGAGGGTCTGTATCTGAAGCTAACCAGATGGGACATAAGTAAACCACTGCTATATATGCTTTATGACATGCTTAATGGTAGAAAGTTTGTTGTCAAGAGTGGCAATGTAACATCTACCACAACGTTTGATATTAAAAACGGTCTGCAACAGGGAGCGGTGAACTCGCCGATTCTCTTTAGTATTTACACCAGCGATCTCATTGGGAGTCTACCTCATGCAATTGCGTATGCCGATGATTTAATTGCGTACAGAACAGGTCCAAAAGTTGAAGTCATCAGAATTCTCTTGCAACGTGATTTCGATAAAATTCAACAATATTGCAATGATTGGAAGCTCAAAATCAACTTCCAGAAATGTGAAACTATCCTGTTTAGAACCCCTTTGTCTGGGGCCTCTAGGGATACGAGAAAGAACTGGCGCAAGCTAGTGATCGCTGGGCCACATGGACATCCACTGGCGAGTAAAAGTGTAGTAAAGTACCTTGGCATTTGGTTGGATCAGTATCTATATTTCAATCGACATGTAGAGGCTGCTCTGACCAGGGCTAGGGGAGCTTTTGCCCTGACAAGACGGTTGTTTTATAGCAGCCGCCTTGATAGCAGGGTGAAAGTGATTTGCTACATGGCCCTAATCAGGCCGATGATTGCCTATGGATGCCCTGTGTGGTTCAACGTTGCACCATCTCTAATGGAAAAGATTCGGGTGTTCGAGAGACAGTGCCTTCGCGCTTGTCTCGGTCTTTATAGAACACCAGAGTCGGAGTACAAACATTATTATTCCAACGAGGTCCTATACAACGGGGCCAATATAAACAGGATAGATAACTTTTTAATTAAGCTCATTCGCGGACACATTGCAAGGGCGATGACCTCAACTAATGGACAAATCTTCGGGGCTTACTACCCCCAAGATGAATATTTTGAAAGCACACGTTCGAGTGGTTTTATCCCACCCGAGGCTTTCCTATACCTTGATAGTCGAGGGCTGATTCAGGATAGATCGGCGGTTCCGTTGATCTACCACGTCGGCCGCAGAACAGTCGATAGGCGGCTCCTCTACGACCGAGACATAGTCGCTGGGAGCGAAGCAGAGCGCCTCCGTTTCAGTAGGGCCGTGCCCGACCTGGATCGGAAGGAAGCAGTAGATCAGGTCCACCAATTTTGGTGGCTTAACTAAAACCCGATAATTTTCAGTCGGCAAAGACGAAATATCGCCTATGGCCGACTACATATATCTATTGTAGCTTTAAGTTAGGTAGGGCAGTTGCGGCGGCACCAAAAAAAAAAAAAAAAAAAAAAAAAAAAAAAAAAAAGCTGGCTGTGGCTGTTCTAGATTTAAGTATTTTAGGTGTATTTTAAGTTATTTTAAGTTTATTTTTAGTTTATTTTTAGTTTAGTTTTAAGTTAGTTCTTAAGTTATTAATAAACTGATAAGATACTCAGTTTTTTTTCATTTTCTGGGTGAAAAATAAAAACCCTTTACATATAAGATAAACTTAAGCTATTTTTAGGCCGAAAGGCAATTAAAATTAAGTTAGAGTATAATTTAGAGCGCCCGCATAGGGCCAGTAAGTTAATTAAGATGATAGTTTTAGCTTGTTTTAAGATTTTTGTCTAGCATTTAAGTAGATATAAGTAAAAGAAAAATAAAAATCAATTAAAAGTAAAAAAAAAAAGTACGGGAAGTTTAATTCCAATTAGGCGAATCTCCATAGGTGTTCTTCCGAGTATCAGCAAGGTATCCGAAAAAGTTCTCAATAGAGCTCTATCTAAGGCGGAAGACCAAATATATAATTCCAAACACACAGTTTGTCTTTAAGGCGGGATATGATACTATACATGGCTGATGTCCAATGGAATAAAGCTAAAAAAAATCGTCTGTTTGATTTGAAGAAGGCTTTTGACACCATCGGGGTCTCTATCTAAAGCTGACCAGACTTTGTTTTAGCTGATTCGAGGGCACATTGCGAGAGCTATGGCTACGACTAATGGCCAATTTTTCGGGTCTTACCACTTCTGACTCCCGAAACGAATATTTTGAGAGTGTCCGTTTAAGCGGCTTTATCCCGCCCGAGGCGTTTCTCTATCTGTAGAGTCCAGGGCTGATAAAGAGTGGATCGCTGGTTTACCATGTCGGCCATCAAACGTTTCCACGATCCTTCGCAAATAAATTTACGGAACCACGCGTTGGGAAAACATAAAACTTGCTAAAACCCATTGAAGATAATGTGCAAATCTAGAGAATATCCTTTGGAAGTTTCTATACGTTATATCGCTTTCTGTAGCCATATTCGTTGCAGAATTCTATTTGTTTTGTACACTGTGCTGTATGAAACATAAGATAAATGATTCGTCTTGTTGCTGGGCGATGGCTTCGCCCAATATCACCTTGCAATCTTTCACTTGCTTCTTGGTAAAACTGGCTTCCAGATCGTTTTCTATCTTAGCTTCATATCCATCACTGTTGTAAGTGATAAGTTGTTGTTCAATGAACATAATATTTAACACTAGAAGACCATATGGAGGATTTCTCGTTGTGTACGCCATACAAACACTGAAATCCCGATGTTCCTAGTTAGTATTTCCGACAATCCTCACCTACAAACAGAAGCTTGTCCTTCAAGATGTTCATAAAGTGTTAGTGTTAATCAAGCTTAAATGCATTTTATTCACCTTGTTTATATTCAATTTTTGGAGTATATAAGCGCTGACAATGTTTTACGATTTTTCTTGCATCTCCAGCCATAGAGACATCTAAAGAGTCTAGACTTTAAATCAGCCGAAACGTTGCCATGTAACTCCACCGCAACGATCACAGCAACGGTGATACTAATTACATTTTAACCATGTTCTTCTCCGTATAGTAAAAAAAAACTTTGTCTTAAAATCCAAGAAACAAACTCTATTTGCAGTGTTTTGCCATTTTGTTTTATAAAAAAGCAGAGTATTTTCGCATGAAAATTAGTTTTCGATACCGTGATCTTTCCTTAACGAAACCGGTGATATCCAGTTTAACCCAGGGATTTGAAGCATAATAAGCAAATTTGTGTCTGATGGGGAAAAAATATCTTATGAGAAAGTTTTTTTTTTAGTATTTATAATAAAATGCCAAAGCACACTTAAAAACCAAAAACATAAAAACAATCTACAATAATAATAATAGTTTTATGTGGATGAATTTAAATAATGTACTATTTGCCAAACAAAGGTTGACATAAACGAAAGTAAATTGTTTGACAAATTTTGTAAGAAAAAAAACGAAATTATGTACTAACTGCCGATAAATGTGTAGAATATTTAAAACAAAACCAGTACAAAACAGAAGTAGGTACATAGCGAATTTTTAATAATTACACAGTTTGTATTTGCAATTCCACCGCATAATGCCCAATTTGTCAAATTGGAAATTTTTACATTTTTCTTCGTTTTTAGCTTTCAGGCCACTTCATTTCCAATAAAAAAAAATAGGATTTTGTTTGTTCTTTATATTCTGAGAACAAAGTGACATATCGATATCAGAATGTTTAAATGACAGTTTTTTTTAAGAACAAAAAAACTGCAAAAAACTGATTAACATTCATTTCGTTGTTTGCTTCTGTTTGAGATTCCTGTAGATGTCCTCTTTTCATTGAGGAATGATCTGGTCACCCTACCCGTGATCCTGTCCGTGCACAGGAAAAATGTCATTACAAACAACTATTACATTTGCCTTACTTGAAAACAATGACTGAATTAAAATTATTTATCGTGCCTTGAAATATAAGCTTAGAAATTATATATAAAACCATGATAACGTCATATACATACATAATTTATTTAATTTCATTAGGTAGGCACTTTTACTTTCATTATTTTCACTTTACATCGTTTGTGACTTGTTTTTTTCTAATGCCGCCGGATGTGCTTGCAAACTTCAAAGAGGAACTTCATGTTCCAAAAACCTACAATCACACATACATAGCTCTCCACTTCAACAATTACTCAACAAATCCCACTCCTCGGTTTCGCGGCACACTTAATTTATCTAACCTTAATACCAAGTCAATTATGTTCTATTAACACAAATACCATAAGCCGAAAACAAAACAGCCAAACTAGCACTTTCCATTTCGTCTGCCATCATCCAAAGTAAATTGAAAAAAAAAAAAACTCAAACATCCGCGTTAATTACTTCATTCAATGTCAATTTGACGCTATTTTAGACTTTTCGTACAAAAATTTGATCTGACTCATCATAATTTTGCAAAAATTTCATATCAATAAGTCAAACAAATCGGTGACCTCGATTTCCGTTTAGTGAGCTTCTGTCAAAAAAAATCACACAAAGACAACATTTAGTAAGTAAAAATGTTGCTTGTCAAAAAATATAAACCACCATAAACATACCGACATTACCTACTTGTGTCTCGACTAATGTCATAAAATACAAAATGTCTGTTTGCAAAACAAACTCTATTCAGTTTTCAGAGGAAGATAAACACACCCTTCATTTTGCTGATTGTCATTTAACAGCCAATTAATTATTCATACGTAGTTAACGACCAACTAAGTGACACCAAAGTCATTACGCGTTGCTCGCTGTCGTCGTCGCCGCGTCATCGGTGACAGTTCTCTTCTCCTCATGTCATGTTGTGATATGACGCGGGATTTACCCTCTGAAACATATATTCTTCCTACTCATTGAAAGCGGGCAGAAGTTAAAAAAAAAAAGTTTTGTGTGTGAATCGTCAGAGCGCGAATTCACAAACTTGGATCGTAGCAGCAGACACAGAATTTTGCGCTGATGTTGCCAGGTTAAATACGTACGGAATTCCATTACTCATACAGGCTGCTTGCCATTCCAGGCAGGGTGATAGGCCAGCTTCACGCGCGATCCAACTTCTGACTCTTCGCCTAGCCTCCTGCTCCCCACACCCATCTTCAGTACGAAGGAATAATTGAATGAGTGCTCGCTCAATGCTGGGTCTGGGTGTTCCTGTTGGTGCTCTGTGTGTGCGAAATTCCACCGAATAACAAAGACTCGTCTTCGATAGTATCTATCGCGGGAATTATGTTGTAATGTATCGCGCGAATTGAGTAGTGAATCAGTTTGCTTATCTACGGTTAACGTCGACGTCGAGAGTGTATTCGAGTTCAAACATTGGCGATGACCGCCTTTTTGGACTGTGACACAAGCCACTGACTGTGATTCATCAATCTGGCGAAGTATGCGATGGCGGATAACCCAATTAAAGTGCATTTAGACCCTTTTGGCCTACTGTCTGGCTAATGAGTGCAAAAAATTGCCAAATAATCGACGATAGTTAGCCGAAACTTTCATGCGCCAAGCCAGGATATCATTAAAGAATCTCATTACAAATTCGTTTATGTGCTTTATAGATATAGATACATGTTGCAGTGTGGGAGTATCAAGATACACATGTCTCCTTGAGGATTTAATATGACACAGCTGCTATTTATGGTCTTGGGTGTGGTTAATTTTCCAGGTTGGGTTCATTAAATCATCGTTTACAAGTCATCTATAGAAATTATGAAGACAATGCTTGTGTATAGATATTTAGCAAAGTTAGATTTTTTGTTGTCTGCATAAATCGAACACAAAAGCAGCTATATCTGCATTTAATTATGTGTCATTTAAAATGCATTTATTTGATAAGCTGTGGTAATTATATAATTAAACAATTGGCCACAAAAGAAATGTTTGAAAGAAACCTATAATCGGAGTGTTTGCTGAAAATAATTGAGATGGAATTGTCGCTTTAGTGCGGAGTTCCCTGCTGTGAAACAAATTATAAATCGCTTTATAGGGTAGTTGATAGGCACACTTGGGCGCCAATTTAACAATGATTTGAAATTAACTTCTATTTGCTTTTTAGGGAAATCAATTGAAATAAATTTGATTTAAGCGTTTCGTTTTTTTCTAACATCGTGAATACTTGCAATGACCTTAGTAAAGTTAGCTTTATGACTTAAGTTGGAACTAAAGTTTTTGAAGAATTTTTGTTAATTTTTAACGGAACTGCTAAGATTTTATGTGCATTGAAATTGTTTTTACAAATCCAATTTGTAGGCATAATCTATACACATATATAAAAAGAAGTGTCTGTTTTTAATATCAAAATAACAACTTTTTATAAGATTCATAGGAAATTATATACAGAACTTATAACAAAAACACGTTTTTTTTAAATGTTTGTCTGTCTGTATGTTTTTCTGTTTGTTTGTTCCCGGTAATCTCGGGAACGGCTGTACCGATTTTGGCGGGACTTTCACTGGCAGATTGCTAATGTTCTTAGTTATTTAAATTACCAACTAGGTGGTAAGGCTATTTTAATTAATTCTAGGTATGGTATACCCAAGCAACGCCGGGTGAGTAAGCTAGTTTTCTTTAAGACTTACCTAACTTAAAAACTTTAAAAGTAAAACGATAATATGTTGAAATGAACTAAAACAAACTGCATGTGTGTAAGGTACCTAGTAATATTTTTTTTGTATTATTTGAAAAACCCACTTACGCCAATATGTATGTAGTATAACAACGTTTAAATGCCTTCCCCGGGTTCTTCTGATGGCACGGATCTGATTGTTCCAATTTTCAATGACTGCTCCGCATAATTGCGGCTGAATTTGAATGATGATCTGCGTTGCGTTTTTTTTAGGGCCTTCGGTCGTTTGTAGTAAGTCCAGTGGGGTCAAATCGCATGACATTGGTGGCTAATCACCTCTGTGAGAGATAACCTCAACGCTTACAACGCTTAGTTGGGCACTGTTTTTTCCGAAGCAGAAACTTCTTCAACTGTGCTGTCGGTGAGAGGCTTCCAAACGGCCACTTTTCCCAAAATCACTTGGCAACTTGCAGCTTCTTGAAAGTTACTAATAGATGGTAAATGATCTAAGTTTCATTTCCGCTTTGAATTTTGTATTGTATCCTAGGTTGAGTATCCTCTAAAACCATTGAAAGCCTTGTGATCCTAGTTAGACCTTCCCATCCCAATCACCGCTATCAAACAGAAGATCATTTTCCAGAATGTGGTTGTTAAAATCTAGCCCTAACGTTTTCTTCTCAGCTTGTCCACATCGAATTCCAATAGGATCATCAGCTTTAGATATATGTATCTAATTGGACTTCGAAATATCTTAGACCAGGGGCCTATAACACAATACATAAAGTGATGGTTGAACACGAAATAACAAGTTTAGGAGAACTATAACAATTCTTTCGTCTTCTTTCAACAAGTGGGAAATTTCACAATTTCATATAGTTTTAGTAACTGCAAACAACACGTGTGAAGAAAACAGAAAATAAACTTGTTGAATTGTTGATAAAATTTAATCCACGGTCGGGGACTTGTTGGAAGTAAAAAAGTTAGGTATAAGTACTTGCAGTAGTGTGTTCTGAATTTATTAAGTGGTCATGAGTTTTCTTTAAAAAAAAGGATAATTGTACGTGATAACATCATAAGAAAACATTGATGGCAGCAACACCACCATACAGCCCGTTAACTCACAACCACAAACCCTTTCGCTAAATCCACACACACACCCCAATATCTACATCTACTTTCTACTTTAACAAAACTCCGCCAATTTTGTATTTCTTTTCTCTTCTTGTTCTTTTTGAATTTGAGTGGAACAATTTTGGGAATTTGCGCCTGGTCTTTTTCATGTTCGCCTGGTGCTTGCGATCGAATTTGGTTGAAAGAACCACAATGAGTCTTATCAGCATGAGTCCTATCAGCATGAGTCATGTTATTTCGTTCGTGAAGCCTGTCATCGATTTATAAGACGTTATCACGTCAAAAATATTTTTTTTTACTCTGAATCGCACAGTGATTTTGGAACCAACGACAGACAAAAGTGTTTAAAGAAAGAATTAACTTTGTAATAGAAACCGATGTGTTGAAAAAATTCGTATGGCCGTAGAAATTGCTGTTTATCTTACGTTACCCTACTAATAAAAGTAGGGTACTAACTGCAGGGCAGCAAATATTGATAGCCTTGCATCGGTTGGGAACTGGATTTCAAACTTTAAATGAGAAAATGTGGACCAGACCTCAGATTTTACTATGCCATAGTGCTAACTTACAATTTTGTTAAAAAAAACATCTCTATATTATGTCCAATTTTTTCCTGCAGGAACTACGACGAAAATATCTCCTGCCATTTACCACCTTTTTTCTGTTTTAGTTGATGAATCAAAAAAAGCACCAAAGAAATTATGTTTGTTTTCTCTGATTTTGGAAAAAATGATTATTTTTTTCTTTGGACAACTTAAGACTAATTTTTGTAGCTTGACTTATTAAACTGATTCAACAAGTGAAGGAATTTTTTTGTTATTGACAATTTTTATGGTTTTTATTGTGTGCTACAGAAAAGATTTTCACTTGTTAAACAAGTTGTTGTTGACTAGTTGACTCTTTGTTCTGTGTTAAAGGCCAGACGATGAAATTACTTTGTAAATTCTTTCGCTAGTATGATACCGATTCCATTTTTGTCTTCTGCTACTTCTTTGTAGACCATCTTTTTTACCCTTGTGTTACTTATATAAAAACTGAAATAGGAATAGGATAGGTATGTTTTTAATGTTTCGGCAATTATTCGCCTTTTATTATTTCTTTCAGTTCACAGCTTCGAACGTTTATTCTTAAAAAATCCCAACTTGCCACTTTTAGATTTCTACCAATCTGTTGCATTATTTTAAAATTTAAATTATGTAAGGGTCCGCCAAATAACTTCTTTTTTTTGAAAATGCTTCAACATCGAGTGTAGCTTCGGCTGTGTGGCACGTAGCGCCGTCCTGTTGAAACCAAATGTTGCCAATATTCACCTCTTTAATTTTTTTGAACAAAAATTCGTTCAACATGGCCCGATATAGATCGCCATTGACTGTAACGGCCACTCTTTGCTCATTTTCAAATAAAAGGCACGACTGGGTCGCACGTACTTGCTCTTATGTGCTAATCCTTTTTAAGTGCAGGCGTCTTTTTGACAAAGATTTTATTTTAATATTTTTTGTATGACGTGCAACTTCCTTAGAATCGTTTTGGGGTGAAGCTCAAACGAACATGCGTCACGACAAAGGGATAAACACATAAATATATAGGATTGTTAGCTTTTGCAGTTTTTTAGTGTAGTATTATCTTTCCACTTGCTGCTTACTGTTTATAATATAATTTGCTAAAAGTCAGTTAAATTTTCATTTTGGTATGGAAAAATTTGAACAACTGGCATAAAGATTCGTCGGAATCAGCAGTATGACAATAATGCTAGGTAAGGGACCTTTATACGTCCCAATATGGGACCAATGGAATTTATAAAGGATTTAGGTACCTATAATAAGGTTGGAAGGAAGGTAGGTACTAAAATTAAGATACGTGTTCCAACTACTGTTAAGCCAGTAGGTATAGAGACAATATTAAAAGTTAACACAGTGGTTTTGTTTATTTATAGGAAGGTGTAAACTTTTGTTTTCTCGATTGAAATTTTTGCATTCAGTAGTAATCGAATAGTTTTTTTTTATTTGTTAGTTGTTTTTGTGTGTTTATCAAAGGCTTCCTTATTTATTCTGTGCTTTTATGATGATGAACTTTAAAATACGTAAGTATGTATGTAATGTAATCTTTTATTTGACTAATGGCTTGGCTAGGGCTTAGCCGAGCAATATGAAATAAAATGTTGGGGAAAAAAATTTATGAATTCAAAAAAACACTACTCATAACGTTTTTTGGAAAAAATGTTGTAAGCCATCTTATTTCTTTTGCTGTTTTCTATTTTATGAATTTTTCATTTCAAAATCGTTCAACCAGTTTTTTCAAAAAAATGTTTTTTTTGAAAAACTTTTCGAAAACATATTTTAAAATTTTTTTTAGTATGTCAATTTTAAGAAATCTATAGTTTATACTAGGAGAAAAATTTAAAAAAAAATCTATAGATCCGTTTTCAAAATATTCAAAAAACAAAATATTTTTTTAAAAAAATTATTAAAATTTAAAAAAAAAATGTTTTTGAAAATTTTGATAAGCAATATTATTTAAATCATAAAACACTACATATTTTGAAAATTTCATCAAAATCCGTCAATTAGTTAACGAGAAAGTCTGATTTTAAAAAACCGGTCATATGGGAGGTACCGTTATAAAACTTTTTCTGAAAAATCCATTAAAATTAAAAGATAGATTTTGCACAGAAAACATCATTCTGAAAGTATAATCAAAATCGTAGGAGCCGTTTTCGAGAAAAATAAGTTTTTTTAATAAAAGTTATATGGCAGGTACCGTTAGTTTTGGAGCTAGAATGCCAATTCCAAAAACTGTCGGGTAGAGCACTCTAAAAATACTATATACCAAGTTTAAATCAAATCGGCCCAACCGTTTAGGCTGTAGATATCGATACAGACAGACAGACAGACAGACAGACGGACGGAATTTCCGGACCCACTTTTTTTGACTTCTCTATCATCGTAATATCATGTTTGATTGTTAGAATTTTTTTTTTTTTTTTTACGAATGCATAACTTGCCTTATAGTCCCTATAATCGCAAGTAAAAAATGGCCCAATTATGCCTCTGGACCAAAATCCGCACCAAACAGTGGCTCGTTTTGGGTGTATCGGCTTTTCAATGTATGTGTGCGGGTTTTCTGTGCCCCAAATGCGACAATTTTGCTTGTTTACATACCCGCCAAGATCAAAAGAGCTTCATCTGAAAAGATGAGGTTTTTGGCAAAATCGGCATCGATCGCAGGCAGTAATGTCGCAATATTTCCCAGCGTTATTCAAGCATATACACAACCATATTCGTTCAGCGAAAGGATAAAACTAATTATCTGTCAAATCAGACATGAGCTAAGTGTTACCATTCACGAAATAAGCACTAGTAAAAAAAAAACGTTAGATGGCGGACCCTTTACATTATCCGATTTAGATATTTTAAATCGTCCAGAATAAATTAAAAAAAAAAACACCATCTCAAGCCTATCCGGAACCGCAATAGAATAATTTTATTTATACGCCATATTGTTGTGATATAAATATAAAATTGTCTGTGATCTTAAGTCAATATGAAGCACACTTCACTGAAAAAAAAAAAAACAAAAACAAAATTTATTTAAATAAACCCAACGAAAAACAACCTTTAAATTTATAATTAAACAGCTACAACAGAAGCATAATATCTACACACGCTTCAATGTTTTTTTTTCTTTTTCTTACACATTCTGACATTCAAAATCAATACGGTTTGTTTCAATAACAATAACAGCATATTAAAATTATCTTTTTCTATATACCTAATCATAGTGACGACAACATTGCCAACGACGTCCAAACGGGAGGGGGCGGCGCGCTGCTGTATCTGTGCCTATCTATATACATATGTTCCTATATTCGAATAACACAAAATCAAACATAAACATAGCAATGAAAATACATAAAAACCAAGGCCTTACTACGTAAAACAAGTGTAAATATCTAAAAAACTCATAGAAATTAAATTAAACCTGCAAACAAACAAAATATAGAAAACATAGAAAAACATAGAATATCTAATATACTACATAATCTAATCACATTTGCTCACATCCACATCCCATTCAAACAAACGAAACAACAAAAGGCTTCGACCGGCTAAATTTTCTTTTAATGTGTGTGTTCTTACACAGATACACTATGCATGTGTGCTTCAATTCAAACAATAACATTGCAAACCGGTGTTTATTGATCAGCTAGCTCACTCAAATTGTTCCTCTTATACAGCGCGTTTCTATAAGACTCTCTTATATTATGTAAAATGTTGCGGTGAAAATGTATCTAAGCATACTCCATGTTATATTTCCCGTAATTTAATTACCTGTTTGCGGTATCTAATTTTACCTAATTGTACCTGTCACTGGCTCACTGCCTATGTATAAGAACACACCTCAGACAGAAGCTAATCCGCTAGTAGCGCCGCACCGCGCAGGGAGTGGGCTCTCACACACACACACAAGTATCCACCCATTTGCTATGTTGCTAGCAACAAAGAGTCTCGTTTTCCCCCCACCATATTGAAATAGTGTTGTGATTGTGATCACAATAAACAAAGCAAATGTTTCGTATTGCTGATCGGTAGCGTGGCCACTAAAATCGGCGTTGTGCGACTCTGGATCGTCTGGCAGAATCATTCTGAAATGCGCGCGCGATCAGTTTGTACACATTCGCGTACACCTTTGGAACTATTTAACGGTTTTTTTTGTATTTATTTTTTGATTGAGAGAATTACTCTCAGAAATTGGAATAACAAATACGACGTCAAACAGTAGTTGTGTGATAAAATAAAACAAAACACAGATATTACCTGTACAAAGGAAAAGTGCTTGTAGATACTTTTTTCTTTTTGAATTTATGGTTTATTCTATTTGAAAATCAAAGAGATTGCTTCAACCTGCAGTTAAATGCATCGAAATTGCTTTGCTTTGTTCGTTGTGTAAGTCGGGAAAGGAAAATTTAGTGTTTTGATTAGTGATTGATAATGTTTGGTGAACAGAAGAAGTAAGCGGTTGATAGTGAATGTTTCGCTTTGACTATAGAACCGGCCGGCAAGAAGTGTTTTCTAGCTTCTAGTGTTGTAGTGGATAGTGAGATACTTTTTTTTTTGTTTTTGTTCTGTTTTCTTGTCTGAAGATCAAGTTTCTCTTTTCGGTGAAATTAAAAGTGTTCAGTTATTTTGCGTTAGTGTTTTGTTTGTTTGTTTTTAATTGAAAGTGTTGAAACAAAGGAAAAACAATACTGACCAAGTTGTTTTTTATTTAACAAAATAGAAATTAAGGTACATTTAATTTTTTCGTATATTTAAATTAAAATTATTTGTATTTATTTAATGTAAATATATAAAACTTGTTTTGTTATATTTTATTCCAAAACAATGCTATTTTGTTGTAGGTATATACAAGTTACATTTTTAGTGACGACACAAACCCTTTGTAGGTATGGAATTGTTTTTTGTAAGGTGAATGATTCATCCTTGATTTATGCCATTGTATTTTTTTTGGGGTTACCAGAAACAGGAAAATGATAAATTCTGAGTCATTTCCTTTGTAGTTGTAAATGCATGCCGGCCGCATGGTTGTGTTTATTTTAGAAAGCAAATATCTTAAATGGGATTCCCGCTTAATTGGGATTTCATGGAAGATCGATGCATTTTGGAACTGGCAATAAAAGATATTGGGATGTTCCTACATTTTAAAGAACAAATTAGAAGCAACAGTTGGATCAATGAAAAATATTGGTTTGGGTCCAGGGAAGATGATGAGAGCAAATAACAAGAGTCTTTTTTTGACAATTTCACTTTTAGTTATGATGACTTCGTAGCTGGGCCATCAGACACAGATGTTAAGTTTAAGGTCTGCCTATGTTCCCCTTTTCCTTGCTATCAACTTTACGTCGTTTTTCTTTTCGTTAACGATTTTTAAATGCCTTTGCATCAACTCGCAAAGCTGGTTGTTTTCGTAATAGATTGAAAGAAAAAATGTATTAGATTTATAGTAGAATTCATGCTAGGATCGGGTCCTACTAAAGAGAGCTACCAAATTCTCTATGAATAGCAGTTGTGTCTAACCTGTTTAGTAAGTTTAGGCACCAGTTCATCTAGACCCGAGTTTGAAATATGACTATGAATAGCTTTGGGCCATTGGAAGCATCAATTCTTTCTTTATTACCTTCCTCAAAGAAGGCATTATGCATATTATAAAAATAATATTATTATTAAAAGTAGTATGACAAATATTGCACTTCGTTCGGTTGAATTCTATTCAATCATCTTGTAATGTAAAATATCCGAAGCGGTGTCATTAATGAAAGAAAGAAACACAAATGGACCAATTTGGCTACCTTGAGGAACTCCGGATAAAAACAAATTGTTACATTAGACATGCAGAATGCAGTGCTTTAAAATAACAAAATGTGTATAATTTTTCAAATGTTCAAATTTCAATCGGTTGATCCACTTTATTTGTATTTTCAATAGAAGTATACTCCGATACTCTACCATTAGTTTGTAGTTGTGTTATCTATAGAATCTGAGCAAATAACTGATCCTTATTCTAAGCTTAAATGTGATATTTGTGTGAAAGTGTAATATTATACATTTTGGATGTTTATATCTTTTTTATAAAAAAAAATTAAATTATATACTATTATATAAAATTATATAAAAATCTAAATTTAAAATCGATTTTGAAAACAAAAACTAAATAGGTAACCATATTTTTTTCTTTTCAATCTACAGGAACCAATTGAATTAAAAAAGCGCCTTGAAGAGGTGCGTCTTTTGGAATCAAGAAGATCGGCACGTTTGGCCGATCAAGATCGTGACACGGATTTTGCTCGTTTAGCCGACATGGGGGGTGATCGTCGTCGGACTTCGTCACACAACATTGATGTGCCATCAGCACCACAGCATAAGTAAGTTGAAATTTTATCAAAACTTTTAAGTTCCATACACCTAGATACCATCCACATTCCACCCACAATTATAATCTAAATTTAAATTATGTATTAAGAAAATAAATTACCACACATGCACACCATTCCCCTACAAACTTTATGAAATATGTTGTTTTTCAATCTCTACGACTAAAAAAACGCGCGAAAAAAATTATTTATTCCCTGCCACAAATAAAATACCTAAGAAGAAAAAAACACAACCTAGAGATAAAAAACCTCTTGTAAACATAGATTGATGAAAACAACATCTCCATGCCACACAAAACACAAACAACATGGAAGTTCAGATACAAAAATAGGTTTGAAGATATAAGAATATAAGCCGGCAAAACTATTGCGATGATGAGTAAGATGTGTTTATTTCAATTCTTCTCTCATAACGCGGAAATTTAATTTTTTGAAATTTTGTTTACTATCTTATCTTATCGCGGGGTTTACTACGCAGATCACGAATCATTATCATCAACATAGTATAGTTTTTATAGAGAGTAGTAGCGGTGTGTAATTAATTCACTGGCTCTTGTGAACTTATTCTGTAGAAAGAGAATATTGTTTATATTTTGTTTTAAATATTGTAGAATTTATTAAACACTAAAACTTCTATAATAGACTATTTGAAATACTTTAGGAAATATTGAACAATACCCTATTGCAGTTCACATTGATATCAGGTAATTCAATGTTAGGATTCAAAAACCAAAACAACATAGAAATTGAAATGAATTGAACCTAAAATTATATGCAGTTCGAGTTGCTTACATGGTTCTATTTCAAAATAGATTTACGACTAAGAGCTGTAAAAAAAGTATAACTATGCTCAGTTTCAGTTTCATTTTAGAATTTCATTTAAATTGCTTCAAATTGAAATGCATTGATCGCATTTAACTGAACACAATTCATTGCATTTGCAGAATTCGAAAACGAAATCGATTTGGTCTAGTAAAATAGATAACAAGTTCAAGCAAATTAATTGAACAAATCGATTTATCATAGATGAATCTTAAAAGAACAACCTGTCGTTTAGGCTTTGAATTAATTATTTATTTTATTATTTTATTTTATTATTTATATATTTTTTTTTTATAATTTACCCGCACTTATGGGTGTTTGTACTTTTATCATAAATTAAGTTAGAAGTATTAGAAAGATAGATAATATTTTTTGTTGTAGTGGATCGATAATAAGGATTTTTTAATCACTCGAAAACCACTGGACTTATTTAACGATAGAAGAAATTTCAATTGAAAATCAAATTGATCTATTGTATATAAAGGTGACCGCCATTGAATCCTTCTTTAAATTTAACTTTACCAACAATTACTTTGAAAATCAAATTTAAATTGAACATAGTTGAAAGAAATTGCGTTAAAATGAAAGCTATTTATTTTAATATTTCGTTTTCTCGGTACAATCTTATCGATATTGTTTGAAAAGTGCTTTGAATAAATTGCATGACTGTATCGCACGTAATTGCTCATATGTGCGGTCACATTGTAGAATAAAATTTAAAAAAATTAAAGTGAATATCAAAGCATTTATTCGATTTTTGTGACTTGTGATTGTTCCAATTAAGTACGTTTTGCGTGAAATAATTTAAACGCCATTTTATTTCCTTAAAAAAATGTTAAAAAGTGTGAATTTTCATTTCAAAATCGTAGGAACGGTTTTTAAATAAGAGTTTTTTTACACAACTTTTTTTTTAAATAAAAAAAAAAATTATTTAAGAATACAAACTTAAGCACAAAAATTAAATACATTTAAAAACAAAATTTAAAACAAAATTCACCTACCCGTTATCAAAATATTGATTTTCCAAAAAAAAAATTTTTAAATTATATAATATAAAGTTTTCGAAAAAAAATAATGCGAAATTACTAAGGCTACCTACATCATCTTGAATATCAATTTTGATAGCAATCGTATCACCAGTTTTCCAAAAAGTCGAAGAAAAAAAACAGTCCTATGGAAGGTTTTAACCCACCATATTAAATTTTTGTTCACCAAAATATAATGTTTACCTACAGTAGTACACTGATTTCGTTTTAGAGTAATATAAGCTTTTACTTAACGGTTATATGACAGGTACCGTTAATTTTTGAGCTAAAAAAATTGAAAAAAAACCTGTAGAATGTCAAAATAACCTTAAGTTCTAAATTTGAAGATGATTGGCCCCACCGTTTAGGCTACAGTTCAAAATACATCCGTACATACAGACAGACAGACAGAAAGGCTTACAGAATTTCGCCAGTAACTCAAATATGTTTCTCTATCATCGTAATGCCGTGTTTGATTGTCATCTCAAATTTTTTTAATCTGCACGAATGCATAACTTGCATTATAGTACCTATAATCGCAAGAAAAAATCATAACCATTCAATTCCATAATGTCGATCTTTATCAACGATTTTTTTTTTTTAAATATATAACGTAGTTGAACTGAATTGAATCAAATTGGTTCATTCATTTTAGTTCGCATTGATTTTCTTATAAATTTGTAAATTATAATAACGTTTTTATTTAATATTTTTTTTATTGAACACATCTGAATGACGTTGAAAATATTATTTAATAGTATAATAAAGTCGAAAAGAATTGGAAACCATTCATAACAAATCCCCAGTGTATGGATTTGTTCCCCATTAACTTCTTTTATATATTAAAACCGTTTCGTTTGAACTTAGTTGAAAAGAATTGACTAAATTGGAATCTTTTTATTTTTTTTTATTTTTATTGTATCCAACTTTTTCGACGATTTATTAAAAAAAAATTAATACAGTTGAATGACGTTGAAAATCATATTACCCCCCATATAAGCTGAACTAATCTTGATAATTACATGGCGTTATCTACCCTTTTGTTAGTTCTTTGGAACTTAAAACAAACACAAGATGATGTTATTCCTCTCACCCCGATTACATTATGCGTTATGTGTTTGTTTCTTTTTTTCACTGATAACAGTCGGCAGTCGTGTGCTAATTTGATAGTAATGACGTGTTTGTCTGGGTAAATCAAGAAATTATCATATTTTAATTTTTAACGACAAAAACCATCCGCACACTCATCAGCTACATTTTAATATTTTTGTTTCGTGGTGTGATCCATTTTAAATAAAAGGCACGACTGGGTCGCACGTACTTGCTTCCGTGTGCTAATCCTTTTTAGGTACAGGCGTCTTTTTGACAAAGATTTAATTTTAATGTTTTTTTGACGTGCAACTTCTTTAGAATCGTTGTGGTTTGAAGCTCGAACGAACATGCGTCACGATAAAGGGATAAACACATAAATATATAGGATTCTTAGCTTTTGCAGTTTTTTTAGTGTATTATCTTTCCACTTGTTGTTTAGTGCTTATAATATAATTTGCTAATAGAAAGATATAAAGGACTTTTTTCAGTTTAATTTTCATTTTGGTATGGCCATAAAGATTCGTGGGAATCAGCAGTAGGGCAATAATGCTAGGTATAGGGACCTATATAGGTCCCAATAACAATAATTTACTTTTTGAAATCAAATTAATTAAAATAGCTGAATTATGTTTGATGGATCGATAAACGTATGATGTGGATAGGTATTAATGGAATTTATTAAGGATATTATTTACCTATAATAAGGTTGGAAGGGAGGTAGGTATTAAATATAAGGCAAAGCGACAATATTAAAAGTTAACACAGTGGTTTTGTTTATTTATAGGAAGGTGTAAACTTTTGTTTTCTCGATTGAAATTTTTGCATTCAGTAGTAATCGAATAATTCTTTTTATTTGTTAGTTGTTTTTGTGTGTTTATCATAGGCTCATTATTTATTCTGTGTGCTTTTATGATGATGAAATGCTTTAAAATACGTAAGTATGTATGTAGGTTGTCATCTTTTTTTATTTGACTAATGGCTAGGGCTTAGCCGAGCAAATAAAATTTGGGGGAAAAATTTTTATGAAATCAAAAAAACACTATTCATAACGTTTTTTGGAAAAAATGTTGTAAGCCATCTTATGTCTTTTGCTGTTTTATATTTTATGAATTTTTCATTTCAAAATCGTTCGACCAGTTTTTTCAAAAAAATGTTTTTTTTGAAAAACTTTTCGAAAACATATTTTAAATTTTTTTTGAGTATGTCAATTCAAAGAAATCTAAAGCTTATACTAGGAGAAAAAATTTAAAAAAAAACTATTAAACCGTTTTCAAAATATTCAAAAAACAAAATATTTTTTTAAAAAAATTATTAAAAATTAAAAAAAAATGTTTTTGAAAACACTACATATTTTGAAAATTTCATCAAAATCCGTCAATTAGTTAACGAGAAAGTCTGATTTTAAAAAACCGGTCATATGGGAGGTACCGTTATAAAACTTTTTCTGAAAAATCCATTATAATTAAAAGATAGACTTTGCACAGAAAACATCATTCTGAAAGTTTTATCAAAATCGTAGGAGCCGTTTTCGAGAAAAATAAGTTTTTCATTAAAAGTTATATGGCAGGTACCGTTAGTTTTGGAGCTAGAATGCCAATTCCAAAAACTGTCGGGTAGAGCACTCTAAAAATACTATATACCAAGTTTGAATCAAATAGGCTCAACCGTTTGGGCTGTAGATATCGATACGGACAGACAGACAGACAGACAGACAGACAGACAGACAGACAGACAGACGGACGGAATTTCCGGACCCACTTTTTTTGACTTCTCTATCATCGTAATGGCATGTTTGATTGTTAGAATTTTTTTTTTTTTTTACGAATGCATAACTTGCCTTATAGTCCCTATAATCGCAAGTAAAAATGCGTGTGTGTTAGGTTATGACATTTTGCCATCGCGTCGTCGCGACATTTATTTATTTGGCAATGCGGAAATATACTTCTTCCAAAATTTGTTTACATAAATATTAAAGAGAAGCATTTAAAGGAAAATACAAAAATAAAAAACATACTCCTCTTAGAGTTTATGAATTTTGCCAACACTTGGTACTTCATAGATACATTCATAGAAAACTATCTATGTTTGTTTTCCCAATCAGATATTTTCGATATACCGATGGGAAAAACATGTGCAGAAAGCAGGGGGCCTGCACATACATTGAATTTGAATGGCAGATTAGAGAATCGTGAAACTAGCTTCTAGTGCGTACTGCGTAGTTTAATGAATGACTTACTAGCCTATGGTTGGATGCCTTATGAAGGCTAAAAGTGTTGTTTTGCTCGTATAGATAAGAAAAATGATTTTTGTGATAAGTGCGGAGCTTGTATAGTTTTTGTCACCTGATTTGGCAAATCCAACTTCATACAAAATAGTTAACTCGTTTTTGTGGCACACTTATTTTCGTCATGGAACAACCTTGGGCTTAGTTGCCTTTTAAAACTGGGTCACGTTGACACGCTGACACGTTTTTGGTGTTTGAAACTTATCACTGTGATAACTGATTATAATCTGGCTCTGATTTATGATATTTTAAGTCAACATTGTAGTTTGAAATTGAAAGATCACTTCTGATTTTTGTTCTGTTTTCCATGTCGTCTTCGGTTGATGTTTTGATCTTTTTGCACGCGCTTTTCAAATTGATCACTCTTGCGTGATCTTGAAGATCTCAAGGCCAAAATTCAAATGATGAAACGAATCGCATATTAATTGCAAAGAAATGATGAGTGCCTTCAGGCTAATTGTATTCACAAACTTTACTTTTTCTTTCATCAGCCTTGGCGATTTTTGTTGTTGTTTTGTTTTGTCTTTTTAGGTCAAAGTGTCTTAGTGTTATTTGTAATTATTGTGATGCTTTTTTTTGTTTGAAAATAAATGGTTCACCTCACATTTTTCTTCTTATTGTTGAAGAATAAGCCCCTCTGGCTGTAGGTTATGTCATGGTGTTTTGGTGATTTTTAACTAATGATTTAGGTCAAGAGCTATGAGTCTCTTTCAAATAATTTTTTTTATTATACAATGACTATGACGAGCTTTACATTTTCAGTATCTTTGATACATATCGGACATATGATAGATGCCTGCAGATTATACAATCGGCCTGATCACAAATGTTACATTCGACGTCTATAATATCCGTAATTATGACAGTCATATTGACAGTCTAAACGTGTGCTGTTGAAATATCACCAACAAATATTCGGTTTTAAGTTGTATTATTATCTTACTAAATAAAAACTTATTCTTAGCTTCATTTAAAAAAATATGCGGCCCTTAATGCCTTCCCTATGGTACTCCAGCTCATTACTACAGAAGTCATATTGACGATATAAAAATCAATATCTCTGTCGATTGATAGTTTGAACATTAAAAAAAAACCATTATATATTTTTTTTATTTTCTTAAATGACTTTTGCCTTAATACTCCTTCACACTCGTCCTTAAATCTTCAGTTTATCCTAGATATACTCATGCAAACATAAGTCTTCATTAACTATTCTCCCATTAGTCATGTAATAGAGCAATAAATCGTGTTTGCTAACTCTCTGCTATCGCTGCAAGGATACACATTTTTACAAAATATGAAATCAAACTCACATTTAGTATAGATGAGCTCATTTCGTGATGCGATACATTATAATTCAGAAACAGAAGCCTCCAAGTCATATACCCTAAACTGACATAGTATTCCTGTATTCAAAATCAAATTTAAACTTGAGTTTAGCTCACTCACGTGTGTAAATTAATGAAATAATGATCAAAATGAATTCACCCTGAAAACACATATCAATCTATTTTATCACACACGTAGAAGATAACTTGGAGCAATTCCAGAGGATTTTTTTTTTGTTCAATATAAGTGGCGGAAAGACCAATAGTCCACGATGAGCCCAGATGAAGTCCAATCTGTCTATGATTACACACTTCTCCCGTTGGTGTCTATATATGTATATCTATTCATCTACCTACGCTTATATTACGCTTGAGAAAACTTTGCCTTGCGGAACGAGTATCTATAGGATTTAAATCCTTCGACAATGATATCTCAGTCTCAGGTGCGACCGCAGGCAATTGACCATTATAATGAAAGAATGATAGATACCTTTGCGGTTCATTTTTTAACTTTTATCGAATTATTCTGGAATTCCCATTTTTACCACAGGCCATAGAATTGGTGGTTATTATTTGTGTCAGTGGGGAAAGGACTTCGAAAGTTAAGGCTCTTTTGAAGGAAACAAAAACAATGACAATAACATTGCCATGTAAATGTGTTTATTGATTTTCTTGTGATATAACGCTGTTTTTTTTTCTGATTTTGACCCGAATAATTGAGAAAAAATTAAAGAATGGAAATTCCTTAGGTTTTTGGGTGAATTAAAGATATTTTCGATTGGAAAAGTCAGTAAGGGTAAAGTTCTTACATTTTCTATAATATCACACGTTTAAAATTGTGATAATTATTAAATATATTAAGTATCAAAGATCATATGCACAAAGTAAACGTTTGCTTACAAAACGGAATCAGCGAATGTCACTTATTTCAACTCACAAAATCAATAATAAAACCTCATAAACAAAAAGTTGTGATATTAAATAAAATATTTAAATAAAGAATTTATTAATCTAAGTTACAATGTTAGGTATAACCTCAGCAAATATTAAATATTTGTATGTGTATGTGTTAAAATTACTAATGAATTAAACATTTATAATAACCAAACTTAATGCAATGGACACATAATGATTACAAAATTGAGAGAAAAGGTTAAAAATACAAAAAAAAATTAAATTAGCTATCACAGCTCTTAATATTTTTTTACAATATTACACGACGGAAAGTGTGATGTATCACATTGTCTCATAATAAACTTTTTATTACAGAACAACGCCTCTTAATAATTAAATAAATTCTAACCTGGGAGAAATATTTAATTGAGAAATATTTAAATATCTGCCGTTTCATTGTTATATTAATAAAGCAAGTTTGAGATTTAAACACAGATCACAGCTCATAATAAAAACGTGTGATGTTAATCAAAGTATTCAAAGTTATTAGTAATGCTAGGTATTACTTCAGCAATTACATAGTATATCTATGCGTTTAAATTATAAATTATTAACACATTTATAACCAAGCATAGATAAATAAAAGAAGTAAACATTCGTTTTGAACCAGATATCACAGCCTATGATTAGGTAAACCTTGTGATATTGATTATTATATCTCACTGAACACAATCTATTATAAGAATTTAACTTTTAAGACACTAGTTATGTAGTTTAGACCAAGTATCATAATATTTTATTATATATGTATTATAATTCCATTTATTTCATTTATCATGGAAAAACAGAGACAAACTGTGCGATATATACATTTCCACTTCAACCTCCCTTAACAGTTGAAAATGCCCATCGTTTGTTATAAAATCAAAAGTTCAATTTTTGCAGTGAGCATCACGGCTACTTAATTCTTGTGATATGAATCAATTCCACTTCCGAGGCATACAATTCATAATAAGAAGCCTTATAAAATATAAATAATCGTCATGCAAAAAAGTTTTGAAGTCATGCTGCTACAGCCAGATATCACAACTGTTACTATAAATTGAAAATTAGGCAAATACAAACAACCCTTCATATTTTTATATGCATGGATAACTTTGCATTACCTTTTATTTATTTGCAAATCTTATAAGCATATGTTTTATTTCGATTGGAAGCAATTTATAAAGCAAATACAAAACAATTTTGTTTTCTTAATTCTTAATTTACATTAGCTTTACCCTATCCCCGCATAAGTGATTGTTATAACACCATTATCCATTACTCTAACAATAATTAGCTTGTTAGGAATATATAATAAAAACGTGTGATGTTAATCAAAGTATTCCTATAAGCAATTCATTCAACTAACGTTTAAGTTATAAATTAATAACACATTCATAACCTTAATAGAAGGGAAACAAAATGATAACAGCATAAATAAGATATGGAAACATTCGTTTTGAACCAGATATCACTGCCGGTACTTAAACCTTGTGATAATTATTATTATATCTTTCTGAACACAATCAATTACCAGATTTTAACTTACAAGACAATAGTTATGCAGTTTATACCAGACAGTATTTTTTTAGTAAGCCTGGTGATCAATTTATTTCATTGAACATGGAAAAACAGGCAAATTGTTCGATATACACATTTCGTTAACGGTAGTTTCCAGAATCTGCCGTAGCGTGAATATTTGATCGATTGTGGACTTTCCTGGTCTGAAACCACACTTATAGGAGCCAATCAGGTTGCTGGTGAAAAATTTCAGGCGTTCACATAGTACTGCAGAGAGGATCTTGTAGGCGATATTAAGGAGACTTATTCCTCTATAGTTGGCTCAGTTTAGAGGGTCTCCTTTCTTGTGGATCGGGAAAATGATGCTAAGGTTCCATTCATCGGGCATACTTTCTTCTGACCAAACTTTAGAGATGAGTTGGTGTATGCATCCATCGAATGAGTGCATAAAATAAAAACGTCCATTTTTGCAGTGAGCATCACGGCTACTTTTCATGTGATTCATGTGATATGAATCAATTCCACTTCCTGGGCATTTACTTCATAATAAAAAGTCTTATAAAATATAAATAATTATCGTGCAAAAAAGTTTTGAAGTCATGCTCTTACAGCCAGATATCACAACTGGTATTATAAGTTGTGATATTGACAATTAGGCAAATACAAACAACCCTTCATATTTTTATTTAAATGGATAACTTCGCAATATCTTTTATTTATTTGCAAATCTTATAAGCATATGTTTTGTTTCGGTCTGACGTAGTTTCTAACGCAAATACAAAACAGTTTTTGTTTTTATTTTTTTAATTTACATGAGCTTAACCCTGTCCCAGCAAATATACGTAAGCGATTGTTATAACACCATTATCCATTACTCTATCAGTAATTAGCTTGTTAGGAATATATTCATATGCAATCTACATGTTCGTTGAATGTTTAGATTTGCAATGACGACAACGTCAGACGACAAGTGTTTTAATTACAATAATCAGAAATATTATTAAGTGCAGTAATGCGCCCATTTCGCATCAAATTATTAAACAAAAAATACGTTAGATATGTTTTTGTTTACAAATTGTTTAAATTTTCCAATGAAAACACGTTGATCTGTTTACCATCAAACGACTTATTTGTTTGTTTAAAAAAAAATTAAGCATTCGGAGATTGATAGTTCTTGTGTTGATGTTGGAAGAACAAAACAACAAAGGGCTTGTTTACCTCTTTAAATATCGAGTGATGAAATCTTTTCAGTTCTATGTCTATCAAATTTGTTTTCTATATCGTCGTTACCTTAAATATTATATTTTACCTTAATGATTTAGCTTTCATTCCCTCATAATTGCTTCTAAAAAAAAGATTTCCCTCTCCTTCTTTCTTCTTTCTATTTCTCGACATCTTTATTAGTTGTATCGAATCGATCGTGAAAGGCTCAGAATATCTTCGAAGTATCGATTTAATCGCCAAGTTCATTTCAATTTTTTCACTTCGAATTTCGAACATGAAAGAATTTTTTCCGATTTGAAAACAGAAACATTATAAAAAATATATATAAAAACAACCTCTGGGAAATTTATTCATATGTAAGATTCGTGGCGGAGTTATTGATGGCTAAAACACAAACACGCTTTACAGCCAACTTCGTCCCGTTACTTATATAAAGGTTCAGAGCGCTGTTCTGTCATCTTGAATGTGAAAATATTGAGAACCTACAGTAAAATTATTATTTTTTTTTTCAATTCAATTCAATTGAGTAAAATATCAAAAGGCGAGCGAGTGTTCAGTAAATTCGAATTTTTTTTTATGTATATTATTCGCTTTGTTACGTTATCCTTACGAACGTCAAATAAATCGTTTGTAATAAATTGCACGAGGGGGTCGCACGAACTTGTTCTTATGCTAAATACTTGCTTATGGCTGTATATATGTATTAAATTAAAAAAAAAATAATATTTTTCGAAAATTCTCTCGTTTTTTTAATTAGTTTAAGACTTTTCTCGGAAAAACTAAGTATGCAATAAAATTTGAAAACGAAATGTCTATCGAGGAAAAAAAATCTTGAAAATCGTTCGAGCAGTTTTTTTTTAAAGTCGTTTTTTTTGTAAACTTTTCGAAAAAATATTTTAATTTTTTTCTAGTATGTCAATATAAGAAAATCTGTAGTTTTCATCTGGGAAAATTATTTAAAAAAAAGTTTTTGAAAATTTTGAAATGCAATATTAATTGAATTATAAATGACTTTTTGTGTGCAAAATTTTATTGAAATCGGAACAAAAGTTTACGATAAAACCGCATTTGAAAAAAAACCGTTTCTATGAGAGGATCCGTTATAGAACAAATTTCGAAAAATGCATTCTTATTGAAAGGTATTATTGTAAAAAAATAGCACCCTGAAAGTTTTAGGAAAATCGTTAGAGCAGTTTTCGAGAAAATTAAACTTTTTGCTAAAAATTATAATTCAGGTACCGTTATTTGAACTTATATATTTGAACTTTTTTAAATTGTCAAAATCGGTTGTAAAGCGTGTTTTAGTTTCTACTTTAATGACATTTTAAACTTTTCCTGAAATAGATCAGCTGTCAAATCAAAGGTTTCTTAATTTATTTAACACTGGGGCTCACAATCACTTCAGAACTCTACAAGAATTAATACGCAACATAGGTACGCTTTTTTGACATTAATTTAGAATCTAGATAGCACATCTATCAAATGTCAAGGAAAATACTTTAAAAAAATCTGAATGATCCTCATTCACAATACTCAAATTGTGTCAATTATAAAAAAATATATATATATAAATTACCAACCGTTTACAAAATCCCCCAAAAAATACCTACATAAATTCTTTAAAATACGTAAATCTACCAAAAACAAACAAACAAACAAATACATGGCGAATAGCTAAACAACAACAAAATCTCCGACGCGACACAAAAATTGCGTACCCCATTTCCATGGTAGGTATTCAGGTTACTATGTTGCTTCATTACCATTTCGGTGAGCCACCTATACTTAATGCCGCCGCCCCCCACAACCCCCTCTTCGGTGTCTTCATCAAAAATAAAACTGTGAATAGCTGACGTATTAAAATATTCTCGTGGCCGGGCAAATAAAAATGTTTGTGCGGAACGTAACGATTGCGTATCTCTTGCGTTGCGAAGCTATGCAAATGATTTAGGCGAGAAGGGTGAATCAAATTGTGAACACACCACACTTTCTAGCAAAACACAAAATACGTTGACGTCTTTTGCTCGGCCTCGGGAATATTTTGATGAGTTTACATCATAAAAAAGCCAAGAACCAACCAGTGTGTTATATTTGTGGTGGACGCCGCGCTGTGTCAGGTTGAAGATGAGGCTAAGTTGACTGGTTCTGAGATTTTTAGGCTGGAAACAGTTTAAAGTAAATAAAAAAGTGGATACTGACCGTCTCCCGGTTTGTTGATTAAGAGCCATTAAATCCATAAAAAAGGCATAAAAGACCGAACAAGCTTAAATTGGAGTTTTTGTATACCTATATTTGTTGCTTTTTACCAATCACGATAGTAAATTTTTTGGCCAAAGCATTTAATGGCCGAAAGAAAGAAACAACAACAAAACAATTTTACTATGACAAGTAGTAAAGAAACGTCAAATAAAAAAATATTCGATGTAGGAAAGTGTGGCAGACAAGACAGTATCGACGCGTTTTTTATTATAACAGTAAAATATATATATGTATACAAATATTTGTTATTGTGAATGTTTACGTTTTTTTTCTTGTTAATCAGATACCTAGTAGGTGGTGCTGGTGGCACTTTCTATGGTATGCTGCGTGTAAACGTAAACATTTGAATGAATGGAATGCGCTGGAGCGAGTTAGGCGAAGAATTTCAAAACACGAAATACTTGAGTTAGTGAAAGTCTTAAGGTGTTAGTTTTTGCTTTTGTTCGTTAATTGGTGTATCTATTTATAGTTGATGATATTTATTCAAAGAATGTTAAGAGAGTCTGGCAAGGCGTTCCACATTCGCGTGGTACGACTAAAGAAAAATCCCTGTACTTGACATTACGTCCGAAGTTGGGCTCAGGGGTATATTGATGGGCATTCCTTGCAGTACGAGTATTACGGTTGAATCGTTTCAGGGGAGGATTGCAAATGGCTATTTCGATAGAGCATTCTTTATGGAAGTAGCGATAAAATAATGAAAGGCAGGAGACATTACGTCTGTGCTCCAGAGGTGTAAACGTTTCTGTTATTGTTTGATCGCCTATCAATTTTTAAGCTCTTTTTTGTATTCTATCTAGAAAACTCAAGTGGGAATTATACTCAAGCTTAGGGCGAATATATGCTTTATATACTGTTGCCTGATCAGACGGGGTGAAGAACTTCTTGCATCTTCGAAGGAAGCCTAAACATCTCGCAGCATTTCTGGCAACGTCAAATATGTGGTCATTCCACATTACACATACCGAGAACTGAGAGGTGATCGGTTTCCTCAATGCATTCTGCTTAATTTTGTCGTCAAAAACCTTTAAAATAAGTTATCATCCTACAAAAATATATGGGCGCACTTTCATTTAACATAAAGTTATTTGAGAAATAAAAAAAAAACAAAAGCTTGACCAAGGAATTCCATACCCGTGTAAAATGCTGAAAGTGTCAGTAAAGCCCCATTGAGTCAAAAAGTTTTTATTTGTTTAAAATTCGTCATGCAAACATAAAAATCGAGCACGGCACATGCAATGTCCATCATGTCGCGGTAAATGTGACAGCTTAATATTGCCATTTCATTTTAAAACCTTCGAAATGACCGCAGCAACATCTTTGCTGTCCCATAATTCTTTTTTTATTTAAAAAAACCTGTCTCCTCGTAATAACTCAATTAGTTTTGTTGAAGTAAAAAAAACGAATAGTAAACATATGACAGCTGTCAAAATAGAGCAAACAAAAAGAAAATTTTACAATTTACCTCAAACCAATTGCAACCCGCACACGCATAACAAAGAACCAAAAACTGTGCCGAACATGGACTAACAAAACCGTTTAAAGGCTCTCCTAACAATGGTCATCATAATAGTCAACAACGACAGCATAGCCGACGTTGTCCATCATAAGCTGCCATATCTGCAACTAGCCAGCTAACTAGCTTACTCGCGTGTGCATTAGAAGAACTGCACACGCCATGTTGTCGGTATGAGTTCTGCCCTTTGACGTATAAACAGTACACTCATTATTATTTTGATCATGGGTTTCAGCTTTACCTCTGCGCTGCTTGAAAGAAAATGAAGATTATGGAAGGTACAAAATGAACAAACAGCAGGAGTCTTCTAGAATTCCTAATTCCAATCCCCAGAAGACATACATACATATAAGTATACACATAGAAATCAAACATCAACAAAACTGGTCTCTTGGCGACCAAACAACGACAACAACGTCGATTTCTTTGGCTACATTTGTAAGGCTCGTCTGCGTTAAGCAACCTACTCCTCATTATATTCCTAAAAACGTGACATTGGTATACTTTACCATTGTCGCGTTGGTAATTTGTGATGATTTTCCAAAGGTAAGGCCCCATTTGCATAAGTCATTACATGCAATGGCTCTGGCAAGAAAAACACAACATACTCTGATTGGGGCACAATCGATGGGTAACATAGGAGGATATCCAAGGGAACCCCGCCACCCTGTTGTCTTTGAAGTTGATGCAGTGAAGTAATGTAAACCCACTTAAAAGTTATACCTTAACGGTCTAAGGCTTCTGCCAAACTTTCACATGGACACAACAAGTAGTAAACATACATGTGATGGGAATGGAAAAAAAAAACAAAAAAAGAATCAAATGTTGATGCCTCCCGTCAAGCTCCAACCTAACCATGTATTCCATTGCAACGGGGCGGCCGTACAGGTCTTCCATCATCATAGCTAGAAGCGCGAAAAATGGGAATGCGCCGTTATGCAACGCGAACGTAATACCACATGCAACAACGTGGAGTAAGGTAAACATTACTTTATACGCCCGGGCCGGCCGGCCGTTTCGTCTGGAGGAATGAAATATATATGTGTGGATGGGCACACAGGCACAGATATAAATTCATAAGTAAACTCGGTCACACTTTCTTCGAGGAATCGTTAGGCTCCGTGACATTTAAGGTAAACATTGTGCATACACATTCAATTGAGTTCTTTGTTTGCGTCAAAGTTAATGATATGCATATAATGTAGAGAAGATTGGGTCAGGAGTATTGGGGTGGGAAAGAAGAATATTAAGCAACTCTTTACAGACGACAGGTGGCGTAAAGTTGATTTGTCCGTGTACATAGGCGGTGATGAATGATAAATAATAAAGAACAGGAAATCCAATGCAATTTTTTTAAAAAACGCCAAAGAGCCCTACAGACGAGGTGGGGGGTGATTTAAGAAAAGAAAAAAAACTATTAGAAATCATTTTGTATCGCTGGTTTGCTAATAGACGGAGAGATGACTGCAGAGCTTGCAATCTCTCTTCGCAAGAAAAGATTTCAAAGTGACAGAACACAATGACATGTGTCACTTTGACGAAAGTTTCAAATATACTAAACAAGCTTTTGATCTAAAAAAGCTTGTATTTAAGCTAAAGAAAAAATCTATATCAAATTAAGCATTGAGGACGGACAAATTTTTCATACCCTCCGTCCTGCAAAGCTAACTTCCTTGTAAGAATTTTTGTTTTGTCTTCGAAAAGCTTTCTTTTTAAGAAATCACATTTTTCCAAAAGCTGAAGCTAAGGTTAAAACAAAAGGTAAAACACTTGTCATTTCAGCTCGTAACAGAACTGAAGTAATATCAGATTGTATCACTCTTTTTTATCTCTTCTCTGTAAAGTATAAAGCTTTTGGTGCATAATTTTGACGCTCTTTGTGGTGTCAATTTTCAGAATATTTCGAAGATCTCATGCCTTTTTTTATTCCTCAAGTGCCAAATGGCACGTCTTTTTTATCAAAGTCAATTGTCAAATTCTTAAGAAACGAGTCGTTTTCGAATCGAACAAACAATTCGAAGATTCCATTTAGAGAAAAAGAGTCAAACAATTCATGAAGAGAAAAAGAGCTTTCCGATTTTTTATTTTAGATAGTCAAGTACCAAACCCTTCGGAAATAAGTCGTTTTTGAATCGAACAAACATTTCGATGATGTCATGTAGCCTTATTATATTCAGTTCTTTTTATCGAAGTCAAATCCTTCAGAAATAAATTGTTTTGGAATCGAACAAAGTTTTCGAAAATGTCATGAAGAAAAGAAGATAAATCTCTCTTTTTTCATAGTCACGCCTTCGGAAATGAGTAGTTTTCGAATCGAACATAGATTTCGAAGATGTCATTTAGAGAAAAAGAGACGTGTAATTTTTTTTTATAAAGTCGTGTGCAAACACTTCGAAAATGAGTCGTTTTGGAATCTAACTAATATTTCGAAGATGTGATGTAGAGAAAAAGAGTCATGTCAGTTTTCGTTATCAAAGTCAAGTGTCAAATCTTTCGAAAATTAATCTTTTTCGTATTGAACAAATTTTTCGAAGTTTTCATTAAGAGAAAAAGAGCTGTGAGTATTTTTTGTATCATAGTCAAGTGTTAACCTCTTTGGAAATAGGACGTTTTGGAATCGAACAACAAACAATTTTAAAGTTGCTCGATCAAAAATGACAAAACTATCGGTCGACTACATGATTTTAATTCTATTTGAATAATATAAACTTATCTTTTGGTTTTTCTCATGAAATTGAGAGCAGGTGCGATGAAAAATTATAGAAATTTGGCTGATGTCACTGGACACTCGTCTCTAGGGACCAAAATCATGATACAATGTTCTTTTCAGATGAATCTTTGTCATCTGAAATTTCATTTAAATGCATCTGGACAATAGGAAATAAAATCTGAACAAAAAAAAACGAAATTATTGATTTATCACGTGCCAAATGGTGAAGATTAAACAATTTGCCACACAAAAAAACAAGCAATCAACAAATCTGCCAATTGCTTATACCAACACTTAAAGCCATTAACTTGCAATCAAAAAACTCAGCTGGCTGCTGCGGTCCACCATTTCGTGACGAATGTGCATTAAAATCGAGACTATATCTAATTGTTGCAATTTTGCGATAATTTTATGCTTTCACCCAGCTTCTGCCATCTGTGATGACGATGGCGAACTATTTTTGTTGATTGCTTAAGATGTCGATGATGGATTTGATTCATATTTTGAATTGTCGGTGGCCGGGATGATTTTGATGATGATGAAGATGACGATGATTTATCGCAAAGCGAGTTGTTTTCAATTAGCTTTTCAAGATTTATCATTAAGAGTTCGCATAACAAAAGAAGCAAAGACACGATAGACAATAGCACTCTGGCACTAGAGATAATCCTCTCACTTTACCTCTATTAGACCGTAACAAATTGCCTGCAGAGTTGCATTTCCTTTTCTTTCTATTGCGCTAACGCGGCGGCGCGGCGCGGCGTGCCGGCTCAACGCGAATTCAATACAAACAGTCCTTGTCCGGCTTTGGCTTTGTCTTCGCTAACACCACACGCTTTGCTACAAACTCCTTGGTTGTCTAATTTATACGTCAGTTCGTCAAAAGAGAGGGTCTGAAAGAGAGGTAGAAACACAAACGATCATTGCGAATGAACACCTCTGCCTTTTGGCTGTAATAACATTTTATAGCTTAGCTACTGCCATTGCACTGCAGGGACACACGGACAACCAACTCTTGAAGCTATTGTGCGGATCAGGAAACAGCAGATAGTGTTTATGTACCCCCCGTTGCTGGTGTATGTTTTGTCCGTTATTGGCCAACTTCTGTGAGCTGCTGATGACGATGGCAATGATGATGATGATGATGATTATGACGACGACGACGACTAACTGGATGATGTCTTCGTCTTGAAACAAACTCTCTTCGTGGTTGTTGTCATCATCACATCATTGTCCAGCATTGTGGTCCATGAGGCACAGCTCGGGCACACAAAACCAATTCGTTGTCGTGTCGTGATTAAAACGCGATATTTTTGCGTTGATTGCGCCTGGGAAATTTCATGATTTCCTTTAAGGCTTTTCTCTTGATTATTATATTGAGATACCGCTATAGGACTGCAGAAATCGAAGGAGTTTTCTTTATGTTTTTAACGTGAAGAGAATGGTGATATCTATAGTGAGAGGAACTCCTTCGAGGCAGTTATTATAGGAGCGGAGTCTTGCCAGTTCTTGTTATTTGGGTAAGAGTTGGTCTTTAGGTTTCAGTGGTGAATTTGTTTTTGTAAAGCATTCTGTGTCTTGTTATTTAAAATTTAGCATTATTTTTGTTTCTATTAGTTGGCAAAAAACATCAATTTTAGCTAAAAACACATTTTACATACAGATTTTGTATGGCAGGGGTCTATAGTTCTTGATCTTTGATTACTAAATTCCTGTTATCCATACGTGTTATAAGACTAAATATTATCTTTAAAAAAAGTTTGAAACACTAAGAAAAACAAATAGAACTTCGCTTTGTTTCCCTTTAAATTTTGTTCATCAAATTAATTCCACCCTGGCACCGATGCTATAGCGCCAACTTTTCAGAAAAGATTTTATGAAGCTACATATATGAATGACGTAGTTGGAGGAATCTATATAGTTGGGTTATATTGGGCACGCTCAATGAAGCGTGTCATAAGGTTATTACATTATAATGAAGATGATGATAATGATGTTGCTAATGCTGATGTTGGTGATGTGGAGATTCCTGTGGTCTTGTCTTAGCAAAATGTAAAAGCAGAAACTGGACTTCAGTACGTGTTATCTGTGCGGCAGGAAATTGGCGCACATTGGTTGAAAAATATCTATAACAAGAGATCTTTTGTTTCAATCGGCTGTGGATTGTTTTTAGTTAACATTATGTTCCCGCTAAATTTCAAAATTTTGAAACTGAAGATTTCACATGTCAAAATTTGCAGTGAGTAGGAAAGAGAAAACAATCTAATGCTATTCTAATTCAAACGAAACCTCGAATTTCAACTGAGGTTTGCAACGAATACTCTGCATTTGCTCGTGCGTTTGGGATTTCGAAATGTGAAAAATCTAATTTTTACGTAATGCTTTATCAAAATTACTTTAATTCTTACATAACAATTTTTTCCACGCATCCACTGCACCTTCGTTTGTGTCGAGCACATGTAAAAAGAAATAAGAAGGACGGGTGCGTTCGGTTAATGGGTGCATTCCTTAATTTAAACGATGTTTTGATACTGTTATTGAGCAGCTTTTTCGATTTTTCTTTTTCGTATTTTTTTCAAACTAGATCTATTCCGATCACTTAACGTTGGCATTCGTATTCGTACAAGACATACTGTAAGGTAAATGCATGTACAAATGCTATCTATCTTTCTTATTGAATTCTTACTTTTGTATAAAGTTTATTTATTATTTCGTAAACAGATAAATTAGTTTTGTCCGATGGCTCAAAGATCCACAAACTGAACTGCATCCTTTGCGGCCATTACATTGTTGCGTCGTCGTCGGTCGCCACTGTGGCTCGTACGACCAAATCTACAAAAAAATATCATTAATCTTCATTACTCTTACAGGAAGATGCTTGAGTTATCTTACCTCGCTTGGGAGATCAATGTAGAGACAAAATACACTCATGTGCGTTTTTTTCGAAATGACATTGAAATAAATTGTAATTTTCTCTTCGCTTCCTTGAGTTTTTTTTTTCTTCTACTTGTTTTCATTTATTCATACCTCTTTTATTTCAAAACCAGAGGTTTTTTTTAAATAGTTAAAAAGATTGTGTTGTTAAGAAAAATACTAAAAGTTTTGATTTGTATTTTGTAGTATACTTACATTCAATTATTTATTTTAATTAAATTATGTGTATAACTTTCACTTCGTGCTTGTAAATTGTTTTATTACCTCATAAGATATATATTTCATTCCAGTTGAAAGGAAATTTTCTTTTGCTTTTTCTTCTATGATCTACATACAATAAACAACTACTGTCTGGATTGGAACGGCAGTAATTTTTCATGCTGGCAATAATTTGACATTAGTGGTAATAAGTTTAGTGAAAGTTACCAACAATAAAATTTGATGAATTACCGTCTATTGTATGAGGAAATAAATGGTGCAATTTTTTGACGTTTTTTGTTTTAATGGAAAATTGATTTATTTTGTGCAGACACGAACATTGCAGGAGGGGGAGAACTGCAAAGCCGTCAGGGAATGCAATTGCATATACTATCATTTATTAGATGGAAGTTTGAGTCCTGTCGGCTTGAAGAAAAGTCAAGCAAAAATTGACATCAATATTTGATGGAATATCATCATATTACTTTCCAATTATATGTTTTTGTTTCAAAACAATTTCCAAAGCTCTGGCTCTTAGCAACGCAGAGCTGCACCCAATTTATATACACATAACCTCAATTTATTTGTTACGTATTGCAATTCACTAGGTATTTATGTCAGTCAGAGAAGCAAAGAAATGGCAATTTGTTGCTCTCATTTTAAATGTAGGTGCGGTTTTTTTAATAAGCTCAAAATATAAATAAACCAAAACGCACACACAAAACAAAGTAATTTAACCAAACCGCAACATGTGGAGTGCTCAAAATATGCAAGAAAAATTGAGAAATGTCATCAATGAATCAAATCGAGGTGTGTGACAAGAAATATGTAGTTTATTTTTAACTTTTCTTTGACTACTATTTGCTGAAGTGTGACAAAAAATACTGTCAATGTCATTTCACGTTCCTATTTTGTGGTGGGTCGCTGCTTAAATCATGATTTAGTGCTTTCAGAACAAAATTATTTACATATTGGTGGGATCGATGAACACATATCGCTCATTTACTTTAAGACTGTCATAACTCAAAAAACGCAATTTTTATTTTTTTGATGCTGAATTATTTGTTTTGCCATGCTTGATATTGTGTGAAATGTTCATATTAATATCTTGTTTATGTTCGGCATTAGAAGATCTAACATTTCACAAAATTTAAAGCAATGCGAAACGAATAATTCAGCATCATATAGCTAAAAACTGCGTTTTTTGAGTTATGGCAGTCTTCAAGTTTATTAGCGATATGTTGAATGAGTCTCAAAACAACCCTTTTAAATACAGCTTTTAAAGATCTTGTTAAAAAATTAAAAGCTCAAAAATAAAATGAAATTTTTAATTAGCTAGTTCTAAAGAGATGATAGCATTTCAGCAGCTGTCTCTAGCTTTTCAATTTTTTTGACGACTCAATTAATTAATAATAAAAGTTTATCAATTAAGGAATCTGCAGTTTTGTTCTATAGTTTCCGAAGTATTTTCCAGGCATTTACTTAAAGTCTACTGCATTTGGGTCAAACGGATTACTTCCAAATTTTCTAAAGGCTTGTGAACAGTTTTAAACGATCAGTTTTTTTCTGAGGAACATTTTCAAAACTCCGGTCAAGTTCATCTTTGTAACGGCTTTACCACTGGTTTCAGGCAAACTATCCAGTGATCCAATCTCTTGGCATATTTAAACAAGTAACATTAGTGGATTGCGTATGTATGGGAAAACAATTCCATTTGTACTGAAGATCAGAAGAAACTACAAGTTTTCTCTTTCGATCGATAACTTCATATAAATTTCGAAAATCTCTCGGACCGATATTTTGTGAGAAGGGCCCATTCAAAATGCCTTTCTCATAGATAGTTATCCAAATAAAAGAACCATTCGCAAATTCTTTCTTCTGTTACGATCGCTCAGGCCTTCTTTAAAAAATCAGACACTCGTAAAGATAACTCTATATGTCGATTTCAAAAATTATAGTACCACTTCTTTCTAGGTCTTCCTAAAAAGTTTTTCGCCTTTTGTCTATAACGATGTTTTAGTTCACATCTAAGAGGTCGTTTGGTTTTTGGCGAATCAGAATTTGGGAATTCCATTAAGCCACGACTTGTCTTTCTTCAATCTCTTTTCGCACAGTGGAAAAACCCATTCAAGTAAGCCTATGTACCTTCAATTCTTCCACTAATCTCGGGAAAGAAAAATTATCCTCATGAATCCGCTTTAAAGCATTTACTACAAAAGCTTTACTATAATGTTTGGTAACTTTCCTTTATTGAGTTATCGATCTTAAAATAAGAGTTTAATAAAAAAATGCCAGGTTATTTTTTTTTTAATCTAGCTACACGAAAATGTTCGGACAAAGCGTTCCAAAATTGAACCTGCTGTTTTTCTTGCAATTTTCATTACTATTGATACAGAACAGTTAAAAGATTTTTAATTCCAATTACACTCGTATTTATGTAGGTTTTCCAATTAGTTTTAAAATAAAAGTCTAGGAGGTGTAGTTATTTTGATAAAAATTATAAGGCAATTTATTTACTTTTTAATCTCTGGCGAGCGACCAATCTTTACTAGATGAGTTTGAAGACTGAACTTTAAAATAAAAATTTGATTCTCTTAAGTGGGAAACTGGTTGATTAAATGCATGTTTTTTCCCTTCCCACGTAGTTCGTTCGTATTTGTATTAGTCACCAGTGCTGCCAGTAGAGTTAGTTAGTGTTTTTTTCATGTCGCCGCTTGCCAATCACACTGAAGGAAAGAAATCAAAATTAACGAGATTGCATATATTCGAAAACTAGTGTCCGAGATGGAAACATGACAAAATTATTATTGTTAATTAAATTAATGAGTTACTTCCAGCAGTTTATTTCTTTCAATAAAATATTAAGCAATCGAAATCAGCCTAGTGTCTTCGCAAAACTGATTTTTATGTTTGACATATTTAAATTGTAGTTGATATTTGATATACACAAAATTTAAGAGCATTAATACAATGCCTATATTCCAGTTTGTAGAATAAGTAGAACTTAAACAATTAAAAAAAAGAGTTGGTTGTCTGTAGAGTCGATAATTTTACGTGATAACGTCATAAGAAAACATTGATGGCGCCAACACCAACATACAGCGCGTTACAAAACCCTCTCGTTAAATTCACACACATTATTACATCTACTTTCTACTTTAACAAAACTCCGCCTATTTTGTATTTCTTTTTCTCTTGTTCTTTTTTGAATTTGAATGGAATTATTTTGGGAATTTGTGCCTGTTCTTTTTCATGTTCGCCTGGTGCTTGCGATCGATTTTGGTTGGAAGAACCACAGTCATGTTATTTCGTACGTGTAGCCTGTCATCGATTTATAAAACGTTATCACGTCAAAAATAAAGTTTGGTGTGAATGCGTTTTCCAACTCCTGAGAGTGGAATTATTTTAACAAGATTTCAAGATGGTGGTCATACTAAGGTTAAGATTTCACATGTCAATGTCAACATTTGCCGCGATTGTGAAAGAGAAAACAATTTAAATTTTGACATGGGAGTGTTTTATTCTTTAATGTTTTTTTACTGTTTGTATCATTTTGCCTTGCTTTCGCCATTTTGTGACCGATCAGAATATAAAAAGTTTTGTTATTTTTGACAAACTTAATTTTTTTATGAGATTTCGGTCAAATTTAGCATATCGTAATCCCAAAACGTATGGGAAAATGTGTGAATTTTGTTTGAATTATCAGATTACGGATGGAATTCAAGATCTCGTTTTACTGGAAACATAATTTTATTTGACAAGATCGATATTTACACTATTTCGAAAGTGGTGCATTGGCCTGTCTTATTTGATATCACAAAGAAATATTTGTTAAATATCTATTGACATTTCAAAGTGCATTTGTGTAGCTTGATTATAACATAGACCTATTTAATGATCGTACGTTCAATTAATGTTAACCAAAGAGTGTGTTAGTGTTAGTTGTTTGTCAAACAGATACCTAAACATTGTTTTGTTAATACAACCATTTTTTTTTTACTTTCAGCTCACGCAAACGTCGGCCATCATACACACAAGAAGAACGTGATAATTATTTAACTCAATGCCGGGATGATGACGAAATCAAACTGTGCAATGCTGCGTTGGTACTTATGCATCTATCTGGATCTCCTCTCTCACCTAAAGGTTATGCTAATAAAGAAAAACTTTACAGTGTCGTTAACAGAAGTGTCAATAATGTCTTAATTATAAAAGTCAGTCAGATTTTTATTTTGTTACTTTAAAAACTTAGACATTTTAATTTTGTTTTTCTTAACGGTGTTTAAGATGTTGAAAACAGCCACTTAATTATTATATATTTTTCATTAAAAAAACACTTCTGAATTAAACTAACTGTAATTTTGTTTTGTAATTATTTATTTCATTAATCACAAACGTCAAAATGACATTTAAATACTAACATGCAAAGTGTTGTTTTTGCTTATTTTTCTTAGATAATCTTAACTCAATACTCGGTTCAAGTCCAGGCAGTTCTAGTGCCTGGAGTTCTGGTTCATCATCGCCGCCATTAAGCGATGATGGCAAAATATTTGCAAATCATCTATTGGATAGTGCTCGTATACGTACAACATCACTGTCGACATCAGATGAGGGCATTGTTATGGATTATAGTGATGATGCACCGCGCAAAAGAAGGGTAAGTTTAACTATTGCTTTTTCTAATTTTTGTTTAACCTTTTCGCACCAATTTTTGTTTAAATATGCTTTTGTTTACCAACCACTTCTCATCTTGCTCTTCCTTAAATATGAAAATACAAACGTCGAAAAGATAATATTTAAAAAAAAAATTATAAACAGGGACTTTTTGGCATCCAAATTAATTTGAAATAATTGGCCGAAAATGTTTATTTTCAAATTTTTTCAAATGTTTAACACCATTTACCTGTCCTCAGCTATTTTTCATATTTATTTGTTAAATAACCTAATAGACATAAAGGTATGTTCATTAATCGACATATGTATGTTTTGTTAGAACAAAACTGCATATGTTAATGATTTGACAGAACTAGTGATAAGGATTTAAATTAATTAAAGCACATAAGAATTTTTAGTAGATTGCAATAATTTTTACCAAAAACAATATATTTGACATTGAATACAAAAATATGGTCACTTACTATGGTCTAAGAAGCTGTTCAATTGTTATTTATATTAAATAGTATTATAACCTTGTTTCTCACGTGTGATTGATAATACCTGTCAAAACAAAATGCAGACACAACCTTTTTTTGGGCAACACACTCAAAAGTCAGACCTCTCAAATTATAGAACTCTCAATTCTGAATTAACCCATATTTATTTGAAGGTTAAGAAGAATAAATCTTCGAAAAAAACTTTTATTTAAATCAAAATGACTGTCAAAAGCACATTAATGGCGGACTCAGGGTAAAATTCTATCTTAACTTCCTATTCAATTAATATCCAAATACAAGGTTTTCCCCAACATCATACCCAAGATTGAACAAACAAAGCTTACAAAATTCATTCTCCAAGCTCTTTCGAACAGACAGACAAAATGTTAAGGGTTATTAATAGTAGCAAGGCATAAAAGCTTAAAAAAATTTGCCCTTCGTGGTGGCATCATAGTTCTAGCATGCATAGCATAACTAATGTTTATTTTTCAATTCACCATCACTATAATATTTCTAAACTATATTGCGCAATATACATATACATGTGTTTCTTTTCGTTTGCATTTCAATTCATATGTATATTATATTCGTTTTTGACAACCTTGAGTTCAGATTTCAAAATAGCTTAGCCTAACGGAGAAACTATTTGTGGTGATGCCGCCCTTCAAAGATTAACAACAATTTTGTCTACATTCCATGAAATCATCTTTTTCAAAAAAAACATTATCTGTCATCATTAAAATTATGACAGCTGTTGAGAAATAGATTTGTTTAGTTCGGTGTGTATAACTTGGGTTCAGCAACGTCATGATTGTTGTTTTGAAAGCAATTCGCCATTGAATTGGAACTTCCGCGACAACGAAGTACCGACGACCGACGACCGACGACTACTTAACGTTACATATGCGCCAGAACAAATTAAACTCACATTGATTAAAAGCGTATTGTATGATAAATAATGTAAAAAGTGCTTCTTCGCTTATATAACCTACAAAAATAATATACGAATGATATTTATGTAATGGCGGCGAGGCGGCTTTTTGTTTCACTTAATCAAAAACCTGGAATAAATTATAATGTTTGCTTTGTTTAACCTGACATTGACCACGTAATGACGTAAAATCTTTTTATCTGGATTATCATTTTTAAAATGCAAACAATCCTTAGGAATGTTTTAGGCATAAGTTTTGTATTAATGTTTTAAACTGTCAAATTGATTTTTTTCTTCCCAAATGTGTGCTGTGACAGTCAACATATACCTTTTACTCATTTGACAGTACTTATAACCGGCGCCACAAACTTCCTAAGTTGTTCCTTCAAATCACATCGATGCTTAATTTAAATGTCAAAAAGAACGATATCATCCCAAACTTACTTCCTGAATTCCCCCTATTCAATTGTTGTGACCATTTGTCTTTCACCTCTCATTACACGATTATTTTTACATGACATTTCCCTCTCACTCAAGCTCGCATGCAGTGATCTCCATCACCAAACAATATTCAACTTTTTCCGAATGTTCGTTGCACGTCATCCATTGACGATTATCGTGCAACAGTAATTTGTCAATATCAATAAATCACACCGTTTATGTGATCAAACAACAACAAATAATTCTATACAGCTGCTGCACGTTTCTGCCACAGTGTCGATCAAACGATATAGTCCCAGTGGGACTAAGCAAGCACACCTGAAAATGATCGCTTTCTTCATTTTCTTATTTGTACATGACTTTTCTTATAAATACGTCGTCTACAGCTTTCGGAGAATGTGAAAGACAAATAAAAAACAGCAAAATATTGTCACGCTACCGAGTTACTTAACATCTCTAATAGATAGCGCTGTGTAAAAGTATTTGCTAGACCAAAAGTTGAGTGAAAATGTGTTTTGCAATAAGAAATCGCTCTATTCACCAGAGGCTGGCAATTCACCATATGTTGGAATGTACTGATTGTTAGTTGAATAAATGACCTTTCGAATTGACAATCAATTAGCCCCAGATGAAATCAACAACACAATCCAAAGATGACTTAGGTATAGGTTGTTAATCTTTTAGACTACCTTTGAACACTTGCCATAAAGAAATAAAAAAATCTGATAGATACTCACTTCATTTGCGTTCCACTTCCCGCTCGACACCGACACTCCTGCTTCCTATTACTGTGTGCACTCTGAAAGTGTTGGTAATTTTTAAATAAATTTTTAATGGAAAATATGTAACCAATTGAACAGGCAATTGCAATGATGACAACGCTTGAAGGATTTATGTGATTGCTTTTAGATAGTTTATCATCTTAGCCGCTAGGGGTACATTAATGATATATTTGTATGACTTGATTATGGTGAAATTGAAATTCTTTTTTGATGTGCTATCAGGAAGTCAGAAGATATATTAACTCCCTAGGAAGAAGTTTCTCGATAAATTGAACTGACAATATTGATCTTGTCACTTTGTTGACATCTAAGATCTAACACATGTAATTTCGTCTGTCACTTTGTGTCAAACTAAAAGCGGAATAAAATTGTCATTCTGTCTGAAAGAAAGCGAGAAACTAACAGCAGCGAATTTGGAATCAAATTCTTAGACTTTTTTACGAGATGTCATTAAATCTTCTGTTGTTTTGTTCACATGTGTAATTTTCTCAAAGAAAAAGTTCGTCACTTTTGTCATATGTCAATTCAGACAAATGACAGTATAAGCATAAAAAATTGCGAACATAGAATTTATGAACAAACTTTACTTGCTGTCAAAACGTTCTTTGACATAATTGCAAATGGTTATGCTACAAAACAGACTCAATAAACAAAGGCGTTAACGTTAAGTCGTGGAAAACATTGTAAAGTTGTAAGCTGTGTTAATTTGTCAAATTCTTTATGGAAGGATATAATAAAAAAAATTACGAAGGTACAAACATATCAATGTAAAAAATAAGTTTTTGGAGCATGAAACACGAATGAGCAGATAATAAGATTAATAAGTTTGACCTAAAAAAGTACCTATGTACATATATATTTTCAATATCGAACAAGTTGTGCACAAGAATTGTTTTACAATGTAGTTCCTTTTTCTTCATTAGGCCAATAACCGCACTCATGGAAACTTTCACTTGTAATTGTAACGTACATTCACTGAAGAATCAACAATTTAACTTAGAGATACGGACCTACGATACACGAAAGATTGCCCTCTCTCTCATCCTTTCTTTCTGACTCATGATAACTAGATTTTGAACACGTCTTTAACAAATTTGCAATTCCAAACATCTGAAAGAATCCAAATTCAATAAATGGCGCAAAAGACGGTTGCATCGCTTTATTTTTTTTTAACTGGCTCCCATTTGCGAGACCATTTGCTTGTATCCTACACATCTGTCAAAGTCTTGTTAATGTGTCATTTGACATTGCGAAAATTCCAGCATGGTTCAGAGATATCTAAATTCTTAACATTTTATGTGAATAAATTTTCTATCCGAATGACATACATGTGTTTATATACATAATTAAATTTTACAAATAATATTCTCCTTTTGTCACTGGGTCACTAAATGTTTTGCTCCTTGGCCGAATTTTTTATTGCTTCTTTATATAGAACTCATTTCATTGCAATTTCCGACACCCACACCACATTTCTTTTGTGCCTAAAAGTGTATAAGCAAAACGCATCCGTCCTCCAGAAAAAAATATTTTTTTTTTATTACAGAGAAATGTCACCATAAATTTTGTTTCACATAAAAGCTGATCCTTTTTTTCTTCTCATTCACAATAAATTTACTTCAAACAGACCACAGATTCGTGGTAAGCATTTTCAGGGCGAATTCTATAAAGGAGTTTCAAATAATACGACGTGGTGACGACTCAGAGACATTCTATGACATACATGTGACAAAAAAGTTCAAAATGGCCATTTGTATCTGCCAATATGAACTTAACCAAACGCTGTCAATGGTTGAAGAAAAAAATAAATTGCACGACTGGATCGCACGTACTTGCTCATATGTGCGGTCACATCGTCGAATAAAATTTAAATAAAATGCACGACTGGGTCGCATGAACTTGTTCTTATCCTAGATAATTGTTTAGTGGGGTGTTTTTTTTAGACGTGTGGTTTTCAAGAAGAAATAAAACGCATATTGTTTAATGTTATGGCCAAGAATCTAGCTTTATTATAAAGATAAGGGTTTACATTATGTTCTAAAAATGATTTCGGGGAAGTGGCCGCCGTGGCTGGCTCGAATAAATTCCAGCCGAGGCCCAATTTTCCCAATCAAACCATTGGGTCTTCTTCGATACTCTGCTCCACCGAAACGAACCATTATTTTGGTAATAAATTTGCACAATTTGCAAACCTTGTTCAGGAGTAAGTCTATTCATTATGAAATCGCAAACCAAACTAAGCATAAAACAAGAGACAGCTGTCAAAAAGACCAATTGCGAAAAAAGTATTGCCAGATTTAAAACCACACGTCTATTAAAATAAAAAAAAATTGTTTAGAAAATTCTTTATTTTTTTTTTATTTAGTTTCAGAGTTTTCTTGGAAAAACTAAGTGCAATAAAATTTTAAAACTAAATGTCTTTCGAAGAAAAAAAAATTTGAAAATCGTTCGACCAGTATTTTTAAAAAGTCGTTTTTTTTTAACTTTTCGAAATAATAATTTTTTTCTAGTATGTCATTATAAGGCAATCTGCAGTTTTCATCTGAGAAAATTATTTAAAAAAATTCAATCCACCCATTTTCAAAATATTTCGAAAATGAAATTTTTTTTAAATTTTTTTTTTAAATCGAAAAAAAAACGTTCAAAATTTTGAAATGCGATATTAATTGAATTATAAATGACTTCCTGTGTGCAAAATTTTATTGAATATTGGAACTATTGGATAATAGTTTACGACAAAACCGCATTTTAAAAAAACGGTTATATAAGAGGTATAGTTATAGAACAAATTTCGTAAAAAATATTCTAACTTAAAGATGTATTATTGTAGAAAATTAACACCCTGAAAATTTTATCAAAATCGTTAGAGCCATTTTCGTGAAGATCTAACTTTTTGTTCAAAATTGTATGGCAGGTACCTAGAGCAAAAATCAAAAACACCCCCCGAGATTCTACCTAACTAATACTATATACCAAGTTTGAAGCAAATCGGCCCATCCGTTTAGGCTGTAGAGGTGCGAACAGGCAGACAGACGGACTCAATTTCCGGACCCACTTTTTTCAACTTCTCTATTATCGTCATGTTTAGTTGTTAGATTATTTTTTTTGCACGAATCCATAACTTGCATTTTAGTACCTAAATCGCAAGTAAAAACTCATTTTGACACGTGCTGCCAATGACTCTTTTCAAATACGTAAATTACTGAATAAATATAGTTTCCTAATCTTTTTTTTGTTTTCGTTTTTGCATCAACTTAATTATAAATTCAGTATCATTTGATACTTGAGTGTCACTGCAAAAAGCAATTTTTCTAATACATTCGTTAAAATAAAATACCAAGTGGTTGATGTTCCCCTTAAACATTTCTCCCCCCACTGGCATGAAGTTGGTGTTGACAATGGAATTCTACCAACAGCCATCTTTCTTAATGCGCCGGTTGTTGTTTTCACTAAGTGCATAACGTAAGGGGCAACACACAAGTTTATTTTTAATGTATCAACAACTACGAACAAAATACTAAAAATATAGTGTAGAACGCCATTATAAGTCCCAGTCCAACTCATGAGAAGCCGACTAGCAATTAAATGAACTTTATAAAGCCCCTTGCTGTTCTACCCCATTGAATTTCTATACATCTCTTCCAATGACCGGCTACACGTGTAGCCATTCTATTCTCTATGTTACTTATAAATGGCAACTTAAAGTCTACTGTTTGCTTAGACAAAGACAGGTATATATAGCTTTTGTATATTGCAATTCAAGGTCGGTTGACGTTTGTGTTATAAATCATGCGGTTGTTATCGGGTGACACCTACCTTTTTTCCGTCAAAGAACAAAAAACAATTCTGTTGCATGTCCGCTTAGATGAAACAATCTATTACATTTCTTTCTATCATTACAAATGAGAAAGATCGCAAGTACCCATGCATATGTTTTTCTAAATTATACCGCCCTCTGTCAAACTATATCTGTCAAAATAAATCTGACATATGTACATTATAACATCTATTTAATCACAATATAGCAGCTATTAGAACAAAGGCAGTCGCTCATAATAATCATCATCAGTTAAGCAAACAATTTATGAGAAAATAAAAAAAGTATTAAAATATAAGTTGTATTACACTATAAAATACCCACACATTATTTGCATAGAGCACTCTCTATACGATGCTGTCAGTTGAAGTGAATGATAGGAAACAAAAGGTCTTAAACTCATACACACAGTCAGCAAATACGGCAGCGCTGATGTCGTTTTAGTTAACACTCTTCTGTCACCTTGAACATGAAAACACTGCACTTGGCATAGATAAAGAAAACTACAATCGGTTTTAATCTTTTTTTTTTTTTTTTTTTTTTGTTCTGTGCTGAACTTGTTGACGTTTGTTTATGTTTGTGACAGCGGAAAGCACAATGAAGCGTAGTATAGAAATAGTTTAGTCATTTTTAGATGACATTTTGCCTTTTTATTATTAGTTGTAAGAAAAATCTCCTGGCGCGACTTTTGATGGAAATGGGAATTGAGATAGTTTATTTTGATGCTGCAAGAATAATTTTTACAAAAATAAAACCATTCAGTGTGATACTCATTATGAAGAGTCCAAGTGAAAAATGTTTGCCAAACATTTAAATTGGTGTCATTTTTAAGGTGACACACAAATACCAGCAATAAAATTCAGATATTTGTTTGGTGGTTGACTGTTTTTTTTAAATCAACCTGAGGATTTGAAATCTCTAGTTCAATCAGAAACACATTTTTAATTTATGTTCCCATCAAAATGAAACAGTTCAGCAAAGAGTTTGCGAAATCTTGCATTTAGAGGACTCCTCAAACATTCTTGTTACTTTCTGGTTTTGAATTTTCTATTTTGACACTTTCGCGTTCATTGAACAAACAAAAAATGCTTTAAATTTAGCCTAAAATTTTAAGGGTCGGAAGCAAACCGCGGAAACTTTTGTCAAAACTAAACGAAACGTCCGATCCGTTTGCCAGATGAACACGTCTACCCATAAATGAACAGAATGGCGCGGAAGTATCATTCAAATTTTCGTCATTACAATCCCCATCAGAAGCCAGCTGTCAAATTTTCGGGTGAATTTTGTATGGGTAGGAATGCAACCGGCTAAAGGCCCAACCGTAATACGCGAAAGAAATAGGAAGCTAGTTTCAAAACCAAACGAAAAATTTCTTTTCCTTCTGTCCTTAAGAAAATACAAGCATTTTTGACATTCTAATAAAACTGAACGAAACTTTATCAAAGTCATTTCGGGTTGGATATACAAATCACATGTACTCGCACTGTTTCGTACAGCAACGTACGTTCCAATTCTTCAATTATGGTTGGATCTTAATTCAAAAAAGCCTTTATTATAAAAAAAAAACTGATAAAATGAAGAAAGTCCTGAAGCATCTATCTATGTTCAGATGATAATAATGATTCCATGAAGGTTCTATTTTCAATGAGTTTTAACGCTCTATTCTGGATTAGAAGTTACCTTTCTGAATATTTGATACAAGTTGTAATGGTCGCTTCTCGCCTTATTAAAATACATGCTGGTGTCCCTCAGGGTTCGTTTTTTTCTCCGACTCTCTTTCTCATTCTTATTAAATATCTCCTAACTGAAACTTCTAATCCACTAAACTGCTTCGCTAACGACAGCTTTTCATACTCATTTTTGGACTCAAAACCATGTTCTTTGGGTGCAGATTATCAACCGCAAGTTATGTACAACTAATTAAAATCTGATCTTATCGGCATTATCAAATGTGGAATAAGAAATCGTGTGAAATTTAATTCGTCGAAAACACAATGCTGTCTTCTGTTCCTCACTAAAATGGCATTTACTCTTGCACCATAAAAGCCGATCATCTCGAAATATATGTACATCACCAACCAACCCTTGTGAAGCGGACACAAGATGTTTAGGCTTCCTCCGAAGTTGTAATAAATTTTTTTCCCCTTCTGATCTGGTCTCTGTCTACAAAACGTATGGTATATCCGTCCAAGTCTAGAGCACAACCCCCTTATCTGAGAGGTGCTCTTCAACTCCCTTGAGTCTTTTGAATGGTATTAAAGTAGAGTATTTAAAATCATTGGATATGATGGCCTCATAAGCCTTCACGTCATTCGAACATCAACGGAATGTTTCATGTGTCCGGTTATTTAAATGATCAATTCTCTTAGAGAATTGAAGCCAGTTAGATTCCGCTTCCAGAAATGCCTACCAATTTATTTATTAATTTCAGTTTTACTGTTAAGTAAAGAGATTAAGAGATTCGTTCTTCAGCCGTACCACTGGAATGTGGATTGTTTTGCCTACCTTTTTTTCATCCCATTATGAAGTTCAGAAGTTTAAAACCAACGTGTATTTGCATCTGCTTTGAAACTCTTAACTCCCTCCTTTTTTCATTAGATTACGCTGTGTTCACCGACATCGAAAGGGTACCCCAAAATTCTTGAATTATATGGCCATAGAAGATTGTGTTCTTTTTCTTTCGCTCTTTTTAGTTCCACTGGCAGAATGTCATGTAATGTGGAACGTAAATTTGTGGGTTCAAATAATTAATTGTTAGATGTTATCGATTTCTACGGTGCTGAAGTCGAATGAAATAAAAACCAAATACTCGTCGTAAATATAAAACTTATATAACTTAAATATTTGCCTTGGGTTCTTAAACAGTTTCTCCAACTTAACTACATAACATCCATGGCGAAATTAACAACACAATACGATCCAATCATAATTAAAAGCAGTCATAAACATCTAAAACATCATTTTCCGATGTAGTATTCCTCAAATATGATATGCCATTAATTTTTGTTTGCAATTTTAACGAAGAAGCTACAAACTTTCAATAAAAACACAAACTTTACTGCCACTTAAAACATCTCTTAGTCAAACCCATAAACTCTTTTCATACCTTGCTTCGACTTCGATCTTCTAGCCAAGGCACTGAAGTTATGATGTTTACACAAGCGCACCGAATCGAGGTTGTAGTTATAATAGCATGCTGGGTTGGGTTGCTCAACTGCAAACGCGCAAACAATTTGAAGTTATAAATCGTAATACCATTTAATTGATTTAGCATTAGATCCAGTAGTTGAAAAAATAATTAGATATAAAGTTTCCAACTAGGTTGCATGATCTCGCATAGTAACATCAATATGAGATATACGTTCTGAATCGGCTGGAATAACAATTTTTGTGGATCACGGAAACAATTATTTGTCTTGTTTTTAAATAAAAAAAAAACTTTTCTTTATCGTGTGCCCGAGAAACAACATGTTTACCACCCATGCCACTATCAATGCGTGGTATTCGAAGAAACAGATCCACTCCCAGTTCCCTAAATATGCATTTCAGACCACCTTCTTTAATTGACGTTGTCAACAATGCTGCGAGCCTTCTAGGTTCACTTCGAAACAGGGATTCTTTTTTTAGCCGCACCATGCGAATGTGTAATGCCTTACCGGCCTCTACTTTCTTCTCATTTTGAAATGCAAAACTTTAAAACAAATGTGCATCGGTTCCTCCTTTTAATTCTTTATTTATTTACTTATCGCCCGCTGTGTTTTACGTAAGGGTAGCCAAAACCCTTATTATATAAAAAAAATAAAAATCCCGCAAAACCAGAACTTGTCAATATAGCAAAAACAAATAGAAAATAACCCAACGCGTATGAAAAATTTGAAGAGGAAAATTACCACAATAATCACAGTCACCTATGCATTGCAATTTTTGCCCGGGAGAGAGCTCTGTTCTCGCCATAGCTATTTAGATAGAATTTATATCTGTGCACTTTCGTTTATATAGTACATACTTTTCCCCAAAGATATGACTGTGTATTGGTGACACGTGCCGAATTCACAATCGCATTTTCAGTGCAGTTTTCTTATTTCGCCGGCCGGTTAACCTACTAACACAAGCTCACAACCATCATCATCCCCCAAAAAACACATAATAAACACTAACATTCACCTAGTCTTGGAGCTGTGGGGTACACACAGATACTATTATAGTGAAATAAAAATCGGAAACTAAAAAAAAAAATTGTTTGTTGCACAATTGCACAACACCACTTGCTTGAGCTGTGCAATATGCAGGCAGGCATGGCATACCGAATACCGATACCGGGCTGTCATTTGATTTATTATATAAGAGTTTTTCCTCGAGAGTGTGTGAGTGCGACACGCGCGGTTCTTGCATCTGTATGTGTTTGTGTTAATTAATAACGAGAGTATAGATGAGTGCTAGTTACTAGATCTTTAAAAAAAACTGCAAACGTGCGGGTATATTTCTTAAGCAACCTTCAAAAACGTTAAAACCAAAAAAATAAAATAAAAAATGCAAGTAAGTAGATCAGACTTCTTAACTTCTCGGCCAGAGTGCATTGTGAGCCCTTAGGGTTCCCCCTTGTGGGCAATATAACAAGGATGCAGTGGCCTGAAGTGATTCAATACGTATTTTAAATGAATACTATGTGTGCACATTTATAAAACCAACAACACACGACGCCGAAGCGACCTTCACTTGCACATGAACTCGAACGTATGTATCTACAACAAAAAGCCAAGCTAAAGCTAAAAGCAGAAACGCTTGCAATTATGCAGTTCTATATTGGGGTATCTACACTATGCACCACCTCGTTGATGCCCACATAGAGGGGGTTGTAGCAAAATCAGTGCCACACGAGAAAAAAAGTCTTATCGACGACGACACGTGTATGGAGGCCGGTTCATTTGATGAAAATAAATAAAAAAAAATCGTTGCCAAAGTCGGGGATATCTAGATACATATAGAAGAGTTTATGTTATGTTGGTTTTTGGCTTCGGTTTTAGCTTAATTGGGGGGATGTGCTGTGCCCGCAAGTGAACTTTTATTTGACACTCAGCGTCATCTAGTTCCGGGAGTGGTGTATAGTTTTTTTGCAAGTATTTTTTTCTTTTTATAATTTTTCGTGGAATTGTGTTTTTACACTACAAAAGATACAAAGATATGGATTTCATCTGCTTGTGTATTTGTATACATAGTTGGGTTTTCTAGATTTCCCAGTTTGTGGGGTATTTTTCGTTTTTATTGTATCCCCTTTTGCGGGGCATAATGTGTTTTTCAAGGTTGAAAAAGCCGGCACGTGTGCACGAAAATTCATAGTTAGTTGTATATGTATGTCAAATAAGGGGTGGTAAAATGATGTTGGGTTTTTTTTTGACGTTAGGCAATTTGTAAAACTATACCCTTCTAGGGTGTATAATCAAAATGTTATTACATTTTTCTTGGATCATCAATTATAGCCCAGAAAACGCAGATACAATCGTTAGTTTCTATTTTCCCTTAAAAAAAAGCTTACTTATTGTTCGTTTTGGCATTCTTATTTTTCGTGTTGAGAGTTTCAGAATTTCTTTGAATTCTTAGTAAGCTATAGACTCTTCTTGATGTCATAGTTCCCAACATTGGAAATTCCTCAAAGGTTTTTCATTTCTTAGGACCCAATATCTATCATGGTCTTCTCATTTGCAAGTAAAGTGTTTCATATTCATGAAGTGTGGCTAAAGAATATACTTGAAAGTGTGTCTTAAATGTAGCTCAAAAGTAAATTGATGGACATTCTTAGTGGATGAATGCATTTGGCTATTTCGATAAAGAATTATTTAAAGAAATAACACTAGAATAAAGGGAGACAGGAAACATTTCGAGGAATCAATTTTTTCTGTTATGCTGCAATATCTCCATAATTTTTAATGCACTCTTCTGGATTCTATTCAGGAAACGCTTATGAGCCCAGATATCAGAATTAAACTCAAGATTTGTTCGAAAATCTTGACAGATCTAACGGGGACAAATATTTCTTGCTTCGTCTTGGGAAACCAATTTCGCAGCATTTTCGCAAAAAAGTTCACTTGAGGGGTACCCCATTTGCATTTCTCCCCTTAAATATTTCACCCGTAAGACTCGTCACGGGACGTACCGTGAAATATAGATTATTCCAAATTCGTGTTGTTCGGCTAAACAAAAATCTCTGTACTTCACGTTACGTAAGAAATCGGACTAAAGCGTGAACTGATGAGTATTTCGAGCAAGACGAGTATTACGGGTAAAATTTGTAAGGTCTGGTACCGTTGAATTAGCAATAAACTGTGTTGAACATTAATCAGCATTTGCTTAGAAAATGACGAAAAAAGTGTCACTGTGAACGAGAATCGGAACCGAAGACGTAGTCAAAGTTCGTACATTTTCTATAAATGACCAAACATTTCTGCTGCTTTTGGGACAACGTTGGAAATTTACTTTTCTCACAATCAAATCATGAATTCACTTTTGGTTTGATACTTTTTGTTATAATCGGGATAACATTTTCAAGGCAATGAGAATGGTATTTGCAATCATATCAGCGTCTGAATCTATGTACATCATTATAGAGAAAGCATAGTGGCAAAGTTACCAAACAAATTGTTGAGACCATTCCAGTTGGCTTTTTCGTATCACACGATTTCTGTGTGAAGGCATTGGGTTCATTTGAATATTTTGGAAAACAAAATATTTTAAGCGCACACTTTCATACGTATCTCTAATCTAGACATTTAGACAGTTAAAAGCTTAGGGAAAATGTAGTAACATCCAATCAGAAAAACTGACAATCTCTTCCAAACGCACCGAAATACAAATTAGCGAACAAATAACATTCTATATGGACGTTAACATTGAGCTTCTCTCAGTTTGATCTCGTATAACAGTACAAGGCCACGCCGTTAAAATCTGTGAAATGCTGAGCTTATATCCACGGCGAAGAATTTACTCATTTACTGAATCGGGTTCTCTTGAACACTTTTCCGGCAGCGAAGGTATTCTCGACCGAGCTGGAGTTTCTTTTGTAGCACGAATCTTGCCTCATTGCTTGCTGCATAGATTTCTTCATTTTATCCACCAAAGGCAAGCTCGCTTTACGAAGATTAAATTTTTCGAATTTGGCAAGTAATAGTTTGTATAGAGCTTGTGTAAGGCAAACTTTTGAAAGCCACACATTTCAAACATTGACAATTTAAAAATTGAGTTTTGCAAGTTCTATACAAGGTGTGTAGATAATGCAATGCGAAAAACTTGTTTAAGACTTGCCTTTAAAGTTCTTATACAAACTAATTATCGCTTATCGAAAAGACCAAAACTTACTTGTAAACGACCAGGCCGTAGCATCCGAATGTAACGTGGAGTATTTATTTTCAATTCATTTACCTCTGATTTTATTTTTTTTTTCAAATAAACAATTTAAATTGATACCAAGGCATATTTTTTCTAATTTGACAAGTAATAGAATATAATGATCTAATACAATGCAAGCTTCGGAAAGCCACTTATTGCCTTTTTATAACATCTAAAGCAAGCTATTAACAATACCTGTCATTAAAAGGCCTCGGTAAGGCCTTTTTATAACATCCTAAACACGCTATTAGCATTAAATGGCTTGCTGAGGCAAGATAATTACAAATATTTATTGCAAAGATTTTTGTTGCTATAAAACCATTCACCAAGTCTTCTAGCAGTTAAATAGGTTGCGTTATCTGCGCCAAATTTACTTGTATTTATAAGGCCTTTTACTGTGACTATATCAGTAAATAGCTTGCTTGGAACCTCATACAAGTTAAATTGTTAGTTGGCCGTTAATAAGCCAAACGGGTGCCAACATTGTACTTACAATCTTATATATATTTCAGTAGCACAATCTTACAATTTGGAAGTGTTGCTCAATCAAATAGGATCAAAGAAAACAAACTTTGACTGATGCAAAACCAAAAGCTCATAAATCTATGCAACTTGCAAATAATATAATTTTATATACATACATACATATTTGTCACTTATAACGATTTCCCAGATTTTCCAGACGCATAACCCGAAACAACCCCAACCCCAACATCAATGTCAATATTTTAAGTCTTCAAATGCCCACTTCAAAAGCAACCCAACAGATGAACGACACTTAAAAAATCTATTACTTTTTTTTCTTCACAATTCTGCAAGTTATTTTGCTGTTAAAATTATTTTTTAACAATTATCTTCTTAAAAACTTCTCTCGGTATATTATGTATGTTGTAGAAAAAAAACTGACATTGAACAACGATTGCCTCTTGACCTCCAACAAAATAGCCTCCAAAAAGAAAGGCGTTGACAAATCTAAATATTTTGACATTCAAACGTCAAACTTTCCACTCATTTGTATGTATAACATCTTACACCCATTATTCACACTCGAAACTAATGGTTTCTTGGAGAACCCCTCACAACACTTATTAATTCCTGAATTTTTCAAAAAAAAAATGCATTAAAGCATTACAATCATTATCCAAGTCTATAACAGCAGAAGAGCGACGGGAGCTCTTTAGTAGAACAAACAAAACGTCAAAACTGGTTCGAATTAAAAATAAAAAAAAAAAATGCAAAAAGAAACTGCACGTGTTGTCAAGGCGAAATATTGCCATGGCTTTGTGCAAATATTCAAGGTCACCGCATAATGCTGACGCATACACATTCATCTTAAGCCCAAACACACATATACCAACACACTGCACAAGGGTTGTGGGCAGAGGACGTGTAGGCACATAATATGCAACGAATATTTGCTGCCACAATCCCCATTATAATAGTTCTGCTCGTTTCCGCTTGGAGTATGCGCCCTAGCAGCTCCAAACACACTCACACACACTTATTAATGGGGAGAGAAAACCGGTTTTGTTACATTCATTGTTATATGCTATCTACCCCCAAACCCAGATAGCACACCCGTTTAGGATGGGAAGTTTTGCCGGTTTTTGTCGTCATCATCGTCATCGTCGTTAGAGAGTTATTTGATTTTTTTTTGTATGAGTTTGGTTCTGTTTGTTGTTTTGTTACGCAAAAATGCCGGTAGGAAAAAAAGTTCTTTCAAGAAGCCGGTTTCAACTTCATTGCGCATGAACGTCACCTTGAAAAAAATGTTCCCTCGCAGTATTGTTTGTTTTTTTTTGTAGGTTTGGTTGTTTTTTACATAATCTTTTATTTAACAAGAGATATAGGTTTGATGATGGGGAATGTTAAAGCTCTCATTATTGTGCATAAAATATTTAGGATGAGTTAATGGGCAAATCGATTTGAGTGGATTTCAAGAATTTTGGAGGATATTTGAAATATTTTGGTCGGAAAATCGATTATTTTAATGAGTTAATGAGCTTAACAAGTGGATTTGGAATTTTCCGTTTCCTTTTAAAATTTCATTGTTTCTTGAATACATATATTTATAGGGTTCAACATAAGCAAGCTACTTTTAAATTATTTAAGCCCAACTTTAATAGACATAAGAAAGCATAAGTTAGCTAAAGCAAAAGTGGCAGTTCTGTTTGCTTAAAAAAAAACAACTCGTCATTTTGAAAATGTGTACTTTATGTTTAATTGTTAATAACTAGAAACGGCTTTGAAGGTGTTTTTTAAGCAGTTACTTACATAAGTATTTAGGTCCTCAGACCTGATAAGTCCGTGATGGATTCTACGCGTCATCATGTGTGATTTCCAGAAATGTGTTTCAGCTCTGTTGCAACTGTTGCCTAGTTGGGCTACAGTTTATAAAGCGTTTATACGTCCAAAACTTGATTTTAACTCACACCTATGGACAGGTGCTTCTCAAGCATCGATACATCTGCTGCATTCCTCCCGTCGTCTCGCAAGGAATGTTCATCCAGTTCAGAAATATAGAGAATTTTTTTTTTAACCGAACAACATGAATTTGGAACCGGCGAGATTTTCCCTTGCCATTACAATTTGAATGAATTCAAAACCAATGTTAATCGACAACTTCTGTCCCTCCTTCCCTAACTTCCAATGCTCTAGCAGTGCGTTAAGCATTATATGGGCAACACAAATCCCTTTTGCGCGCGTTTGAATAAAAAAGATACCAAAAATGAACAACATCAACAACATCAACTTGCAACTTTGGATGCGTTTCTTAGCTCATTCAGTATTCCGACCCTAAAAAAATGTTGGTCCTTCGTCTTCGGTTCCGACGCTTGTCCATAATGAGAACTCTGTGGTCAACTCCCAAGCGAAAGCTGATTTATTTGTACCATTGTTTCCAACAAATTCAACGTTGCCTCAGTGTGATATGGCTCCTCCTGTACTTGATAACGTAAAGGGTTTTCTGGGACAAATATTTTTTCGCGCTCGTTCAGTTGCAAGAGTTCTTAAAGATCTAAATATTCACAAATCCGCTGGCCCTATAGTTCTGAAGAGGTGTGCTTCCACGCAGGCAAAACCACTGTGTAAGCTTTTCCATATGTCGTATTCAACAGGCCTCTATCCAAGAGGATGGAAAACTGCATTTGTCCAGCCCATACCTAAAAATGGCGTATCTTTATCTCCCTTTAACTACCGGCCAATTGCACTTACATCCCTTCTTTCCAAGGTCATTGAAACGCTGATAAACTATCAGATTAAGAAATATCTTGAGACACGGAAACTTCTAAATGACCGGCAATACGGTTTTCGTAGCAAGAGGTCCACTGGTGATCTGATGGTATATCTCACCGAACAGTGGAATCAATCTTTACACCGTTTTGGAGAAAGTAAGATTATTGCATTTGATATTTCAAAAGCATTTGATAGAGTTTGGCATCAAGCTCTTTTATCGAAAATGCGTGCATTTGGAATCGGCGAACCTCTTATTCGATGGATTAGAAACTACCTTTCGGAACGTTCAATTCGCGTTGTTTTGGTTGGCTTCCTGTCTGATAGTCACAAAATAAATGCTGGTGTGCCCTAAGGCTCCGTTCTGTCTCCGACACTCTTCCTTATATTTATCAATGATCTCTTGTCTAAGACTTCTAATCCATTAAATTGTTTTGCTGATGACAGTACCCTCAGCATCTCATACTCGTTTCCACATTCTCTTCCCTGTTCTTAGGATGTGGAATTGCAACGGCAACGTATGATTAGTTCATTAAATTCTAATCTGACCAGCATTGTTCAATGGGGAAATATTAATCGTGTGGAATTTAATGCTTCAAAAACTCAATGCTGCCTGCTGTCGTTAAAGCATAACCTACCCCCCATGCCACTATCCATGAGTTGTACTTGCATCGAAGAAACTGAACAGCTTTGCGTTCTAGGTATGTGTCTCACAAACCACCTTCTGTGGAATGAACACATATATGACATCGCCAAAAATGCTGCGAAATGTTTAGGTTTTCTTAGACGATGCAAGAAATACTTCTCCCCGTTCGATCTGGCTACTGTTTATAAGGCGTACATTCGCCCGAAGCTTGAGTAAAATTCTCATATTTGGGCAGGTGCCCCTTTTACTCACTTGCGATTCCTAGATAGAATCCAGAAAAATGCATTGAAAATGATAGTGAATAAGAATATAACAGAAACATTTGATTCACTAGGACATCGTCGAAATGTTTCCTGTCTCTCCTTATTCTATCGATTCTTCTATAAACAATGCTCCACTGGAATAGCCAGTTGCATTCCTCCCCTTAAAAGTTTTACCCGTAATACTCGTACCGCTACGAATACTCATAAATTTACCCTTGAGCCTAATTTCGGATGCTCTGTTAAGTATAGAGACTCATTCTTTAGCCGCACTACACGAATGTGGAATGCTTTACCCCGCTCGATTTTTCCCTTCCATTACGATTCACGAACGTTCAAAACCAATGTGCATCGGTACTTCATTTCATCTTCTATCCAATTTTCCTAAACGCTCGCACTGTGTTAATACATGATAAGGGTAGTAACAACCCCTGAGTGCGTGCAGATTATAAAAAAAAACAACAAAAATTTAAAATTTTATAAAAATCCAACAAGCCGTTAGCGAGAAAGTCAAAAATTAATAGACTTTTCCGGTAAATTTTGTTTTGATAGGATGATAGCCAGTACCCACAAAAATATTCTCAAAAATGTTCATCAAAATCGTTAAAGTCGTTTTCGAGAAAAATAAGCATTTCGGCAACGGTTATATGGCAGTTACCGTCAATCTTAAAAATAAAACAACAAATTTACGCATACCAAATTAACAGTTAATCGCTTGAAGCGTTTAGGCTGCATATCGTTATACAGACGGACAGACAAACATTTTTTGTCACAAACCTTTTTGGCTTCTCTATGATCGATATGTCATATTTGATTGATATCTCAATTTTTTATATTCACCAATTCTAATCTATAATCGCAAATAAAAAATGCTGGTGTCCCACAAATAAGTGTTCCTGGCCCAGTTTTGTTCGTTTGTACTTGCGATTATAGGGACTATAAGACAAGTTTAGGATTCGTGAATATAAAAAAATTGAGGTAACAATCAAACATGACATTAGAAGTCTAAAAAAGTTAGTGGCAACAAATGTCTGTCTGTCTGTCAGTATGTATAACGAACTGCAGTTTAAACTGCTTAAGGCATTATCTTCAAATTTGGTGTGTGTGATTCTTTTGGGGAATCCCAGAGGGAAAATTGACATTTTATTTATAGCCCTAAAAATAACGGTACCTGCCCTATGACCGTTTAGGAAAAGCTTATTTTTCTCGAAAACGGCTCCAACGATTTTGATGCAAATATTTAAGAATTTTTTTTGTTGATATTGGCGATCATTCATCAGAACCAAATTTACGGGAAAAGTCTATTAACGGTACCTTTCATATAACGGTTTTTTTTTATTTTTGGCTTTCACGGTAACTGCTCTTTGGATATCTGTCAAATTTCATATTTGAGAAGATCTATTTACCCAAATTAATTCTGCATATCAACATTTTGATTAACTTTTCTTTCTAATTAAAATAATTTTTTAAAATTTTTTTTTGAAAAATCAATATTTTTAAAACTAAATCACATATATATTAATAAACTCTAAGAAACCAACATTTCCAAATTTTTTTTTAAGTAAAAATAAAAAACTGGATTTTATCAAAATCCGTCCTACAATTTTCGAAACACTTTTTTCATAAATTTGTCACTATACAAGACGTGTGATGGCGTGCTCCATTTTTACTAAAAGCCGTTAAATGTTGCCGTTTTGACTTTTTTTTAAGTGCAGATAGTGTTATTTTTCTACGTTAATGTTACTTATTTTTTTAAATTTTATTCGACGATGTGACCGCACATATGATTAAGTACGTGCGATCCAGTCGTGCAATTTATTTTGTATACTCTGGATAAACCTCCAAAAAGAAAAGAAGACGTGATGATAGCCACATTTGCTGATAAAACGGCCATATTTATATCATCCGCATCGATCGAAAAATCAAACACTTTAAAAAGAAACAAGAACAACTCGATATTAAATTACGAGAATGGAACTGGCTTATTAAAAAATACTCAAATCTAAGTACCTATAGCTATAGGTAACTGCTTATTTCCAAGCAAGTGCTTAAAACTGCTTCACAGCCATGGTACATCCAATCGAAATTCAATTTTAAAAATCATGTTAACATAAATTTCCTTACATTTTATGTATATATTTAACAAAAGATAGGACTCTCTCTCATCTTTTCTGACGTAATCAAAAAAAAGACATAAAACTTCATGTGTTTAACAAGTGTAGTTCTAGGTGAAACTTGACTGCGAACCCAACGTGTTGTTTGTTCCTAGCAGTTGCATTATGTCAATGAATTGCAATCGACGTAACTTTTCTTCACACCCTAACACCAATTCAAACTCATACGAATAAAATTAATCGTCTGAAATAAATATTCAAGCAAATAACAAGCAAACATCGTCTACAAGCACAGCAAAACTCAAAACAAGTACCAAAACGTCAACTGAAATAAATATTCTATTACAATATTTATTGCTTTGTCGTAAAATCGCAACACATTTCAGTGATGAACAACTCAAAATGCAATTTGTACGTTGATTTGTCATAAATATATTTTTGAAATTTTCATTTCATAAAAACCCGGTTGGGCTACATCGAAACAAAAAAAAACTGAACATTTTCTATTTGCAGACATTTGGGCTGCATATTTGTCGTTGCTCCAATTAGAATAAAGGGGGCGCATGTGGTACGACATTAGTATTTCGAGGATGAAAAGTGGGTGCCAAGCTCATTTTTTGAATTTTTATTTATTTTTTTTCTGCCGATTTAAAAAAAAAAAAAAAAACATCCATCCTGGCGGAGGTGGAGGTGTCGAAAATTCTATTTTTTTTTCTCATTGAAAACATTTGGTGGTCAATTTATGTTTAGGTTTAAAGAGATGAACATACATTCGCATCCGCAGCAGCGGAACAAGAATTTTAATTATGCAATTTGTTTTTAAGTGATTTTTTTGAAAATTCATTACTCGACAACGAGATGAATTTACCTAGAATTGCATGCACTAGTTGGTATTTATAGCTAAGTGCGGAGGTGGGTTTATGAAATATTCAAGCAAGGTTAGCCTCGCCTTGAGTTGAAACTTATGAGTCAAAGTTTGTGTTCAATACATCATGTTGCGTGTGTGTTCTATTTTCAACCTCATTTGATTGTTTTGTTTGTGAGTAAGATCATGAGGTATATGTAATTGCGTCATGGTGAGAAAAATAAAAGCATATTTTTAACATTATTGGAAAAAGAATAATTAAGTTCGTTACATTCATTTTTACTTAAATATTGATGTGGGGTAAGTTTGTTTTGTTCGTGGTGAGTTTCATTCGTTATTCTGTGTGTGTAAAGCAATGCCTTGTAACAATGGGGAACTCCTTTTTTTGTCTTTTGCTTATATGTAGTTGACCTTGACGCAACCGCTATATGAGGAGGCTAAGTGAAGTATGCCTTTTACCATTCTTGTGGATATGTGCTGAGTTTTCAGAAATGTTGGGGAACATACAAGCATTAAATCATCCGTAAACATGTTCGGGTGGACCAGTTCGATCCCTAGCCAGCTGCCTTCAGTCTTACATTTGAATATCGTCGAGTTCCTGTCCTCTTCCACTTGCGTGTGTCCCCTCAATCCCATCTCTTTTGGTCCTCCGTAGTGGTATCGAAAATTGTTCATGCTGGAGCATTGGAGTCCATCCGCCGCTCTGTATGGTCGATGTATATTGTTAGACTATTACTCTTTTGGATAGGTTAGTGTCGCTGCAGAGCCCGTACAATTCTTCCGTTTAATTCCCTCTTCCACTCGCCGACGGATACGGTACCAAAAACCACCCTGTTTCGACAATATTCATTCCTATGAATGCAGCAAGATTGGAATGATGGTAATGTCTAATAAAATGACAATTAAATTGCCCGAGAGTACCTGAGTGGCCTTTGCTACATAATTGCCTTTTCAACCCATAGAGGAAGTGATTCCTAAGATTTCACCTAAAGGCGGTGGGTATCGATTTGAAGTTTCTGTTTTTTTTTTTTTTTTGAAAGATCTGCCGTAATGTGAATATTTACCGCTGATAGACCTTCCTGGCGTAAAACCGGGTTGTTAACGAATGGCGCCCACACTTCTTGACCTTGCAGGCGAGGATGAAAAGACTGATGCCGCTGTAGTTGGCGCGGATCATATGATCTTCTTTCTTAAAGATAGGGCAAGCTGAGATTCCATTCATCGGGCATGCTTTCTTCCGATCATATATGGCTTAAGAGTTGGTGCATAATTCTAACCAAGTCATCGCCTCCAGCTATGAAGGGTTTGCTAGCAGGCTCATCTGCTGCGGTGGCTTTATTTTTCGAGAGCTCAAATGTATCCAGCCTTACTTCATATAAAGATTCATTCTGCCCTACAGCGGAAATCGGTAAAGTTTTAGAATTTTATTTCTGCAGTAACCGCTTTCCATTTCCTTAATTGCATCCGTTTTCATGTTCATTATCAAATACCTCTCTTGAAATTTTCTCTTATATTCAGCAACGTAAAATGGACAAACGATTTAGTCTGCCAAAAAATATCGAGAAGCATAGGAAATCTTCTGTCACAATTAATTTCACTCGAGAGTTTAACTGTCAAAGTTCGGTATTATTCGGTGTGAAAGAATCAGTAAAAATTGTTAGCTTTGTTATTGTTTCAGTTATTCAAGAACAACGAACAAAAAGTACAAAAACAGTTTTTAAAGAGAGTTCGCTTTGGTGTAAGGCGATTTTTTGAGAAAATATTTCTTCTGGAAATGTTACCATCATGTGAATGTCAGAAAAACGCTTATCGATATGGTCTTGTACACTTTTAAGGCCTTAGATTTAGACTTTTCAAACCTAGTAGATTTTCGCTACAATTCTACGATCTAGAGCTAGAAATACTTATTATTTCTACAAATATATTTTCTGTGAGTTTTGAATTTACTAATCAAAAAGAATTTCCTGCATTCTTATCAACAAGATTTAAAAAATAAAAATAAATAACAACTTCCGATTTCGCAAGTCATTGCATCTTTTTTCTGCATGGTTGCCAATTCATTTCGTATTTCCTTTTCAATTCAATTCAAGTAGCACGTGCCTGATCGACCTCAATCGAGTTACCCAAACAGAAAAATCTATATATGTATACCAACCATTCAACCTACAATCAAAACCCAATTAAAAAAAAAAAAAAAAACGTTTTTTTTCAAAAATATCTTATCGAAATACGCGATTCATTGAATAAAAATGTTTACTTTCATTATCAAAGAAGAGATGCCAAAGGGGAAGAATAAGCCAAGTCTATGCCAATAAAAGCCAAATCACCCACAACCCCCTTACACTATCTCACCCCCAACTTATAAGCATTATACTGACTAAAGCCAATAAAACTTAATATATTTACGTTTGGAAGTCGTTTTAGTAGTAAATAGTCCCACATGCGCTTAGTATAATCAACTTTAAGTGCTGTTTTTTGTTGTTGTTGTTGTCTCTCCTATTTTTATTCATATTCAAATAAAATGTGTAGCCTTGAAATAGGTTGATTGCATTCCGGTCAATGATATATCCCATTGACACAATGTAGCGGGCAATAAATTATAATTTCAAAACGTCATAGAATGACATTTTGAAAAAATGAAGAAAATACCTCATAACATGATCTGGTGGTGACATTTACATAACTGACAGCAAAATGTCACACTTAACACTGACAGATGTGCAAAAATGAATGGAAAACAATTTGGCACGTTTCTACAATTACATTACATTATTATATACAAACACTGTGAAGTGCACTTTAGTAATAACCCTTAAGCTTAAAAGTCAATGACCAAGTAAAAAACACCACAAAATAATTATAGCGTGGTAGAGGTAAGATTAAGGGTGTTGTTGTTTTGACACATGTCTAGACATTTTCTAGTGGATATTTATTGGTTTTGGTGGTAATGTAGTTGTGGGGTAGTTATTGTCGATTTATTTAATTTAACTTGGATAGTTGTTTTATTTTATTCTAATGCGAGACACATATTGCATTTAGAAATCGTGGTATGGCGTATTCGTAACCTTTTTTAACCAACAAATTATCTTTCTTTTTTTAATTTTTATATGGGTTATGCAGTTTTTTTCTTATGTTAAACTCACATTAGGCCTCCTTAAAGTCATTTTGATATAATTTATCATTGTGAGAAGTAATTAAACGCTCATCATTTAATATAAAAAAAAAGTTGGTTGTTTGTAAAGTCGGTTTACCGACGATAATTTTAAGTGATAACGTCATAAGAAATCATTGATGACAGCAACACCAACATACAGCCCGTTAACTCACACCCACAAACCCTCTTGTTAAATCCACACTCACACCCCAATATTTACATCTATTCTTCGAATTATTTTGGGAATTCGCGCCTGTTCTTTTTCATTTTCGCCATTAATTTTGGTCGAAAGAACCACAGTATCGGGGTTATCATGAGTCATGAGTCTTATCAGCATGAGTCATGTTATTTCGTACGTGTAGCCTGTCAACGATTTATAAGACCTTATCACGTCAAAAGCTGGTACTTTTAATAAAGGGGTGAAAATTGATAATATCTATATTTATCAGATCGCTCTTAGAGGTCAGTGAATGGACAGTGGAGATGCGGATTTCTTTCCTCCTTTCTGTACGTCCAAGCAAGTTTTACAGAAATCATTAGAGAAGACATCGAGCCTTATAAAATGGATTTTGTATTTCTATTGTGGTGTATAGAGTATTCGATAGTTCTAACCAAGGTATGTTAGGGAACTTCTACGGATTGTTGATAAGATGAGATACGTAAAATGAATATCGATCACTCCATCTAGAGCATTTCCAGCATTTATGATGAATTGAATAAGCTGCAACATTAATTTGTACTGGATAGATAGGTCAGAGTTCTTTCCTAGTACTTAACCAATACATTATGCTGGCTTGAAGTTAAGTGCACTTTCCATTCATGTTTTGTGTCCAAATTCATTCTAGGGTATTGGCAGTATTGCCACAAGGTAAACTGCCGTACTAGTTATACAAATTAGGTTTTTATTTTGTAATGTTTATATGCGTCGCCATTGTTGCGTCCACTCACTAACTTTATGAGCAGCCTTTGTACCAGACATAGCTGGCAACAATATAGTATCCTTAATAATTATAATTAGCAAAGGTGGCCATAATATTGTTGTAATTCGCTGAAATTTCCCTTTTGTGTGTAACAGATTCAGGTTTGGTCCAAGGATATTTCCCTGTGGTACACCAGCTTTGGGTTTTTTTTATTTCCAAATAATTTTAATCGTATACCGTACTCTAAAGAGTCGGTTCGTGACGTAGGATCAGTATTTTGTAGTACTGATTGAAAAGGTATGACCCTAAGCCCCAAACCTTGTCTAAAAGGATTGAGCAACATCTTCAAAAAACGGGCACTTGTTTTTATTTTTCAATGGGCTTTTCCACAACAACAATATAATGAACATGAACATAATAGACTTAAAAATTCTCCTATCCCTTTTAATACTCTGAGATTCGTTTCAATTCCCTACTGTTTCATGTGTACTAGATTGCTTTGTACCTTAATGTGGCGCGTTCTATCATAATGCAAAACATTGTATTGTTAACTTACACATCGAGTTTGTATTTTGTTCAGTTGTAGAAGATATGATCTTAGTTTGACGTAAACTGTAGGTGCAGCAGCTATAATTTAATGAATGTGGGAAGTCCCATATATAAATAAATAAAACACTCAATTGAATTTACATCATGTATTCGAAATCTAAACACGTTTCTGTGCAACGTGAACCCGCGAACTTGTCTAACAGCAAGATAAAAAAGAGATTACAAAAATCTAGTACTTTAGCACGTCACACACAATTTGTAAAGTATCCAAAACAAGTTATGTAATTAGATACTCAAAAGACACTCTTAATTGCACCTTAATATCCGGTCGATACAATATGTAATAAAATATATAATCTGTCATTCTCTGTTCTATTGCATACTCACCCATATTCTTTTCTTTATTTCTCGAACATTAAGTCACGGATCTACCTACTCGCAAAAAACAATGAAACTGCACACTCTTTCCATCATTCTGTGCACAATTCCAAGGTCAAGAATTATTATTAAAAACAAAACAAAAAAGAAATCTACACAGAAACGTGCCGCATATTTGAACGCGTGAATTTCTAACCATAAAATAAAAAATAAAATAAAACTCAGCTGTTCGTGATAAAACATCACAGACTACTAAAAGAACATGAATTCCAAAATAATTCGCCGGTAAAATGACGTGATAATTAGCCAAAAAAAAAGGTGTGGTAGAAAAAAATTATAAAAAAAAACAAATCTTAAAACAGATGATTACGACAGAAAGTGTAGTCTCACCGATGAATATTATATTTTTAGAAATGAATATTATATTATTCGTTCATTCATTGAGGTAGTCCAACAACCTATTTTAGGTGGATTTCCAGGAGTCTTGGTGTCACAAACAGGGGACATTATACTTTGAATCGTTGATGAATAATTTTTAAAATAAATGGATAAAATGATTTTGAAAGGACCGATGACAGTTACGTTTATAATAGTGGAATGCTCTGTTTCGTCAAGTTTTCGTTAAATTAAAGACGTAAACCCTGATTCTACTTTGACAGCTGGCTTCATACAGTGTTTGTTATAAAGAAAATCTGACAGATACAAGCAGTTTTGTCTATAATCGGTAATGTGTATGTTCGATCGATTGGAAGAAAACGTTTTGTTTGGTTTTGAGAATTGCTTGCGCCCTAAAAGTGGGTCTTATAACTGCATAATAATATGGCTCTTAATCATCATGTAAGCCCAATTATGGGTCTGCGGCTGAAAATGGCAGCACTTTAAAGAAATGATGTCAATTAGAAGTTTCCTATTGTATTGAAACTTCAAATTAAATAGAAACACTTCTGAAAACTTAAATTAGAAAGGTTTCTGTCTGAAGGCCGCTCTTTTGTTCTACAAACCAATGATAACCTTCGTTCCTAGACAAAATAAATTAAATTCATGATAGTTTAATCTTATTAAAAATTCGATGCGCGAAGATAGCTTAAACCTTAGATACTTTAAATTTTTATGGAAGCACTCAGACAACTAACCAAATATTGAATGCAATTGAAACACAGACAATGTGTTGTTGAGCGTTTTATGACGCCTTCACATGTGAATATTTATTTCCCAGAAATCGTTTTTTTTTTTTTTTGTAAGATCATTAAATATTAATTAATGAAATTTATTTTATAAACCTGTCTGAAAAAAATACCAATCTCCGCAGTCAGTCACCTTCGGTCAGTTTTTTTGGTTGTTAACAAAATCACGAACATTGTATGCAATTCAGCAGACATATGATTTAATGTCTGTCATCGTTTTGAAAACTAGTTTTTTTTCGACAGGGGCAGTGCTTAAAACAATGGAAATAAACCAAACAAAAAAACAACAGTCTATTAGCCTTGAAAAGTGCTGATGTTTTATAATGACGTTATGTGATAGCGTATTAAAGAACGTCAACATCAGCCTTTGGAAAGGCTAATAAATTAATTTTGTCTCATCAAATGATATTTAGTAATTTTGTTTTTACAATTTGACGACAATTTAATGAGGTTTAATGAAATATCAAACAAATTTGGGACTTCGTCATGCTGGGTAACTCTCAAACAAAAAGAATTTACAAATGAAGGATTAATATCAGCTTAAATAGTTATAATTTTTATTAATAAGATATATTATATATATAAAATAATTGTTTCCTTTTTTAATATTCTTAGATTTTAAATTCACAATATAAGGCGGGTAGCTCCAGCTTCATATTTAAATAAATTGCATGACTGGATCGCAGTCTGGAAATAAGACCGAAGGTCGCCTTTATTAACTTTTTCTTTGGGAAATGATTGAATCGATCTTATTATCCTGTTTCTTACTCCATTTTTAGTTGATGTGCTTTACTTTTTGCTATTTCGATGGCACAACACATTTCCTACAACGATTCAGCAAATGTATAAAATGCCTAGGAAATATATGCATCTCCTACGAAATATGTGTTTTAAATAATCATTTACAAATAATTTTATACATATCCCAAATAGGCTCATCATTTCATACATTTTCTAGGAATTATATATAACTAGCCTACCCACCCGGCACTGCTCGGGTAAACCATACATTTTCAAAAAACGAACCATGCGTGGCCCTAGTTAATTCTTACAAAGTAAGATATCTGCTTGTGAAACGACCCCAGTGACACAAATAAGTGATTAAAATAGCCTTAGTTACACCATAGCACATCTGCTATCTGCCTGCGAAAGTCTCGTCAAAATCGAGGCATAAATAAGTATTTCAAAAAAAATGCCTCCTGCACCACCTAGGGGTAATTTAAAATAGCCCTACTTAATTCTTACAATATCAGCTTTCTGCCTTTGAAAATCCCGTAAAAATAGGTCCATAAATAGGAATTTTCAAAATAACAAAACATCCCAGCGCCACCTAGTTCACCTAGTGGGTAATTTAAATAGCCTAAGTTACCCCCTAGAACATCAGCAATCTGCCTGTGAAAGCCCCGTCAAAATTGGTGCAGCCGTTTCCAATTACCTGGAACAAACAGACAGACAAAAAGACAGACAGACAAAAATTAAAAAAAAAATAATTGTGTTTTTGTTATAAATACTGTACGTACATACTCTCATATGCTTCTAGTAAAAAGGTGTTATTTTGATATTAAAAAACAGACAATTCAGTTTTATTTATGTTTTATTTTTATTTATGATGTACATATGTAGATTCCTAAATTGTATACATTTCCGGTAACATAATATATACAAGTTACATTTCATTCGTCAGATCATCTACCAACCATTTTCATGCAAATTCAGTGTCATTCAAAGAACTGCGATATGGGTCAATAATGACATCTATTTTTTAACTATTTCATAAATTTTTGTTTGTCTGTCTGTCTGTCCATCTGTATGTGTATTGATCTACAGCCTAAACGGCTTAAGTGGATTACCTGCAAATTTGGTATGTTTGTATGTATGTATATTCTTTTGACATTCCTCAGGGGGGGAATTAATATTTTATTTGTAGGCCTAAACATAACGGTATCATTAAGGAAAAGCTTATTTTTTCGAAAGCGGCTCCAACTACTAAATACTAAAAAAACTAAATACAAGTTTGAAATAATTCGGCCTATCCGTTTAGGGTGTAGAGATGCGAACAAACAGACAGACAGACGGACGGAATTTCCGGACTCACTTTTTTCATCGCTTGCCTTATAGTACCTATAATCGCAAGTAAAAACAGGATTTTATCAAAATCCGTTTTACAATTTTCGAAATACTTAAGACGTATAATGGCTTACTTCATTAATACTTGAAACCGTAAATTGTTGGTTTTTGCACTTTTTATAAGTTCAGACCGTGTGATTTTTCTATGTAAATGTTACTTGTTTCTTTTAAAGATCTTGCTTTCCAATGTGATTAGGCACATATAAGAGCAAGTACGTGCGACCCAGTAGTGCCCATTTTTTTTAATTTGCAAAATGGCAATTGGAAAAACACTATAAACGTCACTATGTGCCATAATTTTTTTTTGCAAAAGAAAGCATATGTATTTTCAATACTTAAGGTAGTTTCATAAAATGATGACAATGCTTTTTCTGAATCGATTCTTTCATTATTATCCTGATTTCTACAGAATTCGATAAGGACAACCAAATAAAAACAATTATTTTCAAGTATTCTAAAGCTTTTCAAAATTGAGGATTGTTTCTCCATTTCTTTGAATTGATTTTTACCCGCCAAAGACATTAAGTTACTTCCTAAAACAAAAACAAATCAAAAAAATGACAGCACTTCAAAAAACGCTCATGGAAAGATAAACTAAATTTGATTCATCATTTTTTTTGCGCGAAAGTTTGCCAACACTGCTTTTCAAATTGAGGAAATTGTAAGCCCGAAGCATCAGAAAAGCCTTCCCTCCCCAAAAACCCCATTGTGTCCTATGTAAGTAAGATCAACTGTTTTGCTAAAGTACGCCTGCCAACACACTCTTTACTCTTGCAATCTATACCCGTGTCGAGTGATTGATGAATATTAATCATTACGTTAGATAGATTTAGGACTTGGATGTGTTTGTTTTGACTGCTCTGTGCTCTCCTGACTCCTTTAGAATGGGGATGGCATGGGACTCCTGTGTTCGCTACTTTTAGCGCTATTTTATGTATCTCAAGCGATTGCGGTGTTATTGTAACTCTTACTATGAAAGAAAATGTTTATGTTAAGTGATGGATGATACTACGACTAGGCTGGAACTGGAGTTATAGATGCCCGATTTGTTTGTTTTATTTTATTCGGTTTACTTAAAACAGCGCCTCGCCTATTCTCTTTTGATATTATTTAGAAAGCGGATCAATATGGAACCATTTGTCTAGGACTAATGGGTTTTTATGATAATGATGAAATTCAGTATTGTACTACCAAAAGAATTCTGTAAAATTAAATGGCTTATGAATTATAGAATGTTAAGTTATTATGTAAGTGGTATATATATTAAATTATTATATAAACACAATTCTTTTAAATATGTCAATGAGTTTGAAATATTTTGGTACCTATTGGAAGGCAATGAAAAAAATTATTTTGGATATTTGGATCTGATGGTGTTCGGACTCGGCGGTAAACTGTAGGTTTCTTCCATTCTTGCAGATTAACAACACACACACAGGAATGGTTGAGAGTATAAGTCACTAGGCCTTGGCTTCTTAAGAAGCTGTCGCGCCAATAAATTTATTTATTTATGATGGTGTAAGAAACAGTAACAGGGATCGTGCAAGTGGGGTTTGTTTGTGTGGATACAGACAAAATATAATACATCGCACAACAATCGTTAGGATACAGCTTCTTCAACATTCAAGCTTATGCAGCTCCAAGTATCAAATACTGCATACTCCCTGTTTATCTGAACGGGTCTCAAGGCTTACAATGTGGATTATATCTACAAATGCTAAGTGTTGTCATCAATATTCTTCAGAAACAAACGAGTATCCTTCTAACTGGAGATTTTAACGCGAGGACCAGCACACGGCAGCCTTTTCTAGTTCACCACGAAGAAGAATAGATCTTCGCCATTCAAAGGACCTGGTTCAGGTACTCAGGTTTTCGACTTCTGCAGCGAATATAATTTGAGAATTCGGAAAATGGCGGATCCAAATGATGAATTCTTTTTTGTGGGTGCTCAAGGAAGTTCAGTCATCGACCTAAGTTTGAATGGAGGAGAGTGGAACATCTTGATCCAGGACTTCGAAGTACAAACCCAGAGTTTCTCTGATCACCTGCCAATTGTGACTACTTTTTAGATAGCCAATCAAGAGATGTTAAATGCTGAAATTATGAAATCTGTACCGAAATTGATATGGAAGCACGACAATGCGGAAAGCTACCAAATCTATTTAAATAGACAAATCGAAGTAATGAATTCGGATGGAAACATTGAAGAAATAACTAAAGCTATCAGGAATTATGTCCCAATAGTACCGCGAAATCATACAAGAACCTACAAGCAACCATGGAGCCTAACAACAAAACTACAAAAGAATGTCCTTAATAGTGAAACGTCAGTTGAAACAAATTTGCGAAAGAAAAAAGATCAGAATATAAGACCACAGAGGCAGTCGAAATATCTCAATGCGGGGATTGCGCAGCTTTGTGGAAACTTCTTAAAAAAAAAAAATGGCAAAAAGTTTAAGATTGGCTTAAATTTCCATGCGATGCATCTGGAAAGTTTTTTTTTTTATATAATTAACGCGCGCACAAGGGATTATGTGTTTCCCTTTTAATGTAGAACACACTGCGCGGGCATTAGGTAGATAGGTAGGAGAGATAGGAGGTGCCGATTAACATTGGTTTTGAATGTTACCAGATCAAAATGGCAAGGGAAAATCTCGCCGGGTAAACCATTCCAAATTCGTGTTGTTCGGCTAAAAAAAAATCCCTATATTTCGCGGTACGTCCGAAATTGGGCTCAAGGGTGAACTGATGAGTATTCCTTGCGAGACGAGTATTACGAGAGAAACTTTTAAGGGGAGGAATGCAACTGGCTACTACGAGTTAACATTTTTTGTAAAAGAAACGATAAAATAAAGAAAGACATGACATTGCGTCGGTGTTCGAGTGGGGCAATTGTTTCAGCGGCAGTTCTCTTTCCTATCAATCTTAACGCTCGATTTTGTATTCTATCAAGCAGGTGAAACGATGTTTGTGAAGCACCTGCCCAAGGGTGGGAGTTATCCTCGAGTTAGGGCGTATAAACGCTTTATAAATTGTAGCCAGATCAGATGGGGAAAAATACTTCTTACACCGATACAGAAAACCTAAGCACTTAGCAGCATTCTTAGCGATCTCAAATATATGGTCGTTCCAACGGAGGTCGTCGTTGACACACATACCGAGTACTGAGAGCTTTTCGGTTTCTTCGATGTAAGTGCCATTCATGGACAATGGCATTGGGGGTATGTTTAGCTTTAACGACAGAAGACAGCATTGAGTTTTCGAAGCATTAAACTCCACACGATTCCTATTACCCCATTTGACAATGCTGTATAAATCGGAGTTTAATGAGCTTGAGATACGCGGTACCGTTGCAATTGTACGTCCGAAGGCGAAGGACGTGAATTATCGAACGAATATGAAAAGCTGAGGGTAGAGTCGTCAGCAAATCAGTTAAGAGGATTAGAAGTAACAGACAGAAGATCATTTAACTATAAAAATGAGGAAAATCGGAGACAGAACAGTCATTTTAAAAGCATTTTGAATCCAACAAACTCTTTGAATCTTTCAATATTCAACGAATGAGCTCCTTGATAACCCCATATTGCAAGAAGAAATGAGCTAATAGTTTTGCTTGCAAATAAGTCAATGGCCTTGGCTCCGATAAAGCATCTCTTCCCGTGAGATCAGCGAAATCAAGCATCATTGCGCGTGGTTAGTGGAAAGATGGGCGACCTACCGAAAACCAACTGCGTGCTGTTGACATGTGTCATGTGTTTTCTGTTTTCCATTCTCTCTCTATCTTCTGTTCTGTCCTGTATAAATGACGTCTTGTGTGTCTGAGCCGATGGCCTCAGTAGCCAAAAATAATAATGGGTATCATGGCTAGTCGTTTCCAAGTGTGGACCTCAAAAAATCCTATTCTGAGCGAGTTCCAGGCTGGATTCAGAGAGAATTTCTTTACAATTGATCAAATTTTGGTTCTTATAACTGTTGCACAGAACTTTATGAGATTAAAGAAAAAACTATGTATATGTGTTCTTTGTAGATCTTAAGGCAGCATTTGACACTGTAGATAGGAGTGCCCTTTTCTACAAGTTATATAACAAAGGCCTGTCTAGAGAGTGGAAATCTCATCTAAAAGCTGTACGAAGGAACATAATCCGCTGTTTTCGACGGGAAGCAGCTTGGAGATTTCTTCAAAACTATGACGGGAGTAAAACAGGGATGCAATTTTAGCCCCCAAACCTTCATCATGTTTATAGATGACATATCCGAATATTTATCTGGTGGCATAAAAATCAAAGGAGTTCACATAAAAATGTTGCTGTATACAGATGATATGGTGTTGTTGACTCTCCGGAGTATTTACAAAGAATGATCAATCATAGGTACAAAGGTATTGCCAGGAGTGCAGGCTAAACGTAAACATATCTAAGTCAAAAACAATGGGATTCAGAAAAGGTGGAGGAAGTTATTGCCAGAAACGAAAAGTGTTTTTTTGACGGCCAAGAGTTAGACACAGTCAAAACATACAAGTATTTGCGAATGAACATTTTTAGTAATTTGAATATGGATCATCAACTATTTAGAAGATAAAAATATATCGTTGAAAATTAAATATCAATTTTTTTAAGCTGTTTCGAGGTCAATCATGCTGCATGGTGCCCAAGTCTGGGGATTTAAGTTATACAACCAAGTTGAAATAATTCTGCGGTTCTTTTTAAAAAGAGTATTTAAACCTCCACAGTCTACATCTAATATCATGCTGATGGTTGAAACAGATCTCCCACCTTTATTCATAGAATCACTCAAACTGTATTTGAACTACATTTCAAAAATTATGTCATTTGATGACACAAGACTGAGTAAACGTGTATTAAAATATCTTATTAGGGCGAAAATACTGTTTTATTTTTGAAGAATGGCAAAAATATCCACTGAAGTCACTGTAAAGAGGAATTTCATAACTTAATTTCTGCCGTGGATGAGAAGATGCTTTCTGACAGTATTGAAAATGTATCAAGTTCTCTGCACCCTGAAATATATTCGAATTTAAAACACACTATGTGGAAAACTATAGGCAGTTTATATAAATTGGGTTCAGATTGGAATAAATTGCTCAGTTTAGCTTTATCATATAGGAAATCAATTATCAAAGAACCTTTTTAATTAAATTTATGAATTATGTCAAACTTGGGCAGACGCTGTTAAGCCATGTCTTTAATTTAAATGTTTTATCACAATTTGTTACCTAATACAAGGAAAATAAAATGTTAATCTATCGAATCTATCTAAATGGCTTATGACTCCTGCTCCAGTAGTGTCTGGCAACATATAATACATTGACATATCTGAGATTTGATAGTCTTGTGAAAAATATCCTATTTTGACAGGTGCCAACATACCTTTTTAGCAAAACCAAGCTCAGGTGAATATTGAATATTAAATTGAAAAACCAAAAAAAAAAATGAGTTCAATTTCAAAATTGAGGTTATCATTCAACAAGTTTTCAACATTTCAACCCCTTATTATGTATGTGCAACACGCTAGTTTTTATACTCTCAAACAACAAAACAATGCAAAAACCCATTAATGTCATAGCCAGGAGAGAACAAAAGAAAATGTAGAAACACACACTGACGACTCACCCTCGCATTTTTGAAATCCTTGTTGGCAACATCATAGAAAAACACAATATAATTGGATTTAAATTAATCCTGAACAACTTTTTTTTGAATCCCTTATGCAGTGAGTAGAGATGTGTTTGTGGTTCTGCAATAATTGGAAAGAGAGAATATCCGACAAGAAAATAAAATTCTCTGTTCTCGTGCTGCAGTAACTGGCACGAAATATAATTTTCTATACAGACTTTTGGCGCCAAACGTATATAGTTTCACACGAAATTGAGTTGAGACGAACTAGAAATGTCTGATGTGTTGGTAGCCTAAATGCATACAAACACATGTAATGTTTTCACATATTTAATAATAAAAAAATAGAAAAAAATGAGTCTTTCGACTGGACAGTGTCCTCTGGCTGCATATCCCCATGATTACACGAAGTATACAATATGTATAAAATTGAACAAACATCCTACCAACTATTTATAGTGCAGGGCCAGATTTCCAGAGAAAAAAATATTAAGGTTCTAACGTATAATCCAAATTTCAATAACTCTTAAAAATTCCAAGCATATTAATTTTCCACCAAAATATTATTTCGGATGTCAGCAAAAAGATTTGAAGAGATTTCCTCCGTATGTGCATAATAAATCGTTTCGAGTTTAATTGAAACAGTAGTACCAACGTTGCCACCTCTTTTTTTACACATTTCAATACTTAAAGCTTTTTAAAAGCTAAAGTAGTTCTTTTATCAATAATTTTGTTTTTATTTATTGTTTTCTGTGATTTTGATTTGTATGTGTCACAAATGTCAAATGTGCCATCTGTCATAAGGCGCCTTATTTCCTCGAAAATACCAAATGCGCTTCTGATGCCATGTGTCAATGCCATTTGTAATAGTTTCCCAAGAGTCGACCTCTTTTATATTTATGTTTCCCAAGAAAAATGCATCTACTGTCGTGTATCCCTCTGAGTAGGTATATGTAGAATGGCGGTCAGTAACCTAAAAAAAGGTTCCAGTGTATTGACGCTCGCATAGAGAAGGATATTTTTATTTTCATATATTTTCTTCTTTTTTACTTCAAGAATAAAATTCCAACTGATTTTGATCTCACACACAGCTCAGTCCTTTTGTTTAGTATCAGTTTCAGGTGTGCGTTTTATTACAGAATAATGGTTGCCCATGCGCATTTTTGAGTTTTCAACCACCATCGGGTAGATATGAATGACCTCTTTATTGTACATTATGTATGTGGCAATGCAACAACAGGACCGAAAATACACCTATCTAGTAGATACTAGGTATATACGAGTGTTTTTTGTTTGTTTAATGCATAAAAAAGTCGAATGCACGAACAAAAAAATTCTGTAAAAACAGAAAACAATTTTATTCCTCGACATAGGTCTGAAAGAAGATCAAGAGGAATCCCTTTAAAGAGGATCATGATACAAAAGTAATCTGTTGGCATACCTTTTCCATGCAATTTAATGTAATTTCATATGAATCCATTAGAACTCTTATCCTTCGCATAATGGCAGAGATACAAACAAATGTATATAGGGAGGTAGATGGAGCACCAACTGCTAAGTTTCCGATGTCATAATTGCCAGGTTTCGATTTTTTAGAAATTTCGAAAAAAAAAAACTATAAACTGTTGACATTCGTGTCAGGTATGTCAGGTATTTTGTTATATTTCCGACTTAAACATCACAATTGGATTAGTCAAAGCAAACTAAATATATGTAATTTCTTTTGAATAAGTTTATTTTCATTCAGTCTTTGTCTCTAAAAATTTAATAAAAAAGAACTGAATTTGTTCAAAGATAACGGAACTTCAAAAAAAAAATTGTAACGAATCGGAGAAAAAAATATTTAACCTGCTTCTCTTTTCCTCTTACTAACAATCATTCTCTTTTATCATGTATCCAGGCACAAAGTGGAAAATCAAAAATTAAAAAGAATCTCATAAATTTGTATGAAACTCTAAGCACTGATTCAAGTTTCATTCTTATATCGTTTTATTTTTAAAAGATAATTACATTTGTATTCGTTACTTTTTTTTTAAGTTCCGATATGTTTGAACAAAGTAAGTTTTGTTTTAATTAAGTGTACATATTTTTAAAAATGAATACTAAGAGACGAAAACTGAATGAAAATGAACTTATTTAAAAGAAATTATATTTGTTTTAATTTCCAACCGTTCCTCTGCTGTCAATCTTCTTGCATCAGCAAGTAAATTCATCCACATCAGTTTTACTTCAGGTGCTTGTGTATGCATCGATGTGTAGAGCTAGGTCAAAATGACTAAGAATAACAATGTCACCATTCACCAATAATTCAAACGTGAGAGAAGGAGGGCCAATGTGCAAAATTAGCTTTTTGTAAAAGTGCATATTTCTTTTGGTTGTCAAACTATAAACGTAAGATGTTTCAACCAAAAATCTTAAAATGTTCATTTCTTCCTTCGTTTCTTCATCCGCCACTAAATTTTAGTACCCCTCACTTTAATGTGTCAAAAAGAAGAAAACAGAAACTACCAAAAATAGGAATCATGTAAAAAAGGTCAAACTGAGTAACGATGTAAACAAAAATAAAAACGTGAGACAGACCATGACTTTGATCCCAATCTTATTCCAATACTAAAACTTGTTAAGTGCCACTATCTGTAAAATATCTAACCTGAATAAAAAACACCAGGTTTTGCTTAAGTCAGTTAAATAAAGGATTGAGTTACAATTGCACCAAAAGTGACAGTTGTAAGAAATTTTAACAAATACAAAATATTTATGGCCAGTTTGTCAGTGAGAGTTTAAACCAACGTTTTACTAAACCAGAATGAAAGTTTAAAATTTTGGTTAAACTCGTTGAGTTTAACAATGAAAAATAAACTTCCAGTTAACTAAACTAAATTATACGTAGGTATAACTTAGTTCTGAAATTGAAACAAAAAACTAAATAAATATTAGTAAAAATGTTGCGACAAGAAAAAAGAACATCACTTGATAATGGTGATGGTGGTGGTATTTTTATTTTAAAATGATTTGAATATTTTTTAACCCTTACTGGTTTGGCCATCGGTAGATGCAAACATATGTGTACTTCAAAACAATTTTTAGTTTTGCTATGTCTCTGTGTTCTTTGACGTTAAACGAAACCTTAAACGTTGGAGTGAAATCGTTTAACTTAAACGAAAAGTTGAACTCCACTTTCGGTTTAAATGAGCACCAAAAATTGTTAAACGGAAGTTTAAACCGACATCAGAGTTTAAACCTTTATTCAACTAAACTACCAATATTTCTTGAAGAACATTGCCAAGACTTCATTATTTCAAAGCACCTGGCAATATCGCTCTATTCCCCGCCGGTGTTTTCCTTCTAGAAAAACCAATACATGCAGAACTGGGTGAAAAAAGCCGGTTAGTTCAACGACTGCGTAGTGTTTTGCTTTGTTTTAATGTCCTCCTTATTCTGAAAATGTTAGATTTTTTTTCGTTTTTGTTATTGTAAGTATTTTCTTGAAAAAAATGTAGAGAAATGAAGATGACTCGTAGAAGGGCAGTGCACACAAAATCGTTGATAAAGGTTAGAGAGATGATGTTCAAGAGACACGAATCGGGATGAAGAAGGGACAAACTGATGTCTTTGGAAGAATTTATTTTTTTTTCTCTGGAATATCAAAACAAAAACAATGATAACCTAAACCTAACCAAAGGATGAGCAGTTTTGTGGGGGAGGCAAAGAGGTGGTAAAAGGGAGCAAATAAGACTGAAAGCCTGGTATAGAATAGCCATAGACAAGAGGGTCTCTTTAAATGAATTCTGCTGGATGTTGTAACTGCTGCTAGAGCAGTGAGCTATATAATTTCCTGAGGTTAATGGTAGGCAATTTCTTTGTGTTTATTTTTTTTATGGGAAGGAACTCTATTAGGGTAGAGGATTTACAGAGATTTTAAGGTTTAACGAAAATAAAGCTTTATGTTTCCAGCTTTTGTTGTTCAAAGTTGTTTTAATTTTTGCTCATTAATATCTCAAGTAGTTTAACATTAACATTGGCAGTTGCCAAAATGTGTTTGCTTACATTCGCCGAATAAGACTTATTCTATGTAAGTATTCAAATGTCCAATTAGAATCAAAGGTACTTCCGAAAGAATGATTCTTTAAAACGGAAGGATGTAAAAGATGCTCCTATTTATTCTCTGACTTTTAGTTCCTTATAAATAATGCGCTATCCTTGTTCCTGATCCAATAGCGTACGATAACTTCACGCTCTCTGTACGTAGACGTCTTATTAAGAGTAAATTTCGATTTTGTGCCGATGGTACATCAGATGATCTAAAAGCAAATTGAAAAAGTTGTGATTACTTTTCTAGTTGGCTAAACTTTTTGCATTAAAATTACAACGATAAGGCTAATTAAGCAAAAGTAATCAAGTTGTCATAGTGTTTTGCCTATTCGCCTTCTCTTCGAACAAAAATGCGTAAACATAACTCCGGCTTCCAAGTTGACTTCAAAATAGCAGGTGCATATCTGTCATATTGACTGTCACGTAAAACAGTACTGTCAATTTAAAGTCGTCATTCTCTAAAAAAACCTTCTGGAGATTCCCCTCCACTTCTTTCTGCCATTAACAAAAAAATATTTTCTTTTTTATGTAAGGTTCTCGCCAGTATGATATCTTTCTCTATGTAAGATAACAAAAATGACAACATTCAAAAGCATATATCCCCATGTCTACTTCATTTAATTCGCATGGTCCTTCCTCAATAAATGAAACGGTTGCTAAAAAACTATATGTCCAATTAAGAAAATAAAAACATTTATTTCCAACTAAAACAAACAAAATAGTGACTTTTCCTCATTAAAATGACATCTGTCAAAGTTTGTTTAAAAATCGAAAACTCCAAAAACAAAACCAATGGCTATAGAAACAATTTTCATACTTTCCTATTAATCTTTTTTTCGTCCTACAACTACAACCACCTATACAAAACATCAGTAAACAAACTTTTTTTTTAAGTGAATGCCCTTTGATTTTGACGTCACAAGTTTATTTCTTATGGCAGCATATTCACCGCAACAAAAGTCCAAGTCATCATGAAAGCGGGGAAGCAGCAACTTGATACAAACAAACAAGAATCAAAACAAAGAGTGTAACGAACTCAAGAGGTGGATAATATTATAGGTACGAGGATAATGCCACAACAAAGACCACTTAAATCTAAAACTTGCTACGTAGAACGAGGTAATAAGAAAGGCAACACGCGGATGCGCTACACAAAACGCGAATGCAACAACCAAACACAATGGATGACTGTAGAAGAGTTGCAGCAATAGCAACACAAAAAAAAAATTAAAAAAAAACGAACTGGCATGGAGTGTGGAAGTGGAAGTAATAAGAATAAAAATACAAACGTTAAGTTAATCAGCCAAAAGAGCGGATACAACAGAAAACAACAAAATCGAAATAATAGAAAACAATCGAAGAAAAAACCGTAAAAGTCCACAAAAAAAAGATAGCCATGGCGAATGATACTGCGGGATTGGCATTTAAAGAAGCGAATATAGGGGGCATGTAGCTGTTACCATTGCGATGGCAGATAATGGTGGTGCCATGCAATTGCAATGTGCTATCCATTACGAATAGGTAACAAGATCATGCATAAAAGAGAAGCGCACAACCAGTTCCACGATCAATGTAGACACAGAGTGTATCCCAGTAATGTTGCCAACTTATGTCATGCTTCGTTTTCAGATTCGAGTTTCTTCTCAATTGACACAATGGAACTATCAGAAGGTTTCTGCCACATAAATATATTAGTTGCCTTTAGTTTTGCAGGATTTTTGTCAAATGTTCTTGATGAATCTAAGGACCTGCTGTTACAATTACTATCTACCCATTTTCACAAACAAATTATAGAATTATTACAAAAGATTCCCTTCTACTTCTTCATGCCTTATGATTTCCTGTCTACTGATTACAGATTACTCCGATGTTTCCAATCTAACTGGCATTATGGAAATTTTGTCGAGCTTTTAAAGAATTCTTGAAGTCGTAATTTCAAAACTACGGAGTTTTCTTTTGAAATCCAAGATTTTGTTTTGGTGGGAACATATACGTAAAATGTGCTAAAATCTACTTGTCGTTCGACTTGAGTTATAAAACTCAAGCATCACTATTTAAACTTCTGTTGGTAGAATAAACTCATTTTTTCTTATTAAAAATGAGGTATGTATGTAGTCTATCAGTAATCAGGAAAAAGATTTGGAGGTGTCAGTATGAACTTTAATACCTCGCACATCAAAATATATATGTATGTAGCTTAAAAGAGGATTCCTGCTTCTTGATTTTGTATCTTTTTCTTTTCACGACTGTGATGCTTTACTAACTAAAATTCTCATTCAGATTATGCGTAGATTTCAAAAAAATCCCAAACCTACACCGAATATTTGTTATGGCTTTGTTTTGGCCCTTTTTTAAAAAATACTTGTAGGTGTTTTTACAAGTATTTTAACTCATAACTTTAATAATAAATTTGTTCTAATTTTAAATGACATTGGATAATGAACCGATAGTTTATCTCACCGATTTTCGTGTTTAACGAGCGGATAACTTGAATTGCTGGTCAAATTTGACATACAACCATTTACTTAGGGGCCAGTTATAGCGATCAGTAAAAACCATCAGTAAAAATGTTCATTTGGATATTTGTATGTCAGAAAAAGATTTCAAGCATGAAACTTCTACGAATCGATGGCAAATCCCTTAAGATATTTTTTTCTGACAAAAAATAAAACGGGTAAATAGTATTATTTGTTAAATAAGCATTTATTAATTTTAATGATGAACATTTGTTTTACTGAACAGCTGATTGTCATTTGAAAGAATAATGGAACATTTCGTTCCAATGTTTGTGGTTAATTTTTTTTTATTGTTCCGTTCATCAGTAAAAAGTTTAATGAAGCATTTTACATCATTAAAACAAATTTTAGGTTGGTGTGGTGGGCCTTTAAATTCTGACATAACTTTACTGATTGCTATAACTACCCGTACGTAAAAAAATTCAGTTCTCAGCTGTTTCAACTTTTACTGATAGATTTTTACTGATCGCTATAATTGGCGCCTTGACAAATGAAAATGTACTAGAATATTTAGAACTTTTGAGGGAAGTAGATGTTTAAAAATTTGACATATTAAAAAAAAAATGGAGTCTCCTGCCAAACCCAACTGGCAATTTTTCAATGAAAATACGAAAATTGAAATTTCAAAGCAAAATTATAGAAAAAAACTTAGAAAACATACGAAAAACAATTATCCCATTCTCCTAACTATTTATCTAGGTGGAGAGCAAGGTAATTATATTGCTGATCTTGCTTGGCAACCTTGTTATCTAATCAAAATATAGCAAATGAACAGAGGAGCTTCTCTGATGCTCGGTGCATCTGTAATGAAACCTTTGAATGCGTTGGTCGCTGAATTTAAATTAGGCAAAACAATACAAAAATGAAGATGAAATAGGATGCAATGCTTTAGCTTTAGGCGTTATTATCGGAACAGTGCAATAAGTTACATAAAGGAGTTTCTGTTTATCATGTTTAAATAGGTTCAAGATATAAGTACATATTTTTCCATCAATCATGGTAATGATATAATGAATGTTTGGCATTCCCCGACTCAAATCCATCAAGGACGGTAAAGAATTGTTAGCTGTCAAAAAAAGTTTGACATTTTTGATGCGGAAAATAGTTTCACTCAAATAACTAAATATTAAAGTTTTAACACTTAACGAAGAAAAACACAAGAATTGTTTAGAAACCAGTGATATATTATATTTTGCATCATTTAATGATTTTCATTTTTGGCAGTTCGATTAGATGCGTTCAAAATCTTAACAAATAATTGCTACACAAAATTCTGGTTTACATTTCGAGATCTAATTGAACATGAACATCCATCATAATAGTAACAAAACAAAGACTTTGATGATTTTCACTTTTGACAGTTCAATCAGGTGGCGTTCAGGGTCTTAACGTAATGCTGCGCAAATGTTCTGGGTTTAAACATTCTCAGAACTAATTAAACATGAAAATCCATCGTAATGGTGACAAAACAAATACTTTGATCTTTGATTTTCATTTTTGACGATTCGATCAGGTGTCGCAGGGTGTTAACATATTGTTGCACAAATGTTCTGCTTTTAAACATTCGCATAACTTATTGAACATGAACATCCATCGCAGTGGTTTCAGAACAAAAACTTTTAACTCTTTTTTTCTGATTCAATTTTTATAAATTTTTCTTTCGCCCTTTGTTGTTAAAAAAAAAAACATCTTTAACCTACCTGTAATGTCATCAAATTAATTTATTATCTTTCCTTTGTTTAATGACAGGTAAGTGAATGAACATAAAACCAAAGAAGCCTCTAAAAACTCCGGTTCCACACAAAGCAAATTAAGTATCACAAATTAGCATTTAACTTAAACGTCATTCCGTTTACTTATGAAAGATATCGAACTTCGAACTTCGAAATAAAATCTCGTTTAAACGACCAACAAATTTTATACAGTATGAGGTCGAGGACGGTCATTGAACACATAGACATAACAGAGATCCACCAGCTCCCAAAGGCCTTCCGTTCGTCTTCCATGATTGGTCAATCTACAAACAAAATAAAAAACACCTCAACCGAAAAGCCTCTGAACCTTGCTAATCGTTCAACTTGTGCAGTTTGAAAAAAAAAAATCCAGTCATTGTCTGACTTCCTTTTTGTTTCTTTTTTTTAAAGATTCTTTTTTTTTCTTATTTACGTGTCCCGGCATTAAGAACCGGCTTCATCGCTATCAAACACACTCTAGTACAATCAATTTATAAAATGCCTACGAACTTTCAACGATCGTGTGCCTCAGGCGTAATCTTTTGTTTGGTGGATGTTGGATGCGATGATCTGTTTTTATTATTTCTCTTCCTTTTTTTCGCATCTAAGGCTCTGTTGTTTATGCGTCATCGCAGACATTTTGCAATGTTTCCTACCTACTTCTATACAATGGGTGAATCTTAAAGCGTGACTCTGGAATACTAGATCTGACGATGCTGATTTTTTCGTTGGTATTTTATTTTTTGTCGCGCAATATAAATTGAAGTCAATGAAATGAGAGTGTGAGTTATATTTTGATGATAATCTTGTATTCAATGGACGTGTTCCTGGAATATGTTAGCACTTCACAAAGCCTCTAGACCTAGGCTATTGAAATGCCTATTGCTTTGTAAGTTTTGTGTAACTTTATAGAGATCTTATATGCCCTCTGTCAGCAGTATGTTTTTGTACAAAATGGTAATAGAATTTGTTTTTAGCTGATGATAATCGAGATCATTTATTACAATCTTTTTGTTTATTATGACATTAGATCGTGGTTATGTCAAAAGATTAGTCTCAGAAGCGTTTAAAGCGCCTTCGAATCCAAGATTTTTAATGCAATTTATTCAATGACATAGAATTATTTAAAATTTCAAGCATTTTTTTTTTTTATAATTAACACGCGCACAAGGGATTATGTGTTTCCCTTTTAATGTAGAACACACTGCGCGGGCATTACGAAGATAGGGAGGGGAGAGATAGGAGGTGCCGATTAACATTGGTTTTGAATGTTTGTAGATCAAAATGACAAGGGAAAATCCCGCCGGGTAAACTATTCCAAATTCGTGTCGTTCGGCTAAAAAAAGAATCCCAATTTTTCACGGTACGTCCGAAATTAGGTTCAAGGGTGAACTGATGAGCATTCCTTGCGAGACGAGTAATACGGGAGAAACTTTAAAGGGGAGGAATGCAACTGGCTACTTCGAGTATGAAAAGCTGAGGGTAGAGTCGTCAGCAAAACAGTTAAGTGGATTAGAAGTAACAGACAGAAGATCGTTTATAAAAATCAAGAAAAGAGTCGGAGACAGAACAGAGCCCAGAGCCCAGAGCTCACCAGCATTTATTTTGTGCGAATCAGACTTGAATCCGTCCAATACAACTTGTATTGAACGGTCCAGAAGATAGCTTCTAATCCAACGAACAAGTGTATCATCGATCCCAAAAGCACGCATTTTTGATAAAAGAGCTTCATGCCAAACTCTGTCAAATGCCTTGGAGATATCAAGAGCAATAATTTTACTTTCACCAAAGCGATGTAAAGATTTGTTCCACTGTTCGGTGAGATATGCCATCAGATCATCAGTGAAACGGTTGCTGCGGAAGCCGTACTGACGGTCATGGAGAAGCTTTCGATCTTCGAGATATTCCTTAAGCTGATGGTTAATCAGTGTTTCCATGACCTTAGAAAGAAGGGATGTCAGTGCTATTGGTCGGTAGGAGGAGGGGGAGGATGGGTCACCTTTCTTAGGGACAGACTGGACAAATGCTGTTTTCCATCTTCTAGGAAAGATTCCAGAAGAGTAGGAGCGATGGAAAAGCTCACGCAGTGGCTTTGCCAGTGTGGAAGAACACCTCTTCAGAAGAATCGGGGGTATACCATCCGGGCCAGCGGATTTGTGTATATTGAGATCTTTGAGAACTCTTGCTACTGTACGAGTGCGGAAAAAAATCTGTCCCATGGAAAAATTTACATTCTCAAGTACAGAAGGGGCAACGTTGCTTTGTGGTAGCGTGGAGCTGGCAGCGAAATGAGCGGCGAGCAAGTTTGCCTTCTCTGAAGAGTAAACAATTGGTTTGTTATTGTCGATGAGCGTTGGAACCGAAGATGTCGAGGAGTTTTTTATATTTTTTACAAATGACCAAAAATGTTTACTGCCTTTGGGACACTGCAGAATTTGCTTGCTTGTGCTTTTTCCGATTTTCCTCTGTAGGGTTGGCTTTGTAAGATCGGAAACTTACTTCTTTGAGCCTGATAGCTTCTTCACACTCAGAATTAAACCAAGACTTTTCTTTAGGTTTGATGCTTTTTACTCTGTTAGGAATAAAAGCACGCATCCCTAGAAGAATCACATTTGTGATCATTTCAGCACTGGCATCAATGTCACTATCGAGGAAGCATAGTGACCAGTTAAAGTTTCGGAAAAAGTTATTCAGGCCGTCCCAGTTGGCTTTCTCGTATTGCCAAACGGTCCTGGTGGGAAGTTTTTCTTTAACTGGATGGGTGGGGGAAGAGAAATTAGCTGAAATGATACAATGGTCTGAAGTGCCAAATGGAGAAGTTACACTAATGGTATATTTATCAGGGTGAGAAGTAAGAAACAAGTCAAGAGTATGGGCGGCTTGCCCAGCAACATCCGGTATACGCGTTGGTACATCGATCAGTTGGGTAAGGTGATGTAACCCGGCAAAGAGCTCGACATACCTTCCTTCGGGTGTTGTCTGACCAGAATAGCGGAGCCAGTTGGAATTGTGTACATTGAAATCGCCCGCAATAACGATTTCAGTGCGAGGACAAAGGGAAACAATTTTCGAGATGGAATCAGACAGTGCATCAAACTCGTTACAAGTCGAATTACTGTCAAGATTTGGACTCCTGTAAATAAAACAATAATGAATGACATGCTTGCGGACAGTGAATTTGAGCCATAAGAAGTTAAAGTCCGTGTTGGAACATTGCCCATATTGGGGAAGGCTCTGGCAAGCAATATCATTCCTAACATAGACCACGAGACCATGATGGGAAAAGAGTAATGGCACCAAGCTATACCCATGTAGAGCAAATTCCGATAAATCAGAAACTCCAACCTGAGTTTCACTTAATGCCAAAACAGCTGGCCTGTTTTGAACAGTGTAGACGTACACGTGAAAGAAATTCTTTCTTAAACCACGAACATTTGAATACACGACACAAAAATCATTTACCATTTAAAAATACTTACATACAAAAACACAACTCTGATTAAGTCGAACTGTGCAGTGAAAATCCAAATTAACTTCTGTAATAATCAAACTGTCTTAGGTGTTATGCCCATAAGACAGCCTGTTTACAAAAAATCAATCTAAACATTCAGCACAATAGGACAAATTCAGATGCCCTTATCTATTTACCGCAAGCATTGTATGGTCATAGGATGCCTACAGTAGATAAGAAAGAGGCAGTTAAGCACAAAGGTCTTGGGACAGATTAGATTGTCCTTATAATCGATTGTATAGCTTTTAAACTTTGTTTATGTTATCAAATGTCACGTTGATTGTATTGATCTTTAAACTCAGGAGTGGACAAGAAGGAAGTATCAGTCCATTTAACCGCATGCTCTACAAAAATGAAACATGATTTGAACTCAACAAAGTAAACTTTGTTCAATATCAATTTTCAAGATCAAAACAGCACATAACAACACAGAAGTAATGAAAAACGTCAGAACAGTTTGGAACAGAGGATGGAAGACATATGTTTGTCACTGCTTTTTACAAAAAGAGAACAGCAAGACGTTTGAGGGATAAAAGAAAATTTCAGAAATTTTGTCTTTTGGCTTACAACTCGAGAGGAGAAATTACCTTGAATTATGTCAAGGTCATTTTGAACGTGTCTATGTAATTTTAAAGGCGCTGCTTCTTCATTTTTGTTCTCGCACCTGTAAATATACATATAAATTAAATAAATTTATTGGCGCTGCAGCTCCTTAAGGAGCCAAGGCCTAGTGACTTATACTCTCAACCATTCCCGTGTGTGTGTTGTTAATCTGCAAGAATGGAAGGGACCTACAGTTTACCGCCGAGTCGGAACGGCTACATGAGATGCACTTTTTCGAGACAAATTTTACTCTTGGAGGTTTTGTCAGTTCCTCGCAAGAGGAAGTAACCCAGAAAAGAAGTTGGCTATGAGCTGGATTCGAACAGGGGCTCATTCGCTTAGCAGTCCGACACACTAACCACTAAGCCACGGGCACTACTCGCACTTACTCAAAATTCTATAGTAACCCCAAGCAGAGGACTTTCGGTGTGGGGCAGCATGCCCCTATACATATCTGTTTGACCGGCTAGAAATTTTAATTTTGCAGTCTTCTAATGAGAATAGTTCGTAAAGCTGAAAAGTAAAAATAGTCAATATTTAACGAAAAAACAAAAAATGAAGGAGGTGCAAGCGCGCCTTAAAAATTACATATTCATGTTCAGAATAATTCAGAAATGACATATGCCAAGGTCACCCCCTCTCGAGTTGTAAGTCAAAAGACATACCGAAAATCCTTATTTAATTTATTTTTAATAAATGGTAATTTATACACTTTCGCGGTCACCTAGTTTTTCGGTTTTAAAAAATTCAGAACTGGACCGATTTTCATATTTTTTTTTAATGTTCTTGTTTACGGTGGATTTTAGATATGAAATGTTTAAATTATCCCCATGTCAGATTTTAGATAATTTGTTTGCTTTGAATGCTGAAAAAATCCATTTTTATGATTCATTACTTTTTTTTTACCTCACCCAATTGAATTCACGAATTTTTGTATCGTATAATCAATCTACTCAAAAAAAAAAACGAATAAATTAGCAGAAAAAAAGAAAAAGTTAATTTTTCAACTTTTCCAGCTTAAAGTAAAATCAGTGCTACATCAAAAATAAGTAGGGATTAATGAATTTTTTTATTAAATTTTTATATGGACGTCATAACCTCTTATAAATCGGAAGAGAAAAAAAAAATACAAAATAGGCGGAGTTTTGTTAAAGTAGAAAGTAGATGTAATAATGTGTGTGGATTTAACGAGAGGGTTTGTAACGTGCTGTATGTTGGTGTTGCTGCCATCAATTTTTTTTTTATCACGTTATCACGCAAAATTATCGTCCGTAAACCGACTTTACAGACAACCAACTCTTTTTTTAATAAATCTGTCCAGTTTTAAATTTTGTACAGCCAAAAAACCAGGTGACTGCGAAAGTGTATAATTAAATTACGTAATAAATATTTATATATATCAACAAAATATAAATAAAGAAATAAATTAAATGATCTTGCAAAAATTTAAATTACAATTTATTGAAAACAACGTCCAAAATGCATCCGCTGACTTTGACAGTTTTCGATAATTTCCTCTTTCTCAAAAGAAGATTTAGAAAATGCTCCATTCTAAACTGGTTCAGACCAGGCACTTTTTGAATAAAAAAAATCCTCATTTTAGACGTTTTTCGAGGATTCAGAGCAGACTCTGATTATTCTCTCAACAGGGCGTGGTCTGAGCAGTCAGATTTTTTTTTAATACGTTTTAGCACTTGGTTGTCACAGGTTATGACATTTATCATATGTCTTCAACAGGCGGCAATATTTTGTATAAAATATAACTGTCTCTTTCGCGTTCTTCTTCCTAAGAAGACATTGGAAAATGTCGGGAAAAGGACATTGGAAAATACGTGCGTCTTAAGTAAAATGACGGTGTTGACCCATGAATGAAGTTTAAACTGATTGTCACGGTTAGGTGTAAAATGATTCTGCATTTTGACAATCTTTTGATTAAAAGACATTCCAAGATTATATTTTTAATTTTAAAATTTGTTCATTGGCATTTGATATAATTATTTCCAAATCATTACCTGTCATTTCATTGAACTCGGGAGATCAATATCGCAATAAAAAAATTACGGTTTTTAGCACAAAAAAGTTATCAATTTGATTCGATTGCTATCAACATAATAATTGACTATAGGGACTACCTATCAATGATAGTATGAACATCATTACCACTTTTTTTATCCAGAAGTTCTAGGACATTGCACCCTTAAGTGTAATTGACACGTCATTTAAATTTATGGCTATATTAAGTTAAAGATATAGCTTTCCGTGTATATGACATTACAAATCCGTTTCTCACAAGTCATGCATTTAGAAAAAAAGGGGACCGACCGGACTGATGCCATAGAAAGGCGGCCCCTAGGGTAGATACAATTGCTCCAAGTAGGAGTGAGTAGCAACAAAGCAGTAGGTACGTTCTATACATTGCGTTGGCCGTAAAAGTCCTTTTGACTTTAGTTACATGTCACAAATCGATGTTGTAACACAGGAAGTATACAAATCTGTTCACATAAATACACAAACATATACACATACATATGTACACTAAGGGAATATGATGTCAATAACTCATTTAAACAGGAAATCCTCCTTTACGGAGTGTTCCCCGCCCACCGAATGCGCTTGAAACAACTGTACGCTTTATGATTCCTTGCGCGTTTGCGATTGAAGGGATTAAAGTGTATGATGGCTTCTAAAAAAAAAGGGCTACCAGCCAAAGAACCCGCATTTGGTAACCATTCATTGGGAGTTGCGCTCCCTATTGCGCCTTTCATGGAACCGCATTTGTGCCTTTTACCATCCAAGTGCAGCGAAAGGTGCATTAGAAGTTGGATAGTTTGTTCTTGTTATATGGTGGTGTTCTACATTTCGCGCGTCCTACCCTGCTACGCACGCTCTAGCACCCCATTGTGCCGGAACGTCATTATCATCATTAAATATTATCGTCGTCGTCATCGTTATCGTCAACCTCAACAGCAACAACATGACGTAGCGTATCTATGTTATGTATACTGACTCTCCGTCTCCTGCCGTCTCTTTTCGTTTATATAGTTGGGTGCAACAGTGCAACAACATCCCTGACGATGTAAACAAACTTTCAACGCTGCCGGTCGTCGGCTTCATTTTCCCATCTTCCTTTTGGGTTTGTTATGTTTATGTTTTTGTTCGAGTTTTGCTTTTGTCTCGTTGCTGTCGTCATCCTCATCGGCAATGTCATTGAACTTTTCCTTTTGCATTCTCTTTCGCTATACATTTTCTACACCAACCGGCAGCAACCGTGCATACTGCATGCATAGTCAACAATTCTTTATGTGTATGAGTGAGAGTGTAAATCTTTGTTTTCCTCCTTTTTTATTTGGATTATTCCCTGAATTTATTTTAAATGAAATAAAGGTGCGTTGTTGCCGGTTGTTTGGGATTGCATTTCATTGCTGTTTCTTGTTTCGGGAAGCATAAAAACATCGGAAAAAAAAAGAAATAAAACAAACAAATAAATTCAGAAATTGTTGCACATACATACACGAATCTAGAAACGCAGATATTAGGGAATTTATATCGGGTGCCCTATACGTATAGCATGGCATAGGGGAGATAGAACAAAAAAAAACTAGGAAATGAGCATCTTTTCTCTGGAATTGTATTGTTGTACGAGGTGTGATATAATTTTAGGCGTAAGAAGTTTGAATATAAACAAAGAAAAATACCGGCTTTTTGCTGTTATTTGAAAGACATTTTTACTTTTGTATATAGATATTTTGTTAATAATTTCAAATCTTCCAATTAAACATCAAAACGTGTTCTCGGTAGCGTAGGAAAAAATCGAAAAGTTACTGATGGCTAAGGCCCAATGCACACGGAGCAACTCGAAAAAAACTGATCATCGATGCGAGTTGGCAACTATAGTTTGCTTTGAAACATAACCTGTGTAATCAAATGGGACGACGTACACGACGCAACTGGTTGAAAACTCGTTGGCGATTCACAAAAAAAAAGTCTGTAACCAGTCGTCTGTTGATTTTCATGTCGGGTTGCCTAGTGATTTAAGTTTCTAGTTTGTCGAAAATGAGCGCACAAAAAAACAACCTGTTGTTGGTACGGGAGGTGGAAATTATTGCCTTCCCGCGTATTCAAATAAAAATGAAATAGAGAAGGCGTAGATAAAATCGAAAATGTCGTAAAATTGACGGGTATGTTTTTTTTTTATTTTGACTTAAATGTGGATGTTAATAGTTAGAGTCTACTGTGTCATATATTGCCAGTGCGAGTGCAGAGAAATTATTATTAAGTTGGCTTATAGCCTCTTCCTAAGATAATAGTAAAACATGATGGTTTCATAATCGCTCCAGTCTTTCGAAGACATTTCACGCCCGTATGCATGACGACACTGAACGAACTAGAAATTTCAATTGGTGACGAGTTTTCTGGTAAGTGGAATCAAGTCACTTCTGAGTCCGTAACCTGGTGTGTAACCCGTATTGCAAACCTGTTTAGTTTTTATGCAGTTGCTCCGTGCGCCTAAAACACATACATTCACGCTTTACAAGCGACTTTGCCCCTTTACGTATGTAAAGCTTAAGAGCCCTGTTTTATCATCGTGATTGTGAAAATATTAAGAACCTACAGTACAAATATTTGTTTTTTTTCCAATTTAAACGTATGCATTGAGTGAAATGCCAGAAAGCGAGCAAAAGTTCAATCAATTCGAACTTTTTACTTGCGATTATAGGGACTATAAGGCAAGTTATGCATTCGTAAAAAAAAAAAAAAAATTCTAACAATCAAACATGATATTACGATGATAGAGAAGTCAAAAAAAGTGGGTCCGGAAATTCCGTCCGTCTGTCTGTCTGTCTGTCTGTCTGTCTGTCTGTCTGTCCGTATCGATATCTACAGCCTAAACGGTTGGGCCGATTTGATTCAAACTTGGTATATAGTATTTTTAGAGTGCTCTACCCGACAGTTTTTGGAATTGGCATTCTAGCTCCAAAACTAACGGTACCTGCCATATAACTTTTATTAAAAAACTTATTTTTCTCGAAAACGGCTCCTACGATTTTGATTAAACTTTCAGAATGATGTTTTCTGTGCAAAATCTATCTTTTAATTTTAATGGATTTTTCAGAAAAAGTTTTATAACGGTACCTCCCATATGACCGGTTTTTTAAAATCAGACTTTCTCGTTAACTAATTGACGGATTTTGATGAAATTTTCAAAATATGTAGTGTTTTATGATTTAAATAATATTGCTTATCAAAATTTTCAAAAACTTTTTTTTTTAATTTTAATAATTTTTTTAAAAAAATATTTTATTTTTTGAATATTTTGAAAACGGATCTATAGATTTTTTTTTTTAATTTTTCTCCTAGTATAAACTATAGATTTCTTAAAATTGACATTGAGTTTTTCAAAAAAAACATTTTTTTGAAAAAACTGGTCGAACGATTTTGAAATGAAAAATTCGTAAAATAGAAAACAGCAAAAGAAATAAGATGGCTTACAACATTTTTTCCAAAAAACGTTATGAGTAGTGTTTTTTTGAATTCATACATTTTTTTTCCCCAACATTTTATTTCATATTGCTCGGCTAAGCCCTAGCCAAGCCATTAGTCAAATAAAAGAAAGTGACAACCTACATTACATACATACTTACGTATTTTAAAGTTCATCATCATAAAAGCACAGAATAAATAAGGAAGCCTTTGATAAACACACAAAAACAACTAACAAATAAAAAAAAACTATTCGATTACTACTGAATGCAAAAATTTCAATCGAGAAAACAAAAGTTTACACCTTAATATAAATAAACAAAACCACTGTGTTAACTTTTAATATTGTCTCTATACCTACTGGCTTAACAGTAGTTGGAACACGTATCTTAATTTTAGTACCTACCTTCCTTCCAACCTTATTATAGGTACCTAAATCCTTTATAAATTCCATTGGTCCCATATTGGGACGTATAAAGGTCCCTTTACCTAGCATTATTGTCATACTGCTGATTCCGACGAATCTTTATGCCAGTTGTTCAAATTTTTCCATACCAAAATGAAAATTTAACTGAAAAAAGTCCTTTGTATCTTTCTATTAGCAAATTATATTATAAACAGTAAGCAGCAAGTGGAAAGATAATACTACACTAAAAAACTGCAAAAGCTAACAATCCTATATATTTATGTGTTTATCCCTTTGTCGTGACGCATGTTCGTTCGAGCTTCACCCCAAAACGATTCTAAGGAAGTTGCACGTCATACAAAAAATATTAAAATAAAATCTTTGTCAAAAAGACGCCTGCACTTAAAAAGGATTAGCACATAAGAGCAAGTACGTGCGACCCAGTCGTGCCTTTTATTTGTTTATCACTCGCTTTGTTACGTTATTCTTACGTACTTTAAACAAACCCGTGGCTTAGTGGTTAGTGTGTCGGACTGCTAAGCGAAAGAACCTGGGTTCAAATCCAGCTCATAGCCACCTTTTTTTCTGGGGTACTGCCTCTTGCGAGGAACTGACAAAACCTCCAAGAGTAAAATTTGTCTCGAAAAAGTGCATCTCATGTAGCCGTTCGGACTCGGCGGTAAACTGTAGGTCCCTTCCATTCTTGCAGAGTAACAACACACACACAGGAATGGTTGAGAGTATAAGTCACTAGGCCTTGGCTCCTTAAGGAGCTGTCGCGCCAATAAATTTATTTATTTTATTTACTTTAAACAAACCATTTGTAGAGAAAGCAACATTGTGATAATTAATACATATTTCGTATCGTTGAACTATTCCCAGTTGTCAAAATTGGTCGTTAAGCGTTTTTGTTTCTGCTTTTGAAGTCAAATCAAACATTCCCAGAAAAACAATCTTGATTTGTTATATTTTGACATTTCACGAGAAAATATATTTAAGCATAGAAGAAAAAAAACCGGTACACCCCTTGCCTGAAAACCGTTAAAATTTTGTTTATTAAATCTTATTCCAGTATAAATCGGCACTAAAAAGGCTGAAATCGCAAAGCATGATGTAGTTCTGAATTTTTGTTATATTGTACTATAGTTAGGGTAGTATTAATCCATATTTACACCTTCGAAAAAAATTGTGCAAAAACTGCAAAATGTTGGTTTTTCACTGTTTGCTCCTAAAAAGCTATGCGACAAACAAAATCAAGTACTTTTTTCAAGTCCATTAAATCTGCAACAATTTAAGCCTTACCTCAGATCTTTAAACCTTATACTGACCAAGCTATGGCAAAATGTTAAACCTTTCTTTGGCTTTTCATTAATAACTGCATACTAAAAAATCCTACAATGGAAACACTTTCATAATTCCAGACAGACAACCATGCGAACAAAAAATAAAACCATTTTCGACTGTCAACCACCACGTGCTTTTTGCAACTTGACATTCATCATCCCGCTCTCATCGTTTGCAGTTATCCGATCATCCGATCCTATCCTAATCTCTTGCCTGCATTTTAATTTCAGAATAAAAAAATAGTTTTTCCAGTAATTAAATAAAATTAACTTTTATTTTTATTAGAGGAGTTCTAAGTTTCTATTAAATAAGTAACCTCTAAAGGTCAATTCGTTACCAAGATAAATGTTCTTAAAAAATGCCAAAAACTGTAGATTTTTACCTCATTTCTTCTGCTATACTCGAATTATGAGACGCAGTTATTTTAACAGGAGATATTTGGTGTATGAATCAGGTGGCTAACCTCACAAGCTATCTGAGAGTGTAAGAACCATTGACATATAACTTCTATATAATATTGAGTGAAAAAATGTATTTTCTGACACGCGACCCTTCAATCCGCTGCTGAAGACGCAGTTATTTTCGGGGAATTTTTGATGTATGGATTAGGAATGATGTTGCATACCAATTCCTACCACGATATGATCCTTGCACATATTCCTTTTTTAACGTCGAGTAGTTTAAATTCACCGTTAAAAAACTCATCATTTACATGTGTTTTCTTCATCGATGTACAAATCTGGAAATTTATTTCGACATATATAAATCCGCTGGTCCCGATATTAGTCCCACTGATGAAGGTGTGTTTTTCGACGCTGGGAAAGCCATTGCTGCCTAGAATTCTTATCCCTAGGACTCAATCCAAAAATGGCGCCTTCTCCTCCCCCGCAAACAACCAACATTTTTTAGTTATATCCTTCTTTCCAAGGTCATGGAAACGCTGATTAATTATATTCTCAATAAATAAAAGCTTCTTGATGACCGGCAGTATTGTTTTCGTAGCAATACGGCCACTGGTGATCAAAAAGTATGTATTGTATAATCTTATCGAACAGTGGAACAAATCTTTGATAGATTCGACATCAGGCTCTCTTATCATCGAAAATGCGTGTTTCAGTATCGATGTTTCCCTCCTTCAATACCTTTCAGACCGTTCAACGGTTCAACACAAGTTGTATTGGGTGGGTTCCAGCCTGATAGCCTCAAAGTACATGATGATGTGCCTTAGGGCTTCGTTCTGTTTACGATTCTTTTTCCCATTTTTATTACTTAATCTCCTGTCTGAAACTTATAGACCGCACTAAACTGCTTCGCATTATCGAATAGGAAATAAGATATCGTGTCGGATTTAATGCGTCACAAACCCAATGCTGTCTTCTGTCACTAAAACAGAATATAAGCCCTTTGGTACTATTCATTAACGGGACTTACATTGTGGAAGCCGATAATCTCGAAATTCTCGGTGTGTGAATCACCTACGTCCTCTTGTAGAGGCATAGAACTTTTTCAAACATCCATTTCTTGAGATGATTCGGTCACCAAACGACAACGGCGTCAGATCAATAAATTCCAGTTCTCTGTCACACTCACATCTACAGCGGCGATGACTTCTTCTAGATGAATATTATCCAAAAAATAAATATGGTCAAGAATTGATCCATAGTATTGCGTATTTGCTGCTCAGATTGACGATTATGACCACTTGGCAAAAGTGAGCGCGAAATAAAAAAAAGTTAAACATAATTCATTAGTATGATAGCTAGTTTGACAGTTATCAGAAATTCTATACCTCTAAAAAAACACCCTTTATATAATGTCGCCGAAAGATTTCGTAGCTTCCTCTGAAGATATATGAAATTTTTTTCCCCTTCTGTTTGGGCTACTATTTACAAAACGTATATCTGTCTAAGACTAAAATACAATTCTCATATCTGGGCGGTTGCTCCTTCAACTTACTTATGATGTTCAAAGAAGAACGTTTAAAATGATTGGCGATGATCACATCATCAGAAGATATTTACGTCACTTGAGCATCGAAGGAGTGTTTTATGTCTCTCTCTTTTTTGTCGTAATTCTTACAGTCAATGTTCTGAAACAATCGCAGTTGCATTCGTCCCGATTTCAACGTTATACTCGGGCTTCCATGCTCAGCAATTTACCCTCGAGCCCAATTTCGGTCTTACGGTTAAGTTCAGAGTTTCATTCTGTAGCCGTACAACTGGAATGTGGAATGTTTTGACGAGCTCTATTTTCCCCTTCCATTATGATGTTCAGAATTTTAACATCCATGTACATTGGCGTCCTTTTTTTCTAAGCACGGGCGGTTGTGTTTAAACTTCTTCCCACAAGTGAAATGTCAAATAGGGAGATCCGAAAACCCAACCTTTATTCGTGATCATTATTATTTGTTGAATTAAGAGTTTTTTGCAGAAAATCTCATTTCAACATTTTCTCAATTTCTTTGAGTTCTTACAATAGGTTATGTTTTTTTCATTCATGGAAGTTTAACAATCAAAAATCAATTTTTTTTCCAGAAAATTTTACATCTAAAAATGACGTAGGAAACCTTCAAAAACTAACTCGACTTCTTGTTAAAGTGTTTAATTCTTCATTTCCGAATTGAAAATTCTTGCAAAGTTCTTTGTTGAACATCTTTAATAGAAAAACCATCACCGCACTCCTACGATCCTTGTGTGACATTTTTATAATCTCCTGCTCTGAATTCTTAATGACATTGATGCGTGGGTTTTCTCTAGAGAGCAAGATAGAATACCAGCAAAAGATTATAAAAATATCCCTTGAAATGTGACGTCAGGAAAATACCCCAACGCAATGAAAAGTTCTAAAAAAAAAAAAAAAAACATTATACTGAAAATCATTATTGTCATGGTTATAATTGTAAGAACGTACTAGTGTGGTATGGCATTGACATTGATTCTTACTTAACGAAGCGATGTCATCATTGACAGTTGCTATGACACCGAAGGTATAGATTTAAAAAAGACTTAAAAAAATAATTTTATTTTTCCTTCAATCCACGGGCATTCTATTTCAAATCCCTTTTTGGTGTGAATGACATATTTGAAGGATTTTATTCTTGTCCTTGTACCCTTGTGTCCCTGTGTCTGGAATGATTGTTTTGGGTTGCCTTGAAAGTCTACGCACTTTTCAAGTTGAAGGCTGAAGAATTGTTTTCATAAATTACGTTCATTGATGGTCTGAAAATTAAGTGCTCAGACTAAGGTATTGTGGGTGTTTACTTTAGATGAAAAACTTTTATTTGATTTTGTATTCTTAAAGTAAAGTTCGAATGGAAAATATTAGAAAGTTAAATATTTACTTAAAGCCGTATTAATTAAATCACTTGTATTGAAATATGTATTACTATTACAAAGAAACCGTGCTCAACCTACTGTTCCTATGTAATTTAATATCTTTAACAAGTCTCTAAGTCGAAACAGTGTTTTATGGCTTATGGTTTGTAACAAAGATCTGTATTTTTTTTATAATTAAGGCTCGAACAAGGGACTATTTGTTTCCCTTTTAATGTACGTAAGTACACTGTGCTAGCATTAGGATAATAGTGAGGAGAAGGACAGAAGGTGTCGATTAACATTGGTTTTGAATGCTTGCAGATCAAAATGGCAAGGGAAAATCCCGCCGGGTAAACTATTTCAAATTCGCGTTGTTCGGCTAAAAAAAATAATCCCTATATTTCACGGTACGTCCGAAATTGGACTCAAGTGTGAACTGATGAGCATTCCTTGCGAGACGAGTATTACGGGAGAAACTTTTAACAGGAAGAATGCAGCTGGCTACTTCGAGTGAACATTTTTTTTATAAAAGAAACGATAAAATAAGGAAAGACATGAAACATTGCGTCGGTGTTCGATAGGGGCAATTATTTCAGAGGTAGTTCTATTTCCTATCAATCTTAACGCTCTATTTTGTATTCTATCGAGCATACGTAGGACTCTAGGAAATGCTCTGGAAATATCAAGCGCAATAATCTTACTTTCACCAAAGGGATGTAAGGATTTGTTTCACTGTTAGGTGAGATATGCCATCTTATCACCAGTGGAACAATTACTTCGATAGCCATAGAGACGATCATGGAGAAGCTTTCGATCTTCGAGATATTCCTTAAGCTGGCGGTTAATCAGTGTTTCCATGAACTTAGAAAGAAGGGATGTCAGTTCTATGGGTCGGTAGGAGGAGGGGGAGGATGGGTCACCTTTCTTAGTAACAGGCTGGACAAATGCTGTTTTTCATCTTCTAGGGAAGATTCCAGACGAGTAGGAGCGACAGAAAAGCTTACGCATTGGCTTTGCCAGTGTGGAAGAACACCTATTCAGAAGAATGATGGTATACCTTCCGGAACAGCGGATTTGTGTATATCGAGATCTTTGAGAACTCTTGCTACTGTACGAGTGCGGAAAAAACGTGATGGGCTACGAGCAAGTATGTCTTCTCTGTAGAATAGACAATAGGTTTGACATTAGCAACGAGCGTCTTCTTCCTTCGTCTTTTCCTGGCCACTGGTTTCATCCATGACCAAAAATATAAGTATATTTATTGGTCAATTTACTCAATAATAAACATTTTTACTGCCTTTTGGGACATTGCAGAATTGTTTGCGTTAATTTTTGGTCATTTTGGTTCTTTCAATAACGGAGTTGCATGACTTCCATGCTGGTTACTATCAAGGAGGCATAGTGACCAGTTAAAGTTACGGAACAAAATATTTAGGCCGTCCCAGTTAACTTTCTCGTATTGCCCAACGGTCCTGGTGGGAAGTTTTTTCTTTAACTGGATGATTGGAGGACGAGAAATTTGCTGAAATGACACAATGGTCTGAAGTGCCAGATGAAGAAGTTACACTTATGGTATATTTATCAGGGTGAGAAGTAAGAAACAAATCAAGAATATGGGCGGCTTGCCCTGCAACATCCGGTATACGCGTTGGCACATCGATCAGTTGGATAAGGTGATGTAACCCGGCAAAGAGCTCGACATACCTTCCTTGTGGTGTTGCCTGTCCAGAATAGCGGAGTCGTGTAATAACGACTTCTGACTTTTAGTGATTCAAAGTTCCCTTCAACAGAACAATGACTTTTGTCAAGAAAAACGAAAAGTATTTTTAATTGTTTAACGTGAAAATGTCATAAATCACAGCGTTGCATTTAACAATTCAACAAATACTAAAACATGTCATAATTGCAATCCAGCTTAACATTTTATTGAATAAAGTATTTTAGTAAGAAACACATACAAAAAACGATGCAATAATTATTATTTTTTTTAAAAAGTTCCTGTATAACAAAGGTTCGATGGCATATATGCAAACTTGTCGCGTGTGCTTTTACACAGCCGGCCGGTGCGTTGTTGCAAATATAAATTGCTAGTTTGTGGGTTAAGCGGATGTTCTGGCTGTCACTTATTTGTATTATTATTTTTTAAACAAAACAAAATTTAAATATAAATGTTAAACGAAAAAAAAAACACGAACACAGTTAAAATGAGATATACTCAACGAAACGGGGTTGTTCGCCTTGAAGTTTAGTGATCCCAAGTTTATGAACCTTTTTATGGTGTTCTGCAATAAGTAGAGCGTTGCACTTTGACAGATGGAGATTTGTTTACAAAAACAATTGATTAACTTTTATTTGCACGACTATGCGGTCTAAATCAATAAAATTTGAAAAAAAGAAGATTAGGTTAGGACGCTAAAAAAGCAATTATTGTGCGCCATTCAGCACTTTTATAGTAAGTCTGTCATTAACGATCTAAACAAAAACTGTCCGCTAAATGTCAATATTTGTTCAATTTCTTTATAAGTTAACCAATTATACAATTTTAATTAAGATGTATATTTCGTTTTCGTTTTAGGTTAGTGAAGGACATTCCTCAGTTCCCCGCCGGGTCCCGAAGCCGGTAAGTGAATTTAATTTGCATATTTATTTATTACCATCCTATATCTACTTACCCCATTTATGTAGGTATAAGAAAAAGTTTTCGGAAAAATAAACAAACCATTAATTATTTAGCCATATAGAGAGACACAAGAACTAGGGCAATATATGTACTTTATGATATGTTTTTTTTTTTTTTTGGTTAAAACATACTATGTGCATCGTTCGTTATTTTCATATAAATAATGACTACCTTAAGAAATGTAAACACATCGTAAAAGCTCTATTCTGTCATGTTTATTTAACTTTGAAAATTGTATGCAAGGCAATGATAAATGGTTGCCAGCTAGGATGTAATATATGACAAACAAAAAAAAACTTAAAAACAGTTGTATGTTTTCTGAACCTTATGTTTTGACATTTGTCATTCAGCTTACATATAGCTTTGTGACTCGGTAATAACATATAAGCAAACTTTACAATCGGCATTTGGCATCACTTGTTTTTAACAGCCACCTGAACAGTTATTTTAAAAAGTTTTTAAAAACCTTACAACAAAGTTAAGGCTAAGTACATTACCTTACCCGTCCCGGATGGACCTAAAACTCAACCAATAAGCTTCTCCATTCAGCTCGTGAAGTTGGTCAAAGTCCTCTTTCACTTGCGTGCGCCACCTTAGTCTCGGTCTTTCTCTACTGCGCCGTCTTCCTGGGTGTAATCGAAGATTTTCGCGGTTTTTTTCCAAGACGACGTCTATATTGGATGTCTCTTCAAGATGACAGCCTATACTTGGTTTTGCTTAACCCGATGATAAGAAGACTGATCCGTCTGTAGTTTGGCGCAGTTCAGAGGCTCTTTCTAAAGAATCTGGAAAATTATGCTAAGATTCAATTCATCGGGCATGCTTTCTTCTAACCAACTTTTAACCAACTCATCGCCTGCAGCTTTGAAGAGTTCGGCAGTTAAGCCATTGGTTCTGGCAGTTTTATTGGTCTTTAGCTTGGATATAGCTGGCTTTATTTCGTCTAGGTTGGGTGGGCGGAATGGTTGTTCTACTAGGTTCGTTTACCTTACGGGTTTATAAAGGACATAACGTGCACTCCTCAAAAAAATAAAAAAAAATATATGCTCGGATATTTGCTTATCTATTTATCGCTCTAATGTCTAATATGACGCTGATGATGATGATGAGATGCACTCCACCGTCCTCAAATTTCCACCGGCTATATGAACAACTTGAGGTTAATGCGGGAAATTCTTATTATTCCGAGTTGCACGCATCGGAGCAGAATTCTAATGCCCCAGAACATTTTAATTATGATTGCGCGCTATGTTTGGATTATGTATATGTGTTTACATAGTTATAGCTATGCATGTGTAAGTTCTTTCCTCCTTACGAATGAATCGGCACAAAGTGATGTAATTGAAAGTCTTGGAAAAATAAACTAAACTAGGTACATCATCAGAATCAGATCTGGATGTTTCGTGCCAATTTCAGAGGACTAAAAGTCGTATGCGAAGTATCTTCTTTCCAACTATCAGACTGTGTGTCTATGGTTCTTCTTTGTTTGGTTAACACTCTGGAGTTTGAGGAAAAATGTTTTCGGGTGAGGGTGGGTGGAATGTTTTTTTTTGTCTTTTCGGTGGGGGGGGCTTTTGTTTGCCTGGAATAAATGTATACGTGGGTTGTTCGTGCTGGATCGGTCTTATGGTTTTTTTTTTTATTATTGTGTTGGCCTATTTACTATACGAAGTAGCTCGGTGTTGATGTGGATCTTATTTATACAGAATAGACGCCAGCCAATGCGTTGCAGTGAACTTTTGCTTCCTTATTATTATTTCTTGCTCTAATGAATTTTATACTTTTTTCATCAAAGCAATCATTTTATTTTTTTTTGCTAATGGGTTTATATGAATTAGGGTATTTTTGTAAGTCCAGAGCTTAAGATCCAAAACAAACCGTTATTGTTTAGTAAATAAATAACAAAATTTTTCATTTATCGAACTTCTTTTTGTAGCCAAATGTATAGGTTTTGTAATTATCCTTTCTCAAAACGCTAACGTCTTCCATTGTGCAAAACTAGTCTTACCAGACGTCCTCTTCAAAGAAGACAAATCATCTTTTTGAGCTTAAAAAATACATTCTCTTTCTTTTTTTAATAATTTTGCAGTTCGTCCTCTTGTTTAATTTTCCACATTTAATATTAGGAATATAATATATAACATAATATTTTGGCATTATTTATTATTTTTCCAATATTACAGTTTGTTTGGCGAATAAAGCCATCGTTGTAATAGCTTCTGTAAACTGTTAAATGCAGTTCTTCCTATCTATTAAATCGATACTAAAATCTTTGATTCAGATACACCCTCTCTAATCCATATTATCCACCTCCTGAGTCACCCAAGGCAGCCAATTAGGTCCTGTCCTTTTTATTTTTACTAATAACGATATTGAAATAGTCATCAAACATTCCTATATCTCTCTTTTAACACTGATGACACTAAGTTTTTCAAAGCAAAGTCTTTGATACTTGACTCTTCTCTCATTCAACTATATCTCGATAGTTTCTCAGTCTGAAGCCTCACTTCTCACGTAAGCGTTTAAAAGCTTCTTCCCGTATCTACATTCTCCATAATCAACCAATATGTACCTAATGTGAATTCGGTTTGCGACCTTGGTTAGTTATATGACCAAAGAGTTCAAATTTTCGGCACATTTCGATAATATAATGTTTAATGCCAACACGGCGGGTGCTTGGCTTTGGGAAATGTTGGTCAAAAGAATTCTCAAACCTCTAAGTCGCACATGATCCCTTTACATAACCTTTGTACTCCCGCTACTTGAATATCCCCGCCAATTATGGTACCCATATATCAGGAAGCTCGCATCTATAGAATCAAGACCATTCATCATCGATTCCTTGCCCTACGCGATGTGTCATCGGATGATCCTTTTATCTCGTCTCCCTATCAAAATCGCCTTCAACTTATAACCCTGAATACCCTGAAAGAACTCAGAGAAATTGCCGAGATTATTTTCATTCATGAACTCCAACTTCAAAATTTAGCTGGGATTTTAGCATTAGTTTAGTTTGTCCAGAAATGCATACTTAGGTTTAAAAGAAAATTATGTTTTTTTGTGTGTCCTGTTTTAAGAAGTTAGAGATCTGGTAACCCTATCCAAGACCTAAATCGAAATATTATTTTGAAGTCTTAACAGCTTCAGATTTTAAATATTTTAAGGGCTCTGTATTTTTACAATTCATATCAATAACATCAGAAAACGTCTGGGATCCAGTCCGGGTCTCATCCAATATATATCGCGATTGCTGTATTCTATCATTTTCCAGTTGGTTCTTCGCTCATACGAGCAAATTAGTTAGACACCGGTCTACTTCTACCGAATTCCTTAGTTTTTCAGGCGTCCTGGTCTACGCCACCAAGCGTTAGCAAGGTCAGCCAAGCTGAAGAAAGCAAAAGAAGGTTCCTCTTCGCTCATACGAGCAATTTGCCCAGCTCAGCGGAGTTTACCGAGCTTTATTATTCCACACATGCTTCAAGATGTACATTTCATACAATTCATGATTCTTTCTTCTTCGGAATCGTCGCCCCTTGCATGTGGCTCTAGTAATTCTCCGTGAGGATTTCTTTTGGGATGCAGTTAATGGATTAGATGAGTGCCTTTTAAGTAAGCACCCAATTTTCGGATCCGTATCTGAGTAATGGTAAGACCATTGTGCAGACGCATCTCAGTTTAAATAGTAAGATTTCTGGATTTGAAGAGCCCCTTGACAGACTATTGTAAATTGCGTTGAATTTTAACAGCCAACCACCTGCGTATTCCTTCAAAATGTTCATTTGCTCGTTTTCTTGAATTTCTAATAAAATGTCAGAATTTGTATCAGAGTAATGTACTAGAATCTTGTGATGCTGTTAATTCATAATGCTTTTGTAACAGCAGTTGCACAAGTTTTTGAATTATTAAAAATTCGTGCACGTGCCCACTGCTTTTCAGACTCATAAGTAAGACCATCTTCAAAATGCTTTTTAATTTTCTTCAGCACAGAGAGAATTCGAATATTCGAATGCGGAAGGTAAGTCTCACCCTTTTGTAATTTTTTACAATGGTTTGGTAATTAGTGATTATTAATAATTAAAATTCGCCTTCTAGATTGTTTCAGCTGCTGATGTATCCTTACGCTTATTAAATCATGAATTTTTAATAAGTTTTTATCGTTTTTTAAAATTCTTCTGTCTAAATATTGAATACGAGAAACTTAGAAATACTATGCTAGTGAGTGCATATAACTACGATGTTGGACTTCCCTATTAAAAATATTTCAGGTTTTTAACAAAATCTTAAATGTAACTCCAGTTTCAAACCAAACGATTTGGGGCTATCATTGAAATGTATCAGTGAAACACAATTTACTGGAATATATCAGAATAAAGTATTTCTTGCATTGAAAAAGTACTGAAATTCAGTGATAGCTTTAACTGGCTACGGAATCAACGGCATTGCATATCGTTCCTACATCAGTCCTCGACTTTTTGAGAAGAACCACTCGAATGCGTGCTCTAAAAGTATTCATCTTGAGTGGTGGCATGAAGATTTGTCCATTAATCGAATTGCACTTACAATTTGACCTCGAATCATCAAATCGTCTTTACCTGCTATCAAGGCCGCTGTGTAAAATTCTCAGGAAAAAGCTCCCATAGACAGCGTCTACATGTCGTTTCAAATATAGATACTGCTGAAGTCAGAAAACAAAGTACTTTTAGCCACCTTTACTAAGCAGCGGCCACTAGCTTTGGTCAGTTCTTTCTCGTATCTCTAGAAGTCATAAGAAAAAGTTGTTCTGTTCTGTATTGCTTACAATATTGCTGTACCTTGTCGAAATCACGCTGAAAGAAAATTCTGATAACTGATAACGACTGTTGGAGGGTTTAATCTTCGGCATACAAAATTACATCAGGTAGGCTCCCGATAAAATCGCTGTGGTAAAAGAGAATCAGCGAGTTCACCGCTCCCTGTTGCGAACCATTTTTTTAATATCAAATTATGTGGTAGAAGTCACATGGCTAGCTTTGTCAATAAACTTTCTACCATAAAGCAGATATAAAAGTGGTTTACTTATGCACCATCTGGTGAGTCTCACATAAATATCTTCTAACCAAACGGTTTCAAAAGCTTTTTGCAACTCAAACAGAACGGCACCCATATGCGACTACTGCTGACTTCTTTTTACTATAAGGCTAGTTAAGGATTCGTGAATATTAAAAATTTAGATAACAATCAAACATGACATTACGATTATAGAGAAGCCTAAAAAAGTTAGTTACAAAAAAATGTCTGTCTGTCTGTCAGTCTTACTGTCTGTATATATAACGAGCTGCAGCCTAAACTTCTTAAGCGATTACCTTCAAATTTGGTATGTGTGATTCTTTTAACATTCCTTGTAGGGCTAAAAATAACGTTACCTGCTAACCGTTAAGGAAAAGCTTATTTTTTCTCGAAAACGGCCCCAACGATTTTTTTGAGAAAGTCTAACTGAAAGGTACGCTTTTTAATTTTTGGCTTTCTCGGTAACGGCTCTTTGGGATTCTGTAAAATTTTATATTTGAGAAGATCTAGGTAGCGAAATTTGCATATCAAAATTTTTAATAACTTTTTTTTCTAATTAATTTTTAAAACTAACCAAAAAAAATATTTTAAATTTTATAATCACATGTACAATGTACATATATACATTAAAAAACTCTAAAAACTGCATACCGAAATTTCAAACAAATTTAAAAAAAAAAAAAAAAAAAATAAAAAACAAGATTTTATCAAAATCCTTCCTACAATTTTAGAAATACTTTTTTTCATAGATTCGTTATTATACAAGGTGATGGCGAACTCCATTTTTACTAACAACCCTTAAGTGTTGTGGTTTTGACACTTATTTTAAGCTCAGATAGTGTTATTTTTCTATATTAATGTTACTTTTTTTAAATTTTATTCGACATGTGACCGCACATATGAGCAAGTACGTACGATCATGTAGTGCAATTTATTTCTTTAGTGATTCGTTGATGAATAATTGGGATTTCACCTTGCTTTAATGAGAAGCGTATGTATAGCTGGTAAATTTGCAGTACATTTAAATAAATATTGCATACTTTTGGACGATCCCATTAGTATTTCTTTTATTTTTATTAAAACTCTAAAATTTGTTTCTCAAAGTGTTTTAAAGAACAGAATGTTTTTATTTTGAAATACACTCATCTACTTCTTAAAGCAGCCAAAATTAACATAGTTGTTCAGTTGTAGAACCAATTAAAAACTCGTCTACTAATAACAATGAAAATCTTATACATATTTTAAAATCTAAAATCGACAAACTGGAATAGAAATAATGCATTATATTTGGTGCTTTTAAGTTTAACCCTTGAAATATGTTTAAAATAATGTCCTTCAAATAATTTATTTCAAATATTTTTTAAAGCTTCTACTTTTCCCACATTTGCCCTTAAAGATAATACTTTTTGCCGCATTCAAAGACTTATTAAATAGCTTAATTAATTTCATTACGTCAAACCATAATATGCGTCATCTTTTCAAGATGCTGTCATAGAAACTCAACGTTCTATAGAACGACATTAAATTATCTTCCCCTAATCGTGATTCTTCCTAGTAAATGAGATTTTCCATTTCAATGCAAATCACTAGGCGAAGGAATTATCTTACAACCATGGCCTCGCAAACTTAAAAAAAGGGGGAAAAACATGAAAATAGAAGCTAAAAATAAAAAAATGTTACCCCATTGTAACACCTTAGGTTTATTCTTATAGAAAAATTCAATGTTAAGCCAAACGTAATAATTCTCCATCAAATAAATATTCGATATTCCATTCGAAGTTATTTGTGAAAAATTGTGTTATGGTACACACTGCTGTGTAAATGTTTGATACATTAATAAAACAGAAAACTTCAAAAAAAAAAAAAAAAAAAAACAGGGATGATTTTTCCCTTATAAATAGGCAAACACGATAACTAGGTCAAGCCATTTACCGAGTGCGCTGGTACCAAACCGAAAACCCTATATAACCAAACACAATGGTGAAAAACGACAAAGATTTCCCAAGCACGTTTGTTTTTTTTTTGTATTTATTTACTTCATTTTCGCGATGACAGCGACTGTGCAGTTATTTATATAGGAAGTCCTGGATTATTTTCCCTGTTTTTATATAGGGCACGAGAGCATTTGATAAAATCCATTTATCAATCTGAAAAAAATTGAGCGAAAGCCAGCTCTTTAATTCTCTCTATCTCTGTTTTTCTCTCTCTCTCTCTCTTTTTATGTTGAAAAAAGCTTTTGAACTAGCCAAGTTCCCAGTTTCATTGCAACCCCAACAGAATATTTTGAAAAACGAAGGGGAATGCAAAAATCAAATATATTTGAGTCTTCTTTAACTTATCTAGAAACGGAAATAGTAAGGGTGAAAATGAATGGCGCTTAGCGGTCTCAGGATTTGCTTGAGGTAGTTTTGGGAAATTGGCACAGTCCGTGTAGAATTTGATTGATTTATGTGTATTGTTTTGGTATTGTTGAGATTTTTCTTGTCGAGGGATTTATTGGAGCTTAAACGATTTACTAGTCAAATGAATTAATTGAGAATATTCTTTAATTCTTTTTTAAACTACATATCTATACAAAACAATTTTAGAATTTGAATCGAACTTATTTACATTAGTTTAATTTAGTTTATTTATTTGTCAATCAGAATTTCTCTTATAGACTAGAATACATAATTTAATAACATTAATAGAGGTTAACAATTTAAATAAATAAGTAACAAATTTATAAACAAAGAATTTTTTATTAACGATTTACTAATATGTTTAAAAGTTTAACACTTTCATATTTTCTAGAAAAATAAAAAAAATAATAATAAAACTGAAAACTGTTTTACGTACTTTTTTTTAAACAATCAAAAGTCAGAAAAATCGAATAAAAACTTTGAATTTCCATTAATATTTTTCAAATTTTATTCCAAGTTGTGACCGCACATAAGTGCAAGTACATGCGATCCAGTCGTGCAATTTTTTTAAAGACGAAATTACTTGTTTTTTTTTAATTTTATAATCCTACTTGTATTATAAGCTAGCTGACCCACCCGGCGTTGCTCGTGTTAATCATATATTTTCTAAACACCGGCGAAAGCACCAAATAGTGGATCCAATTATAGCTAAAAACCACAAACGTAATCATGTTAATATTGCACATAAAATGCACTGAAAGCACTTATTATTTGAAATGTGGTTGGCCATGTCTTAACTATAAGCAAACATCTACATACATACATATACATACATAGAAGCAGGTATTTATTTACGCAAAATAAAAAATATGAATCAAAATTGTCATCAACGCGCCTCTGATTAGTCGATTGGCCCTTAAAGTTAGCTGACTTTTAGTTGACATTTAGTCAAAAAGTTAGTCAAAAAATACCCACCTTGTGTTGCTCGTGTTTACCATACATATATTTTCTGAATTTCGAGCTAAGTGCGATTCTTGTGCGATTTCTCGTTCTTCTTCCGTGTATTGATTTGCAATATTATGATTCCTAAATGAATTGCATTGCATTATGTGTTTTTTGAGAAAGATCTAGACCTTGGCATTTTTATTAATAGCACTCGCACGAAACAAAATAAATCGACCGGTAACTTTTATACATTTACTTTTTTGAAAAACAAATCACAGAAAATATGAAAAAAAAATACTTTCGTGATTTACAATTTTAATTGACAGTAGTTGTCATTTTTAACGTGAAAAAATTCAATTCCGTCTCCTGGTTCTAAGCTACCTCCCCACCAATTTTCAGCCAAATCGGTTGAGCCGTTCTTGAGTTATAAATAGTGTAACTAACACGACTTTCTTTTATATATATAGATGTGAATGTTTGTATAATTGGATGTTTGTTCGCCAATCATGCCTCAACGGCTTCGATGACATTTGATAGCAAGATGGATAATGTACTGGATTAAAACATAGTCTAATTTGTACCCAGGAAGAATACACGGTTCCTGTGGAAGAGGCTTATATGTGAAATACTGCATAGCTGGAGGTTTTTTTTGATATGCTGCGGGAGAAATCTGAGTAATTTTCTTTGGCTTATACTCTCAACCATTCCTGTGTGTGTGTTGTTAATCTGCAAGAATGGAAGGGACCTACAGTTTACCGCCGAGTCTACATGAGATTTTTCGAGACAAATTTTACTCTTGGAGGTTTTGTCAGTTCCTCGCAAGAGGCAGTACCCCGGAAAAGAAGATGGCTATGAGCTGGATTCGAACCCAGGCTCATTCGCTTAGCAGTCCGACACACTAACCACTGAGCCACGGGGCACAAATATAAATAAATCTGAATTCCACGCAGACGAAGTCTACCTGGTTTATCTCTACTAATATATAAAATTTTGTTTGTCTGTATATGACAGACGCACAGTTCCGTTGAGTGTCTCATAAAGTGTTTGTTTTCATTTTTTCAAAATAACATAAAATATAAACCAAGACGGTCAAGTTTTATCAGATTTTTACTTGCGATTATAGGGACTATAAGGCAAGTTATGCATTCGTAAAAAAAAAAAAAAAATTCTAACAATCAAACATGATATTACGATGATAGAGAAGTCAAAAAAAGTGGGTCCGGAAATTCCGTCCGTCTGTCTGTCTGTCTGTCTGTCTGTCCGTATCGATATCTACCAGCCTAAACGGTTGGGCCGATTTGATTCAAACTTGGTATATAGTATTTTTAGAGTGCTCTACCCGACAGTTTTTGGAATTGGCATTCTAGCTCCAAAAATAACGGTACCTGCCATATAACTTTTATTAAAAAACTTATTTTTCTCGAAAACGGCTCCTACGATTTTGATTAAACTTTCAGAATGATGTTTTCTGTGCAAAATCTATCTTTTAATTTTAATGGATTTTTCAGAAAAAGTTTTATAACGGTACCTCCCATATGACCGGTTTTTTAAAATCACACTTTCTCGTTAACTAATTGACGGATTTTGATGAAATTTTCAAAATATGTAGTGTTTTATGATTTAAATAATATTGCTTATCAAAATTTTCAAAAACATTTTTTTTTAAATTTTAATAATTTTTTTTAAAAAAATATTTTGTTTTTTGAATATTTTGAAAACGGATCTATAGATTTTTTTTTAAATTTTTCTCCTAGTATAAACTAAAGATTTCTTAAAATTGACATACTAAAAAAAATTTTAAAATATGTTTTCGAAAAGTTTTTCAAAAAAAACATTTTTTTGAAAAAAACTGGTCGAACGATTTTGAAATGAAAAATTCATAAAATAGAAAACAGCAAAAGAAATAAGATGGCTTACAACATTTTTTCCAAAAAAACGTTATGAGTAGTGTTTTTTTGAATTCATAAATTTTTTTCCCCAACATTTTATTTCATATTGCTCGGCTAAGCCCTAGCCAAGCCATTAGTCAAATAAAAGAAAGTGACAACCTACATTACATACATACTTACGTATTTTAAAGTATTTTTCATCATCATAAAAGCGCAGAATAAATAAGGAAGCCTTTGATAAACACACAACAACAACTAACAAATAAAAAAAACTATTCGATTACTACTGAATGCAAAAATTTCAATCGAGAAAACAAAAGTTTACACCTTCCTATAAATAAACAAAACCACTGTGTTAACTTTTAATATTGTCTCTATACCTACTGGCTTAACAGTAGTTGGAACACGTATCTTAATTTTAGTACCTACCTTCCTTCCAACCTTATTATAGGTACCTAAATCCTTTATAAATTCCATTGGTCCCATATTGGGACGTATAAAGGTCCCTTTACCTAGCATTATTGCCATACTGCTGATTCCGACAAATCTTTATGCCAGTTGTTCAAATTTTTCCATACCAAAATGAAAATTTAACTGAAAAAAGTCCTTTGTATCTTTCTATTAGCAAATTATATTATAAACAGTAAGCAGCAAGTGGAAAGATAATACTACACTAAAAAACTGCAAAAGCTAACAATCCCATATATTTATGTGTTTATCCCTTTGTCGTGACGCATGTTCGTTCGAGCTTCACCCCAAAACGATTCTAAGGAAGTTGCACGTCATACAAAAAATATTAAAATAAAATCTTTGTCAAAAAGACGCCTGCACTTAAAAAGGATTAGCACATAAGAGCAAGTACGTGCGACCCAGTCGTGCCTTTTATTTTATTAACATAAGAAGAAGAATTTCAATTTTTATATTTTAGCAATAAATATATGTATATATAAAATTGACATTTAGTGTCGCACCGCTTCCGTAATCAAGGTTATGTTTGTGGGTTTAGCTATATTTGGACCGCTTTCGACGGTATCCTGACAAATCTATAGTAAGCCCGAGCAACGCCGGGACAGTCAGTTAGTTATAAATATGTATATAAGAAAAACTTTGCAGTTTTTAATCTAATAGTTAAAGCCTTATCTAAATAAAATCATATTCAAATTTCCAAACATGAGATTTATCTGCATCCTAATTAACATAACTAGTTTTATTATAAACTAAATAAATGTGTTAAGGCTTTCAGCAATCAATTGTTCGTTCACTTAACACAAAGAAACGGAAGTGTCAAACAAAAAGACGTAAGCCAAAAAGTATAAAGGAAAAGAGAAGAATCTTATTAATTTTGTATAGTATTCCTATGATATTTTTGTAAAAACGTTTTAGGTATAATTTGCCAAAAATCTTGATACAGATCTAATTGCAACCTAATTGACGTGCCATGTTAAAATGGCCTTTCCAACCGAATCCTCACAAACATTTTCCGTGTTGCGCTGATTAAAAATAAAGTGTAATCTTTTGTTTTCATTAAACACTTCCCTTTAAGCGAATCCACTTATGTATGTTTGTAACATTTTCCTAAGGAAAAACAACATCAACAACGAAAAAAACAGGAATGTTTTTCATAATGTGTGTTTTGAGTAGATATACATATTTTATACATATATGTTTACCTGTTTCAATTTAACACCGAAGGCTTCTTTGTAAAGTATTTCCTACGGCAACTTCTATCTTCTAACACCTCATGCAAAATAGTCCTTCACTGTTTTTTATATACACAAGGAACTAAGTATATAATATAACTTACAACACAAGAGCTTGTGACAGAATCATTATCGATATATATACATATTTATATCCTCACCGTGCTCGTACGAAGCATCATTCCTCAAAAAAAAAAAAAGGAAAACAGAAACAGGATTCGATTGCATTCGGCAGGCTTTATCGCTGCCGCGCACTAAAAAATTAGGTCATGCTTCAAAAGCTCCCTTATGTATTCCTTTGACACGAACACATGCCTATCAGATACTAGATACATATATAGATATTTTAGAGTTTTTCTCTGGAAAACAGGATGCGAGTGACAGCAAGTGCCACTCTATCACCGGAACCGGCATTTTGCCATGAAACATAAAATCAACACATCCGCGATCTAAGAATACAAATTTAATTATAAACAGAATCCCAAAGGAACGTGGCATAATTATCTCTCTGCACAAGGACAATGTATGTGTGCAAAAGCAAAGCCAAAGTCTATTTGCCCAAAGGTGCCTCGCAAACATAAATGCATATGTATAGTTCTCTTATCAGCTGCCCTGGCTTTATAGTTGAGCCATATTTCCCAGCTTAACGAAGCTTAAATTCTATTGTTTGGAAAAGTTAAGGGAGTTGAAGAGGATACGAGCGATTCCGCCCCAACCTCATATCGTTCAACACGCACACAAAGTAAATAGCACAAAAAACGGTATCTACATCGGCAAGAACAAGAGAGTGAGGGTTTGTTTTTTGACATCAGCCAGGAGGGAAGTCTGTATATTATGGTTAAATGATAAAAAGAGTCTAAGTGAAGTTCCAAAAAGATACCGCCAACCATGAAGTTTCCTAATAGATTATTGTAATGGTTGTTCCTTGTTCCTGGCTGTGTAAGTGAGTATGCGTGTGACCTATTTTCATACGATGCTGGAAAAGGAGATTTATGGCAGGTAACTGTTTATATAATATAATGGGAATATATTGGACTCCTTTTTTTCCTATTCATTTGGCTTCATGTTGGGATAGATACTTAGATACATACACACACAGAGTCCTGCAAATAAAAGTTGAAATTTACCTAAGAACACTAAGGTAGGATATTTGTCTATAATAATTCAGAATGAACATTTATTCAGAATTTATTTAAATAGGTTAGTGGCTAAGGAAACGGGAATTATTTTTGTCTTCGGAATAATTTCAAACATTGTATCACTATTGTCAATTATAAGTTAATTTAAGTTTTGCTGTGTACTGCAACACAATCCAGATATCCTTGAGTTACTATGGTTTTTTAATGGAAAAGATTAGTTAGAAGTGACTTCTGCCTTTTTAAATCGACGACTGTTATGATACCGTCTGGAGCCACAACCGGGCAAAAACGGTTCATCCTTGGAACTGGGCGTAACCTGGGTGCTTTGTGCTACTGGAAAAAGAAAAAGCTCGAAAGGATGAATGGTCAATATTTGACAACTGTCGGGTTTCGACACGTCTTTGGCAGAGTTTTTCTAAGAAAAACACATAATACGAAGCTAAACAGGCCCCAATTGTCTCTCTTGGTTGTTGTCCTTACGGGTCATAACTAAATGGGAACCCACATGAGCGAAATGGGCAAAAGTACCTTAGGTTTTAGAGAGTGTCCGGACTTTGATGCGGAAGAGGGCCAGGAAAGCTATTCTATATTCAAAAAAGCCACTTAAAAACTTAGAAATCATCACAAATTCAAGATGGTTTAAGGAAGCCCCCACATCAATTCTCCAATGAATTCCTAACCCTTCCTCACCCTTCGTTCCTTTTTTCTCTCTTGGGGGCCGCAATAGATGCGGCTTTCCGAATCATCACCCAGCTGGCTGGAGAAGCTTCTTGATGGAGGTCTAGTTCCATGCGGACCACCAAAGGTAAGGTAAACCTCGACAAGTATCTGAACTTTTTGTAATCTCTAGTAGTGTCAGCCTAAGAATTTGCCTGCATACTTGTAAAAAAGTTTTAGGGTGTAAAGTTCATTGCCTAAATTTGAGATGACCATATATGCCCTCGCATCGCTCGTGCAAAATTTCCAATGTGGCAAACCAATTGTTTACTCTTCAGAGAAGGCAAACTTGCTCGCCGCCCATTTCGCTGCCAGCTCCACCCTGACTCACAGCAACGTTGTCCCTCCTGTAATGTAATTTTTTTCCATGGGACAGATTAACCGTCAGCTTAAGGAATATCTAGAAGATCGAAAGCTTTTTACAACACTTTGGTGAAAGTAAGATTATTGCGCTTGATATTTCCAAGGCATTTGATAGAGTTTGGCATGAAGCTCTCTTATACTTTGGTTCGTTAGATTAGAAGCTATCTTCTGGACCGTTCAATAAAAGTTGTATTGGACGGTTTCAAGTCGGATTTCCACAAAATAAATGCTAGTGTGCCTCAAGGCTCCGTTCTGTCTCCGACACTTTTCCTCATTTTTAGGTGTTATGGATTCGTGCAAAAAAAATTCTAACAATCAAACATGATTACGATGATAGAGAAGTCGAAAAAGTGGTTCTGGAAATTCTGTTCGCACCTCTACAGCCTAAACGGATGGGCCGACTTGCTTCAAACTTGGTATTTAGTATTTATTTGCTAGTATCTCGGGGGGTGCTCTAGGTCGAAAAATAACGGTGCCTGCAATACAAAATCCTTAACAAAAAGTTTGGTTTTCTCGAAAACGATTTTCTCTAACGGATACTTTCAGGGTGCTATTTTCCTACAACAGTACAATATTGGAATGAATTTTTCGAAATTTGTTCTATAACGGTACCTCTCCTAGAACCGGCTTTTTCAAATGCGGTCTTATCGTAAATCATTATCCTGATTTCAATAAAATTTTGCACACAGGAAGTCATTTATAATTTATTTAATATTGCATTTCGAAATTTTCAAAAACTTATTTTGGATTTTTTTAAATTTTCTAAAAAAAAATTGGTTTTCGAAATGTTTGAAAACGGGTTGATTGAATTTTTTTTTTAATAATTTTCCCGGATGAAAACTACAGACTAAAAAAAAATTAAAATATTTTTTCGAAAAGTTTTTCAAAAAAACGAATTTAAAAAAACTGATCAAACGATTTTCAATATTTTTTTTCTCGGTAGACATTTAGTTTTCAAATTTAATTGCATACTTAGTTTTTCCAAGAAAACTCTTAAACTAATTAAAATAAATTAAAGAATTTTCAAAAAAAAATAATTTTTTTATTTTAATATATACATACAGCCACTAAGCAATTATCTAGCATAGGAACAAGTTCGTGCGACCCGGTTGTGCATTTTTTTTAAATTTTATTCGACGATGTGACCGCACATATGAGCAAATACGTGCGGTCCAGTCGTGCAATTTATTTATAAATGATCTTCTGTCTGTTACTTCTAATCCAACTGTTTTGCTGACGAATCTACCCTCAGATTTCATATTTGTTCGACGATTCACGCCCCTCGCCTTCGAACGTACAATCGCAACGGTACCGTATGATAAGCGTCAACGTCGCTACACCTGCTCGATAGAATACAAAAAAGAGCGTTAAGATTAATAGGAAATAAAAATGTCCCTGAAACCATTGCCCCTCTAGAACACCGACGCAATGTTTCATGTCTTTCCTTATTTTATCTTTTCTTTTATAAAAAAATGTCCACTCAAAGTAGCCAGCTGCATTCCTCCCCTTAAAAGTTTCTCCCGTAATCCTGATCTTGCAAGGACTGCTCATCAGTTCACCCCTGGGCCCAATTTCAGACGTACCGTGAAGTTTAGGGATTCTTTTTTTTTGGCGAACAACACGAATTTGGAATAGTTTACCCGGCGAGATTTTCCCTTGCCATTTTGATCTGCAAGCTTTCAAAATCATTGTTAATCGACACCTCCTATCCTTCCCCTCCTTATCTTCCAAGTGCCCGCGCAGTGTGCTCTACATTAAAAGGGAAACAAATAGTCTCTTGTGCGCGCGTTAAATATAAAAAAAATATAATCTCAGGCTTAGCATAAATCAAAAAGTATGATGTTTTATCGGAACGACATACTAAAAGCTTTCATCATCAATATTTCCTCAAAATTTCTGTTTTCATATTTTCAAACAAACACTAACATACCTACCGATCATTAAACTAATCCCCCACTTACAAAACACCAAAGTTCCTATACATTTTGTCATGATGGTAAAATCCCATGAGCCTCCTATCATCACCTTGCATAGTTGGTATTCCTTTGGCATAACTTTGGTTAATGCTTTTTCAATATGCCCGAGAAGCTTTCAAAAATGGATAACACGTAAACTTAAAATGATCTCCATGATCATATATGAAAAACCTATGCATTATGTTTAACTAAAAATGTGGAAAATCCAAAAGATAAACCTATTCGTGATAATTCATCCAACCAAATCCAGCCACCTATATGCCACCCACCCACATATGCTTTTTGTTCATTTTCACTCTGCAATATGTGTGTTTTCAGGGCATGACCTAGTTTACCATAACCACCCTTTTTGACTCATGCATTCGACACCGACACGGACCGAGGACTTTTGCAAAAGAGGGCTTGTGAATTTCAAAGGCAACTCCTGCAGTTCTCGCATACGTCTTAGGTAGTTTTATAAATTTTATTAATTATTACCCACTCATCTTTTTATGAATAACTTAGTTTTCAGGTCTCATTCAAGGATAAGGACACATTTTTTTAAAAAAATTAGGTTAGCGTGTGTCCGGCAAAAATGGAATAAATATAATTTTCAGGACTGAATCTGGGTTAAATATGTTGCACTCTTAATTCTTCATGTGTGTAGTTTGTAGGGCAGGTTTCCCTTACCAAGCTAAGTTGTGTTTTGGATTTTGGTGATAGATTTAGGGATGTGACCTACATTTTTGGCACGCTATCCTAAAAAAAGGTGGGGAATTACAAGGCCATGATAGATGCTGAAGGAGGTAACAAATGACAAAATGCGTTATGAAGGGTAATGGGTGAAAGGATAAAACATTTGATTTTGGGTGATTTACGAAAGTTTTGGTGGAGAATTTTTGTTTTGGGGATAAAAGGTGTGGAGTAGGGGGTTGAAAGGTTTTGATGGTAGGATATTTTTCTCTTGGCAAACTAAGCCATGAGTTTCAAGGGAATAAAGATGTATAGTTTTTTTTAAAGAGATTGGATATCACAAAAAATTGAGGTAACGCTCCAGTTATTGCGATCAACTTAACAATTTTTTTTTAATTCAAAAAATAATTTAAGAATACAAACTTGAGCACAAAAATAACATAAATTAAACAAAATCACCTACCCGTTTTTAAAATATTGATTTTTCAAAAAAAAAAAAAAATATATTAAAAATACAAAAAAAAAAGTTTTCCAATTAAAATTTAACGCGAAATTATTTAGGCTACCTACTACATCTTCTGGAATATTAATTTTGATCGTAATCGCATCACCAGTTTTCGAGTAAGTCGAAGAAAAAAACCGGTCCTATGGGGGGTACCGTATTTATAGCCCACCACATTAATTTTTTTGTTCACCAAATTATAGTGCTTTCCTACAAGTAGTACACTGATTTTTTCCATAAAAATGCTTGGAGACGTTTTAGATAAAAATAAGCTTTTACATAACGGTTACATATCAGGTACCGTTAATTTTTGGGCTAAGAAAAAAAAATTGAAAAAAACCTCTGTGTAGAATGTCCAAATAACCTTAAGTTCTAAATTTGAAAACGATTGGCCCAACCGTTAAGGCTACAGTCCAAAATACATCCGTACAGACAGACGGACAGAAATTTGCCAGTAACTCAAATATGTTTCTCTATCATCGTAATGTCATATTTGATTGTTATATAATTTTTTGTTCACGAATGCATAACTTGGATTATAGTACCTATAATCGCAAGTAAAAATTTAAATGGAAAATTAACTATGTTTCCATTTGATTTGAAACACAATTACATACCAATCCAATGCGAACCACTGAAAGAAATTTTTGGTAAAAAACTTGTTCATTTAAAAATTTATTTTATTTGTTGTTAAAAATCTATTAACTTATATTCTTGATGTAATTTCATTCATAAAATGGAACAATTCGTTTCAATTATTCCGGTTGCAAGTTTTGATGTCCAAATAGCATATACGAAACCAAAATCTGATGAACTTTGACATTGTCTATTGTGAAATCAACTGACGTATTTTAAATAATTGCTATAAACACTCACCAGCAAAAAAATCCTTATTTGAATAAAATTGAATTAAAAATGAAATAAAATGAAAAGAAATTAAATTAGATTAAATTAATAAAATAAAAAAAATAAAATAACAAAATTAAATTTAAAAAAATAAAATGTAATAAAATAAAATAAAACTATGTATAAAATGAAATAGTATAAACCAGAAAAAATAAATAGTAAGGGAGGCGACCGTAAGATTACCTATCCAATTAGGAGACCGAAAATAACCACATAGAATCGATAGATTCGATACCACTTATCACGAATCTGCTGGTCGGACAAATTTTCATTTTAGCTTTAAGAGTGGAAAGTCGACACGGGAAATCGATCAAATTGCAGCAGGAAATATGGATTAGTGTTAGTTGCAAAATGATACATCGTTGACCACAGAATGCAGATCCAAAAAAGTACCTTGCCCTACCTATCCTGGTGCTATATAGCACGGTGCTCTTGGCGAGGGGACATAAGTCCCAACTTTTAGTTTTGGGACTTATGTCCCACATTGGTGGCACTTAAGTCCCTAAATCTATTGGGACTTATAACCCATCTCGGTGGGACATAAGTCCCAACTTTTGTTTGGCGAGGATGGGACAAAAGTCCCAAATTTGATAAGAGATAGTATTTAATAGAAAGTTATCACTTAAATGTGTGCTCTGTGAAGTAAGGCCACAAGAAATAAGGTCCCCGGCCAAAAAATGAAATAAGGCCCTAATATTCCTCTTTTTCCTGCGATCCTTCACCTTCAAATAAAGCTTATCAACACATATCTCAATTTGTTTTTTTTTTTTTTTTGGTCTGCACTTTCAGAAAAAAAAGTACACAAAATTAGTAGACTCCATACCAACAGGATAAGCGATGTTTTGAAAAACAATGAGTTTCCAACAATATCCAATCTGATATTTTTTAATTATATTAAAAAAAAACTAAAAATAAGTTTTTAAAAATGTTAAGTGTTCTTATTTTAATGGCCAGGGCTTTGGGATTTTTTTTTTGAATAAATGTCTATATTAAGTGATTTTTTGTCTTTTATTTAAAAACATATATCTTGACTTAACTTGGATATTTGTTTCCGATTAATATTAAAAGCCTTAGGTTGATATCTTTGAGTATCTTAAGTTCTACATAGAAATCTAAAGATAAACAACGAATGTTACTATTATTTTGACCATATATATATGTATATATATATAGGATGCAATAATTTATTTAGGCTAATTTTAATTAGCAGTTTTAATACACAACCTGCTTCAGTCTTTTTTTTGTCCAAGAAAAAAGAAATGAATCAATTTCTGATACTTTCATGTTTTTTTTTCAAATTAGGTCGCAACAACTAACTTAAGATAAGTGACAAAAAATAATGTAATATCAATGTAAATCTAAGACATACAACCAATGCCTTAACTGGCAAAAACTGGAGAAGTTTTTTTCGGTTCAAAGTTCATTCGGGAACAATTTATTCCTTTATTTTAATCCCTGTGGGTTCCCGCTAAATTTATTATGACAACCATGATAAATCGATTACGAAACGGATTTGGTTAACTTTATTATGATTTCTAGTTGAAATTGCACACAGGCAATGTAATTATAACTTATTTTTGTTTTGTTTGTCGAAATAAATTTTAAAAAAGGAAATTCAAACATGAAAAGTAATTTTGTGAAAGTTATTTTTATCCGTTTTTAACAATATTTCTAAATTTATTTTTCAGTGAAATATTGACAGCAACATTATTTTATGCTGGGTTAAAATATACAAACTATTTAAAAGATGTAATCGCAGGTTAAGCAAAATCGTTCAAAAATGATAATGATTCGAAAAGTTCCATATTGCATCGGCCATAGGCCGTTTAGTACTTATAAAGAATTTAAGTTTTATTTGTGAGAAATTTTTCAAATGTGTTTGCATAGCTTGTTGAAATTCCGGAGGATTGTTTTGCTAGAAGACTAAACATCTGGCTCGTGGTACCAAATTCATTAAAAAACAACAATTTTTTTCTAATATAATATGGTTCTCTTTAAGTTATGGTAATACGACACATTCCCATTTTTCTACCTTTTTTCCTGTTAAGTAAAAAAGCTTAAATCAATTTCTTATCCCAACCTCCATTAGAATTCCAATAGAACAACCAATCACATTTTCTTTAAAGTCCTTTATTAAAACATTCCAAAATTAACTCCCATAACTATAAATTCAAATGCTTTGAATTTATTCAATTTTTTAGTTAAACTATTCTGCAAATTTTGCACCATTTTCCAAAGGACACAACTGTACTTCTTCAAGTACATAGCCCTCCAGTAATATAATGCAATAACCCATATTTGCAGCCATATACTAGGCCATTCCCTGCATTACTTTTATTTATGTATTACCCGGCGTGCCTTTTAGTCGCAAAAACCAGGTCATCTAGTCGTATAGCTGCTGTCGCCGCCGTCGCCGCGCCGCTTTTGACACAGAATATTGTACCCATTTTCTATACCCGGTCTTACAGCATAGATCAACAAGCCTGTTTGTAGTTTTGTATCTCTACATATGTACATTTTATTTTACCTAAAATAATACCCAACGGAAAGGGATGCACATCGCACACTATTGCATCCCTAGTGCTGTAAAGAGTTGCATTCTCCCCTCTGTTTAGCTGTATCCTTCATTCAAGTGCGAGTGCATTTTGTAAGGAAATAGAGAATAGGAAATGTGGGTCACTAGGGCGAACACGTACTATTTTTTTTTTATTTTTATTATATGGTTATATCAAACCAGTATGCCCGCGGAGCATTTGTGATGCCAAAAGTTGCAAACACTGCCTCTCTGGAATGACTATGCCAGGGTGGCTTTTGCAGTTTCAATTTTGGTGGCGGTATAAAATTACTGAAGCCCGACAAAGGACTCGGGAGTTGGTTTATTCATCCCTTGACCATTTCAATGTGTTGTTGTAAATACGACAAATTAGGGATTCATCCAGTCAATAAAAGGGCACGTGTGTTAAATTGATTATTGTGTATGTGTGGTGTTGAAGCTGGGGGAAAGGAGAGAGAGAAATATGATAATGGAAGAGGATATGGTAATATATGTGTTTATATTTTGTTTTAATTAGTAATTTTATACAATTTTTTTAATTAAATTGATATTTAATTATATTTTTTGTATGTTTACTTTTATTTCAGGTAAACAAACGACGTATTTTCAAATGCACCTGGAGAGGATGCGGTTTCACAGAAAAAACATCTTCAAATATTGAAAGACACGTCCGAGATGCTCATATTGGGTGAGTTTTTTTTTTATTATATTAAATAAAACCAGCTTAAGTCGAAATATTCTGAATTGAAAATAAAACGATACAAAAAGTTAGCGTTGGCAGCTATAAGTAAATTTAAAAATAACCGGTTGTAAATTCTTCTGCCAACGCCATTTTTTTCACAACTATCACACAACTGTCAAAATCAGTTGCATCTATTAAACCTCTAACAAACCTGTTCAGTTGTAAAAACGAGGCTTTGGGATTTAAAATTGTGTGCACTGTAGATTTAGCCTTACAATCCAAAAATGTCACAACCTTAATAGACCGTAAACTTTAACTTCACCCATTACGTTCGAATGATACGAACTCTATTCATTTACATTTACATTTCAAAGCAGCTTGTGAAATATTTTGACGTATCTCAGCTCAAAACCATACATATTTGTGTTGTATACTTTACATTTACAAACAAACAAGCAACAGTTTAAAACTTTTAAGGACATACATATCTGAAAAAGTCAATTTTAAAAGAGAGTTATTAGTTATGTCAATGAGACAACGAGTTGTTTTTCAATCAGCCACCACATCAAACCTTGCAACTAGCCGCCGCAAGAGAAAAGCGTTTAGAAAAGGTGACGGAATTCGTTTGTTAATAATTTTATTGTTCTTCCTAAATACGAGCGCTGCATCGCTTGTATAACATGTACCACCGTCTTCTTCATACCACAGCTTAATTATATGTTGTCGAGCTTGGGTCTCAGAAATTCCCTAAAATTGCTGTTTATCTGTGACCACTTAAAAAATTAACGAGGTCCGATGATACCGCCTTGCAATACACTTTTCGCCAGTTAACAAAATCGCTGAGACGAAAATAGATCAAAATCCGGATCTCCAATCAACACTTTCAGCTCCTAATTAGAGCAATCGTAGCCTTCCCTATGGTCGTCCAACTTTAACTCTTGCGTTAGCATATTATTATACAGATAGAGAACCTTCTGATGACGTCCAATCACCGCGTGGTTGGTGACTTAAGATCCTCACGCTCAAAGACGGAACTCGCGGTTCAACTTCGATATATATTTCTAATTTTTCCCACACATTTGAAAAGTATTGTTAAGTATTTTGACAGCTGGATGTCATTAAAAACTGTGACGACTTCTGAAAGATGACAGTTTTGTTCCACATAAACTTTGACTAAAATGGGAAGCTTTCAAAATGTAAATAGTAACGATGAAAATCTCTCACAGAAAAATAAAACTACACAAATTTTGGGGAACGCGTTGAACAAAAAAGCTAACCACTCTTTAAACGTCAAAGTCATATTATTAAGGCTCTCACAGACGGACGAAAAATGCAGCTTCTATTTACACTTCAAAGCGAAATCTAAGTTGATAAATTTTACCTCAAAAAAAAAAATTATCAGCTTCTATTTACTTTTCTTGTTTATAGCTGAAATGCGAACAATCCTCGCCGCCATGTCGCAGCGGCCAGTGAGCTTCTTTTGCAAAACACGCAAGTGCGTGCATTAGGCTGCGGTTTCGGTGGAGGCGAATTTTACTCGCACGAATTAGAGTGGTTCCGGTGCAAGCAAAGTTTTCCTCGCGCCAAGTAATCGAATTATTATTTATGTAGATTATTGTGCAAAAAAAAAGGTTCCCCGAATCTATTTTCTAAGAAATTCAGTAACACAACTACTAATAGCACAAACCCATCAAAAGTAAACAAAAATTCGCTTTACTCGCGCGAGCAAAATTGAAATAAAATCATCGGAAACTTGATTCACTCAGTCAAATTCCCTTAGTTCGCGCGAGTTAGCGTGAGTAAAAATCGCTTACATTACTGGAACCGCAGCGGCACCGCAGCCTTAGGCAGGCGGTAGATAGCGCGCGGCCACAAACGCGACATACACACTTGGTCATATGGCGGATGCGACGCAATCAATTTGTGTGGAATTCTTTAAGTATCCGCTCATTATATCACTGCGGCCATATTTGTATCAGAAAAATGTTATTTAAACGGTGTCTTTTATAATTTTTATTGCCCATATCATAAAGTGATGGGCGATTATTGCAACTATTTGTTATCATGTTTGTCCATTTTGGACATAAAATTATTCAAAAATTTGCCAAAGCTTTTGCGGTTTTTAAACGCAGAGGTAAAACGCGCTCAGTTTAAAAGATCTTTAATATTGTTTGTATTGCTACCTTCACCACCTGAGCGTTTATTTGACATAAGAAGTCCATATATACATATGCATGCCGAGTTTATTAATAAAAATAAAGCAACTATTGTGTATAATGGTAGTCATTTACCGCATGTTGATTGCCGCGAACAAATCGCCCATTAATCGTTTTCCGTTTGCGGGAGTTATAAAACTACGAATTTTGTGTCTTGTGAAATAGTATTTGGCTGTTTTTTGGAAAAATTGGCTTAAAGTCGTAGTTTTGGGGAGCATGTGGAACAAAGCTAACAATTGCAAAAATATAATTAGTACCAAGTCACCCGTTATTTATTTTACCTTTGGTAAGATCTCAAAAATTGAAACGATTTTCTTTCAATTTCGCTAAATTAATTTAACACATCTATGTCAAATGTTAACATATTTCTCAAACGAATTCACACTGACAACTTCAGCCAGCAATAATGAACGATGCTTGTTAGATGCAAGAATAACACCGCCATGTTCAAACATAAATACCCACACACACACCTCGTTCCTAATTCTCAACAATTAAACGCCCTTCACCTTCACTTGGCCTTGTTCGATTTTTTACAATCTCTACTCTTGCATGCATTTCAAATCTCTAGGGTGTGTTCTGTACACTCTGTTTAATTTATTCCTCCAATAATGTACTCTTATAATAATTACAAACACATCCCATCACAGTGAGCAACATGTGCAGGACTAAAGATAACCCAACAAATTATGTGACGACATACAATTTTTAAATGCTGAGGGCCATCATTAAAAGTATCTGTGCCTCTACAGTAGCAGCACCTAGAATTATTCTGTTACACAGCTAAAATTTCAAACTTACATATATATAAAAAAAATTACAACAAAATAAACACACAATCGATTCTAACCTTGGCCCCAAAAATATAGTAGTTCGTTGCGACCCACTATTACCTACCGACCGACTAAATGCAATTCACAACCCGGCTTGGCCCAGTGACCCAGTTTAAAACGTTTAAATACTCCCTTGCAGTTTTGTTTAAAATCAGCACATAGATGTCTCTGTATAGCGCATTTTATAATATTACTTTGGCTTACAAGGTTGTAACGCTCACTTATGTACATGCATACATACATTTATACATTTTACATGAGAAACATATAAATATTGAAGAGTACGAGAGGGGATTCTTATAGTTCGTAGTAACTGACATAGTTTTGCTGTTTGCAAAAAAAGGCCACAGTGAAGAAGAAGTAGGTTAAATTCACCTCTGCTAAGTCAAGGCAAATGGAAGGTGTTTTAGGTGGTCGGAAGTTTATAATAGAATCTTCTTTTGAAGGAACTAAAGGATAGGAGACGATTCTATGCTCTGGGGCATTGAGACTTGAAAAAGTCTATTATAGTTTAAGGAGTCCTTTGGAGAAAAATCTATAAATATAGAATGTCAAATTTGAAAAGCAAAACAATGGCTTTGCGGAAGGCTAAAACAATTTGACTGCCAGACATCGTGGCAAAAATACGATTTGCAAGAAAATTTTTAAAGTGTGATAGTAAAGTTAAATTTGCTTTTTAAGGCTCATACCATGAAATATGGTTTTCTTTCTGGCTAAAAAAATTTGGTGTACATTAAATCTGTTTTTTTTTACAAAAATTCCCCGAAGCTAGTGTTGCTTTGTGAGAGCCTTCTTTCGAAAGATTTTTCGAATTTTCTTTTTTATAAGAGTCTAGCTTACCCGGCGTTGCTACACCCGAGCATACATTTTCGAAAAACCGAACACGGCGGCCGACGTGGCGCCAATTAGTAATCAAAAGAGACTTAGTTAATTCTTACAAAGTAAGCTATCTGCATGTGAAGCATATAGCATACGAGGCGCCTCTGCAAAAAAGGACCAGAACCGCCCGTGCGCTCTACGAGCAGAAGAGAAAAGAGGAACACCGGCTTCTCAGAAAGAAAAACAGAAATCATGAGAAGCGCGCGATCGATGAAATGGAGAACTGTTGTTGCAGGAATGAAGTCCGAAAGTTTTACCAAAAGGTAAAAAAAACTGTCAAAGCTACAGAGCTCGAACTGAAGCTTGCAAAGACGGACAAGGGAATATCGTTGTGGAATCGGAGTCGATGCTGAAAAACCATTTCTGCAGACTAATAACGGCGATGACGTAACGAATTCCTGTCAGGCAGAATGATCCATTTTTCCATACCAACAAATCCCCCCGCCACATCTGGATGAAGTAAATCTAGCTATATTTAAGCTTAAGAGTAACAATGCCGTCGGAGCCGATGGCCTATCTGCCGAACTCTTCAAAGGTGAAGGCGATGACTTGGTTATAAGCATAATGCTGTCACCCAACAAACATTTTACCAATTCCAACAATGGTCCGACGGATCCGAGATTTATTCTCAACCCAAATATTTAAGGGGGGTTTACATGGATAAACTTGTTAATCAACATTGTCGTTGTTTCACCACGCAGTGGTTCATTTATAAGTATGAGTTGCAAGAAACCAGGTTTATGAGCAGGATGATCCATGTAAACCCCGCTATTCTCAAAATAATATATGATTAATTGGATAAAATGAAATACCACGAAATTTACTTAAGTTATAAAATGGTATAATTATTAAAATAGCAATTGATATTACTAGCTTATACCTATAAATTAATCACTGCGTCTATACGAAAGACAAAGGTTGTTGAACATAAGTAGATCACGCTGTTTATTCACATAAAAAATAAACATCAGTTCGCTTAAAATACTCCAAACGAAAGGACGTCAAAAAATTAATTTTTTAACCCTTAAAATGAAAACCCCCCACCGTTGTAGCTGCCCAGTGATCGATCTGTGAATAAGAATGGGTGGCGGGCGAAACGTTAACAAGATCAAATGAATTTTAATAAAAATTTGATCAGACAGGTTCAGTGGTTCTACCCAACCACCAAGTTTTCAAAAACTTTTGCGAACCGACCAATATGTTTGGGTTGCATCATTGTATATACATTTTCATGCAGTGTATATACAAAGGTTGCATCTACATGGTGAAACATCAACAATGTTGATAAACAAGTTTATCTATGTAAACCACCCTAATTGTGCTGGTTCCTGGTAGTTGGTTTATGTATGTTGTTTGAAATTAAGGGATGAAAATCGGAACGTGCACGTGTTCTTTGTTGACTTATCGAAAGAGGCAAAAACGACAAAAACTAAACTCGATCGAGTTGGAGAAAAGTGATGCTACCGCTCAAAGGTGTGATCAGATTTCTCAATTCATGGTGTGCCATTGGTTCACCATTACTGCCCTTGAACATCAACAATCTCCCAGTGAAAGTCCCGTCAAAAGTCAAATTCGTATTAGCCGGAACGATCAGACAGAAAGACAGACAGGCAGACAAAAAAATTTTAAATTGTGGTTTTTGTTACAAATACCGTATATACTTTCATATGCATCTCGTAAAAAGCTGTTATTTTGATATTAAAAATAGATACTTCATTTTTATTTATGTGTATAGATTTTCATTCCCATTCCTTAAAACTTTGGAAGCAGGCTATCTTGGACCGTCTTCCACGTTGCAATCTACGATAAAAAGAACTGCAAAAGACATACAAGAAAGGTTCCCAAACCACCGGATTCTACCGAGCTTGTTTTTCCTTAACATCTGCCTCGAGGAAGATTTCATACAATTCACGATTGTATCTTCCCCAGAATCGTCCTCACCATTCTTCCATCATATTGTAATCGGCTGCGACTTTTGACCCAATATAGTTAAAATATTGCACTACTTCAAATTCGTGCTCTACTGCCCGGATTGCTAAACCAACACTTCTCGCACGCTCATCTACCATTTACTTTATTTTCCTTTCATTAATACGCAGCCCCAGGTTTTGTGCCGCCTGCTCGATCTGGGTGAAAAAGTCTTGTAGATCTTATTGATTTCTACCAATAATGTTCGCCTATGTAAGCCAATATCTGGCTGGACCTTATGGCGATAATTCCTCTTGTTGACATGCCATAGTCAAGGATTTTTTTTCTCCAACGCCAGGTTGAAGAACATACAAGCCAGACCACTCAGGTGGTATGTTGGAATGTTAAATTCCAGACATTTTATCACCTGCCTAAGGGCAAAGATCTGATCCATAATTGTTGATTTGCCTGGTATGAAACCACATAAATAGTTGTCAAAGTTGGATATATGCTGCCTTTTTACCAGTCTTCTGGCATTTCTTTGTGTTCCCATACGGTGCACTATGCTTGGTGTAGTGTTTGCCCTCTATGTTTGATAACATCAGCAGGTATCCTATATTGTTCCCTGAGACCTTGTTATTTTTTAAACCGATTAATCGCCTTTTCTTCTTCCTCAATGTGCAGCATGAGGTCATCCTCTTGAAATAATGGATTCTCAATTTCTACTGTGACCGGTAAACAATTTATTAAACTACACATTCCATAGCTCCAAAATGTCATCAGGATGTGTGTTTTAAAAAGTTGATTCTTCAATTTTCTTCGCGGGTTCTATTAGAACTGTTCGCGGTAAAAATATTTATTATTGTCAAACAGATTCAGGGCGTTCCATGCGTTGACTAAAAGGTAAGAGTTGGCCAACGGGCCTTAAATTAGTCAATTGCCTTTTAAGTTAGTTCACTTTTAGTTGATATTTAGTCAAAAAGTAGGCCAAATTTGACAAGAAGCCAAGGCCTAGTGACTTATACTCTCAACCATCCCTGTGTGTGTGTTGTTAATCTGCAAGAATGGAAGCGACCTACAATTTACCGTCCAGTCCGAACGGCTACATGATATGCACTTTTCCGAGACAAATTTTTACTCTTGTAGATTTTGTCAGTTGCTCGCAAGAGGAAGGACCCCGGAAAAGAAGGTGGCTATGAGTGGGACTAGAACCAGTCTCTTCGCTTAGCAGTCCGACACACTAACCACTAAGCCAGGGGACTACAGAATGATAGATTTGGTTGGGTTTTTGATGATAGAGGTTTAGCAAGCTGTTCTTTAAAAACGCCCATAGCTCAGATTATTGTACTTGAATGTCCCTATTCAATATTATTTAGTAAATTTAGCCGTTTTAGTCTTAAACAATACAATATTTTATCATGATACATATATCGTCATTTTTGTCTTTTATTTCAACCAAATGTTTGCGTTTACATTTATTTGTCTATGCAATTTGAAATTTATTGTAGTTTGCTTTTTTATTTATTTATTTTTAAACAGCCAACTAAAATATACAAGTTTAGTTAATTCGGCTTTAAGTTTGTTTGATTCAATTAAATGTGATCCTAAATCATTTTTTTTTGGTTTCATATATTTTTTTATGGAAGAGACGCATTGCTAATATGACTATAATCAATCAATCTAAAGCTTTTATCGTATAATCTGAAATTTGTTGTATTGCAATATTTTTAGTTTGGTTTTATCATTTTTTTCTCTCATAAACTAAGATGGCTAAAATAAATACGAAAATTAAAACAAATGTCAGACAGGCGCAAACTTCTTGGCAATTTAAGTATTTTTTTTTTTGATTTCGATTAAGTTTCCTATAAAGTTTCAAATGAAAGTTATACAATTTAATTATTTTACGGACCAGCTACTAATTTTTTTCGAACGTCCGCTGTAATTTCTTGAGAGTAAGGCTATCAAAATGATTTCCGAAATGACTTTCAAGAGATTCTATCTATTGGCTCAGTTCATAATGAAGTACTCTCCTTCAAAAATCAATTCCTACTTATGTATGTATGTGTGTATAATTTTTACAAGTAAAAACTCAGATTTTATTCAGGCCATTAAAAATGCAGTTTGACCAATTTTTATAGATAATTCTCTGATGGCAATATAGAGTGACAAATTAATTTGGCCAACTTTTTGACATTTGAAACAAAATGTTCTCAGGCGAATCGCAAATGTTAAGCTATTTTGTCAACATTCGTAAATTTTTTCTTGCGAATCGCGAATCATAACCGGAAAATTATAACTCCGCTGTGTGCGAATTGTAAATTTTTAAAAATTGACGCAACACTTTTGAAGGCAATGTTTACTCTAAAGCTTAAGTCATTTTCTTAAAATAGGTTGCAATCTAGAGAAAACACTAAAAGGAACAGCCAGGCATTGAAAACAGACATTTTGATAAACCAGTCCGACCCATTAACCAATATGCCTCGCCAAATTGTTTGTACAAGTTTAAATGATGAGATCGTGGGTTGACACTAGTGAGCCTGTACTTCTAGTCCCAGTTCGAAATCATAATAATCATCGATTTGAAAAATTCTGGCGTGCTCAGGAATAGAATCGGCTAACGAGATACATAGTACTATAGTGATTCTGCTTCATGTAAAGTGATTAATAAAACGACTATCGCTCTTTTGCGATTTCAAGAGACAGCTTGTTGCCGTTAACATTTATACATTTCTGATATTTGCCTACCAAAATTATCTTGGCTTCAATTATATCAAAAGTTACAAATGAAAAAAAGTGCGATAAAAATTAAAAATACATCCTTGAAAATAAAAAAAAATCCTAAATGAGGTACATATAACATTTGCTTCTTTTACAATTTTAAAAAACACAAATAGAGAAAAATGAAGAAAATTGTTTTGAGAATACTCGACTTCTCAGAACAAATCAAACAAAACAAATTTTCTGGATCTTCCTAACCCGTGCCCTGCATTTCGATCGAAATCGAGTTGAAATCACTTTTTAATTTCACGTGAAATGAAATTACATGTTCAACATTTCGATCGATTTCGAAAACTTCGGAATGTCAAAATTTAAGGTTCATCCAGTTTTATTTTTGTGAAGTGAAATTACAAACTATTTTTTAAACGTGGATGCAATATTATTGGCGATTTTAAGGGAAAGAGAACTCTAAAGAAAAAAAAGAAGATTAATTTAGCGAGACAATCAAATATATTAGATCTACCTGACACAATGAGTATTAAAAATAAATCTTCTCTTGTAAGTTCTCATATTTTTCCCTAAAACAGAATAAATAAATATTAAAAATCGACAATAAATAATTTCTCTTATATTTTGAACATAAAATAATACAGCTAACTGTAATTCCACCAATTTCATTAGCAATAAGGAATTCACAGAACATAAACAAGTGATTTGAATTCGTTCAGAAAATAGAATAAATCGAAATGCAGATCCATCTATTTTCATTTTCGAAATTCCAATTCACAATAACGAATTGTGTGGAACCTAATAATGGAAATGCAGAACATGTGTGCCTATGTACGAATGTCAGCTGTTCGAATACACATTTGATTTTTAAAATTCTTCAAAAGTGCTACTAAACTTTTAACAATTTTTAGGTGATCGCTTTACACGGAGCAAACAAAAGTTGGTAATCAAAAACGACGGTTACCTTAGCCAATCAGAATCTCATTAAAAAAAAATTATTAATTAAATGAAGAAACAATGAACAAACTGTCGAAATACATTCCCGTTTTTGTTTTTGTATAATTGGCACATTTTTTTTGAATGCTGACAAATCGAAATGGCAAGAGAAAATCTCGCCGGATAAACTATCCAAATTCGTGTTGTTCGGCTAAAAAAAGAATCATTGCGTCGGTGTTCGAGAGGGCAATTGTTTTAGCGGAAGTTCTATTACCTATCAATCTTAACGCTCTATTTTGTATTATATCAAGCAGGTGATGCGATGTTTGCGAAGCACCTGCCTAGAGGTGGTAGTTATACGCGAGTTTCAGGCGTATAAACGCTTTGTAAATTGTAGCTAGATCAGGAGGGGAAAAAAACTTCTTGCATCGATACAGAAAACCGAAGCACTTAGCAGCATTTTTTTTGGCGGTATCATACATATGGTCGTTCCAACGGAGGTCGTCGTTGACGCACATATACAGTACTGAAAGCTTTTCGGTTTCTTCGATGCAAGTGCCATTCATGGACATTGGCATTTGGGGTATGTTTAGCTTTAACGGCAGAAGACAGCATTGAGTTTTCGAAGCATTAAACTTCACACGATTCCTATTACCCCATTTGACAATGCTGTATAAATCGGAGTTTAATGAGCTTGACATACGGTACCGTTGCAATTGTACGTCCGAAGGCAAAGGACGTGAATTATCGAACGAGTCGTCAGCAAAACAGTTAAGTGAGATATTCCTTAAGCTGACGTTTACTTAGAAAGAAGGGACGTAAGTGGCTCGGTAGAAGGAGGGGGAGGATGGGTCACCTTTCTTAAGGACAAGCTGGACAAATGCTGTTTTCCGTCTTCTAGAAAATATTCCAGAACAGTAGGAGCGATGGAAAAGCCTACGCAGTGGTTTTGTTGGAAGAACACCTCTTCAGAAGAATGGGGTATACCATCCGGGCCAGTGGATTTGTGTATATCCATATCTTTGAGAACTCTTGCTACTGTATGAGTGAGTCCAAAGAAAAATGTACATTCTTAAGTAAAGGAGGGCAACATTGCTGTGAAGTGGCGTAGATCTAGCAGTTAAATGGGTTGCGAGCAAGTTTTCCTTCTCTGAAGAGTAGAAAATAGGTTTGTCATTATATCGATGATCTTTGGATAATATTTTTTTACAAATGACCAGAAATTGGAATTGCCTTGGGACATTACAGAATTTTTTACCGTAATTTTGTGTCATGCAAAAATTAGATTCTTTTAATAACCGATTTGCATGAGTTCATGACAAGTCGGCTAATGGCCGGTTTCGCTAATGTATGCATTTGTTGAAAACAAAGCAACGCCAAAAAACGAGCAGTCTTAAACCTCTTGGAACAAGAAAATCAATAAAGTGCAGCATTTGTGCCTTTGAAATAAAACAGTAAAAAACTGTGAGGCTTGTCGACACTTTTGTGAAGTCAAACAAGCTGGCCCACACACAGATCAGTCGGTGAAGTGAGAAGGTTTAAACCCTGATTCTGATGGCCTTCACGGTTAAATTACTTATATAAATTGCGGTATTTTCGATACTATCGCAAATAGAAAAAATTTATCTTAAAAAAAAAAGAATAAACTACCCCAGCTCTGCCATTTTACTAGACCTCTACTTTTTACTATCACGTTTGCATTACAATTTTGTTTTGTGACCTTTGTGAAAAAAAATACAAGCAGCTTGTTTTTTTATGGATTTATATCTATTTAAATTAAATGGTTTGAATGATTCAAAAAACAAAATAAGTCATATGCGTTTTTATAATATCAATTTTTTTTTTAAATAAGAAAAAATAAAACATTCAACATGGATGGAGGGATATATATGTATATAAATTAATCAAAAAAGTAGAATACATTTATATTTGTCGTTTTTTGTAAAATAAAAAAAATATTATCTTTCTTCTTTTAGTTTCCTTTTACAATCTAATTATTTAAATTAAATTAATTATTTTCGATTCAATTTATAGGGGAATAATTGACAAACAAAGTATTTTTTTTTTCGTATAGAACAGAATATTAATCTAAAAAAAAATGCACATTTATTTAGCTGTGCAGTAGCAATTTTTAAATCTTAATTAATGCGAAATCCTTTTTTTTGTTTACACATCTTGTAGTTTTTAGGAATATTTGAAACTTAAGATTTCTCTTCATTGTTTAATTAATGTTTGTTTTAATTATTTATTTATGGATTATAGTGTTCTACTTTCTTTCTTTCACTGCAATTACAAACTACTTTGAACTTAGAAACAAATAAACGCAAAAAAGAACTATTTTCTGTTTTAGGATATTATGTATATACGAGTAGGTATAACGTGGATGCTCTACGTTGAATTTTCATTTTTTTTTTGTGTAGGTAAAGTTTAATTTTAGGTGGTTTGATTCATTATGGCATGTGTGATGTCCATTGACGCCTCTCCCAATCCATTTACCGTGATTCCATTCACAAGATTCACAGCTGTAAAGAGAAAATAGTTTATTAAATAAACAAACTAGATAAACATAATCTTTTATGTATTATGTTTGTTCATTTTACCGCCATTTCTAACTCCTTGAGTATCTAAATGCTGCCAATATTGTTCGGAGGGTGATTGTGCACTGGTGCCGGGCGGAGCTGTCACCGGTGCTCCGGTGTATCTAAAGTATGGATTCTTCAAATCGAGCGTATTACTCGACGATATTAGAGTGCCCTCAATGTGTAAATCAATAGTAACATCGTAAGATTGTCGGCGATTTGCTTCGAGCAGAACTCTTCCGGTTAGCATTTGTCCTTGTTTAATGAATATTGGCATTGGCAGTAGACAACGAACTTGATACCAATGGGTTAGAGGCGCCGTTGGTGATGTGGACAGCCAAACTTGTTGGCTCGAGCCGCAAAACTCGACATCAAACCAAAATGCCAGACCATGACAGATGCCAGTTTGTAGAATGTGAAACTCAAGTGGAATATCTAGTAGAATGACAGACAGAAAATCGCAATGAAATGTTTGTATTGACCTCTAGCTATATTACAAGTTTAATGAAATCAGTTTTTTTTTTATTTAAAATCATTAATGTGAACGATGATTACTGTATGTTAAAGGGTCATGAATGCATATAAATTATGAAAACAAGTTTTTTTTCATAGTGCATTCAAAAGTTAATTGATAAGGAGAAATAATAGTGTGTAAACCAATTTAACAAAGCAAGTCTTCTCAGAGGATCTGCTACCCCACTGTAGTATTCTTTGTCTTCATTACACACACGAGTGTATAGACTCGGAAGAGTTCGACAACCGAAAAGACAAATAAAAAGTAAAAGGAAAACTTGTTTTGACTGCTCACGTGTTTCACCTGTCTGGACGTCATAAAACGAAGTTTTAATCAGTAAAAACAATTTTTTTTGGAAGCACGCCTACGACGTATAAGGAATTTAATTGCACAATAGAGGGTTGTGTGTCTGGCAAACATTTTGTGTCATCATTAAGACAATGAACCTTAAATAAACGAAACTTCTCGTATCCTTTTAGACAATAAAATTAATGAATGAATGGATGACAAAAACAGTTTGCTCGAAATCTATTCCCTGGCACACATTTTAATGAAGAATTAAAAAGTAGAAAAAAACAACAAAATAATTTCCTTACCAATATTATGCAAATCCTTCTCGTTGTCTCTCAAAAAATCACACACATGCCTCACCGATTTGGCCATGCAAATTCGTATATCAAATGTATCAACAATTGGCTGCCTAAAATACTCCTTCATACCCTCCTTGTGCAATGTTGTCAAATCAACACCATGGAATGCCGATTGATACCAAAAGTTCGCCTTATTATATTGCTCCGAGTATAGAGATTCATCACTAAACGGTGCTATATGCAAATCACCGTGTGTCGGGAACATTTTTCCATTTGGTTTAAGCCATTTACGCGCATGTAAATAGGTTTCCAGCATACGTTCATTAAATAACATATAGCCCATTGGCTCGGATATAATGACATCGACTTTTTCTGGCAAATCGATTTCTTCAATTTTACCAGGCATTATGAATATTCGATCTTGAACATTATTCGATTCGACCAATTGTTGGGCATATTGAGCCATATTACTGGCTTCGATGGCATAAACTTTAGCTGCACCAGCTTGTACAGCAAAAAATGATAGGATACCAGAACCAGCTCCAACATCCAATATAATTTTATTCTACAAAATAGAGAGAGAGAGAGAGATAAGGCAACAAATAAAATGTCAAATCTCAATTGAGAGTTATAATCTTTAACTTGAAAATAAGCCAGCTACTCACATTAAAATCTATAGAATTGCCTAGGATCGCCTTTTGATAAGTGCTCGTTCGTACATAGTCTTGCATCATATTTTGCTGTTGACTTAAATAACCGTAAAACTGAAAATACTGTGAGGCGGAAGACTCTTCAGTTCGTTGTGAGAATACTGATTTGGGGCGGAGTCGTTTAACATTGTCTATGATTTTGCGAAATTTAAGATGATCTATAGAAATGGAAAGAAATGTGTTTATGTATTTATTTTTGTTTTATTAATTTATAATAAAAACCTTTTTCTGTTCCAAATTTTAATAGAACATTGTCATTGTCCAGTGTGAGGGCGTGAGTTTGACGGCCCAACTGAGCCGTGTCCACATCGGATGTTATAAGATATTCTTTACTGTAATTTGGATCATGGTCTGTAAAAAAAATAATGAAAGACAAATATTAAAGGAAAGGTTATGACTATGAGTGATTTAAAGATATTTTTGGTGTTTTGTATATAGAGACTGTCTTTTACGAAATGAACATCAGTTAGATATGATTTAATAAGGATAATTCTCTCGTTTGCAGTAAGTTGTCAACAAAATCACTGCCTATAGTACCTACTCTCATGGATGTCATATGGCTTGTGGAAATCTTCACTAACTCTTAATAGTGGAAACGAGAATATTTACCGATATTTAATACACTTTTGTGCTTTGTTCTTATTCTATATCCACACCAAATTGGCGCCACTCATTGCGGGTCGTACAGCAATTCAAAAATACTGCTTCATGAGAAGCATACTTCTGCGGGGTATGGAAATCGTTGCGGATTTAATGTAAAACGGTACTCTAATGAGTACTGACTTCGCTTTAAGCTATTCTCAAAAGCGTACAGAGTCAAAAATCATCTTCAATTATTCCATTTATATGTGATAGTGACATACGTTTTCCAAAGCTTTTCCATTTTATTTCAAATGACAACGGTTGCCCGAAGAATAGTTGTCGCTTCTAGCAAAAGGGCAAAGCTTTTTAAAATACGCGCTTTCTGGTAGCAAGCCTACTTTTGTTCAGCCCATGCACACTTTAATTCTTTAAGGTGTGACCATTTATATACCAGCATTTGATGCTTAATTTTTTTTCGTTTTGAACTGTGTTGGTAGGGTTTATAAAGACTAAAAGCTAAACTGATTTAAGGGAAGAAGTTAATCGCTTTGATTGTTACCATGACTTTTTTCAATCGTCCATTCAGCATTTCTTCCGTTTCCGTTTGTTTTAAAGCAACTAAATCCATTATGCATGCACTCGAACTTGAAAAGATATGCAGCTACACAAATGTTTGTTAGCCTTGTTTTATAATGAACATAAACCACTATTGTTTGCATTTGGTTTAGTATTTAAAACACAATCTCAAAGGACTTCTTTTCGGGACATTCTTTTAAATGACTTTTCTTTGATTATAAGTCGTATCAAAGCTTTTGAATTCCCAAGTAATAAACTAGAAAACAAAATGGATTAATACGAAAAACTTGGAAGGACATGGCAGCGGAAAAGAAACAATTTCCACATTGAGTCATATTTTGACATTTTTGAGTTCCTGCAAGTATTTCAATGCCAAGAACACACATGATGATGATGCATGCTTAGGAACAAAAAAAAAAATGGAAAATTGTTTGGCATATGGTCTTGGCTGGAAATGCAAATTTTATTTAGGTTGTTTTAGTTCATGATATACAAATCAAAAACACTAACCAACGAAAATTAATCCAAACTTGATCAGCTTTACTTGGAAACTACTTAAGTATACCCGATATATACTGACTTATGTAAGTAAATTCTTTCCTATTTTAGACAACAACTACAAGTATGTCCTGAGTCACCACCCCCTACCAAGTTACACTAAACATGTTCTCTACTTGAAGTTGTTTGTAATGAAAGAGTTATAACACAAATAATTTAAATTCTAGGCGTTGATTGATCCATTTTAATGGGAAGTATTGGTTTCGTTAGAAATTTGGTAAGCAAAATAAAAAGTTGATTCAACGCTGAAACCTGAAATACAATACAAACAAGGTAGAACCTTGTGTAGTGATTTCACGTCAATGACAGGAATGTAAAGCAAGGAAATCTATTGGTTGTTTTAATTGATTTGTAGTTATATAGTTTGAACTTGAACCAATTCACTTGGCCATTCTACTGCGCAGCTCTCTTCATACATATTTCTCTGCTCATCTCATTAATATTGAAAGATTCACACAATTACGTTCTAGCGATGGACTTTCTTTACATTTGGTAATTTCATCTATGGCTGGCATTGTACTCATTAAATCTCTTGCGTACCATTTTTGTTCTCTTTAATCCTCTCTCTGCGCAAGCAACCGTTGGGGGCAAGTGATTTTGGTTCAAGCTATTCGACATTTGCATATGCCAGATGTGAACGTCAGTAAAATGGGTAATGTAATAACAGTAATGCTTTGAAATGAGAAGAAATAAAAGCAGGGACAGACATAGCATTTTACATACGTTTAGTTCGACTAGTGAAAAAATGAACCCCCGTAGTCAAAAGTACGGCTAAGGTAGGGCTAATGGGTAAGTTGGTGCGCATTACGGTGATGTCACGTTCCAAAACTATGGCAAACGAAATGCAACCGCAATGGAGACATGGAAAAATTCAAAACCGGGAGTTCTGCCGGTGTTTTCAGAAGTAAACCCGGCAAACCCCACCGGGCGCGGAGCACAGACAAGACAAGACAAGACGGCAAGGACTCAAAGTTACTTTGTGAGAGGAATCATGCTCAATTCCACGTTGCTTTAATAAAGCTCCAACTCTCTGAGCTTGCTCAAGATTATGAAATCTTGTATTTTGTATTACTACATCATCTTCATATATTTAGAATCCCTCACATGCATAACAACAGCAATCGTGCTGAAAATCGGACAACACAGCCGTTAACTACTGAGATGAGTCTGCTACTGACCTAACTCTGATTTTTTGAAGGATTTGCTTTTTATTTATTTAAAGTAAAAGGCCAAGTTTATGAATAACCATTTACTTTTATGTGAGTACAAGGATATGCTTTTACTTGAAAAGTATAAGGTTCTGCTCGAAATTATTATTATTCTTTGGGTTAAGGAGGCAATTGGTTTACAAAGCCATTTCTTCATATAGGGAGACATTTAGAACAGAAGAAAGAAAGACCAGTAAACACATGTCAACAGCACGCGGTTGGTTTTCGGAAGGTCCCCCAACTACAAGCCACGGTCAATGATGCTTCATTACACTGATCTATCGGAAAGCTATGCTTTATCAAAGTCAAGGCCATGGAAAACTTAAATAATTCTTTATTGCTTTTCATGCTGCAGTCACGGTTGGGGGAAGGCTAAAGTAAACGCCAAATTGTACAGACCGTACATTCCTTTGAGTTTTTTTTTTATCAGCTTTTTCCGCAGTGTCTCCGAAATTGACTCTAATGCCTCCGAATTTTATAAACCCCGCGAATAATTGCTGAACTTCCTGCTCAACTCAACTGAAGATAACTAGCTGCGATCTACCAGGATAGATGATCTATATTTCTTCGAACCACCGGTGATACAAGAGTAAAAGAAAGCTCCCAAATTGGGCGATTGGTGCGATGCAGGTTTTGGGAGAGTAGAAGGGCGGCGGCACGTGTGTCGTTGCACCGCTATGCTCGATGGATTGGGGTAGGTTCTTGCCGTTTCCGTTGTTCCCACCTGTTCGGCAAACAAAATTATCGTGCCAAAGTGAGAGTTTACACTCGAACTGAGTAACTGTTGTTACTCTGACAATCCCTGCTTCCTTAGGTTATGGAGGTATTTAAGTATCAAACCCCGATTCTTGGGTTATTATTAAAGTACCTTTTAATAAAACTCTCCTCAATCGTTCTTATTTTTAGTGATTCGGATTTTATTCAAGAAATCGAATAAAATCAGTAGTTCAATGCCCTTTGGTTTTCAATAATAAAAAAATCCAAAACAACTTCTCATCACCACCAATCTCTCACCACAGGTGATTTTTTTCTCCACCTCAATTCACTTTACACCTTTCTGCATACCTACAACAAAAAATATTACAAAACCCAACCTCAAGCACATAAGATTAACCAAGAAAAAAACAATAAATCCCTACAAGTGCTTCATGCATTTTTTACTATAACCAACTGAAGCTGAAGCTCCTTAAGAACAAGAGTTAAACAATAAACACAACAACAAAAAAAAAACTTTCTCACGTAAACACACCACAAACAGACAAAAAAAAAGAAAACCTTAACCGCCTTCAACCTTCTAAACAAACTGAACAAAAAAAAGAACTTTAGGTATAGCAAATTTTGTATACCCTATCCAACCCAAGCGACAGAGTGGATAGGAATGTAGGTAGCTATAGGTATAACTCCCAAGGTCTCTGCGCTTCTCATGTTGTTGTGTTCATCATGTTACGTTGTTACGTAGAAAACTCACTGGAGGCCACTCAAAACTACGAGTATTCCCTGCTCCACCACCCAACCACAACCAGAGAGAAGAAAAAAAAACCTTCCTACACATTCATAATACAGGAGGCAGATGAATGCAAAAGAAAAATAAAAAAAAAACACGAGGAAGAACAAATCTACGGTAACTAAGCCGAGTGCATGACAAAAATCGATTTTCCGGGTCAACGTGAATGCAAAGTAAAGAGCAGCTCATCTCAGGGTTATAAAATGATGATGCAGCAGCAGCGGCAGCAGCAGCGGCAGCTTATGTCGCCCCGACATAAGAAACAAATCAATAGGGACACAAACAAAGCTATGCCTTCTTCTGTGACGACGAAAGGAGCATACAAAATGCTGTCCTTGTTTTGGTTTCCTATTGTTTGGAAAGCTGGTTGACGAGTTATTGGTACAACCAACATAGTTTTGGGTCAATGCAAAATAAAATTCACTTTTAAAATAGCTTTTTACGGCCAAATTCCTTCCGGCAACTAACTCACTTGGCCGACTCATGAGTCGATATAACCACTTTGTCAAGACAATGAATATATCACACCCTGAATTGAAAAATTGGCCTTGTGAAGTAACTAAAAGGGATTTTTTGATGATTCTATGGTTTTGCCAGTTTTATTAAATTTAAAGAATCCGCCCGCACATGAAACTAAAAAAATTGTTAAAAAAAAATTAAGTACAGTGGCAGCACTAGCAGCAGCTGTGACCATTTTTTGAAAAAGCGTCAGGGTAGCTCTGTGTCCTGGTGGTTCACATAATCACAGTTCACATCACTTCACAGGACCTCGAGCTACCAGAGAAAACCACCCCAAACGGATGGGCTTCTATGCGATTAGGAGATTTCAAAACTCACCTAAGACGACCCTTATCGTGATGCCTTGCGGATCATAGTTGCAGATAAGTGTACAGCTTCCGTTGTATTTATTGCTAAACTCTAACTTCGATTCGTTGGTGAGTTCGTAGATGTTTACTCCGCGAAATGATCTGTCCATGGACACCGCCATTATTCTCAGGATTTTTGCTTTTTTCGTTATTCTCTGGTTCCTTTTTTTCTAAATGCTAGTGGAGGTGCTCCGTCGTCTCTGTAAGCGAATTTTCTTGATTTATTTGGAGTTTATTTGTGTTTCAGGATAGATAATTGTTGTGGGAAGCACGCGATTTTATTTAAAATCAAAAAATAAAAATATTCTTTTTTTTTATTAGAGAACAAATACAATGGGAAGTCGTTTAATGAAGCAAAAGAAGACAACAAGAGGCGAGGTACGAGAAAAGACAACGAAACGACGACTGGTTTTTGTTGTCTCGCACCACAGCACGTTTTTCTTTTCGTGTATATTTTTTTTTCGTTCCTGCTTGATGTTCCCTGGTATTTCTCTCCTTTCTCTTTCTTTTTGACAAAGGAAAAAAATGGCAAATTTGCAATTTTGGTTTTTCTTTTTGCTTATTCACTTGAGTGTAGCTTTATGGTAAAATAAATGTTTACTTTTATTCTTGGTTTTTCGAATGGAAAATTAGTATTTTATTTTGACAGCAAAAGAAAACAACACACGCACGATTTAACTGAGAGACAATTTTTTGTATGTGGTGTCGCACTGCTGGCTGCCGAGATGATAATTAACTTTTTTGCTTGCTGTTGGATATTTTTTTTTTGGTAGTGTTTGTTTCCATCTCTTTCGAATGCCATTCTGAATTTGTGTTATGTTCATGAAAGCAATGTGATTGAAAGAGATAAAGGGTTTTAATATTTTTGTAGTATTTTCGGGAAAGAGCACGAAAAGTGAAATAGGAATGTTGGTTAATGGATGGTGGTGTTTTTCTAGCGCATTTAATGGTATAAGATTGTAGTAGATGTTGTGAGAACGTGTTCGATTGCAATCACAGGGGTGTCAAAGAGAGAATAATTTGAAAAAAAAAGTTTATTTATTGATTATAATTATGTAATAAAGGTAATTCCTTAAAAATAATTTGGTATTTCACTGGAAAATTGTTCAAATTAAAAAAATACTATTGGTTTGGTTATGTTTTGATGATTGTTTTACACAATGCGTTGTGAGGAATGTAGTTTAATTTCTAATATCCATTTTCAATGTTAATTTCACATTGATAACTTGATACATAAGTCGTGACTCAATTAAAAAAATTGCAATACAAATCGATTGGTGTAGATACACAAATATACACAAATCTGATAGTATACACACATTAATGTATACTCATACATATATTGATCGGAAACAAATTTCTATATAATAAAAGCGTATAGTTGTTTGTTAGAACGCACATTCTAATGTTTGTTAATAGTTCAAATCATGGACGTATTATATGGACTGCTAGTAAATGTCAGCTTCATTGACAAAAATGAGAATGCGATGCTAGCTCTCACTTCAAGAAAAAAATAACTACTTAAAATGTTGACATAGAAGCTCGCGACATCTGTTTTTAAAAATTCAACTACACTTTTAAATTCCATCCATAGTATGCGACATCTTTGGTATTTTGCCTCTTGTATTTTTAGATCGTGGACAACTTTCTTTTTTCATTGGTTTGTGCCTAAGATAAGCTAAAAGCGCTAGAAGGAAAAAAGGGAATTTTTTTAAATCTCGTAGAAAAAAGAGGTTTTAGGTAATGTTCAAATTACTTCAAATATTGCTGATTTTATTAAGATTTTAAAAGAAACTAATGAATTATGATTAAATAAAACACCACAAAGGCAGTAGATAAAGTGTTTTGACATTTTTTCCTATCTTTCTTATTCTTCAAACTACATACGTCTAAATTCCAGTTGCGTTCTAAAAGGTAGTGTTCCTTTTTATTTTATTTTTTTTAACTATTTGTTCATTAATAATGATAAAAGACAAATGTATGTAATATGTTTCACAAACTATCAAAGATTTGTAAAACAGCCAAGGAAAATTCATAGATTTTGCCTAGAAAAAGGAGAAATTATTCGATGAGCTACGCAGTGAATAAAACCAAATAAAAAAAGAATGAAGATCCTACAAAAAAAAAAATCGTTCGTTTACGGAGAGGCAGGCGGTTTGTTTGCTGTACAATTTTATATTTTGTGTTTCCTTTTCCTGTTTCTCCTTGTTGTTCATTATGAAAAAAATGTGACTGTCACCTATGACAATCACCTTACGCATATTGCGCTTGGCGTACATGTAATGTATGTGACAAGTAACACAAACAACTGCGTGCTTGCCGAAATTCCCACTGAATTAATTTTTGCATTTGAATAAATAAACATTTGCGTATAATACCGCAAAAAATAATTGTTTTTGAACATAACTTTATATCTTACTGTATTTTTGCGAATTGTGGACAAAATTCGTTTTCCTTATTTGTTTTTTGTTTTGTATTTTGTATTTATATAATTTTTTATCTCGAAAAAATGAACGATTCATATGGGAGAGGTATATTTTGATATGTTATGTATATCAGAAAAATGAATAATTCCTGCACTTCATTCCATTTGTGTAGAAATACACAAATCGTCTGAGAAATAAATCTGTGTACCCACATTTTTTGTGTATGCCAATACGATACACAAACAGAATTTGTGTTTTTGTATTACAAACATTTATGTCTTACAGAAATCGCATTTGTGTACAGATTTATGTAGAGTTAGTGTTTGAATTTTGTGTAATTACACAAGTCTGATCTTAGCTTAACTCTTAATATTATTTTTTACTTATTGCCTTGTTCAGAAAGAATATTCCTATTTCCAAACGCCTGAGGTGAAATGATAATTTAAACTTTTTTTTTAATTCGAACACATTTTGTTAAGGAGATATGCCTTACCAAATCTACTAAGTTGTCTTCATTAAAATAAAAAACAAAATAAGAAAACTGACAACAAAATTTTTGCTATTGTTACAAAGATTCGTTATAAATTCAGCTCAGCAATCTTAAGTACAAATAAAATTAGTTCTTATTACTTTGATTATAGATTGTTGAAATGATATGTTTTATAAGAATAATAAGAACAAATATTTTATAAATTAATTGAATTCCCAATTTTTTTTTAAATTCACAGTCCTAAAAAAGCTCGTCGCTCTGTCGAAGATGATGGTTCATTCTCAGAAAGTGATCACGAAGAAGAGTTTTACTATACAGAAATTGAGGATGAAGATGATGAGGGCAAAGCGCCTAGCCCACCATCACCGCCAACACTCAGCCATCGCGATATGGCACGTCCACCACACGAAGATCCCGAATACCAAAGACAAATTGTTGGGAGTTTCAAGTAAATATAAATATCTATTTTTTTTGTAGAATCTGAGTAACATTTGTTTTTTTTTATTTAAAATTATAGGCAAGGACTAGCACAATCTCATTTGGTCAATTCAAAATATACACACATCAGCAATATTGGCGCTAACAATAATCAACAACATCAATACAATACTTCACATACAATAAGTATTCCATCGTCTCCATTAGCCCATCATAATTATACATGGCCATCGCCAGTGCCAGCACAACAACATCATCCACAGCAGCCACATCAACACCAACATCAACAACACAGTCCGGTGTCACCAATAAAACACCCTCGTTGGTCACCACGTCCGTCCACATTAGTTGCACCATATCCATCACCAACATATGTTCATCACCATCATCACAACTACAGCAGCAGCAGCAGCAGCAGTAGCAGCAGTAGTAGTGCTGGTAGCCCAAACAGCACTAGCGGCCATATTCATCAAATGCCACATCAGACGATTAACCACCATCAAACATCATCACAAATAAACCAACAACAGCACCACCAACAACAACAGCAACACTTTCATCATCTTATGCAACACAGTATACCAAGCTCAACAACGGTAACTCTGAGCCCAAATATTCACCATACCGGCGGCAACAATCAGCCACATCATCACCAACAGCAACAACATCACCAGCAACATCATCACCACCGAATGCAGACACCTCCATCGCCGGCCTCAATAACTGCCACAGTAACAACGACCCATCGCCTACAATCCCCAAATATTCAGACAAAAACGAAAGGTACACCAAACTCACCAAATCGTCGTACTCGTGGTGAAAATAAAAAATGCCGCAAAGTGTACGGCATGGAGCGTCGCGAACAATGGTGCACCCAATGCAAATGGAAAAAGGCTTGCAGCAGGTTCGGTGACTGAAGGCGGCCTAAATCGTCAGTGACAAAAGTTCCAGGGCAAAAAAAGAACAACATAAGTAGTAGCTGTAGTAGCAGTAGCAGTAATACAATCACCACAACCAACACCACCAAGAAAATCAACAATAAAATCAAAAAAGTTGCAACAATATGTTTGACAGCAACAGCAGCTGTCACAACAGCGGTGGCCACATCAGTCATCGTTCAACATCCATCTTCAACTACGGTGCAAAATACAAATAAATCTACTACTCCCACACTGGCGATTGCGAATAGTAATAATAATAATACAAATAAAAATAACAACAACTATAATAATAAGATCAATCAAACAGAGTCCCCACATACCGATACAGCTAAATTCTACAACAATTTGCTGTTGAATTAAATGAAATTCATTTAATTCGACTAAAAACAAAAAAAAACATGTTTTTAGTTTAATTTTCGTTTTGTTTTATTGAAATTGATGCCGAAACTATCAAAACGAACGAACGATAGAGTTCGCGTGTCATATTTTAATATAACCCTCTCCTCTGCAAATATATTTATTAATATTTTCTTTCTTTTGTTTATTATAATTTTTTATTAGTTTGTAAGACTTTAGACAAATTTTTGCACTGTTTTTATTATTATTATTATTTTATTATAATGTGTACTCTGACGTGCATTATATAGATAATTTTTTTTGATTAAGATTAAAAAAAAACATAACAGATAAATATATAAAAAAACATACTTTTCTTAGTTTTAAATATACACATGAGTACCTCTGAATAGATAAAAGGTAACAGAAAAAAAAGATTAAAGTAAATTGAAATATACACATAAATATAAAACAGACAAACAAAAAACAATTAACTTGTTTGAGTAAAAATCATATTTTGTTCGTATCTTTTTATAATACAAAAATGTTTCTGTTTAAAAAAAATGTTTGTGTTGAAAAGAAAAGAAATAAACACCTAAGCAATTAAAGTTGAAACAAAAAACCCGGCTTTATAAAGTTTGAAATACTTAAAAATGTAAGCAAAAATATTTTTGATTAATTTACAAGAAAATAAAATACAATATCTATACATTTATATAAATGTCTATATAAAAAACTAAGTATAATTAAGACACGCAAATTAATAAAAACAAAAACACAATTTTTATTTGTTAATGTTTCAAATTCTATTAATATTTCGGTATATCAGTTTAAAAAAATGTATATATAAAAAAATGGTATATAAAAAACAATATACATATAAAAATAAAACAGAGCCATTAATTTGAAGTACAACTTTTCTCTATATCAATCAAAAATAATCATACAAAATAAAAAAACAAGTTTTTATACACAATTTCTCTTTTGTTACACAAAATAAAAATCTTACAAAAAAAAACTGAAGAAAAATTATATAAAACCCACCAATTAGTATTATTGCAAAACAAACAAACGTTTTACATACGAGCTTGATCTCATTTATTATTTTTTTTGTAATTTCAATTTATATTTATTTGCTAATCTAAAAAAAATGTTGAAAAAAAAACAAAATATATTTAAAAAAAATCTCAGAAAGATTACATCTACACAAATGATTCAAATAACAGCTTTTTTCATAAGACGAATTTTAAACTGTGTATTAAAAAAAAAAAGAAATAATGGTGGTTAACTTTAGAAAAGTGTCATCACTGTTTTTTTTGAAATGTCACTAAAAAGAAATGACAGATCAAAAACTGTATTTCACCACAGTTTTACTTAAAATCTGAGAGAAAAAATGGCAATAGCTAAAGTGCAATGGAAAAAAAGAAATACACAAATATCTTTATCATACTATTAAATTGTTATTACATTTGTTGTCTTCCACACAAGAATTTGATGTGATTAACCGTTTATTTATTTTATTTACTTAAATCTTATATTTGTAACATAAAATACTATTTATGTTAAAACCAAAAAAGGCTTTTCTATAGCACTGCAAAAAAAAATGTATGTTCTCAGGTTGTGCGCTCTGTTTTATTTTTATAGATATTATCTTGAGGCATATTTACAATTTTATGATTTAAATTTTAACAATTATACATCTATTTTCTTAATGTTTTACCCCCTTATTTTGGAATGTATCAACTTTAATATTGTTTTTAAATTCTATTTTATGTACATAAATATACTTTTATTTTATTTTTTTTTGTCTGGATATGAGGAACTTATTATAATGTCTAAAAAACTGCCTTCATTGTTGAAAAATCCAATCTAAAGCAAGTTAAAAAAAATGTTAGCATAAAATATTTAATAATAAAGATTCACTCAGAGGACGTTTACAGGCCAACTTTTCTTTTTTTTTATTATTTTTATTTCATCTGTTTCATCGTGTTTATTCTGCTGGCAAAGCTGAAGCATTTGGTTAGATATCGATGGAACGAGTTTCGTCATTTAAAAAAATATATCGATATTGTACGATATTATTGTTTTGTTTGCTCATCACTACATACACTTCGATATAATCTGCTAAGTCGAAGTGGTATTGGATTGGGAATTTAGGCTTATGTGTTGTTTTTTATGTTCGCCTGGTATCCAGAATTTGTTTCGTGATCCACGTTCGACGATACGAAAAAAAAACTGATTTGTGGTTATTTGACTTTACATCATAAGAAAATCGATTCATATGAAAAAATTAATAAAATACTTGCTATCAACTTTTTAAAATCGTTTTCAATGTCAAGAAACTTAGGTGCCAAAAATATCAGGCGCTCATAAACATGAAAAAGGGAAACACGCAACAATACAGCTAAACTTTTTTTCTTTCTTAACACTTTTTCGTTTTTCACCTAACTTATGTACCACTGTTTATATGTATTTGAAATTCGAAAGTAATTGTGGTGAGTAAATGCTTTGAAGATGTATTGATATGTATGTGTACGATTTCTTTTATTCAACTTGCTTATAATTTAACTTTTAACCACTTGACAAATCTATTACTTTTTGTGAAAAAAAGAGTATCATCAAAAGAGTGAGTGATAAATTAATGTTGTCAAATAGAAATTACTTACATAATTTGCTTTTTTTTTGTTTTGCTTCAACCCGTTGAATATATTCAAAGAAATTATTTTAACAGACTTTATTTTAAGACATTTCAACTTGCAATGTGGTTGAGGGAAATTATTATGCATCGAGTTTGGGGTGAGTAACTACGACTTTGAGGTAAAGGTTAGGTTTCCATTTAAGGTTGTGGTGTGATTTCTTCATTGTCAAAAAATAAGCCTTTGATGTTTCGATTATGTATTGAAAACTTCTTCAAGATTTCTTTCTTCCAGGAAAAATTTAAAGTAAATGCATTTGTTTAACTGGAACAGGTGACAAGGTATAAATCAACGAAAAATCACATACACGATCGAAACGCATAAATGTCAAAATGGAAAATGTCCAACAGAAAATTGAATTTGTCGAAAAATTATTGTTAGATACTTAAATTGACAATTAGGTATAAAACATTTTTGATTTTAAAGAAATTAAATTTTTTAGTTTTACTTAGCATTTTAATTCATGTTTATTTAATTACATTATTTTATTGCAATAATATGCCTCATACAATACAATTTGTTTTCTTAATTTTCTTTTTATTTTTTTACAAAATGCAAAGAAATGGTCCTAAGTGCGAACAGTGATTCCTGAATGCTTTTTGATAGAAATGCATATTTATATCTCATATAATCATACACATAATTCAAATAAACTTACAGAGAGAAACAAATATATAATGGTTTTCGACAGAAATTATAGGAAAAAAGTTAGATACACAAACTGGACAGAAAAATACTTTAAAATAAAAATTAAAAATAAAATAAACCGAACAAAGCCAAAGATTTTCTTTCAACCAACTTAAAAAAAAACAGAAATTATTTTGTGAAAAATATATTTAAAAAAAAGTCAGCAATATATTTTTCTAGTGGAACTACAAAAAATATGAATTACCTACAAAATAATATACATACATAAGTATATATATATATAAATAAAATCAAAGTTTCAAAAGCACAAAATATACTGTAATGGAATAGCAAAAATCTTATATTACATCTACAACAATATTATATACGTAATTAATTTATGTATACATATTCTAAACAGTTTTTTTTAAAGATAAGCATTAAAATTAAGTGTTAAACTTATAAAACAGCATAAAAAGACAGAATGACGAACCTTAAAATTAGATACGTATGTTTTGATCTAACAAGAAATAATAGAAAAATATTATATGTGTATATTATACTCTCAATCCAATAATAAAATAATTATCCTCTACATCATTACTCCTACATTAAAATGTTAAACAAAAACAATGTCAATATATTAACAGAAAAAACAAGAAATCACGTCTTTTTCAATTTTAATTACTCCCAAAATTATTTTTTTTTAATTTAAGCTTATTTTTAAATTTGCTGTTTTTTTTAATTTAAATTAAAATTGATAAGAAAATCCATGATCTTCTTTCAACAAAAATCGAAAGTTTGTCAATGAGTCCATCCCTGAATAAATAAATTAAACAAAAAAAAAATGGACTTACAAACCAAAATATGTCATAAACACGTTAAAAAATAAAAAAAAAGCTTTTAATGTTGCTTCAAATGCAAAAAGACTGTCTGATTAAGAGTTTTCAACATAACGAATAATTGAAAACAAAAAATCTTAACATTTAATCGGCTTTTTACGCGCAGTTTTTTTATAAAAAAAAATTATTCGACAATTAAAAAAAAATAAACTCCATATACATACAAAAATCATAAGCCTTAACACCGAAATTATCGTTCTACTTTCTTCGTTTAGATCTTAAATAAAAAAAAAAGAAATAAAGAAAACTTTACCAGACGAAAATCTTTATCGAGTCTCTATGTCGTTATAATTATAAAAAAAATACATCATACAAGGAGAAGGCTGATTTTAGTTCTCATCAAGAAAATAAATAAATAAATGTAATAATAAAAATTAGTTGTAAAAAAAAATTGTTCAAATTACATAAAATTGTACGCAAAGTATCATATCACGTAAATATTAAATGTCGTTCCAAAAATTCAAACAAAACTTTTTAAAAATAATACCGAAGTTATGAAGAAATAATAGATAATGTCTTTATATCGTTGCACGTAAATATAGATTTTTACAAAAACAAAGGTAAATATTAATTATTAAAAAAAAATAATTAAAATGCATTTACATCACCTTTGCAACGATTCTATGTATTTCTATGTTATGTCTCGAATCAAACAACAACGTGAAGACAGACTAACAAAATAATTTTTAAAAAGAAAAACAAATAAATATTTATTTGTATTAAAGTTAAGCGCATCTATCTTAAAAAAAATTAAATATTTTCAAACCCAATTCCTACGAATAAAACAAAAAAATATATATAATAAAACCTTTTACATGTTACTCTTAGTTTAAATTTGGTTTACTTGGAGATTTTTTCAAATTTATTAATCACTGCCAGACTTTTTTAAATCAAATTATATATAAACCTAATTTTTTTAAATAATACAACATTTCTTGTAATAAGTAAATGATTGTTTAGTAAACTAAAATATTGTGCTAATTTATAGGATAAATATATATAAGTCTTAGATATGTCTAAATATTATAACAATCGGCTATCGTATTTTTAAACAAATTGGCTTAAATATACTAAACATATATATGTATTATTTCTACAAAATACATGTTTTTATAAAAAAAAAAAATATAAACCAAATAATTTATGGTGAATGAAAACAATCGCCCAGAGGGCGAATAGCAATTTTATTTGCATCAAGAAATAAAATTATATAATTTCGCTTGTAAAACTTTCAATTTAAAAACAATTTATGCAAATTTAACCCTATTTAGTAAACCTTATTTCCTATGATTCCATTTAAAGATCATATCGTCACATGCCCACTTAAAACGTTCTCATGACATAAGCTTGGGCATTATTATTCACTTTGATTAGTTTTGGATCAGTTCTTTTTTTCTATAACTAAGACTTGCCACTTAAATGGAAATGAACTAAAGGCCCAACCATAATAAATTGATTAATTGCCGCACGAAACAGTGCGAATACATGTGATTTGTATAGCCAACCCGAAATGAATTAGAAAAAGTTTCGTTCAGTTTTATTTGCGTACGTAATGTACGCTTTCAGTCGTACGTAAAGTCAAAACATGGAACAGCCAACGGCAACTGCAGTTTCTTTAAGTAAATTTTAGTTTGTTCTTAAAGGCTCAACTATAATGGTTTAAATGGCGCGGACAGGCCCGTCCGTAAATGAGCGAGAACAAGTAATTCGTAATGGCGGATAGCTCCGTTTCGTCAAGTTTCGATGAGTTTTGCTTACGGACGTAAACTGCGCGTTATATTTTTAATTACTGTAATTTTGGTGAAAAAAAATTCCACCAAAACGAAAACCAACATTTTCAAAACGGTGTTAACACCGACTTTGTTTCTCATCTCAATACATTTCAGCAAAATGAAAAGACTTCTCTTTCCTTTTTGACACTTCTTGGTTTTTTGTTTTAATAGCGATGACCAGCTTAGGCCAAAAGTCAAAATTAAACGATTTTTTTATACACATAAAAACAGGTATGCTGATAATCTTTTATTCTTATTTTAATTCTTAAGCGAAGAATACATTTTAAAATTGAAGTTTCAAACGATTTGTTTTTCATAATTACCTATAAGAATATTAAACAATAAAAACCGACGAATTTATAAAATTATTTATTTTCCCTACGAAGGAAATCTGATATAGTGACGTCACACGCAAATTCAGCACACCAAATATTTTTGTGGGACACGGCAATCTATCATTATGTTCTCTTTGGAAATACCATAGCTGTCAAATTCGCATGTGTCAGAGCGATACGAAATGAAATACACATGTAACTCATGATTAACGAAACCGTTCCATAAGTTTCCATTTTAACCAATGCTATACTGTGTGTGTATGTTTTAAGTTATTAAAACATACAGTTTTGACAGTAGGTCATGAATGCATACATACATAGGTGGGCATTTAGTATTAAGATTTCGGCAAGATTTTGCGTTTGGAAATATAAAAAATGTGAGAAATTAAAATGGCGGAGATTTTATATTATTGTGAACATTGTCTGAAAACTAAGTATAATAAAATCCATTGGTCGTAAATCGAACTCACAGGAAAACAAAACGTAAAAAAATGTATCTTTCATTAAAAAAAACTAAGCGAGTTATTTACGAGACACAGTTGAGAACTTCACTGTAAAGTGATTTGAACTGACTATTGATAAATGATATCTGACATTGAAGTAGTATGAAGATGGCCAAGCTAATTGCCTCATCATCCCATTTTATTCTGTATGACAACTATTCCGCCATTTTCTAAAAAGCGAAAACAAACAAAACAGACGAGAAACAGCTACCATTTTTGATATTTAGCCAGTTAAGTTAATCTCTGGGTTTCTCATTGATTTTTCAGAAAAAATCTCAACTTTGCTGTCACAAAATGAATCCTAATAATTTTTTTTTTTTATTCTCCAACTCAATTAAAGTTTTTCAAGGCAACTGTGTTAGAAGGAAAGATATGGAAAGTTTTTTTTTGCAGTTCAGATAAATTGTTCAGCTCCATCAAATTGACTATAGAAATTTTTTGAGATCTCCGAGATCCTGAGAAACCTGAACTGGCTAATTAGAAGAGATTGGATAGATAGGAAAGATTGGAGACTAAAATGAAAAAGCACTAGAAATATTGTGCTTACTCTTAAGAATAATACAAAGCAAAGTTAGTCGAAATCGAGATTTTATCTTCTAATCCTGAACCTTTTGGGACGTTATATTAAGTTATTACCGATATTTTACTTTAACATTTAGTTTTGATCTATAACGCAAAAAACCGAAACAAGAGTTGAGATTCCCACGTGACTCAGGGAGTTCAATGCACGAATTAAATTCAGTCAACGTTCTTCTGTTGTTGGTCAGTTGCACTAGAAGTTAAAACTTATTTAGACAAAAAATTAGCAAACTCTTTTTTGACAAACTTTCAACTCACAGATTTCTTTCAGATCCAAAAAAATCCCTTCGACTAAAAGTGTACTTATAGTCAGTTTGCATTGAACGACGAAACATGTAAACAAAAATGATCCTGTGGAATGGTTGCCAAATCAGATATTTATAATTAACCGTCATTATATTAAATGAAGAGTTAAAGTATTGAAAATCAAAAGAATGTGTCAAAAGATCCAAATTTCTTGATAAAAATTAAATTAAATTATAAAAATTGTTCTTATTTTTCATATATGTTTGCAATACTTTTGAGTCAATATTTACCAACGTCGGTAATATTGTGTAATTTTGTAAACTTTTCCTTACCAATAAATGAAGAATTAAAAACAAAATGTATTTGTCAGTATTAGCTTCTTAAATAAAAATCATTTTTGCTTCCATATATCAAAAAATAATTAATGAATCTAACTGAACAATCCCCCAAAAAGCAATCAAAAGTGTAATGTTTAGAAAGAAAACTAAATTAAATTTCGAAACAATAGCGCGTGCAGTGATTACAACTTACTCGAACTTTGTCATATTCGGGAGTAATAAAAAAAAATTGGATAACATTAAGACATTTTGCGCAAAATGACTGAATTTTAATTAATTGTAACGTTAACTTTTACACTCATTGTATTCAAAGTGAAAAAAAAAAAATTAAAAAAGGACTAATTTTAAATGTGTATTTTTTATTAAGAAAAACGAAAACAATTTTACAAACTAAAAAAAAAACAAAAATTTAGTTCAACAATTGGCGAAATAATTATTGTTGTAGTATTTAAAAAAAATCGGAAACATTTTTTTATAATTTAAATGTTTAATGGATTTTTTTATACAAATTGATACACGCGGAAAAAAATTACATATAAAATAAAAAAAAAAAAAAACAATATACACACATTAGTATATGGCTGACAATTACGGAAAGTTCTTCTGTTCAAACAAAAAGTAATAAATATAAATATTTTGAGACTTAATTATTGCCTAAACTCTTTTTGATTGTAAAATTAAATTTTAATATACCTAATGGAAAAAATTGAAAAAAAAAACAAAAACATTGTTATACAATAAAAAATACATTCTATGCCTGTTAATTGGGTTATAATGTCCTTAGTGTTGACAAAATAAATGAAAAATGGTATTATATAAAAAAACGAATATAAATGTTAATCATAATTGTTGTGTTGTTTTCTTTTAATTTGTTTTATCATGTTAAATATAAAAACAATCTATCATTACTGTCATACATACATACATATATATTCACATATATATATATATATATAAATTATTTTGATTTGCAACTGGTTGTCTATGAAATAATGTTTCTTGTTTAATTTATTAAATTTAAGGTACAACAAAATAGAATAAATAAAAATAAGAATAAAAATATAAAATATATGAAACTTGAAACAATCTTTCAAAAGCATTATATGATGAATAAATTCTACAAGTAACATTAAAAACGATTTTTTTTTAATATACAATACATTTGAATTAAATGTAAACAATAATGAGCAAATATACTTTTAAGATTTAAAAAAAATAAAATAAAAAAATATATGCTATAACTGTGTTTGTAATTATCCACGTTAGGATTTTGGTTAACCGTTTGAATTGATGAAATGAAAAATGCTAAAAAATGCAATAACTAGGAAAACAAAACAAAATTAAGACAAAACTACACCCTCATTACTTTCAAAAACACAAAGCAATAATCATCCACACAAAAAAAGTAAAACAAATTTGAAACAGGAACAAAAATCATTTAATCCAAACACATAAATATTTAGCAAAACATTGCAATGGATCTCCTTGAACATAAACATTAAAAAAATAGAAACATTAAAACTTGTACAAACACTAACAAATCATTCTAGATTAAAAATAAATTAAATATAAAAATATATAAATGGTTAAAAATGAAATAAGAAAAAAACGTTTTTTTTCACACATCCAGCATGTTATTAACAAAATATTTATTTTTCTGAAAAAGAAGAAGATATTAATGATAAAATATTACTTAAAAAATGCATATAAGAATGTTGAAAATATTATAAATAAAAAAGAAGTAAATGTGTACCTATACAAAAGTTTATTTTTATTCTCAATAAAAAATATAAATTGCATACAAAAAAATTATAAAAAAAATAAACTGTTTTTAATTTTATTTGCGCCTTTCAATGTTTCAAACGTAGTTACAAACAAAACAAAAATGAAGAATTGAAATTTAATTTCTTTTTGAAAAAAAAAACTAATTGTGTATAACAAAATGGAATATGTTTAATTTGCCTAAAGATAATGAAATTACAAAAGTTATTACCGATGGAATGAAAAAATAAAATGTATATTTTGAAAGCAAAATAAAATATTCAAAACAGAGCAAGACAAAACAAAAATGTATAGTTACAAAGAATGAAGAAAAATAAACAATTTCATATTCTAATAAGTTGGTGATGAAAAAAATACTGTCCCTAAAATCATATTATATATATATGTTAATAGACATATTACATATATAAATCAACAGCAAAAAATAAAAAAAATGAGAAAATATTAAAATTATACAATATTCTCATGATGATGAAAAATAAATACAAAACAAAATAAATAGCGACAAAAATAAGTCTTTTTTATAGTTCTGTCAGCTACGGAAATGTTCGCATTTTTTATGGTAAGTCATCATTTTTGTTAAATCAAAAAATACCTTTAGGACTGCTTCACGATTATAATGTGGTTCAGGTTCCATTTTGTATCCGATTTATTCTATTGTATCAATTTCCACAATCTCCTGTGGAAAACTTATTTTTCTCTTAATGTTTATCCATGATTATTTAATAAAACATGAAAACATAATATGTGCAAGTACAATAGGGCAAATAATACCAAAAGTTTAATTAAAAATATTATTAGAAGAGAGTAATTGCAACAAGTCCAAAACAAATTCACCGGCTTGTCAGCTGAGAAATGTTACTCAGAGTATTCCCATAGTTAACCAAACCTACGAAGATGATGAATTATCAAATTCTGTTCCCGCTCAAAATAAATTCGTTGTTTTTCGCAGAAAGGAGAGCTCAAATAAGAGTAAGGAATTTCTCCGTACTGCAAATTTTAGCCGAAAAAATTTCTTTGCGCGGAATTATAAGACTGTCAAATGCACGTCTTACATTTTTAAAGTTGTTTTCTTTAAAAAAACATTTTTTTTCGACAAACACTTTAGGGGTATTAATTCATCACGTAAAACTATCTTAATCCTTATAAACCTTGTGAATTTATATCCTCGTAGATGGACTGTCAACATTTGTATGTCAATTTATTTCTACGAACCTTGTAAATTTATCTCATGATTTTGCTGTGTAAAGTGCATAAAAAAATAAACCTCGTATAAAACTGAGGAATTTCTTTTTTTTTTGTCATGTCTTTTTTGACAGCTGAAGATGATATAAATACACCTGTGAACAAAAGTCTGCGTACATCATTCGTGTGTACGTTAGACTTTTGTAATTCTTTTTTATTGCGTTTATATAGATGCTGACTAGTTACTTGCGATTATAGGTACTATAATGCAAGCTATGCATTCGTGCAGATTAAAAATTTTGAGATAATAATCAAACATGACATTACGATGATAGAGAAATGTATTTGAGTTACTGGCAAAATTCTGTTCGTCTGTCTGTCTGTCTGTACGGATGTATTTTGGACTGTAGACTAAGCGGTTGGGCCAATCGTCTTCAAATTTAGAACTTAAGGTTATTTTGACATTCTACATAGGAGTTTTTTCTATTTTTTGATCTCAAAAATTAACAGTACCTGTCATGTAACCGTTATGTAAAAGCTTATTTTTCTCTAAAACGTCTCCAAGATTTTTAATGAAAAAAATTAATGTACTACTATAGATAAGCATTATATTTTGGCGGAAAAAAAATTAAGATGGTGGGCTAAAAACGATACCTTCCATAAGACCGTTTTTTTTTCTTCGACTTTTTCGTAAACTGCGGTGATTTTTTTTAATCAATATTTTGAAAACGGGTAAGTGATTTTTTTAAATTTGTTTTTAAATACATATATGTATATTATTTTTGTGCTTAAGTTTAAATTCTGGAATTATTTTTTTTAATTAAAAAAAAAGTTGTTAACAAAAAACCGTTTTATTTAAAATAGAACTATGCCTAAACGGTTGGGCCAATGTTTTCAAATTTAGAACTTAAGGTTATTTTGACATTCTATTATTTATTTGGCTCATATATGCCGTTAAGTAAAAGCTTATTTTTTCGGAAACTGCTCAAAGAATTTTTTATGGAAAAAATCAGTGTACTATTGTAGACGTGCATTTTGTTTTGGTGAACAAAAAATAAGATGGTGGGCTAAAAACGGTGTCTCCCATAGGACCGGATATTTTGTCTTCAAATTTCTCGAAAACTGGTTATCCGATTACAATCAAATTTCAAGAAGATGTAGATAGACTAAGTAATTGTACATTTAAATATTTTCAAAAACATTTTCTTAGATTTTAAATACTTTTAACATTTTTTGTTGTTGTTTGCGTTCTTTAATTATTGTTTTTGTAATTAAAAAAAAAGTTAAATAAAAACCGTTCCTACGATTTTGAAAAAAAAAAATTCGCACTATTTCAAATTTTTAGAGAGATAAAATGGCATTTAAATTATTACGCTAAAAACTATTGTACGTCCCTTTTTCAAACAATCAAAAGTCATAAAACTCGAATAAAAACTTTGAAGTTCCCTTAATATTTTTCAAATTTTATTCGACGCTGTGACCGCACTTAAGACCAAGTTCTTTTAATAAAAAACAATAATTAATTAATAAGATCTACTAGTATACGTACACTTTTGTTAGTAAGTGTACTTTAATCTCAACTCTGACGTAAAATTAACGGCTGACCGTTTCCCACATTTAACGCGCAGTTTGTTTCTTAGTGCGGTATTACACTAAGATGTTTTTGCAAAGACGCAAATTAGTGCGAAAGAGAGAGTAAGTAAAATAGAAATACTTTAAATAGTCTTAACTGGGCGAGTTGTGGGTAGGATTTGCATCGCGTGTTTTTGACATTCCTTTTGCTCGTCTTCTTTATTTCTCGGCATTGACTAAGTACACAGTTTTGCCGGATTTGCAATTCCGCATACCAAAAATCCCATTTTTTAACGAACGAAACCAACCACATAGGTTACCTTAAATTCGAAGCAAAAGAAAAACATGTCGACAGTTGCATATCACATGTTCCTTCAAACAGAAAAGTATTCAACAAATTTTAAGTTACATTCAATCAGCTGTGTATTACCTGTATTTTACTATACTTATTGCAAATGATACAAAATGTGAAAGCGGCCATTGTTTTTTTTATAAAATCTGAAAGAGAGGTGTCAAAAACACGCGATGCGAAAATGAGATTTAAGATGTGAATACCGCGCAATGGACGGGACAAGTGTTTAAAAGAAAATAAACGAAATACGTATTAGTGTTATACCGCACTAAGGAGCGTTCATGCAAATGCTTGCGGAAAGATACAATTTTAAATTTAATCACGATGCTATTTAACCGTTAAGAAAAAGCTTCAACTATGTTAATGAAAATTTTTGAAAAAATATATCGGGTTTTTCAACAGGGACGCTACAAATGTAGAGCGACAGGGACAGCAAACGACGCCATATTTCTTGCCGCTCTTTTGACATTTTTCTTTAGTAAGGTTTGCCATTTCATGATGGAAAGATATACGAGCCAACGGCGAGTCGAAATTATTAAAATTTACGACTGAAATTCGGAGTCAGTGGCCTCAACGTTAAGAGCGCTACGTCCAATTTATGGTCGTCATAATCGTCCTAGCAGATCAACAATTGAGCGTCTAGTGGAAAAATTTGAATCCACAGGCACAGTACAAAATGTTCCCGTGCCAGTGAGACAAAGAAGTGCCCGTAGTGTCGAGAATATTGCTGCCGCTGAGGCTTCAGTTGCAGAAAGCCCAAATGTGTCTCTTACACGTCGTTCTGAAGCGTTGGGCATCTCTGTGACGTCGTTGTGGCGAATTTTGCGAAAAGATCTTGGCCTACATCCTTACAAGATTAAATTGACGCAAGAACTGAAGCCGCTTGACCACCAGAAGCGTCGTATGTTCGTGAATTGGGCTGAGCAACAACTTGAAAATGATTCGGATTTTCATCGAAAAATCATCTTCAGCGATGAGGCATTTCTGGCTGAATGGCTTCGTCAATAAACAAAATATGCGGTATTGGTCAGGCAGCAATCCACGCGTACTCCATGAGTCATCATTGCATCCCGAAAAAAATACGGTTTGGTGTGGTTTATGGGCCGGCGGCGTCATTGGGCCGTACTTCTTCCGTGATGACCAAGACCGGCACGTTACTGTGAATGGGGATCGTTCCGTTCAATGATAACCGAATATTTTTTGGCCCCAATTGGATGATATGGACTTGGAGGACATGTGGTTCTAACAGGACGGCGCCACAAGCGACACAGCGAATATCACAATCAATTTATTGGAAACCAAGTTTGGAGAACGTATTATCTCACGAAATGGTCCAGTCGCTTGGCCGCCTCGGTTGTGCGATTTGACGCCGTTAGACTATTTCCTGTGGGGCTACGTCAAGTCTATGATCTATGCCAACAAGCCAGCGACGATTGATGAACTTCGTACACATATCGAACGTGAAATTGCAGCAGTATCGGCCGCTTGAAAACCGTCGAAAATTGAGTTCAGCGTCTGGACTTCTGCAAGCGTGCCGGTGGTGGCCATGCAAAATAAATCGAGTTCCATACATAATGGCATCAAACGTTCTTTCACAGGAATAAAGAATTTCATTGATATCCAAAACCGTTTTTGTTTCATTTAAAAAAACTTTTGTAGCGCTCTTATTGAAAAACCCGTTATTTAATAATACATTTTACAATCAGCTGGATATTGATAAATTCTGAGTTATCAAAATCTGTTCTAAAATGTTCGAAATACTTTTTTCATAAATTCATTATTATTAATGACATACTTCGGTTTTACTTTTTAGTAACCGTTAAGTGTTGTGGTTTTGACACTTTATAAGTTCATGTTATTTTCTATGTATATGTTACTTGTTTCCTTGAAAGATTGTTTCGTCTGCCTATGAAAACAAAAGAAATAAGAAGGCGTTTTGGTTCTGATCCCTGGTCTTGGAGTTCGTTATTCCTCAGGAAATGAACTTGTTGCATCGCCCGAGAATGAACTCCTGGCCAGAGTGCTTAAGCGAAACAGTTATCTCAGCCGACACAGCTAGACTCCGAAAAGTTATCGGGAACAGGCCCCAGGAACACGGTGCCAACTAAAGTTCGACGAAACCTTATAAAGGGACACACATCGACGCACGCTATTTATGTCGTCTTTTTTGCATACATTTTAGGAAATATAAACAAACACGACAAGTTAGTATTTGACACTGGAAACCATCACGAGAGCGAGAGGACCTGAGCGGCGCGATTACCTTTCGTTCTAAAAACATCTCAAACTGTGAAGAATGCGGTTTGTGACTAGGACAGTACAGTGCGCGACGAAGTAGGTATAGCTTAACAGCGGAAAGAGGTCCTTCCTATTCGAATTAAGGGAAATTCCGATGGCTACCGATCAGATTCCACGAAAAGCCCTGCAACACCACCAGCAGAGCCTCCTTTAATTTTTCAGGTGCGGTGATACCACCTTGTGGTACTGGTTCCTAGGGATCTATTTATCGTTTTACTTGCGATTATAGGGACTGTAAGGCAAGTTTAGGAGAGAAGTCTTAAAAAAAGTGATCAAGAAAAAATATCTGTCTGTATGTCTGTCTGTCGAGCTGCTGCCTAAACGGCTTAAGCGATTATCTTCACACTTGATGTGTGTGAGGGGAAATTGAAATTTTATTTTTAGGCTCAAAAATAACGGTACCTGCCATACTACCGTTTAGGAAAAGCTTATTTTCTTCGAAAACGGCTCCAACGATTTTGATGAACATTTTTGAGAATTTTTTTGTTGGTAATGGCTATCATTTGATTAGAACCACATTTTCGGTAAAAATCTATTAACGGTACCTTTCATATATGTAATGTTTTTTTTAAATTTTTGGCTTTCTCTGTAACGGCTCTTTGGATTTCTGTTTAATTTATATTTGAGTAGATTTATGTAGCTTTATTAATACTGCATATCAAAAATTTTAATAACTTTTTTTTCTAATGAAAATTAATTTTTGATTTTTTTTAAACTAATCAAAAAAATGTATTTTAAATTTTATATTCATATGTATATTAATAAACTATAAGAAAAACTGCATTACAAAATTTCAAAAAATAATTTTTTCAAAAACTAAAAATAAAAACAGGATTTTATCGAAACCGGTATTACAATTTTCGAAATACAATTTTCATAAATTCTTTGTTATTTAAGACGTGTGGTGGCATACTTCTATTTTTTAAGAATTCTGTATGGTCAAAATTCTGTTTGCCCAAAATTCTGTATTGCAAAATTGTGTTAATGCAAAATTCAAAAAAGCGCACTTTTTTACATTATCAAAATGATTTCTCTTTTACAACATATTTATAGAATTTTTAAAAACAGAATTTTGAAAAACAGAATTCTGAAAGCAGAATTATGACCCATACCGAATTTCGACCCCAACCCATCAAAAAATATTAGATCTACCAGACACAATGTGAGTATTTCAAGAAAAGCGTATCTTGTCGTCGAGCCCTAACCGCCATTTTATCATAGCGACATTTTTTACAAAATCAACTAAAAGAAATTCGATAGCTTATGCTTTTACGCATGTATACTTATCATTAGTTTTTCAATAAGATTTTTTAACAAAAAGTTACAGAGAAAACGAAATTTATCGTAGCCGACATTCATATTTTCTGCTCGGTCCGTTTTGAAGCTCAGGAAAATATAAAATAAATGACACGACTGGATCGCGCGTACTTGCTCTTATGTGTGGTCATAGCGTCGAATTCAATTTCATAAGTATAAGAAGAACTTCAAAGTTCAAAGGTCTTTTTTGAAAAAATTAAACGCCATTTTATTTCTATATATATGCGAAACAGTGTGATTTTTTTTCAAAATCGTGGGAACGGTTTTTATTTAACAACTTTTGTTAAAAATTAAAAAAAAAATTATTAAAGAATGCAAACTTTAGCACAAAAATAATCAATTTAAAAAAAAAATTCACGTACGCGTTTTTAAAATATCGATTTTTCAAAAAAAAAAAATTTAAATTATTAAAAATACAAATAGAAAGTTTTAGAAAATATTTGAAATTGAAATTACTTAAGCTACCTACATCTTCCTGAATATCAATTTAGGTTGTAATCGGTTAACCAGTTCACGAGAAAGTTGAATAAAAAAAAAGGTCCTATGGGAGGGCGTTTAGAGCTCGGTATTTCTTATATTTTCCCCTATAAAACAATGAAAACATACTAAAAATTGACAGTAAATTATTTCTCTTACACTTTTGACGAATAATTACACACCCAATTGTAATTCCACCAATTACACGAACAATTCATCGAACATAAACAAAGTGATTTGAGTTCGCTCAGAAAATGGATAAACCCAAATGCAGAACATCCATTTTCATTTTCGAAATTCGAATTCACTATAAAGAATTGTGAAACACCTAAATTCACTTTCACAATGTGAATTCACAATAAGTGAAATGCAGATCATAGGTAAATATGTTTGTACTTCTTTTTGCAGGATACTGCTGTTTCTCTTTTCAATAGAAATACAAATATTAAACAAATAATAAAAATATCAATATTTCCTGTTTAAGTTTTTTGGAAACTGGACCTCACGAAAAGTAAAACGTTATCAGGATTGGTCTATTTTTCAACAAAAAATTAATACAATATTCAAGCATGAGCCGTACACCACCAAACAGTATGTATCAAGTTAACTGTTTTTGACCATTCTTCCTCATTTTTATTTGCGATTTATAGGGCCTATAAGGCAAGTTATGCATTCGTAAAAAAAAATTCTAAGAATCAAACATGACATTACGATAATAGGGAAGTCGAAAAAAGTGGGTCTGTTTGTCTATCCGTATCGATTCCTACAGCCTAAACGGTTGGGCCGATTTGATTCAAACTTTGTATATAGTATTTTTAGAGTACACTACCCGACTGTTTTTCGAATTGGCATTCTAGCTCCAAAACTAACTTTTAATGAAAAACTTATTTTTTATCGAAAACGGTTCCTACGATTTTAAAACTTTCTGAGTGGTGTTTTCTATGCAAAATCTATCTTTTAAGTTTAATGGATTTTTCAGAAAAAGTTTTATAATGGTACCTCCCATATGACCGGTTTTTTTAAAATCAGACTTTCTCTATAACTAATTGACGGATTTTGATGAAATTTTCAAAATATGTAGTGTATGCTTATTAAAATTTTCAAAAAATTTTTTTTTTAATTTTTAATATTTTTTTAAAAAAACTTATTTTGTTTTTTGAATATTTTGAAAACGAATCTATAGATTTTTACTTGAGATTATAGGTACTATAATACAAGTAATGCATTCGTGCAGATTACAAATTTTGAGATAACAATCAAACATGACATTACGATGATAGAGAAACATATTTGAGTTACTGGCAAAATTCTGTCCGTCTGTGTGTCTGTCTGTCTGTTCGGATGTGTTTTGGACTGCAGCCTAAACGGTTGCGCCAATCGTCTTCAAATTTTGAACTTAAGGTTATTTTGACATTTTACATCGGAGTTTTTTCAATTTTTTTTAGCTCAAAAAATAAAAGTTACTTGTCATAACCGTTATGTTAAAGCTTATTTTTCTCGAAAACGGCTCCAAGAATTTTTATAAAAAAAAATCAGTTTAATGTAGGTATGCATTATATTTTGGTGAAAAAAACTATTTAATATTGTGGGCTAAAAACGGTACCACCCATAGGACTGCATTAATTTTTTTCGAAAACTTTTTTTTTGGTTTTTAATTTTTTTTTTTGAAAAATCAATATTTTTAAAACGGGTAAGTGAACTTTTTTCTTAATTGTACGTTATTTTTGTGCTTAAATTTGTATTCTTGAATTATTTTTTTTAATTTTTTAAAAAAAGTTGTTAAAAAAAACGGTATTATTTAAAAACGGCTCTAACGATTTAAAAAAAAAATTACAATTTTTCGCATTTTTCAAAGAAATAAAATGGCGTAGTGACCCGTGGCTTAGTGGTTAGTGTGTCGGACTGCTAAGCGAAAGAACCTGGGTTCAAATCCAGCCACCTTTTTTCTGGGTACTGCCTCTTGCGAAAAAGTGCATCTCATGTAGCCGTTCGGACTCGGCGGTAAACTGTAGGTCCCTTCCATTCTTGCAGAGTAACAACACACAAACAGGAATGGTTGAGAGTATAAGTCACTAGGCTTCGGCTCCTTAAGGAGCTGTCGCGCCAATAAATTTATTTTTATTTATAAAATGGCGTTTAAATGTTTCGGCTGAAAACTATTTTACGTACTTTTTTCAAACAATCAAAAGTCAGAAAAATCGAATATAATCTTTGGAGTTCCCTTAATATTTTTCAAATTTTTTTCCAAGCTGTGACCGCACATAAGAGCAAGTACGTGCGATCCAGTGCAATTTATTTTTTTTATTTTTTCTCCTAGTATAAGCTATAGATTTCTTTAAATTGACATACTCAAAAAATATTTTAAAATATTTTTCGAAAACTTTTTCAAAAAAAAACATTTTTTTGAAAAAACTGTTCGTACGATTTTGAAATGAAAAATTCATAAAATAGAAAACAGCAAAAGAAATAAGATGACTTACAACATTTTTTTCCAAAAAACGTTATGAATACTGTTTTTTGATATCATAAACATTTTATTTGTTTAATATTTTCCCCCAAATTTTGTTTTATATTGCTCGGTTGAGCCCTAGCCACTAGGCTAATAAAGCAAACTTCGTTATTTTTATTATTATTTATCGTTATTTATTTTAAAGCATTTGATGTTTATAACAGCATACAGCATACAGACTAAATAATAAGGACGCCTATGATAAACATATAAACACGCAAAAAAAATAAAAAAAAATATTCGATTACCTACTGAGTGCCAAAATTTCAATCAAGAAAACAAAATTATTGTTAAATGTACCTTATAGCTTATACTTAGCCTTGTTTTTTAAATTTTATTCGACGATGTGACCACACATATGAGCAAGTACGTACGATCCAGTCGTGCAATTTATTTATAAACGATCTCTTGTCTTAGACTTGTAATCCAATAAATTGTTTTGCTGGCGATAGTACACTCAGCTTTTCAATGGGGACTTATTAACAGTGTGATTGCCTCCTCAAAAATTAATTCTATCTTCTGTCGTTAAAGCATTCCCCCCCAACATCATTCTACTATCAGCGAATGGCATTTCCATAGAGAAACCGAACATTAAGTGTGCCATTTACAAACCACCTACTGCTAAACTGCCCACTAAAATCGTCTTTTCTGTGGTAATATTTTGGTTGCCGTCTTACAAATATCCCCCAACGTTTTGTTGCTCGCTCCATCATTATTCTTAAATAAGACAAATTCTTAAGTCTCTCATCTTCTAGATGAATAATTATTACAAAATATCACACTAGGGGCGGCCATTTGAAGGAATTCCTCTCACACTCGCACGTATTCACTTTCCAATTACTTCCCGATTCAAGCCATAACAATTGTTTACATAAACCATCTTCCTCCATCCGTTGACTGTTTCAAAATTAAGGATGGATTACATCTATCTGCTTGGCGAGATGGCGTGCTTAGTACATGTGTAACTATTTTTTTGAATCAAATTATTCCAGCACGTTTCCAAACGTAAGTTAGTGGAATAAACTCATCGTGATGCTGACCGACGAGAACCTATCGGCCCAATTCGAGCCCCCAACACCATCATCAATCCATTTGGACGGTTTGCTGGCCACCACCACATCTATTGAGCAGTTAGTGATGACCGTTCAATCCAACAAATGGTTAGTCGTTTATCTACCACCCATCCGTCTGGATTGATCACCACCACCGAGTGTACCGAAATTCTATCTTACAAGTGAAATTGTTTGAATATTCGGTGAAATTTTCCTAGATACATATCTAGACAGACTACAAATTACGTCGCGCTGGATCGGTGATTGATTTAATAATCACGGTGGGTGTTTAGTCTATTTACAAAAATGCTTCGTGCCACTTTCAATAATTCGCAATTTAGTTATAATTTAAAATTATCTTCTATGATTGTCGGATTTTTTGCATGGCTGCTGTGCATTGCCGTGTCACAAGCGCATTTGATTCTTAATGATCACGAACAATATCGGGCAAGGCCGCCGCCGATTAATCCAAGTCATCAGTTGGAACAGCGGAGTCCATCGGAGGTTATGGTAGATCTTAGTAATGATTTGTCGTTCAAGATCCTGCACTTGCATTCGATATTGAATCGAAATAATTTCGCTTTCTCACCGACTGCATTGATGTGTGTAATGGTGGCGCTGTATGAAGGATCAGCTGGACGCAGCTCACTGGAGATGCGTAACTGCTTACCGATGCCAAATAATAGAGATGTGATTCGTGTGGGATATCGTGATATACATCGAAGGTTAAGGGTAAGATATAAATATTATGTTGTTGATTGTGTCAATTGGAGGTTTTAATTTTACAAATATTTTTTTTTTGGCGGGAAAATGTGAGAGACCGTAACATTGGTATTTATAATACAAAATAACGATAATTTGAAAATGTATGCCTACATTTGATCTTAGCAATGATAAGTTGGTTGAATGGTTTCTGTCATTCATGTTTCAGTGAGTGGACAATTAATTGGCTAATGACAGTGTTTTGTGCATACATTCTTGAAATTAATATTTTAATTAAAATTGGTAACACAGAATTGAATTGGTATTTTTGAGGAAGGCCTTTATTAACTCTGATTTCGTCGAGTTTTCTTCAAATATATAAGCTGTAGTGCTTAGAGTTTCAAATAATTATAGGTTTTTAGAAATAAACCAAAGTTAAAAGTGATTTGACGTTGAACTTGAATAATTTTGTTTGTATTTTTGAAAAAAATTGGCCTTCAGAATGAAGTGCATTTTGCCTGATTTAAGAATTTATTAAAAAAAACTGTTTTTTTGAATTATGAAGAAGAATTATTGAAAATTAATATGACGGCTTAACTTGTAAAATGAAATTCTTTTAAACTAAAATATTAACTTTTACCTTACTATTTTTATGTTTTTACTTGCGATTATAGGTATGTACTATAAGGCAAGTTTAGGATTCGTGAATATAAAAAAAATTCAGATAACAATCAAATATGACATTACGATCGTAGGGAAGCCTAAAACGTTAGTAACAAAAAATGTCTGCCTGTCAGAGTGTCAGTTTATCAGTATGTCTGTCCGTCTGTATGTACATATATTGATCTACAGCCTAAACGGCTGAAAATTTGGTATGTGTGGTTTTTTTGACATTCCTCAGAGGGAAAATTGAAATTTTAATTGTAGGCCTAATAACGGTACCTGCCATATAACTAAGGAGAGGCTTATTTTTCTCGAAAACGGCTCCAACAATTTTGATGAACATTTTTGAGAATTTGTTTGTAGGTTATAGCTGCACTACAGTTCTTATTAATATTGTCGAAGAAATAAGATTAAATATTGACCAGGATTACGTCACTTTCCTTACGCTCTTAGGGTCTCATCCCGTGACCACGAAGTATGAAACTTCTTCGAAACGACGGGTAGAAATAAATAAGAAAATATTTCTTATAACGCGGTAAGTTCTGAAAATAAAAAACTTTATCTAATATTTATTTTTTCTTATTTAACTGCAAGATATCAAGCAGTAGTTGCCAATAATCAAACATCTTCTTTTCTTCCGCTTGACCGAGGTGTTCCCCAGGGATCAATTTTGGGATCTCATTTTTTACTATGTACATAAATGAACTACCGTCTTTAGGTTTTAATTCTTCATTTCATATGTATGCTGACGAGTGACGACGCTCAGCTCCGATATAGCTGCCCACTGGGTTTAATTGAAAATGGAGCTTGGGACATTAATGAAGATTTAAATAAAGTCCTTCACTGGTCCCAATCCATCTAAAATCAAGTGTCTAGTAATTTCGAGGAAAATATTTCATTTATTTCGACTAAATAATAAATTTACAATGACACATTAAGAATTAAATCTTTTAGAGCATCAAAATTTAAGTTACAAGTTTCTCGATATTCAAAAAATAGAAAAATTATTTTAAGCTTGTCTTATTAATAATGAAAAACATAATATATATGTATATGTAAATATATTATGTACATATTATATATACAAATTCTAAAGAAAATTAATTTTCGTCCTCTTTGTGACTGGGCAAAGATGAGCATTTCACTTAGATAACCAGGGCACCACCATTGTGGATGCTATTATGGAGCTTCAAAACAAGCCTGAACTTAAGATACTCATCTAAGTTCATTGGTAAATGATAGCAGTTTGAGGGAAAATTTATTTTTTGATCCTATTTCGTCTGGTGAGTTATTGAATGTTATTATATCGCTTAAAATTTCCAATTCGGTTACTAATGATAGTTGCTCTAGCATAATCTTAAAAAAAATTGCTTACAATGTTGTTGACGTACTTACTCATATTTTCAATAAAAGTGTTTATAATGGTATTTTTCCTACAGCTCTAAAAATTACAGAAGTCATTCCTCTCCTAAAAAGTCTAACCCTTGTGATATGAATAATTACAGACCAATATCCTTGTTACCAGTATGCTCTACAATTTTTGAAAAGGCGATCAAAAATAGAATTTTGGGGTATTTAAATAAAAATAATTTTTTTTTAGTGAGTTTCAATATGGGTTTCGTGCGAATAGATCAACCGAAGATGCTTTGCTTAAATTTTGTGGAGAGATTTACGAAAACTTAAACCAGCATTTTTTTCCCTGGGCTTTTCATCGACTTAACCAAGGCTTTTGATTTAGTTGACATTAGTATCCTCTTGGGAAAGCTGTATACTGCAGGATTTCGTGGTTTCATTTATAACTGGTTAGTTTCTTACTTAACTGATAGAAAACAATAAGTTAAAATAAATGGTAGTTTAAGTGAGTTACGCAAAATAACTGTTGGCAAAATTTTAGAGGATCAATTACAGCTTTTGCAGATGTTATGGCCTTTTCCTATGGTTGCAGATCTATGCGACTTAATTTCGGTCATCAATTATGATTTGGATATCTTGAGACGCTGGTTCGCTTTAAATAAATTGGTCTTAAGCAATAAAACTAAATTAATGCACTTCAGTCTTTTATGGTCCTCTGCTCTGGTTGATCATGATTGTGATATTGTTTATCACTCTTCAGGATGTCAAAAATTTAAATTAAATGATTGTGATACGTTTTTTCCCAATGAACCCTGCTCTAAGGTGAACTTTGTAAAGTCCTTTAAATACCTTGGCTTAATACTCGATAATAGGATGAGTTGGGCAGATCATACTAGAGCTATAAAAAGGTACTTACTATGTTGCTCTAGGCAATTTTATAATCTTAGTTTATTCTGCTCACAAAAATTATTAGTTATGGTTTACTATGGCATTGTTCACTCCAAAATTCAGTATGGGATAACTTGTTGGGGTGGCACCTACATGAACAAGGTAAATCCCCTTCTTGTTCTACAGAAACATATTGTGCGTATTACTTGTAAGAAAAATCGCTTCCATAACAGTTTCGCTTTGTTTCAGGAACTAAAAGTTCTTCCACTAAGACATCTCTATTACTTTAAAGTTCTTAAGCTATTTTTTATAAGGTGTGGCTATCTATCGTTAAGAAGAAACTCGTGGCATAATTTGCGTTTGAATTTCAATAATTTGGTAAATATTCCTGCTCATAAGAAAATGCACTTGAAACGATTTGTTGCAGTAGTTGCTCCCCAATTTTCAATAAATTACCCTTTTCTGTTAGAAGTCTAAGAAATTTGTCTCTGTTCCTGTTAAGAATAAAATCACGGCTTTTCACTCACGACTCATGTTGTATCTACCTGTTAAAATGAATTAATAAATACAAAAATACAAATAAAATACAAAAATAATGTGTGCCTTAGATGAGAAACACTAGCAAATCTGGTAATACTTTGAATAAAACGTATGCAATCATTAAGAGCAACATTCAATTTGGGCCTACACTCTCAATCCAATATAGGATAAAGAGAATAGTTGTAAGTAAAATGTGGCAAGATTAATGACTTAACAAGGTGTTTCTTCATATTTTGTAACAATAAGTCTGAGGAAGATCTTAGAGTTCGTAAGTCAGAGTATATATTTCTTATAGTATCCCAAATGGCTCTACTCCCTAAGTATTTAACCTCCTTTACATAAACAATAATTTCACTATCAAGGATAACTGGATCTTGGGGGCTTAGCTAATCTCTAGAGCATTACATGGCAACAGATTTAGCAGCATTCAAGTCTTCATTTAACCTGATTATAGAGTCCTCCATCAGTCCAATGGGTCGAGAAAAGAGAAAAGGATTAACATCTAACTTAAAACAAGCTGGCCACCGGTTATTTCCAACTGATAAACCCATTATATCACAGAAATATTTAAATAGTTGCAAAAAACGAGGTTAACATTAAAGTCACCTTCTATAAGGAGATCACTATAATTTGGGACCAGTTTCAGTAAAATGTTTACTAATTCATGCAGGTTTTCTTCTTTGAACATATAAGGCGGACTATACACTTTTCGACTGGGTTCCTCAATAATAATTTATTGCAATAATTTATTTATTGAACTAAAACAATAAAATCAAAAAAAATATTCTTTTTTGAATATTTTAAGAAGAAAGCTAAAAAGGAATCTCTTATCAAATTAATTCTGCATACCGATATTTTGAATAATTTAATTTTTGTGCTTAAAATTAATTTTTGAATTGTTTTTTTTTCAAAAAACTTTAAAAACTGCATACCAAAATTAAAATTTTCAAAAAAATAAAAATAAAAAACACTATTTTATCAAAATCCGTCCTACAATTTTCGAAATACTTTTTTCATAAATTCAATAATACCGTTATTTGTTTTGGTCTTGGCACTTGTTATAGGTTGAGCCCGTCTGATTTTCCTATGTAAATGTTACTTGTTACTGTTGAAGATCTTGCCATCCAATGTGATAAGGCACATAAGAGCAAGTACGAGCGACCCAGTCAATATGTCAAGGGAAAACCCCGATAACGACAAAATAAATAAAGACATGAAACATTGCTTTGGTGTTCGAGAGGGGCAACTGACTTAACAAACGCTTTATAAATTGTAGCCAGATAAGAAGCAGTTTTTCACTTCTTCTTAGTTCTTACATTGGCAAGTTACAGGATTGGACAACACGTTCAGCCGATATATAGCGTTTATGCTATCAATTAAGATTGCTGTCATATCAAATTGCTGGCTCCACACTTTAACCAGCAATTGTGAAAATTCTAGTTATTTTTATTTCTCTTTATGATAAAAAGTGTTGTTAGGCTTCAATTGTATTATTAATGTAAAATAAGGTGCTTTCCGTTATGCTATAAGGCTGTTGTCCTTCGGCTTCCGACAATGGTTCTTCAAGAATTGCGTTATAAGGTTGTCGGGCCTCAGATAGTGAGGATCTATCTTTAAGTGAGTTGCACGGTCGCGAAACTACACCACAAGCTACATTCTGGTACCACGGGATAGAGGAGTCTCTAGAAGACTATATATTCGGTTTTCTGATATTACCGATATCCATTAAAGGAACATCATTTCATCATTTCACTAACCCAGGAACTCAAAGTTCACGATCATAGATAACGCCTTGATTGATTGAATTGAATTGATAACGCCTTGTGTTCGCTGACTGGGCAAAGATGCAACAACATTTTTCACCCCGTCTGATCTGCCTATAATCATGCAAAACTTGAGTATAATTCCCTTACTGGATTAATGCTCCTGAAACCCATATGATTTTTTTGATAGAAACAAATTTCTAGCGAAATAATCAGCTGCATTCCTTCGATGGAATTATTCAACCATAATACTTGCACTGCTAGAAATGACCATTAGTTTACCCTTGAGTCCAACTTAGGACGCACATTCATATACAGGGATTCTTTATTTAGTCGTACCACGTGAATGTGGAATGCCTTACCGGACTCGATTTTTCCCTCCAATTTTGAAATGCAGAACTTTAAAACAAATGTGCATCGGAACCTTCTTTTACGTTCTTCCTTTTTACCTGCGATTATAAGTACTATAAGGCAAGTCTGTCTGTCAGTCTGTCAGTCTGTCTACAACCTAACCGGCTAAAGTGATTACCTTCAAATTCGGTATGTGTGGTTCTTTTGACATTCCTTACAGGGAAATTGAAATTTTAAATTTAGGCCTAAAAATAACGGTACCTGCCATATAACCGTTAAGGAAAAGCTAATTTTTCTCGAAACTGCTCCAACGATTTTGATGAACATTTTTGAGTTTTTTTGTAGGTATTAGCTATCATTTAATCAAAACCAAATTTACGGGAAAAACCTATTAACGGTACCTTTCATATAACGGTTTTTTTTTAATTTTCGGCGTTCTCGGTAACGGCTGATTGGATTTCAATAAAATGTTATATTAGTGGCCAAATTAATTCTATACCGTCCTACAATTCTTTGAAATACTTTTTTCATAAATTCATTTTCATTTGAGACGTGTGATGGCGTACTTCGGTTTTATTGAAAACTGGTAATTATTGTTGTTTTGGCACCGTGTGATTTTTATATGTAAATGCAGCTTGTTTCTGTTAAGGATTTTCTCATCCAATGTGATTAGACTCCTAGAAGCAAGTACGTGCGATTCAGTCCCATTTTTTCTAAAATTCTTCTCTTTCTTTTATCAACATTATAAAGAAAGCCAAAACAACTTTCGACTTGCTGAATGAAGATCTCAATATGGAAATATAGAATTCCGGCTTTTGGATAGTCTGGAAATTCTTCATAAGCTTTAATGAATGCCAATTCGATTTTACATAAATGTGGTTGTTCCCCTGTTTTCTAGCCATGAATACCAACGCGTCAGATCTTTCTTGAGAAAAGTGTTCCCAATATCAGTTGTTGGGGTCATTGACATTATTATTCCCAATTCATGTATTTAATATTGTCTTACAACACACAATATAGCAATATTTCACACGCTAAGAACAGCGAGTATATTTCAAAGTTTTTAGGTAAATAGAAGAAACTATTCTTCACGATTATCCGTAGGCGTTTAAAACACGTCAACCATTTGTCTTTTTTTTAATACCCATCCATAAATGAAATAGTGTTAACAATTTTTAAATTTAGATTGAGAACAAATATTTGTTTAAATAAGATCGAGTATTAAGGTTTAAAATTTTTTTTTTTTGACAATGGAGGGTTACAAATTTAGTGTGAAATCAATGTTTGTTTACATTATGAAGAAAAGAATTTCTAACGCCTTTCGGGTTGGATTTAAAAGTTAAGTATTTAAACAAACTTGTTGCTTTTTTACAACTTGAAAGTAGTCACACCTCGTCGTTATAGTGTTATCTGAGTTATATCAGGATTGTATACATTAACTGAATCTGTAAAATCTGCCTATTGTTTAAGGAATATAAACAAATTTTAAATGTATGCTTTTTTAACAGACCTACTTCTTTGATGATGAAAATCCCTTAAAAGGCCTAAGTCTTAACAAAGAAAACGTCACAATAACGGCAGAATTTGAAACAGTTCTAAAATTCTATGGCTACGATCTTGGCATGGATATGATATCAGCTACAACGCCAACAACGTTTTTAGAAAATTCAACAACTGCCACATCTGCCACCTATCTTCCTCCACCTTCTTCCCCAGAAGCTTCACAAATATCAACAACTACAGAAGAAATGACAACAACAACAACCACTACAACCCAAGAGCCAATCAGGACAACTGAAATCCCAAAAACTACCACAATTGAGACTGAAACAACTATTGTATCAGAAACTCCTCCATCACTTCCAATATCTACTACGTTAGAACCAAAGCAAGAACCAAGTTCATCATTATCAACATTAATCCAAGAGTCTGGTGAAGTGGAAACTCTGCCTAATGCAGAAAATCTTCCGACAGAAGAAAAATCCAATTTTAAGCAATTCAAAACAAACGGAAAACTTCTCTCCCAACCACGCCCACATTTGGAGTATCTCCCAGCTAAATTCACACCGATTCGTTTGAAGTCTTCCAAAAGAACACGACGCCACTTATTCGGCCTTAAAGGCCTTGATCCGAGTTTTTTTCTTCCATTTATTCAGCCAAGAACACAGTTCTTACAAGCACATCCTCCACCTGAAACTATTGAAATCGAACTGCCTCCACCGCCGCCTCCACCACCATCTTCGCTGCATGTAGCTAGTTTTGCTTCAACTGGTTCCATTCAGCCATTTGATGCCATTCCAATATTGCCAATTCAAAATGGATACCTTGATGTGGAACACGGATTTCTGTCACCTAAAGAAGAACTCAGAAGTGAAATCGTTGATCACATATTCTACGTCAACAACCAAGATGTTATTCACACAAAGTTCAAGGTTTATAATTCAGTTCTCTACTATAAGTATCTAGACCAAATGAAGGTATCCATTCTCGAGCTAGAACTCGACTCCATCGATTACAATCTAATGATTCTTTTGCCCGACTACGATGTGGATCTACTAACTGCAGCTTCGAATCTTAAACTAGGACCAACACTAAGAGTACTCCGGAAGCAGCTTAAGCCTCGCTGGGTGCAGGCAATTATTCCAGATTTTGAACTTCATGGATCGATTTTTCTAACAAATGATCTACAAAATGTAAGAAAAAAATAGTACGTATACTTGAATAATTTTGTTTCCATCTTCAGCTGGGTGTTTGTGATATGTTCGAGCCGAATCGAGCTGATTTTAGACCGATGACCGATGAGAGTGGCATCTATGTCAAACATATTGAGCAAAACATAGACGTAAACATTCGCACACGTCCAATTAATCACTTGAAACGTAAGTATTGCACTGCATCCGAGACGTTGTATAACAATTTGGTGTAAATTAATTGCACTCCCACATCCATTTAAATTGTTTAATCAAGTGTAAATCAATTGTTTGGAAAAAAAAGAAGATAAAATCATTTTCAGTTTCTTGTTATTTTGATTTGTGTGTTGTTTTTTTTTCTACTTTCAGGGAGTTACGGGCCACAAACTCAACCTATTCAAGTGTCGGTTAATCATCCGTTTATGTTCTTCATCATAGACAGAGATTTGGATGTTGCAACTATGGCTGGTCGTATACTAAATCCATTGAATGTTCGGATACAATAAGATATAAGTGAAGAATGTTGAATGTGTGTAGTTGCTAGTAAGATGCCAATAAAATTAAGCAAATTGTTGCAATAGATTAAGGGAAGTCCAAGTCGTTATTTTTTTGTATACACATGTTGCAATAAAAAGAAGATAGTTTGGAAAATAATACTTCTTCGAGATAAACTTTTGATTTGCCTGAGATGATTCGAATGTTCATATGATGGAAAATTGTAAGTATCAGCTCATTGAAGTTGCTCCGTGAACTCAATATTTGCACTATAGAGTAAGTTTCTTAGGTCTTGAAAAGTAAAGAAACGCGACGGAATATGTTCAAAAATTGGACAAACAAAATAATCAATAGTTTTGTTCTTGGAAAGATTATAGTTATTTTAAAGTAGGGTTCACGAGTTTATGTTGGCACGTTTATAAGTTTGTATCATCATCATGCTCGAGATCTGGTAAGGATCTATCAACATGAGGTCAATATGTTTACACTTTAGAGTGACTCTATCAAGTGATACCCAGGTGACTTTGTACCATACCTCACGTGAAAGCCTGGTACTCGAAACGAACAACTTCGTTGATTATGTTATTTCTATTGCTCCTTATGCATTTTAACAGACTATAGAACATTCGGAATATGCTCTTTTAAGTTACAACTCGAAAGGGGGGTCATTCTGAACATGTCCCTGTTATTTTGAAGGCGCGCTTGCACCTTCTTCATAATTTTTCCCGCACCTACTCCAAATCCTTTTAATGAGAACAATCTGTAAACGTGAAAAATAAAACTCATCAATTTTCAAGGAAAAAAAATAAAGAGGTGCAAGCGTACCTTAAAAATTACAAAGACATGGTCATTCCGAACATGTCTCTGTTATTTTTAAGGCGCACTTGCACCTCCTTTATAATTTTTCGCCGCACCTACTCTAAATCCTATAGCAACCTCAAGCAGGGGGGTTACAGTTGGCAGTTAACCCCCCCCCCCCCCATACATACTGTAACTTTAAAATTACAAATACTTGTTCAGAATGACCATAAAAATGACATATGATGACCTTGATCACCCCATTCTTGAATTGTAAGCCAAAAGACATACATAATTTCCGAAATGTCTTTTTTTTTAAAGCAGCCGCCCGCGTAATTCTTCTTGCATAGAGTTGCTACTTTTGACCCATGGTAGATAAGCGATTGCCCTACTTCAAATATTCATACTCTAATACCCCGATTGTTGGACCAACACTTTTACAAGACGCTGTTTCAATGTACTTAGTTTTCTCTTCATTAAAGTACAGCCCCAGGTTTTCTGTCGCATTTTCGATCTATATGAAGGAATCTTTTACAGCTTGTTGTTGACTTCTACCGATAATGTTGATGTGTTCTTCGTAAAAATTACTCCAAAATACCTCAGGATCGGTGTTTAAGATAAGATTTTCCTCTCCGTTCTTACAGCATTTGCATCGTGGTGTATATTGCGAAATTTTTCAGACGGTGTGATAGAACTTGCACCTTGTGCTAATGCCACTTATTTTTATTTCTTTCCCTTTCAGAGACAATGTTTTTCCCAGAGTGCTTATTTTTGTGTGCGAAGTCTTTTATCACGCTACAGCTATACATTTTCACGTGTCCGCGATCATTAACGTGTTGCATTGCTCGGTCGGTATACAGCATTCTTACGTTCAAGCGCCAATGGAATGTTTTCTCATATGCAAAACGGGTGAAAGACAACCGAAGGCTCATTTACATTTGTCAATTTGGATGTTCACCTTAACCACGTGTCGAATGTCTATGGCGCGTCGTGGAAAAGTTTTTAGTGAAACCAGAGACATATAGGGTCTTTCATTAAGAGCGGCTACTCTTGGTGGCGCGCATCCGAAGTATCCAATTTTCCATTCAGGCCAAAAGAAGTTGGTAATCATGGACCTATCGAGTTCTTGGGAGCGACGTGAAATCGACTGCTTTAGATTCTGCTGCACACTCTCACGAACGGTATTGGTTGATTGTTTACTAAACCAGTGGAATTAAATTTATCCACCACACTGCGAATAGTCATGTCGATAGGACCATTATGGCGACCGTACAATGGGCGAAGCGCGCGGAATGTTGCCTGAACAGATCACCTATTTTGATAAAACTATTTTGTCATTTGTACGTGTTGTTGAACGCTATATCCGTCCATGGTTATTTAGCAAGATAATGCTATAACGAGACATGTTCATCTTCACTATAATCTCTAATCTTCAGACTCATACTTTCCATAATTTTTATACATGAAGATGATCTGCATTTTCGCTCCCCTCTCTATCGCACAAGTATGATTTTTTTTTTATTTTGTATCCCCTTTTTTGCAGATGTAGATGCAGATGAAGATGAAGATTACATGCAAAGCTATCTTTATTCTTCGGAGAAGCCTCGCAGCCTATTTCGCTGCTAGTTCTACGTTGCCTCACAACAACGTTGCCCCCCCTGTACTCGAGCATTACATTTTTCCATGGGATAGATTTTTTCCGCTCTCGTCCAGTAGCAAGATTGAGTTCCCAGTACCCCCCCCCCCCCCCCCTCCATTCTTTGGAAGAGGTGTTCTTTCACACTGGCAAAGCCACTACGTTAGCTTTTTCATCATTCCTACTCTTCTGGAATATTTCCTAAAAGATAGAAAACAGCATTTGTCCAGCCTGTCCCTAAGACAGGATACCCATCGTCCCCCTCCTCCTACCGACCCTAGCACTTACATCCCTTCTTTCTAAGGTCATGGAAACGCTGATTAATTTTCAGCTTAAGGAATACCTTGAAGACCGAAAGCTTCTCCATGACCGTCAGTATGACTTTCGCAGTAATCATTCCACCGGTGATCTGATGGCATATCTCACCGAACATTGGAACAAATCTTTACATCGCTTTGGTGAAAGTAAGATTAATGCGCTTAATATTTCCAAGGCATTTGGTAGAGTTTGGCATCCAGCTCTCTTATCGAAAATGCGTACTTTTCGGATAGATGATATATTTTTGTTCGTTGGATTAGAAGCTATCTTCTGGACCGTTAAAAACAAGTTATATTGGATGTTTCAAGTCTGATTCTCACAAAATAAATGCTGGTGTATCCCAGGGCTGCGTTCTGTCTCCGACTTTTTTCCTCATTTTTATAAAAGATCTTCTGTCTGTTACTTCTTCTATACACTTATTTATAAAGCGTTTATTCGCCCAAAACTCTAGTATAACTTCCACCTCTGGGCAGGTGCTTCGCAAAAATCTCTACACCTGCTCTATAGAATGCAAAAAAGAACGCTTAGATTAAAAGGAAAAAGAAATGTCTCCGAAACAATCACCGGTCCAATGTTTCATGTCATTCCTTATATTATCGTTTCTTTTATAAAAAATGTTCACTCAAAGTGGGAACGCCAACATGCAAACTATAGTTTGTATCACATACTTAACACGCACGCTATCGAATTCTGATATATTTTAGATGCATGTAGAAAAATGTGTAACACACAAAATAAACAACTATGGTTTTTTATGTTTTCAAAAGGTCAATATGTAAATCCACCAATATCCTTCATATTACAGATATCAAGATGCAAATATAGATTATGTAGATACATTAAAAAGGTAAGTATTTAATATACAGCTAGAACAGTTTGAATTTCATACAAATAATATAATAATAATAAATAAAAATTAAAATTCTGTTAAACTTTTGTAAATTAGATTTAGCTTATTTAAAGAAAATCATAAACGGAATGAAAAAAAGTAAAAACAAAAATTTATCCAAGCATAATAGGGGCCTAAGAAAATGAAATAAAATCTATTACATTGCACGATGTCACTATTTATACCAGTTAATTTGTTTTGATTTTCCCGCCAATTGCTCTTGTTTTGCCAGAACAAAAAAAAAACATTTTAACTGAATTTTTCATTCCTTAACTTACAATTTGTAATAATTTTATTTTATTTATTTGGGCAGACAGATATTGAACTAAAAATAATGGAAGAAGAAGGTAAACATTAAATTTTATAAGAAATTAGCTTAAAGCTAACTACCACATTTTTAGCACCAAGAGCAAAGCGCCAACGTGTGGACAAAGCTGGACGGTTCGCAGCCTTCGAGAAACTCAAAAAGCTAAAGGGCAGCAAACATAAATGTGAAGTCGAGGAAAATGTAGACAGTGTTTATGAAATTATTGATGAAAAAGACTATGCCAAAAGAGCCACAGAAAAATATGGCAATCATGATTGGATCGAAGATGGTAAAGAGAACAATATTAAAGATTCCATTTCTAATCAACAAACGAATATATTTTTTTTAGATGGAACGGGCTATTTGGAGGATGGGAGAGATTTTTTTGAAGATGAAGACTACGACGATGAAGGTGGTGATAGTCGAGCAGCCAAAGGATCCAAAAAACGACCAAGAGATTCATCGAAACCGACAAAAGGCAAAGGCACCATTAGGAATCTATTTAGTAACGCCGTGCCAAAGAAGAAGGAACCTATGATAAAGGTAGCAGAAGATGATGTCTTAGCCGATATTTTGGGGGAACTAGATGATGGTGCCACTAAAAATGGCCAAGTAAACGGCGATTCTTCTAAGACCACAGGTTCTTTGCAAGGAACCTCAAAAACTTTGCAATCCGATGCAGCTTTGGCCAAAGAATATATGAATAGTTTCATAAATAATATTAAAATGAGAGAAGAGCCAACAAAACAGACCGATAACAACAGCGACGACGAAATGCTCGACAATATCCTGAAACCAGAACCAAAGCCAAAGCCAAGGGTGGAACCAAAACCAGAAATCAAAGAAGTCGAGAAAAACAAGAAAGAATCAGGTAGGAAAAATCCATTTATCAAAAAGAAAAAGATGGATGAAGAGGAAAAACAAACAAAAAATGAAAAAGAAAAGGAAAAGAAAAAAACTGTCGAAACTGCAACAGTTGAAGAAGAAAATATTCCCGACGAAGACATTCCCGATGATGACATGGACTTCAGCATTCTAAACGAAGATGAAAATCAATTTGAAGAAAATCTCAAAACTCAAAGTCCAGCTAAACCAAAGGTTGTAGAAGCAAAGACACCGAAAATCCAAGCCAAAGCTGTGTCCGCTGAAACTGACATGAAAAACTTGCTGAATAACTGGGAGAACATTTGCAACATGGACAACTTTGATGAAGAAATAGCAGCGGTTACATCAACGGAAGAAAATGCTCTGAGCAGTGAAGAGCTTAAGTTTTACTACTGGGAAGCATGGGAAGATCCCGTCAGGATTCCCGGTGAAGTATTCCTCTTTGGAAAGATGCCTGGAGCAAATGGCAGCGCCGAGGGCAAGTCGATATGCGTACGAGTTGAGGATGTCAAAAGGGTGTTGTACCTCTTGCCCAGGGAGTATGTAAGTACTATAAACTATTCGTTATTATTGAAATGGCCATAATTATTTAACCAAATATATTGAGTCAGTAGATTCTCCAATAACTTGAAAAAACAATCGAAAAATTGAATTCGGCTTAAATTCGACCTACAAATAATTGCCTTGGCACTCAGAATCTAATTCACCGATTTGATAGCCAACTGTAAAAAGTCATATTGGCTAACTTGCAACTATCAAAACTAAATCTTTTTAGATACATCTGATCTTTTATTTTCTTGCCCGCTTGGTTCTTCCTATCATATCAATCTCGTCAGCAAACCCAAGTAACTCCATTGATTTTTTAAGGATAGTGCCTGATGTGTTGGCTTGGGTACTATCTTTTCAAACTCAATGTTCAAACAGATGCACGACAGTGCATCACCTTCCTCTGGTGATGTCGAAGGTTCTCTATCATTCTCTATCGTCATCCTGATAAGACCTATCAGTTTAGCAGGAATTCCAAATCTAGGCATGGCTCGGTACAGTTTGTCCCTGTTTACACTGTCATAGAATGCTTTAAAATCGATGAACAGATGGCGAGTTTCGATGTTAAATTTTTGGATTTTCTCCAGTATCTGGCACAATATAAACATTTGTCCCATCGTAGATTTTCCAGGTCTAAAGCCGGCTTGGTAAGAACCTTATATTCCGTCAGCAAACGGCTCAAGACGTACGAAGCTAGACAGAAGCTAGAATCCTATCATCGGGCATACTTTCCTCCGATCATATTTTGCAGATGAGTTGGTGCATGCATCTGACCAGCTCATGTCCATCGTGTCTAAAAAGTTGCGCTTGGCACCAGGTGATTCGTTCGTTTTTAGTCTGGCAATGGCTACTTTGATCTCATTTTGGTCGGACGGGGAAGCTCTTGGTTGTCATCTAGGTTGATCATTGGCGGGATGTTGACCGTCATGACCATTTAAAAAGCTGGTTGAAGTAGTCTCTTCAGGTGAAGACTGCTTACCTGTTAGGTTGTTTCCATCCCAACATTTGCAATGCGCTGAAAGGCTAGTGAAACTTGATGTTAACATTTTTACTCTTTGAAGTTCGACTTCACGTTGCTCATGATCTTTTTCTTTCTCCTGAGAAAGCGTTTCTCATTATTCCTTCTCTACAGGTTGGGGGTTGTTCGTGGGGTTAACAACTCTGCCATGGAAAAAAAGAAAGTTACGAAGCGACCAATAGCCTCGGAAAAGGACGGATTAATTGTTGATGACCCGGAACCACGAAACCTCTGGTTCGATGACGAATGCAGGCAGGCCCATGCAGCCAAACAAAGGGCATATAAAGCGGTGCTGCAAAGAAGGACGAGAGCAGCTAGCGAGCTCTACGAGCAGAAAACACGGGAAGAACAACGGCTTCTCCAAAAGAAAAAGAGAGCGCGATCGAAGATTCTCAAGCCTGTAGAGATAGGAATGTAAACCTCGTAGTAGAGTCACAGTCGGCGCTGAGTACATGGAAGGACCATTTCTGCAGACTGTTAAACGGCGATGAAGACCAAAATCCCGCTGTCAGGCAGAATGAACCATTCAACATGGACGATGACAGACAAAACTTCTGTCCACCTGACCAAAATGAAGTGAGGATAGCAATATCTAAACTAAAAAAACAACAAATACAGGGATTCTTTCTTAAGCCGTACCACGCGAATGTGGAATGCCTTGCCAGACTCTGTTTTTCCCTCCTATTATGACTTGCAGAACTTTAAAACAAATGTGAATCGGTATCTACTTTTTCATCCTTCCCCATTTTCTTAACGCCCCCGCTGTGTTTAAAAACATAATAAGGGTAGCTTAAACCATTTTTGCGTGGGCTAATTATATAAAAAAAAGTTAGATTACTTGGAATGGTACTTAAAATTTATCAATACTATAAATTATACAACTATGCGCTACGGTTTACCGGAAAGGTCTGCCTGGGCAGGCATACTGCATTCCGTAGTGTGTGTGGGACAATCCGGTGTACCGAAGAAATCTTGAGTTCTTTCGCTATGGCATCGTGAGAAGACGACAGCGACGAACGGGCGGCAGCATTTGATAGAGTTTGGCATGAAGCTCTCTTATCGAAAATGCGTGCTTTTAAGATCGATAATACTCTTGTTCGTTGGATTAGAAGCTATCTTCTGGACCGTTCAATACAAGTTGTATTGGACGGATTCAAGTCTGATTCCCACAAAATAAATGCTGGTGTGCCCCAGGACTCTGTTCTGTCTCCGACTCTTTTCCTCATTTTTATAAATGATCTTCTGTCTGTTACTTCTAATCCACTTAACTGTTTTGCTGACGACTCTACCCTCAGCTTTTCATATTCGTTCGATAATTCACGTCCTTCGCCTTCGGACGTACAATTGCAACGGTACCGTATGTCAAGCTCATTAAACTCCGATTTATACAGCATTGTCAAATGGGGTAATAGGAATCGTGTGGAGTTTAATGCTTCGAAAACTCAATGCTGTCTTCTGTCGTTAAAGCTAAACATACCCCCAATGCCATTGTCCATGAATGGCACTTACATCGAAGAAACCGAAAAGCTCTCAGTACTCGGTATGTGTGTCAACGACGACCTCCGTTGGAACGACCATGTATTTGAGATCGCTAAGAATGCTGCTAAGTGCTTAGGTTTTCTGTATCGGTGTAAGAAGTACTTTTCCCCATCTGATGTGGCTACAATTTATAAGCGTTTATACGCCCTAAACTCGAGTATAACTCCCACCTCTGGGCAGGTGCTTCGCAACATCGCTTCACCTGCTTGATAGAATTCAAAATCGAGCGTTAAGATTGATAGGAAATACAACTGCCGCTGAAACAATTGCCCCTCTCGCAAACCGACGCAATGTTTCATGTCTTTCCTTATTTTATCGTTTCTTTTATAAAAAATGTTCACTCGAGGTAGCCAGCTGCATTCCTCCCCTTAAAAGTTTCGCCCGTAATACTCGTCTTGCTAGGAATGCCCATCAATTCACCCTTGAGCCCAATTTCGGACGTACCGTGAAATATAGAGATTCTTTTTTTAGCCGTACAACACGACTTGGTTTACCCGGCGAGATTTTCCCTTGCCATTTCAATTTGCAAGCATTCAAAACCAATGTTAATCGACACCTCCTATCTCTCTCCTCCCTACCTTCCTAATGCCCGCGCAGTGTGTTACATTAAAAGGGGAACAAATAGTCCCTTGTGCGCGCGTTAATTATAAAAAAGAAAAAGAAAAAAAAGCGACCCTAGCCAGTGACTTGTGACTTAATAGAAACTGACGAGACCTGCGCAGGCCACCGTAGACATCACACATGCTTAAGTGTACCGTACTAGAATATTGTTTTTCGAATTTAGTCCGGTCGCATGCGCAGGTCAAGAAAACCTTCACAGGTTGTTGCCATACACGCTCCGGTAGACCTGCACCTCCGGCATACCGAAAAGATTTTGAGATTAAAAAAGAAAATTGGCCACTATTCCCAAAAAAGATTTTTAGATATATGATCACTTTGAATTTTTTTGTGCTTCCATTATACTGGGACACCCTGTCTTGTTAGTCTCTGTGCATTAGCAATTTTAGTTGGTTTTGAATATTAAAACAACGTTTTCTTACAGATGCTCGATCCAATAACCAAAGAGAAGACCAAACAAAAAGTTGAACTAACTGATGTCTACAAAGAATTTGAAGAGGTGATATCAACCGAAATCGGTGTCGACGAGTTTCGTTCAAAGAGGGTAACAAAGAACTTTGCCTACCATCCGATCGGTGTTGATGTACCCGAAGTTTGTGAATACATTGAGGTAAAGCTATCTTAAAAAAAACAGAAGCTTTCTACTAAAAAATTAAATTCTACTTTTAAATCAGATTCATTATAGCGGCAAAAAGGGTCCACCTAACACCAAGACCAAGTATAATTCCATTGCTCATATTTTCGGTGCCAACACAAATTCTCTCGAACGTTTTATACTCGATCGTAAAATCAAAGGTCCATGCTGGCTGAAGCTTACAAATTTCACAATTAACAAAACGCCACAAAGTTGGTGTAAAAGTGAAGTAACCTGTTCCAGTCCAAACTTTGTTACTCTAGCTGAGGATCAAAAGACTCCACCGCCACCCATCTGCGTTCTCACCATCAATGTGCGAACTTCTCTCAATCCGAAATTGATGAAGAACGAAGTCGTAATGATCTCATGTTTGGTCAACAATCGCTTCTGTGTTGACAAACCACCTCCGAATCCACCATTCAATCGGCATTTTTGTGGTTTCACTAGACCAATATCTCAGAATTGGCCATTCGATCTAAACCACAAACTTGCCCAATACAAATCTACAAAGGCCAAGAAGATGGATTCTGAAAGAGCCCTCTTAAGTTGGTTTCTTGCGACATACCAGAGCATTGATCCCGATCTGATAGTCACTCAAGATGCGGCTGATTGTCAGCTAGATGTTATTTGTGATCGAGTAGCTGCTTTGAAAATCCAACTATGGTCACGATTGGGCCGCCTGCGGATGTCACAGAGTTTTGGCAAGCGAATGTTGGACTTTTTTGTAGGTCGAATGGTCGTTGATGTAAAAAGATCAGCTGAAGAATTAATCAAGTCGAGAAGTTTTGATTTGAATACGCTATGTGTGAATGTCCTCAAGGTTAAAGAGGGAGAACGCATGGATGTAAATGAAGATGAATTACATCAGATGTACGAAACCGGTGATGGTATACTGAAGCTGATTACTTTGACTATGCAAGATTGCTCGTTTGTGCTAAGGCTTATGTGTGAGCTGAATGTCATGCCGTTGGCCATGCAAATCACTAATATTTGCGGAAATGTCATGTCGCGAACACTTCAGGGAGGCAGATCGGAGAGAAATGAGTTTTTGCTGTTACACGCATTTAATGAAAAGAACTACATTGTTCCGGATAGGAAGAAGCGAGAGTACACAAACTGGGATAGCACACAAATCGATATAGCTGGTGGTAAGTTTTCAAACGTTAATTTAAACCTGAATAAATACAGAAAATGTTGAGGATAAAAAAGGTTCTTGAATATATACATATATATATATGATTCGTAGATAGAGAGATAAAGAGATAGAAAGAAGTCAAAACCTAACTTAATTTTTATTCTCTTAGTAACAAATTTAAATTTTTAGTAACAAAATTATGGTGTTTCCGAACACAGCCTGTTTGACGAGGCTCTCCCTTTTTTAACATAAAATACAAGATAAGAACTATTCGCGCAGGTAAATTCAAAAAGTCGGGTAGGTCACAATACATGTAACTTGGATATTCAATATTTGATGGACTAATACGCTATAATTTCTTCTTTCCTTTTTATTCCCGACGATTTTCTGATCTTGACTAGGATCATAATTTTTCCACTTTACTGCTTCATACTTGTGTTCCACCTGCGGAGTTCGCCTCAGAAAACGTCTGCAAGCCTCCTAGTTTTGAATTGTTTCATGTCTGAGGCCAATCGAATGCTGTACTTTTTTCATTTGTTTGTACCGGGAGTGCTTAGCCTGCCTCTCCTCTTTCGCGATTGTGTTGGAATGTTGTATGATATGACAATACTAACTGCTGAGCCAGTCGCGCTCTATTTTTTCTAAGATGATGAAGATTTTTGACGAGAAGGATTCCTCGGATTTTCGTACTTCTTATTCGGTCAAGCTTTGTTACTCCTGCTCTCATGCGAAGCATTTTTATCTCAGCTGCTGTTAATTTACTTTCATACGTTTTGTACATTGTCCAACATTGTGAACCGTATGTAAGTGCTGGACGCACAGCTGCAGTGTAGAGCCTGCCTTCCAGCTTAGGGCGCATTTTTCGATCGCAGAAGATATCAGAGTTTTCCCGCCACTTCATTCATCCTAAGCTTACGCGATGATTGATGTCGTCATTACATGTTTCTTCATTATTTATCATAGATGCCAGATATTAATTGAAACTTTTCGCATATGGAAAGCGACATTAAAATAAATGTCTGGAATAGACCTGAGTGAATCAGAAAACGGTCAGCATTAGAATTCAGTCTTTTTTGGATTAATATGGCAACCGTTTCCTTCCAAAACATCCACTCATATTCGGAAAATGTAAAAGCAATTCGAGTATGTTTGACCCATGAACCCAACTGACTCATACGTCAAGTGCTCGCTGCAGGGATGTTAGATCATGGCTTATGATGGCTCCTGATGGCTCATCGTCAGCAAAGAATAATTAATGCACTTTTGAGTCCTTCACTTTACCTTCTGTAATAAAGAGCAAGGGCTGATCACGCTACCCTAGTGTGCACCTACTTTGATTGGGAATTCTTCGGTGATACCGGCTGTGCATTTAACCTCTGTTTTTGCTCCTTGTACATGTCCATAATTATCCGCTGGGCATTTAACCTCTGTTTTTGCTTCCTCGTACATGTCCATAATTATCCGCATGTCGGTTTCCGGAACTTCTCGTTTCCTTAGAGCCACCCATATCAGATCCCGTAGTTGTCTATCGAATGTGCAGATCCCTTAAGGAATCACGATGTTTTTCCATTATGATCCTTATACTTTGGATTGCATCTATAGTTGATTTACCCGTGACAAAACCGCACTCGTCATTTGACATTAGCCTAATTGAACGGTAATTATCACAGCTTCGCGTATCAATATAGTCTGAGTTGACAGGTTATATGCTTTCCGTCCGTCTGTCTTTCTGTCTGTTCGCACCTCTACAGCCTAAACGGATGGGCCGGTTTGCTTCAAACTTGGTATTTGGTATTTATTTGGTATTATATCGGGGGTGTTTTCATTTTTGCTTTAGGTCGAAAAATAACGGTATCTGCCATAAACAAAAAGTTTGATTAGGGTTATTTTCTTACAACAATACATCTTTCAATTAGAATGGATTTTTCGAAATTTGTTCTATAACGGTACCTACCGTGCAATTTATTTTGTTTCTTCAAATCAATGAAATTAAAAAAAAATTAAATATTTTTTTGGAAGATCGATATTTTGAAAACGGGCATTTGAATTTTTTTCTTAGTTTTGTTTTTAAATGTAAGTATTTTTTGTGTTTAAGTTTGCATTCTTGAATTATTTTTTTTAATTAAAAAAAAAGTTGTTAAATAAAAGTAGCTTAGTGGTTAGTGTGTCGGACTGCTAAGTGAATGAGCCTGGGTTCGAATCCAGCTCATAGCCTGACAATACTTCCAAGAGTAAAATTTGTCTTGAAAAATGCATCTCATGTAGCCGTTCGGACTCGGCGGTAAACTGTAGGTCCCTTTCATTCTTACAAATTAAAAACACACACACAGGAATGATTGAGAGTGTAAGTCAATAGGCCTTGGCATCTTAAGGAGCTGTTGCGCCAATAAATTTATTTATTTATTCTTATGTTAAATAAAAACCATTCCTACGATTTAAAAAAAAATTAAACTTTTACACATTTTCTAAAGAAATAAAATGGCGTTTAGATGTTTCCGCTGAAAAATATTTTACGTACTTTTTTCAAACAATCAAAAGTCAGAAAAATCGAATAAAATCTTTGAAATTCCTTTAATATTTTTCAAATTTCAAAGCTGTGACCTCACATAAGAGCAAGTACGTGTGATCCAGAATCAAACAGGGCATTACGATAATAAGGAAGTCAAAAAAAGTGGGTCAGAAAATTCTGTCCGTCTGTCTGTCTGTCCGTATCGATTCCTACAGCCTAAACGGTTGGGCCGATTTGATTTAAACTTGGTATATATATATTTTTAAAGTACTCTACCCGACTGTTTTTTTTTTCGAATTGGCATTCTAGCTTCAAAACTAATGGTACCTGCCATATAACTTTTAATGAAAAACTTATTTTTCTGGAAAACAGCTCCTACGATTTTGACAAAACTTTCTGAATGGTGTTTTCTATTAAAAATCTATCTTTCAGTTTTAATGGATTTTCAGAAAAAGTTTTTTAATGGTACCTCCCATATGACCGGTTTTTTAAAATCAGACTTTCTCGTTAACTAATTGACGGATTTTGATGGAGTTTTCAAAATATGTAGTGTTTTATGATTTAAATAATATTGCTTATTAAAATTTTCAAAAAAAAAACTTTTTTTTTTAAAAAAACTGATGGAACGATTTTGAAATGAAAAATTCATGAAGAAATAAGATGGCTTACAACATTTTTCCCAAAAAAACGTTGTGAATAGTGTTTTTTGCTTTCATACAAATTTTATTTGATAATATTTTCCCCCAAATTTTGTTTTATATTGCTCGGTTGAGCCCTATCCACTAGTCTAATGAAAGCAAACTTCGTTATTTGTAGTATTGTTTATTTATCCTTATTTATTTTAAAGAATTTCATGATCATAAGAGCATAACAGCATACAGAATAAATAATAAGGACGCCTCTGATAAACACATAAACACGCAAAAACAACGAACAAATAAAAAAAATACTCGATTACCTACTGAATGCAAATATTTTAATCAAGAAAATGAAATTGTACACCTGCATACAAACAACCACTGTGTTAAGTTTTAATATTGTGTATACCCACTGGCTTCACAGTGGTTATTTTATATATATTTGGTTTGGTGGTTTATTTTAAAATATATGTACAATGCATACATAATGCAGCCACTGAGCAATTTCTAGCATAAGAACAAGTTCGTGCGACCCAGTCGTGCATTTTATTTAAATTTTATTCGACGATGTGACCGCACATATGAGCAAGTACGTGCGATCCAGTCGTGCAATTTATTCAATAGATATTTAAAGGTTTAAAAAATAATATGATAAAACAGACTTTTGGCTTTAAAAAAAGGTATAGCACATTATTTTAATTTTTTTTCCAATGCAAGTGCTTTTTTAGGAAATTGCCCCTCCTGCCTAAACGAGAAGAGATAGACCCCCTCCTGGTAAAAAATTTTTGTATTTTGTCTCTCTACACGAATCCGTTATTAATTTGCGGCGCCAAAGTTATCGTAGTCTTGCCTCGTAATGTCATGTTTGATTGTTATCTCAATTTTTTTTATTTTCATGAATCTTAAACTTGCCTTATAGTACCTTTAATCGCAAGTAAAAATTTACCTACCCGTTTTCAAAATATTGATTTAAAAAAAAAAAAATTTAAAATATTAAAAACACAAAAAAGTTTTCGAAAATATTTTACTGTAAAATTACTTAGGCTACTTACATTTTCCTTAATATTAATTTTGGTTGTAATCGGTTACCTAAGCAGTTGTCAGAAAAGTCGATGACAAAAAAAGCTCCTATGGGAGGTACCGGTTTTAGCCCACCGTCATAATTTTTTTTTCACCAAAATTTAATGCACAATAATTATTTACATAGAAAATTCTTGGGGTCGTTTTTGAGAAAAATAAGCTTTTACGTAACGGTTATATGGCAGGTACCGTTAATATTTCAGCTAAAAAGCAAATAAAAGAAATTCTCTGTCGAATGTTAAAATAAACTTATAGGTACCTACCTACCCAGGTATTCCAAATTTAAAGAAGATTTGCCAAACGTTTAGTAGACGGACAGAATTTTGCTAGTGACTTCAAATATGTTTCTCTACCATCGTAATGTTATATTTGATTGTTATCTCATTTTTTTTCTGCACGAATGCATAACTTGTACTTAGTACCTACCTATAATCGCAAGTAAACATAAAACAATTAGATACTACAAATCTAAAAAAAACCCGGGGTATTTTTTACCAATTCTATAGAAGATTAGTTGAAAGAAATATTTTGATTAAACTATACATTTCTTTCCTGCGAGCTAAGGTGGGTAGGACAACGAGTACCTATTATATAAACCTCAAACAAACAAAATATCTTTGTTACTATAATTATCTACAATCACTTAACAAAGAATTTTTGAATGAATTTCAACACATTGTTCATTCGATAGGTACCTACACATACATATGATATTTTATGTAAGTACCTATCTGAATGGAAAGCAAAATTCAAAACAAAAATCCATTTCTGCAAGGACGTGTGTATAACTACAGCAAAAAGTAAGTTTGTGTTTAAACTTCAAGAATGTACATACATATGTACATATGTGTACCTACATTTTTTGAAGACCTTAATAGTAAACAAAAATTGAAAATCCTAAAGAATTCGAATCAAAAGTCAATGATGTATGTATGTAAATGTACAAATATGAGAAATATGTATATACATACATAGGTAAGTAGTACCAGAGTGCTCGTACAAAACTTGAAATTCCTAAAGAATTCGAATCAAAAGTCTGGTCAATGACGTGCGTATGTAAGAACCAGTCCATATAAAAAAAATGTAAACAATGCAAATGTTGGATGGTGTATAAATCCCAACAAAAAATTTTTCGCCGCAGCTAAGCCACACCCTTTTTCCAATTATTTCATGTTCGCCTTCATTTTTTTCCTGTACATGCGCAATAAACTAAGAACAAAGCATAACACCAAAAATCATGCTCTTTATTCATCTCTCACAACCTACTGAGTTAGAAAACACACTTGCCGCTTGGAACGCCACCGTCCACCAGTCGTCATGATAGTACTATAGTAGTCTATATACAATGGTTGAGCCCTAGCAACTAGTCTAATGAAAGCAAATTTCGTTATTTGTATTATTATTAATTTATCGTTATTTATTTTAAAGCATTTCATGATCATAACAGCATACAGTCTATGATAAACACATAAACACGCAAAAACAACTAACAAATAAAAAACATTACTCGATTACCTACTGAATGCAAACATTTCAATCAAGAAAATAAAATTGTACACCTGCATACAAACAACCACTGTGTTGAGTTTTAATATTGCCTATACCCACTCGCTTCAAAGTGGTTAAAATAGGTATCTTAATTTTAGTACCTACCTTCCTTCCAACCTTATTATAGGTAGGTACATAATATCCTAAATAAATTCCATGAATACCCCCAAAATGAGTTTATCGATCCACTAAACATAATTTAGCTACCTATTTTAATTAATTTTATTTCAAAAAGTAAATTATTGTTAAATGTACCTTATAGCTTATATTTAGGTATACCTATACCAAGCCTTGTTTCCCTACTGCTGATTTCTAAGAATCTTTATGCCAGCTGTTCAATTTTTTTAAATTATATTCGACGATGTAACCGGGCATATGAGCAAGTACGTACGATCCAGTCGTGCAATTTATTTTTATTAATTTTAGTCTTTCTCGGTAACGGCTAATTGTATTTCTATCATTTTTTTTATAAAAAGATCTACTATCCAAGTTAATTCTGCATACTAACATTTTGAATGATATTTTTGTTCAGTTTATAACTAATTTTGGAAATTATTTTTTGAATTTTTAAAACTAATCAATAAATTTTATTTTATATTTCATCATTAGCTATATATTAATAAAGTTTTAAAAAATGTGTTTTTCGAACAAAACTAAAAATAAAAATCAGGATTTCATCAAAATCGGCTCTACAATTTTCGAAATATATTTTTCATAAATTCATTATTATTAAAGACGTGTGATGGCGTACTCCAATTTTACTAAAAGCCGTTAATTGTTGTAGTTTTGACACTTTATAAGTTCAGATCGTGTTGTGTTTTTACGTAAATGTTACTTATTTCTGTCAAATATATTGCCTTCCTATGTGATTAGACAAATAGGAGCAATTACGTGGGACCCAGTCAGTAGTGCCTATTTTTTATTTTATAAACTGTAAATGATAGATGTTTGAAAAAAAATCCCACGGAATATTTATTGTTATTTTATAAACTTTACAGGTGAGGCCACAAAAAATGCTGCCACTAGAAAAAAAGCGGCGTTCTCTGGAGGTTTAGTGTTAGATCCTGTCAAAGGACTCTATGACAAATACATTCTTCTTATGGACTTCAATTCCCTATACCCTAGTATTATTCAAGAGTTTAATATCTGTTTCACAACAGTACCCCAGCCAGATAAAGATGATGAACTTGCCAACCTTCCCGATTCCAGCGCCGAACCGGGTATTCTTCCTCGACAAATCCGACGTTTAGTCGAAAGTCGCAGAGAGGTCAAAAAACTAATGGCAGCACCAGATTTAGAGCCTGAATTGAAAATGCAATATCACATCCGTCAAATGGCTCTAAAACTCACCGCCAATTCTATGTATGGTTGTCTAGGTTTTGCCCATTCTCGTTTCTTCGCACAGCATTTAGCTGCTTTGGTTACGCATAAAGGCCGAGAAATCCTGATGAACACCAAGAGTCTCGTTCAAAAATTGAACTATGAGGTCGTGTACGGCGATACAGACAGTATCATGATAAACACCAATAGCTTGGACTATGATCAGGTTTTTAAAATAGGCCACAGCATTAAACAAACAGTAAATAAGATCTACAAACAAGTAGAACTTGATATCGATGGTGTGTTCAAGTGTTTGCTTCTGCTGAAAAAGAAAAAGTATGCTGCCGTTACTGTAAGCAAAACTCCCAAAGGCGATCTGAAATTCTCACAGGAGCATAAAGGTCTGGACATAGTTCGACGAGATTGGTCACAAATTTCTGTAATGGTGGGAAAAATCGTCCTGGATGAGATTTTGTCCGATAAGCAGCACGACGATAAAATTGATGCAATCCATAGTCATTTGGAAAAAGTGAAGACAAACATTGAGGAAGATAGTGTGCCGCTTCCGATGTTTGTGATAACTAAACAACTGGCTAAAGCACCCAAAGATTTCACCGGCAATAGTGCCGTCACACAGTCGCATGTTCAAGTAGCGCTGCGAATGAATGAGACAAAAAATCGTCGTTACAAAAAGGGAGACATGGTAGATTATGTTATCTGTGATGATGGAACCAGTAATCCAGCGACGCAAAGAGCATACCATTTGGATGAGATAAAATCGAGCGAAAGTTTAAAAGTCGATAAAATTTACTATTTGGCCCATCAAATTCATCCAGTTATTTGGAGAATGTGTGATCCTTTGGAAGGAACTGATGCAAGCCGTATTGCACAATGTCTTGGGCTGGATCCGAGCAAATTTAAAATGGCTGCACAAAGGTGAGTTAATGATTTCCTTATCGTGTGCATTTTTTTCACAACACCACTTTATTTTATATTCTAGATCCCAGCAAGAAAGAATGGAGGACGGCGTTGGTGAGTCTATTGTGAAGTCTTCTCTGCAGAAATTTCTACAGTGTGAAAAATTCGAATTTTCATGCGTTAAGTGTAAGACAAAGAACATTGTTGCTTCTGCGTTTAAACCAGCTACCAATAGATCGTACGATTCAGTTCTTGCAAAATGTTCCAAACCTGAATGCGAAGCGAGTCCATACGATTATGTTATATCAATTCGAAATCAGCTCATTTTGGCAATGCGAAAGTACATATCTCGATTCTATGAAAACTGGTTAGTCTGTGATGATCCTGCTTGTAACAGCAACACAAGAAGGTATTCTCATGTAACACACGGTCGTAGACCAATATGTTTGGCCTGCAAGAAGGGAACACTTGTACGGCAATATTCTGAGCGAGATCTTTACAATCAGCTTTGCTATTTACAGTACATGTTTGATTTAAGTAAACATCAGCAAAAGAGTAAGTTAAATAAATTTATTCATGTGTTTTCGTTTATACTTAAATGTTTTCATTTTAGATGTAAATTTGACGCCAGAAATAGAAAGCGCTTATGCTCTACTAAGGGAGACTGTGGAACAGCAACTAGATAAATCAGCTTTTTGTACTATAAGTTTGTCCAAGTTGTTTGGTCAGTTATCATGTCCATAAAGATAACTATCAAAGTGTCTTAATGTATTCAGTGTGGTATTGTTTATTTTTACACATTATTATCTATTTAATAAAAACAAATAATTTGTACATATTTTTCCAATTTGTTGAGTTTTGTTGATATTGAAACGTACATCTTGGCAGTAAATATTCATTACCAACAAATATAAAATCATCAACGAATTACATAGTTTAACTTTAACTGTGCTATTGAAAATATAAAAAGTAAAGTATAACAATGTATTCCCAAAAACAGTTGTCGGTTAAATAAAGTGAAAAGGTTTAAAGAGACCAATTTGGGGCTAATAATTTAATAAAGCGAATTGTGTGCTCTTGGTACATGAATAACAGCTTTTCATTTTTGTTTAGTTCATAAGTTCATCAGGGATAATATTTTAAATAGTCTTCTACCTATATTCAACTACAGCAACAATAACCTCCCTAACGTAGTCTGTCTGTCTTTCTATATGCCTACCGCTCTGTGGTCTAAACGGCAGAAACGATGTTATTCAAATTTGGTATAAATGGATCTTTAATCTTTCAGCTTTTCTCAGTATTGTATTGAAATTTAAATGTCAGGGCTTAAAATAATGCCACCTGCCATATAACTATAAAAGAACAGCTTGTTTTTTGTCGAATAGGTTTGTCTTTTGTCTATTTTTTTTCTTCTTACAAATAGAACATTTGTCGTTTCAAAATACCAAATAATTACGTTTCGTAACTATTTGACGTAAAAAAATCGTTCCAACATACATTATTATTTCAAAATTACGGCAAAAAATTCTGCAATATCTCAAAGGCAGTCAACATTTTTGGCCATTTGTAAAAAATATTAAAAACTCCTCAACATCTTCCATTCGATTCGATTCGAATTGAGAAATAAATTAAATTAATTAATAAATACATTTTTCCATCTGACATATTTTTTCCGCACTCGCACAGTAGCAAGAGTTCTCAAAGATCTCGATATACATAAATCATCTGGCCCGGATGGTATACCCGTTATAATTAACAAATATATGTATATGAGATGTTGAATATTCCACCTAGATATGTAGAAAAAACACGTACAATAAACGTATATAAACACGTCATGTTGACAGCAATGCAGTTGTATTCATCTTTATCGTTTAGTACATGTTTTATATACATACAATAAATAGTGCCCCGTGGCTTAGTGGTAAGTGTGTCGGACTGCTAAGCAAATGAGCCTAGGTTCAAATCCAGCTCATAGCCACCTTTTTTCCGGGGTACTGCCTCTTGCGAGGAGCTGACAAAACCTCCAAGATAGAAATTTGTCTCGAAAAAGTGCATCCCATGCCGTTCGGACTCGGCGGTAAACTGTAGGTCCCTTCCAATCTTGCAGATTAACAACACACACACAGGAATGGTTGAGAGTATAAGTCACTAGGCCTTGGCTCCTTAAGGAGCTGTCGCGCCAATAAATTTATTTATTATTTATATATATAACTCGATGTCAAATGCTTTGTAATACATGGAATCTTTGATGTTTGTAATACGTACATTATACGTTCATTGAATAATTTCATATCTGAGAATCGAAATCGTAAGATAATTAATAAATATTAAATGTATATGAGATGTACAATATTCCACCGAGATATGTAGAAAAAAACAAATTCAATATACGTATATAAATACGTCATTTTGACAGCAATGTAGTTGGATTCATATTTATCTTTTAGTACAATTGTCTGCGTTCTCACGCAGAGAAGACAATGGGACAATACTCAATTGTCTTGTCCGAGCTTCTTGAACGGGGTTGGATGATGTCGATATTGTCCTCAGAGATAGCTCGGCAGACTAGCTCGGAGGACAATATAGTGACAATTGTCTTGTCCTGGAAGCAATTGTTCACATGGAACAATGATTGTCTTGTCTCATTGTCTTGGCCTCTGTATTGTCCCATGTGAACCCCGCTTTTCGCTCGATGTGTTCTGTTATTTTTTAGCAAGCTCATCGAGCGAGCCCTGATCGAGATCTTAGCTAAAAAAGAAATACAAGTTGAGCGTTTAGAGCGCTCCGTGTTAAAAAAAAAAAACAGTTCTTTTTTTGACAGCTCAGTGCCCCGTTCGGAGCTAAAAAGAAAAACGCCTAATCTTGACAGTTCTCTCAGATTTTCCGACAAGTTGTTACTTTACAAATTATCACCCTGTCCATGTTTATGAAATTTGCCTTGATTGTTGTTACTGTATTGCTTACTTTAGGGGTTGTAGACCTTTCTGATTTAATAGCTGAAAAATAAATTGTGCGTTTGTGAATGCATAAATACCAAAATTTAAACATTTCTGTAAGCCCATACTACTTTGCTACACCGCTGGTTTCAAAATTGCTCTACGATACTAAAGTATGCCAGAAAATTTGCGCTAGCTTGGCTTGGATTATAACAACATAGCATTAAGTATGATAATACAACAACACCGAAACTTTCGAATCAGGAAAGAATGCAAACTCCAACGTCCCATTGATTTCGTTCACCTTCATTTCCATATATTACATATTTTGACAACTATTTCGATATCATTTTGTTACTGCAATTATTTGTTAACACCAACAGAAACACTTAATAGGTAAGGCACAATCATTATAATAAATAAATGTTTTCTTAATAAATAATACTGTTTCCCGGGTTTGTTTTTTGTCAAAAAAAATTATTTCAATTGATTTGCTATCGATTGGCATAAGTTTCATGTTTTAAGTTTTTTTCTAACACACAAAAATATCCAATTGAACATTTTTAATAATGGTTTTTAATGATCGCTATAACTGGCCTCTAACCTGCTAAAAATTCGAAACAAAAAAGGAGATAGTCAGCTTTTCTTCACATTATTCACATACTTATTATGATACCTTTAGATTTTTTCACTGTTTCAATAAGTTCTCCTATCAGCTGTGTTTCATCATTCATGCTTATTTGGCTTATTAAAACAACAAAAAGCTAAATATTCCATAGGATATTTTTGTTTTCATAATATAAAATAAAAAAAATATTTGCAGATTTTGAGAATATTTAGCCGTAATCTACAATTTTTTTTATATTCAAACATTTAATTAAAGAAACCCTTAAACTGTCCCCTTAAAAGTTTGAACTCAATATTTCAAATAAACTTCAGGTTGTAAGCCCAGCAAAGTCCGGTTCCATTTTCTTCGATGAATCAAAACATTTCCGGTAAAGTAAAGTGATTGTTTTCGTGTCGTCGTCGTGTCCGTCGTTACTCGTCAATAAATTAAATTTAAATATATGAAAATATGTGTTGTTAGTATTTTAAGGGCCCAATGTGCAGTGGCAAAATTAAAATAGACCCAAATAATGTTTGCTTTGCTAAAATTGTCTCTAAAGAGTAAATAATACAGAAGAAATTGTAAAATTAAATTCAACTTGTCAATGGTGTATCTGAGTGTTCCGTTAGGTGAGAATTGATGTGCATTTTATAGAAATACATATGTCGGTTGCATTGCAATACAATTTATTTTCAAATTATTTAATAATATGCACAGGAACATAATCTCCAAATCAAACACAAAAGACGCAAATAAAGTAAATTTATATTATTTTTTGTTCAATGGCGTTGATGGAGTACAATTCCCGTATTTGGCTTATTCCGTTTTTTTAATGTCGTTTTCCTGTGGATGTTTTTCTTTTCATCATTGTATTCTACCAAGCAGGTGAAGCGATGTTTGCGAAGCACCTGCCCAGAGGTGGGAGTTATATACCCGAGTTTAGGGCGTATAAACGCTTAATAAATTGTAGTCAGATCAGAAGGAGAAAAATACTTCTTACACCGATACAGAAAACCTAAGCACTTAGCAGCATTTTTAGCGATCTCAAATATATGGTCGTTCCAACGGAGTTCGTCGTTGGCGAGTACTGGGAGCTTTTCGGTTTCTTCGATGTAAAGCAGCGTTCACACGCAGACAAGACAATGGGACAATTATCAATTGTCTTGTCCAAGCTTCTTTAACGGGGTTGTATGATGTCGATATTGCCCTCAGAGATGGCTCGGCAGGCTAGCTCGGAGGACAATATAATGACAGTTGTCTTCTCCAGGAAGAAAATTCTCACATGGAACAATGATTGTCTTGCCCCATTGTCTTGGCCTCCACATTGTCCCCGCTTAAGTGCCATTCATGTTAGTGCTATGGGTCGGTAGGGGGAGGGGGAGGATGAGTCACCTTTCTTAGCTACAGGCTGGAAAAATGTTTTTTTCCATTTTCTAGGAAAGATTCCAGAAGAGTAGGAGCGATGGAAAAGCTTACGCAGTGGCTTTGCCAGTGTGGAAGAACACCTCTTCAGAAGGATCGGGGGTATACCATCCGGGCCAGCGGATTTGTTCTTATCGAGATCTTTGAGAACTCTTGCTACTGTACGAGTACGGAAAAAAATCTGCCCCATGGAAAAATTTACATTCTCAAGTACAGGAGGGGCAACGTTGCTGTGCAGCGTAGAGCTGGCAGCGAAATGGGCGGCGAGCAAGTTTGCCTCCTCTGAAGAGTAAACAATTGGTCTGTTACTGTCGATGAGCGTTGGAACCGAATATGTTGAGGAGTTTTTAATATTTTTTTACAAATGACCAACAATTTTTACTGCCTTTGGGACAATGCAGAATTTTTGCCGTAATTTTTGGTCATGCAAACATTTTTTTCTTTAAATAACGGAGTTGCATGAGTTCCTTGCTTGTTGTGCTTTTTCCGATTTAACTCTGTAGGGTTGGCTTTGTAAGATCGGAAACTTACTTTTTTGAGCCTGATAGCTTCTTTACACTCAGAATTAAACCAGGACTTTTCTTTGTGCTTGATGCTTTTTACTCTGTTAGGAATAAAAGCAAGCATCCGTAGAAGAATCACATTTGTGATCATTTCAGCACTGGCATCAATGTCACTATTGATGAAGCATAGTGACCAGTTAAAGTTTCGGAAAAAAATATTCAGGCCGTCCCAGTTGGCTTTCTCGTATTACTAAACGCTCCTGGTGGGAAGTTTATCCTTAACTGGATGGGTGGAGGACGAGAAACTAGCTGAAATGACACAATACTCCGAAGTGCCAAATAGAGAAGTTACACTAATGGTATAATTATCAGGGTGAGAAGTAAAAGAACAAGTCAAGTCAAGAGTATTGGCGGCTTGCCCAGCAACATCCGGTATACGCGTTGGCACATCGATCAGTTGGGTAAAGTGATGTAACCCGGCAAAGAACTCGACATACTTTTTTCGGGTGTTGTCTGCGCAGAAAAGCGGAGCCAATTGGAATTGTGTACATTGAAATCGCCCGCAATAACGATTTCAGTGCGAATACAAAAGGGAAACAATTTTCGAGATGAAATCAGACAGCGCAACAAACTCGTTACAAGTCGAACTACTGTCGAGATTTTGACTCCTGTAAATAAAACAATAATGAATGACATGCTTGCGGACAGTGAATTTGAGCCACAAGAAGTTAAAGTCCGTGTTGGAACATTTCCCGTTTTGGAGAAGAATTTCGCAAGCAATATTATTCCTAACATATATCACGAGACCATGATCGGAAAAGAGTAATGGCATATTGAATGGGTCTGAGAAAAAAGAGATCTCTGATAGTTCAGAAACATTGAACTAGCCCGTTTTGCTGCTGTAAAATGTCAAAGATGAAGCATCAGCTTCTCATTGTGTTCGCCTTATAGAGTTCGCGTATATTGAACTTTGACAGCGCTTCGCACTTCAGCTTCAGCTTCACTATTGTGTTCAGCCAGTAACGTAAAAAAATAACACTATCTGAACTTAAAAAAGTGTCAAAACCTCAACATTTAACGGTTTTTAGTAAAAATGGAGTACTCCATTACAAATTCTTGTATAAAAACGAATTTGTGAAAAAAGTATTTCGAAAAATGTACGACGGATTTTGATAAAATCCTGTTTATTAGTTTTAAAAATACTGATTTTTCAAAAAAAAAAAAATCAAAAATTAATTTTAATTAGAAAAAAAAGTTATTTAAAATTTTGATATGCAGAATTGATTTGGCTACCTAGATTTTCTCAAATATAAAATTTGACAGAAATCCAAAGTCCGAAGTAAAAAAACTATATGATAGAGCAGGCTTTTGGCTTTAAAATAACAGCACATTATTGTAAGTTTTGCCGTTACTTTTAAATATATCTTGCTTACAATGCAATTGCTTTTTTATAAAATTGCCCCTCCTGCCTTAATGTTAATGGCGGGAGATATACCCCCTGATATTTTGTATTTAACTGTTCAACAAAAATCCGTTATTATTTCTTGGTTCCTGAGTTATCGTACTCGTGCTAAGATTAAGGGTTCCATAACGGCCACTATTAAACACGTTTTTGTCAATAACTTTCTAATTTTGCAGTCTGCACCTTATTATCTGTTTATGCACAAAAAATAAACGTTTTCAGAGTACCTTTCCAACGACGTATCACATTAATTATTTTGGGCCAAAAAAAATCATCCCCCTTCAAGGGAATGCTCTAACTTGCATCCTCTTTGAGTTGGTTGAAGGAAGCAATCCATCACTCTAGCGGTCAAACCACCGATTGATTGGGAAAGGCTGTTCTTTAAATGAATCTAAACCACTTACAATTATTTATCTCCTATTTTATTATAATTTGTTTCTATCATTTTTAAATAACACAGTATAAAAAAAAATCACTAGTTACAACAATTGATTTTCAGCGCATTACATATTAAAACTCTAATATAACTGATTAACTGGAACAATCAACTTTCCCTTATAAAATTATCTATAGGGAAATTCCGAAAAGATTCATTAAATATATCAGTGAATGCTGTACTGACTAGATCATTGATGAGAGGCTTTATGAACGGAAACCCAAGTTTCCATGAGGTATTAATAACATTGTCTGCTAAATTATTTAAAACCGTACGTCCTTCATTAAGTATATTTCCAATATGCATTTCCATCCCGCCAATTCTATCAACTTCCACGTGAACCTTCAGCAGACCACCTGGCTCTCCAATTCGACGGACACTTGTTGTTTGGCTATGAATTAGAATGAAGTTTTAGAGAAAAAAAATTGTTCAGGTTTTTTCTTACCTGTAGTCATACAAGGTCATATTCCATGCTCCATCTCGCTTTATGTTCTTCCCCAAAATCATACCAGAAAACTCATAGAATCCTTCAAGACTTTTCTCTGGAAAATGTTGAGAGTACACAATACGATTGTTTTCTCTGTCTGTTCGATATTTAGTTACTTCCGAATGAGCCCAGCCATATTCTGAGACATTTCGCAGGATAAGTTTGAAACCACCCAAACCGCTACGATCACCGCGTCGTTGTTCGACGTAGTCCGAATGATGCGGATCAAATGGGGCTATATTATATTCCGGTATTCCTAAAAGAACAAGCATAAAGTGTTACCATTTTCTTAACGTGTATTGATGATTTTTCCCGAAAGGTTTTTATTGTTTCGAATCGAAAACAAAAGTCTTGGACCGGCTCAAGGAATTCAAGAAGATAGTAGAGTCCCCAAATCGGACTAAAAATAAATGCTATTCGTAAGGGCAATTTTTTTTTAACTATGTGTCTGTAAAGCCGAAAACAGATGTGCAGAGAAGCTGCCTGCATCTATGCCTGCAGCGCTGTCCATAAACAGATCTACATACTTTGTGCAGCGTTACCACTGGACGTTTTTGAAAAGTTGCCAAAAAAATTGACATTGAAGAAAAAAATGTCCCTTAAAAATAATGCAAATAAAGTGAAATTTGTATGAATATTAATTTTTTTAAATATTTTAAGCAATGATTTCAGGTTTTATTAGATAAGTTACAATTATTTACGTGTGTATTACTTTATTTTTATTAATGTGTAGGTTTTCTTGAATGAAACAGCAAAGATTTAATTTTTTTAGTATCATATTCATGTAAATGCATGAACAAAATAACTTAATAATAATTATTAAATATGTTGCATACACAGTTAAAACAAATGTTCAATGCGGATGAAGATGAAACTAGTCTTTATTGGAATTGCATGTCTGGCCGAACTTATATCTCCAGGGAAGAAAAAGAGCATCAAGATTCAAGGCTGCAAAAGATAGGTTCACTCTTTTATTTTGTGGGAATGCTAAGGGTGATTTTAAAAGTAAGCCATATCTTCCCAGAGCTTTGAAAAATATAAAAAAGACCTAACTTCTTATACTCGATAATGCTCCAAGTCATCCCCAGGTAATATACAATTTAAACCCAAACGTCAAAGTTGTTTTTAAGCCTAATACCAATAACTCAGCCAATTGATCAAGACATTCAGCAAGATGTTACAAGCCATATATAAATCAAATAAACCATTCTTCGCGAGTTTTGGCGAAGCTACAACATTGCTGATTGCAATAGAAAATATCAAGCCATCATTGTGTGTCATACAAAAATCTACGATGAATTTAGTTTAGAGACCATTATGGCCAGAGTGGAAAAGTTGTTGTCCCTTGGAAGACAGATTGGAGGTGAACGCTTTGAAAACATGGAGATAAGTGATATTAATGAGCTCTCGGAAACGCATTATGTTGAGCTTTCAGTTGCAGAACTGATAGAACTTGGAGAAGAGTTGCGAACGATTGAACAAGACATAACTCCATAACATGTAACTAATGATATCAAAAATGAAAAATTAATCACTAATATATGAGGCTGCAGGTGTTATAGAATCTACTGATTTCAACTTGGAAAGGATTAAATTTGTACAGCAGGATTGTTTCGTTCGATTGCGCCATATCGCCTTGTTTTAGAGGAAAAAAGAAGAGCTGTTAAAAAAAATATGTATTTAAGAGATGCCCTTTTCGAGACAAATTTTACTCTTGGAAATTTTGTCAGTTCCTCGCAAGAGTCAGCCCCCCGAAAAAAAACGGTGGCTCTGACGGGGAGTCGAACCCCGACTCTTTGCTTAGCAGTCCGACACACTAAGCCATGGAGTACAAATCTATTTACAGCTTACGGGCTATAGCAAAGCAGTTGACAGTTGCAAAATAAAATTAGATGCACCGTTAAAATCATTTGGGCTCATTCAATTAAAATTAGATCCTTCAAAAATAAATTGCATGACTGGATCGCACGTACTTGCTCATATGTGCGGTCACATCGTCGTTTAAAATTTAAATAAAATGCACGACTGGGTCGCACGAACTTGTTCTCATGTTAGATAATTGATAATTATTTATAATATAATATATAATATAATAATATATACATAATATATATATATATAATATAATAATAAAGGGTTTTTTTTTGACGTGTGGTTTTCAAGAAGAAATAAAACGCTAAACTATATGCGTTATGGCCAAGAATTTAGCTTGATTATAAAGATAAGGGTTTGCATTATATTTTAAAAAATGATTTGGTAGAAGTGGCCGCCGTGGCTGGCTCAAATAAATTCCAGCCGAGACCCAATTTTGTGAAAATCGGAATCGGTAGCCATTTCGTTTTGGGCCCATTCACCGAACGTGTGACGCCCTTGATGGGCGTTCGGCTTCAATTCTTGAACAAGTTGGATTTTGTAAGCTTGCAAACCAAGATCCTTCCGCGCGCGATGGCGGATGGACTCATTTGGGTCTTCTTCGATACTCTGCGCCACCGAAACGAACCATTATTTTGGTAATAAATTTGCACAATTTGCAAACTTTGTTCAGGAAGGAGTATGTAAGTCTATTCATTATGAAATCACAAACCAAACTGAGCATAAATCAAGAGACAGATGTCAAAAAGACCAACTCCGAAAAAAGTATTGCCAGATTGAAAACCACACGTCTATTAAAATAAAAAAATATTTTTTTTTAGAAAATTCTTTATTTTTTTTAATTAGTTTCAGAGTTTTCTTGGAAAAACTAAGTATGCAATAAATTTTGAAAACTAAATGTCTATCGAAGAAAAAAAAATTGAAAATCGTTCGTCCAGTTTTTTTAAAGTCGTTTTTTTGAAAAAAAAACTTGTCGAAATAATAATTTTTTTCTAGTATGTCATTATAAGGCAATCAGTAGTTTTCATCTGGGAAAATTATTTAAAAAAATTCAATCCACCCATTTTCAAAATATTTCGAAAACCAAGTTTTAAATTTTTTTTTTTTTTTAAATCGAAAAAAAAAACTTTTTCAAAATTTTGAAATGCGATATTAATTAAATTATAAATGACTTCCTGTGTGCAAAACTTTATTGAAATCGGGATAATAGTTTACGACAAAACCGCATTTGAAAAAAAACGGTTATATAAGAGGTATAGTTATAGAACAAATTTCGTAAAAAATATTCTAACTTAAAGATGTATTATTGTAGAAAATTAGCACCCTGAAAATTTTATCAAAATCGTTAGAGCCATTTTCGAGAAAATCTAACTTTTTGTTCGAAATTGTATGGCAGGTACCGTTATTTTTCGACCTAGAGCAAAAATGAAAAACACCCCCCGAGATACTACCTAATAAATACTATACACCAAGTTTGAAGCAAATCGAGCTTAGGCTGTAGAGGCGCGAGCAGACAGACAGACAAACAGACGGACGGAATTTCTGGACCCACATTTTTCAACTTCTCTGTTATCGTGATGTCATGTTTGATTGTTAGAAAAAAAATTTTTTTTTGCACGAATACATAACTTGCATTTAGTACCTAAATCGCAAGTAAAAATTGATAAAACAACTGTTAGAATTGAAAATTTTTATGTGACAAAAGTCATTCAACATTAATTAATTCGATTATTGAAATGACATTGAATTATTAACATTAATATCATTTTGATATGTAAATCAAAATCAAAATCAAAATTATAATACATATTTATACTTTTTGTATCAAATTAATATTGAAGTTACGTTGTTTATATATTTTAAAATATCAAAAATGTAGTTCCTATTTATATTTTATGCTCAAATTGAAAACAAAAAACGTCAATTCTACAATTTTGCTATGGAAATGATATGAATAATGTAAATAGTAGTTTTGATATTAATGATTATAATTAAAAAAAGCTTAACAAATTGATATTTTATTACTTTTCTGATATTAAAAATAGAGGGTGTTTTTTTAGAGGTATAGAACTTTACGTTGGCAACACTATTTTAACTGGCGGCCATTTTGGCAGCTGTCAAGTGATATATTTTTAGTTTGGTTCGGTCATAGAGTAACTATACTATATATATATATTATATATACTACATAATATATTTACTCTATGGGTTCGGTTATTCAACTTGAATAGACTGACGCCTGAACAACGCTTCCAAATTGTACACATTTATTGAAAATAATTGTTGAATCAATCCGTCATCGTGCACAATTGGATATGTGTCCATCCACTTTTTGGAAGATTTTGCGGAAAGGTCTTTGATACATATGTAAATGTATGAAAACGATACTTAAATTGCTTTCAGTTGATCATTGTATATAAACTGCCTATAGTACTATCATGAGACGAGAAAAAATCTTTTTCCCTAGAGCCGCTTGGAACGCCACCGTCCACCGGTCGTCATGATAGTACTATAGCAGTCTATATACAAAGCAGTTGATATCAAAGCAAAAAACGATTGTCGATTTGATAATCACCTTACATGGAGCAAAATTGTCGATTTTGATAATCAACTATCGCCTTAGCCGATTCTACCCCTGTTCTATTTTATTTGCGTAATATATCTCATATTCCTCAAGTGCGTCAAGTGTCTTCCCTTTTTTTGCAATGGCGTTAAGTTTGATTCGAAGTCCGTGTAATTGAAAAAAATATCAAAATGATATGTCTTTTTTTCTCAGTGTACTGGTCAGAATGAGAAGCTTACATATTATTAGCGTTGATGTGGATGACATCTTCATTTGCTGGCGTGTTAACATTACGTATATCTTCGAGATAAACTAAACTGATCATTGTGTATTAAGGAAAAGCCGGAAAATGCATTTGATTAAAATATAACGTATGATGATCACACAAATAGTATTTTTTTTAAATCAATCACACTACATCAACGAAATTCTAAGAGATTTGTCTTTACTGACTGCAATTCAGTAGGAACATCAAGCGATGCAAATGAAAATTTGTCAATCAAATGGTGTACAGATGAAGGAAAAGTACCGTACCAAGAAACTATTGGTAGTCTTTTGTACCTTGTGCAAGGATCAAGACCAGATATAGAATTCGCCGTAAATGATGTCAGTCATGGGAAGAATATTGGACAGCTGTGAAGCAGATTTTTAGGTATTCATTTAAAAGAAACGATTGTCAAAGACATTGGGGACGCTCGGTGCTGCCGACCATAACAACGAACAACACGAAACTAAGCTAGCGCTGAATTTCTGGTATCGTATAGAACAGCTGACCACGAAATCAGTTGGTTGCACAAATGTAGTACGATTTGACAGAAATTGGGTACGTTCACGAACATAACTTTTCTAAGCAGATCGTCTAACATATTAACCTGTGATCAATATCTAAAGCGGTATTGTTGAGAGATTTTTGATAAGCTACTTGTTAATAAACTTAAAAACCGCTATATATGTACATAGGTACAAACAGAAAAAAAGATTATATAAAAATATCTATACCAACCTGTTGGAAAGTATGCTCTCAAATCATTGAATGCGCCCTTCATGCACTCATCGAAATCCGGAGCATTTTTTGGACATCTTGCAAGTATTCGTGAAAATTCTTCATCACATCTTACAGTTATGGAAAACAATTGACATAGGAGTACAGCAACCAGCACCAACAGTCTTTCCATTCTCTTGTTTTTGAAATATTTTATATGTTTAATCCTAAAAAAAATTAAAACAAATTTGATTAAGAAAATTACAATACGAAAAAATACACATCAAGAGCGTAAAGTAGTTAACTTTTAACTCAACCTTGACCCAGATAGTTAAGAGTTTGATGCAGAAATTTCAAATAAATAAAAAAGTCATAAAGGCAGGGTCAATTACCGAATAATGTCTTAATAAGGCCCTCAAGCGGTGGCGCGCCTAAATCTAATAACAAATAGACACGAAATGAGGGATCTCCGACGGGAAATATAGTTTTGGTAAGCAGGCCAGTAAGTAAGTACTTTACTAAGATTGATGGACAAAGATAGGAAACTCAGCATTGGTGTGTATAAAAGCTACTAGTTTGGGAGATGTTTTTAAGTATTACGAGTATATAATTGAATGTAAAGATTCACTTTCCTATAGTTTATTAAATATTATAAAAATTGTTGCAATACACATAATTGTTTTCATTTGCCGCAACAAAAACGAAAACGCAATTTCTTCAAACTTTCATTTTCATTAAAATGAAATTAGAAAAAGTAACGTAGTTCAACTTCATGATTCTCTCCATATAATTGAAAGCGTTAACCAGGGTTTGGATTTGGAAAAAGTAATTTGTAATTGTTGACCAAAACAATTTGTTGTTTCCAACTAGCTTCAATGTGGGCTGAGTTGACAAATGACTATACAAATTATAATTATAGATTTTTTATATCGAATCAAAAAATGTATATACCAACATGTTTTTGCTGTTTCATTATGTAGTCCAATCCGGTGGATGAATGCATTGAGAAACGTCACTCGAAAATATCATGATATCAATAGGTTTGTTCGATGTTCCCCGCCCCAGTGCGCACTGGGGAATGTCAGTGCATTTCGTTTAGCTGTCAAAAAACTGTGTTTCTGCTCGGGGTTTGATTTAACATCGAACAGCTCAGTGCAACAGTTTTAGTTTTTTGACATTTCATTTATGTATTAATTTTCTTTACAAAGTCTACAGTTTTTCCATTTCCATCAGATAGAGTATATCTCGGCATTTTATCTAAAATCACAAAAATAACTTAATAATTGCAAAATAACCTACAAAATATCTTATATTTATCAGATATTGCACTCCAAATTTGTAAAATAAAATTTGTTTTAAACTTCTACCACCAAGCACCAACAGCTGATTTGAATTTTGACAGCACTAATTTCTTACACCGACCAAATACCTGGGGCGTGAGAGTGTGCACTCAGTGCGTGCTCGGGATTGACATCGAACACAGTGCAAAAACACTGGGGCGAAAAAAGTGTCACATAAAACACCTCAGGGCGAATCCAGTGTACACCAGTGCGCCCCAGGGCAGACATCGAACAAAGCTAATATTAGTTTTTTTTTAAGTTTGAAACAATTTATTCAGCGCAACAAATTTCAAACTTTTATTTTTCACTTATGAGCCAAAGACTTGGTGGTTGGGTGCTGTATGAATAGGGTAGGCATTGAACGGCGTCAACCAGGAAATGCATAATGTTGTAACTATCTCGTATTCATCAGTTGTGCGTATTTTACCATCCCGCGGTAACCACCGGGTACTGGTCTGTCCATCAGGACATTCCTGCTAAACTTATAAACGCGAGTGTTGAACACAGAAAAAATAGCAAGATTATAATGCTTTGCTTAAATGACTGTTCTAATCGAATCGCAGAAGTCTTGCACGAGCCTCTCAGAAATAGGACGTACGACGGATGAGCCCAACCAATTGGACCAACGGTGACGTCAACAGTCAACGAAGCAGATGCTCTAATGAGCTACTTCGACGTATTTGGAGATAAGGTCATTGGGACAATTCAATGCAAGTCAGGGCATTGAAATAGAGATGGTGGTGATGAGCCCTTAATGGGCCAACGACAGCTATTTGCCCAAGGAATCCAACAAAAGACCTAGCCCTCCAGGTTAAAGGTTGTGCGTGGGGTTAACAACCCTGTCATGGAAAAAAGAAAGTTGCGAAGTGACCAATAGCTTCGGAAAAGGACGAATTAACTGTTGACGACCCGGAAAAACGAATTAAGGACAACGACCTTCGGATCTGCACGTGGAATTTTAGGACTCTTAACACACCACGTGCAGCCAAACAACTCGCGTAGGCCCTAGACTGCTACAGAGCAGGAATCACTGCCATCCAGGAAGTGCGATGTGATGGGCCGGGCAAAAGGAGGATGAAAAACTGTGACGTGTACTACGGTGATTGTGGAAAAAGACCCCAGCGTTTATTTGGGTACGGATTCGTCATAAGCCGTAGACTTAGGCAAGACACTTCGACACGTAAGTGAGCGATTTATAATAATCCGTATCATGGCTAAATTCGCTAACATTAGCCTAATATGCACTCATGCCCCCACGGAGGACAAAGATGACGCCACCAAGGATGACTTCTACGAGCTCCTCGACAAAACCTATGAGCAATGCCCTAAATATGACGTTAAGATCGTACTAGGCCAGATTGATCGCTTTGAATAATTAAAAAAAATTAAAACCATATTTGTTATAAAAGTTAATTTTAATAATTTAAGATTAAAACACTATTTAACTACATACAATTTTATTTTAAATAGCGACGCGCGTTTCGGACAATTTATCCATCTTCGGGCTAACTTAAGTCAGCTATTTAAATTATAAATATAACAAATATTGTTTTAATTTTATTTAATTATTCAAATAATTGATGACAACCTGGAGACAAAAACCTCAAAAGATTGATGACGTTGCGATCAATGCAAGACTCGCCTCCAGCGATCGAAGATATTGAGGGATGCTACTCCAGGTAAAACGTGCGGAAGTTTTACCAACAGGTACAAATAACGTGCCAAGGAAAACAAACCCGCACAGAAGCCTGAAGAGATAGAAATGGAAACCTCGTAGTAGAGTCACAGTCGGTGCTGAGTATATGAAGGGAGCATTTCTGCAGACTGTTAAACGGCAGTGAAGACCAAAACCCCGCTGTCAGGCAGAATGAACCATTCAACATGGACGATGACAGACAAAACTTTCGTCCACCTGACCAAAAGAAGTGAGGATAGCAATATCTAAACTAAAAAAACAACAAAGCTGCTGACGGACTACCCGCCGAACTTTTTAAAGCGGCCAGAGATGACCTGGTGAAGTGCATACACCAACTCATCTTTAAAGTTTGGACAGAAGAAAGTATGCCTGATGAATGGAACTTCAGCATCATTTATACGGTCCACAAGAAAGGAGACCCTCTAAACTGCGCCAGCTAGAGGAATAAGTCTCCTGAATTTCGCCTACAAGATCCTCTCTTCCGTACTATGTGAACGCCTGAAACCTTTGGTCAGCAACCTGATTAGCCCCTATCAATAAGATAGCATTTATAGAGACGAGCTATACAGAGAGAGCCATGTCTGATCTTGGGATCCCCAAAAAACTCGTTCGACTGTGCAGGATGACGATGGAGAACTCTCGCTGCTCCGTCAAGGTTGGTATTGACTTCACAAAAGCTTTTGACGTCAAAAAAGGATTCCGACAAGGTGATGCGCTATCATGCGATCTCTTCAACTTAATACTTGAAAAAAATATAAGAAACTCAATTGTATTGGGACAATTTTTGTCAAGTCTCTGCTGACGACATAGACGTCATTGGTAGAACTCAGTGAGATGTCACTGGAGTGTTTGCTTACATTGAGGCTGAAGCGGCTAAAATGGGACTAGTACCTGATGCGAGAACCTTCCTTTTAGTAATTTTTCGATCACAGAAAATGAGTTTTCTCGCTATTATTTATCCAATCTGCACTTACGCAATGCTTAATGTTGCTATCACAAGATCCTTTACTATTGATCATAGACCCAAGGTTTTTAAACTTTTGCACTTGGGTTCCACTCAAATAAATGTCCGGAACAGGGGAGTAGCGATCAAAAAATGAACAGTGGACAACAGTATTCCATCTTTTTCGGGCTTATTCTGTAACCTGCTTATGCCTCCAAAACATGCACTGTTGCAAGGAATTAAGTGTAGAATCTTCACTTATGATGGCTGCGTTTCGGGTCACTTCCTCTCGCAACAACCTTTTTTTTCAGGCGGTAACATGGATCGAAACCAGATGAATTATGTATTATATTTTATTTTTTCTTTGAAAATTTCACCAAAAATTCCCACCTTCAAGGCATGATTTTTCACATATTGGCCTAATATGTTGCTTTGCCAAAACCACACCAAACCAGAGTATATCTTCTTACAGTTATTATGTACTAGCAGAGCCCGCCACGCGTTGCCATTTTATTTGCAAAATAAGGATCCCAAATTTTGCTGAAAATATAATATAGAGCCTATGCCACCCTAGTGTAGCTTCCCAACAGTGAAAGAATTTTTCAAATCGGTTCAGTTGTTTCGGAGCCTATTCAATGCAAACAATCAAATCTTTCCTCTTCATAATATTGATATGGATTAGTTATAATCTGCACTAAAGCAGCAATTAAATTAAATTGAGGTTGCTCCTAATCCTCAGAATAGTATACACATGTGCCTTTTTTCAGTTGAAGCTGAAAAGTGCCTTTGTTTGCCCTCTTAAGAAAGAAAAACGAACCAGAACACAAACTACAAAAAAAATTCTAAGTTAACATAGTGATGAGAATTTTTAAGATTCCTGTCAGTAGGGAGTCACAATAAGACGTGAGCATTTTTAACATATTCTGATCGTGCGTCATAAATAAATTAATGATGACATATGTTTATAACTTCATAAACCTACCCACCTAACAATGAAGTCTTCAAAAATTAACTGTAAGCGTGCGGCCCATTTAATTTGAGTAAATCGCAATTCTAAAATTGCGATCACGTTTGAGCCACAAAGGTTCTTTGAACATTCTTTTGTTTTATATAATAATTTGAAATTTTACTATAACTATGGCTTTGCATAAAACATTTTTTTTATAAGCTTTTGTATCTATAGAATGTGTGTTTTGCAAAAATGTATTTCAAAGGGTAAAAAAATAAAATAAAAAAAATACGCACGGCTAGGTCGCACGTACTTGCTCTTATGTATCTGCCTAATTTCATTGGAAGGCTAGATCTTTGAAAGAAACAAGTAAAATTCTCGTAGAAAAAAAATGACGTAACTTAAAAAAGGGTCAAAACCACAACACATAACGGTTTTTATTAAAAATAGGGTACATCATCACACGCCTTATACGTATATAATAACGAATTTATGAAAAAAAGAATTTCGAAAATTGACGGATTTTGATAAAATACTGTTTTTTATTTTTAGTTTTTTTTATTTTTTTTTTGTTTTTTTTTTTATTTATTTTTTTTAAATTTTGGTACGCAGTTTTATATAGTTTATTAATATACATCTTACTGTAAAATTTAAAATAAAATGTATTAATCAGTTTTAAAAATATTGAATTTTCAAAAAAAAAGTCAAAAATTAAGAATAAATAGAAAAAAAATCATTCAACATATTAATTTGGCTATTTAGATCTTTTCAAGTATAAAACGTTCCTAGAAATTCAATGAGCAATTACCGAGAAAGTCCAAAGTTAAAAAGTAGCAAACATTTTGAAATCGAAACTTTTTTCTGGCCATAAGGAGGACGATGAAGTCGATGGTGATGTCAAATTTCATATTTAATTGTTATCTCAAAAAATGGATATATTCACAAACTCTAAACTTGCCTATCTAAAACTCTATACACATAAATTAAATTGATGTGTCTGTTTTTAATATCAAAATCAAGATGCATACGAAAATATATACGCGTTACTTGTAACAAAAACACATTTTTACTTGTGATTATAGGTACTATAATACAAGTTATGCATTCGAACATGACATTCCGATGATAGTGAAACATATGTGAGCTACTGGCAAAATTCTGTCCGTCTGTCTGCCTGTACGGATGTGTTATGGACTGTAGCTCAAAAATTAACGTTACTTGTCATATAACCGTTATGTAAAAGTTTATTTTTCTCGAAAACGGCACCAAGAATTTTAGTGAAAAAAATCAGTGTGTAGGTAAGCATTATATGTCGCTGAAAAAAATTGAATATGGTGGGTTAAAAACGGTAACGGATCTGATTACTATCAAAATTAATATTCAAGAAGAAGTAGGTAGCCTTAGTAATTTCACATTAATTTGTTTTCGAAAACTTTTTTTTTTGTATTTTTAATATATTTTTTTAATTTTTTTTTATGAAAACTCAATATTTTCAAAACGGGTAGGTGATTTTTTTTTTAATTTTAAATGAATTTTTTTTGTTTTTAAATGTATGTTATTTTTGTGCTTAAGCTTTGTATATACACTGCATATAGTACTATCATGGAGCATCATTTTTTAGTTCTGAATCAAGTCGCAATGAGGCGTGCTGAAATTGCCAATTGGTGTGAATATAGAATAAGTACATACAACAAAAGTTTATTAAATACTGGTAAAATATCGGTAAAGGTTCTCGTCTCCACTATTTAGAGTTAGTTCTGAATCAACCAGGAAGATGGCCAGACGAAAATTGACCACCATGAGAGTACTATAGAAAATGTATATACAATGGCTTAAGTTTGTATTCTTGAATAATTTTTTTTTATTTAAAAAAAAAATTGTTGAAAAAATCGTTTTATTTAAAAACTGCTCCTACGATTTTGAAAAAAAATTCACACTTTTTTACATTTCTTAAAGAAATAAAATGGCGTTTAAATTATTTCACTCAATACAATTTAACGTACTTTATTCGAACAATCAAAAATCAAAAAAATCGAATAAATGCTTTCATGTTCACTCTAAATTTTTTAAATTTTATTCTACAATGTGACCGCACATATGAGCAAGTACGTGCGATTCAGTCGTGCAATTTATTTAATTTTTTTTCAGTCTTTTTGTTCCGGCTAATCTCGAAACTGTCTACATTTTTGATTGGAATTTAACTGACAGATAGTTGATGTTCTAGGCCAACTAGGGAATAACTTAGGGCATTTTAATTACCCACTAGGTGGCGCTGGGGTCGTTTTTTTTCGAAAATTCTTATTAATAGACCGATTTTGACTGGACTTTTACAGCCAGATAGCTTAGGTTGTAAGGGGTAATTAAAGCTATTTTATGTAGGTATACATAATTTGTATCTTCATATCAACAATATAAAATTTAGTTTGAGTACTAACAGGATTACGTTGGCGGTGTTCAGTTACTGTTGCAACCGATATGTTTACCCGAGAATCGCCGGGTGGGTCAGCTAGTAGCAGTGGCGTATTGAGGGGGGGGGCTCAGGGGGCTCAAGCCCCCCCAAGCCTGTTATTATTTAGGTGAATTCACATAATGTACATGATTAACTGAAACTTTTTCGTAAATCTTAAAGATTTAGAGGAAGCTCGGATACTCGAGTTCCCCCCAAGCTCCGAAACGACTGTTTGTGTTTGTTTGAGTTATACCCCTAGCTCAAGTTGAGGATTGGGGTTAGTGATGGGCGCATTTGAATTATTTAATCGATTATAATCGATTCATGCAACATCTCGAGATATCTCGATTCTTCATCCAAATCATTCGAATGATTTTATCACAGAAATATAGAACCAGAACAGCGACCTGTACCCCTCTTGCCTGAAACAACCTCAAAATATTTTTTTCGTGTCCGTATACACCAATACATGATTGTCTGTACATTTTGTGCTGGATTTCGTGTAGCAGTACATGCCTCGGTACCTTTTATTTTACCATTTGACTATGGTAACTGGTGAATATTTCTATTGATAGCTATTTAGTTATCACCACAAGCAGTCACAAAAATGTGATTATCACATTTCAAAATGACTGTGAAGACAATATTTTTACGTTGTGACTATGAATTATCACAAATCACTTTAGCCGATTCCATCCCGTATTTGTTACAGGTAGTACTATACATGCAGAACACAAAACAGGTGGACAGATTAAGATAGGTAATCATAGTTAATTGTTTAATAAGAGAGGTTAACGTCAAAGGCTCTGAAAAATTAAAAAAAAATGGATTAGCAGCCATGAATATCCACAGAGAAATCCATATAGATCTTGAGGAAGTTGTTGAACAATTTGCCAACAAAAAAAATAGGAGAATAGACTTGATTTTCTCAACAAACAATAATTAAACATTATGTTTTTCATTATGTATTCAAACTTTAGTTTTCAAAACTTGCTTATATAACGAATGAACAAAGTTCATTATTATATTCTTTATTATTATTAAAATACCAATAAAAAAATTTTCACAAAAAGTTTAATTTTATGGATTAAGCAAGTTAAGGTTTCTTAGAGGGCAAACAAAAATGTTGGATTCAATTATTTTATTAACTTAAAAGGTCTACAAAAAAATTAAGAGGAACAAAATTTTTGAAAAATTTTACAGGTGAGCCCCCCCCCCAAAATCTTTTCTGGATACGCCACTGGCTAGTAGTACTTATAATTGGAAGTAAAAAGTGGTTGATAAAAAGCCTGGGACTTAACATTTTAAAACATCATCTTTTAAAAGAATTTAAACCCAAATTTGGCATCCCAAATAAAACAACACAAGGTTCCATTATCCCTGCTCCATCAGGTGGCACAAAACTTGGAGCTTCCGAACTGCACATTACTGAAGGGACACTCAATACATATGGTGCCGGGCCATGTTCGCGAGAAGTTTTGATCCACCACTTTGATATCCACTATTAGGTAGTGGAGCATGAATTTGTATAGATGTGCAATCTTTAACAACCTTGGGTAAAAGGATCAGGCAACCGATAATAATTTGGAAGAACAAATACACGGGCGGCTTCTAAAATCAACTATTGCTTGTCAAGGCTCTTCAAATAAAAAATCTTACCTTCAAAAATAAGCTACTGCTGTAAAAGTCCAAGGTCTTATATGATGTTTGGGATTTTAAAATAATTAATTTATTTATTAATTAAAAAAAATGTGTGTACTTTTTAAAATTTTGAATATATTTTACTCCTAAATCGCGATTATTCGTAACCTTTCGGTTGAGCGCAAAAATCCTAATGATCAACCTCAAACCAGAGGTCCTACTGTACAGTTTTGGGTTCATTATTTAAAAATAATGGTATTTGGATGGATATGACGATTGAACAATTACATACTTATAACAGACAAGAATATAAGTAGAGGAATACCTGGACGAGTTAAGACAAATAGTTTACTAATAAAGTGGACGCTCGAATTACTTTCCTACAAAATATTGTTCATGAGATGAAGAGGTTTACCAACGTAACATCCACGTTATCTGAAGAGCATTTGGAAATAAAGTCTAAATGGGTGAGCTGATGTACAAAGTTTTTGCGATTGGTTTTCAAAACATCCACCTCTCCCCAAGCTGAAATAATCATCAGAGTTAGTTTTGGAATTGTGGGAAGGTTAAAAGTCAATTGTTATAAGGCTCGAGAATTTGGGATGGAAGGAGTTTCTAGAATCATTGGTAGCACCTTTGCCGACGTGTCATTTAAAAATAAATTGCACGACTGGACGTACTTGCTCTTATGTGCGGTCACAACTTCGAATAACATTTGAAAAATATTAAGGGAACTTCAAAGTTTTTTTTTCGATTTTCTGACATTTGATTGTTTGAAAAAAGTACGTAAAATAGTTTTCAGTGGACAAATTTAAACGCAGTTTTATTTCTTTAAAACATTTGAAAAAGTGTGATTTTTTTTCAAAATCGTAGGAGCGGTTTTGAAATAAAACGATTTTATTTTAATAAATTTGTTAAAAAATTTAAAAAAAAATAATTTAAGAATGCAAACTTAAGCAAAAAACATAATCTACATTTAAAAACAAAATTAAAAAAAAAATATATCTACCCGTTTTCAAAATATTGATTTTTGAAAAAAAAAAATATTAATAATACAAACAAAAAGTTTTCGAAAATATTTTAAAATAAAATTACTTAGGCTATCAACATTTTCCTGAAAAAAAATTTTGATTGTAGTCGGATGACCAGTTCTCGAGAAAGTCGAAGAAAAAAAACGGTTCTATGGGAGGTACCAATTTTTGCCCACCATCTTGAATTTTTTTTTACCAAAACATAACCTACACTTACAATAGTACTCTGAATTTTTTTTTCTTAAACAATCTTGGAGCCGTTTTCCAGAAAAATAAGCTTTTACTTGACGTTATATGACAGGTACCGTTAATATTTGAGCTAAAAAATTGTCAAAATAACTTGTTCCAAATTTGAAGACGATTGGCCAAACCGTTTAGGCTTTTGTTCAATATATGTACATCCGTACAGACGTACAGACAGACAAACAGACAGAATTTTACCAGTAACTCAAATATGTTTCTCTATCATCGTAATGTCATGTCTGATTGTAAAATCTTTTTTTTTTACGAATGCATAACTTGTCCCTATAAATCGCAAGTAAAAAGAGACAAAATCCTAACACAAATCCTCTTGCGATGTCAATTTTAAATTGATAATTGACATTTTTCAGTTATTTTACTAGAACGGTGTTGTTCTTGTCAATTGTCAACATATTAAAAATAAAAACTGTTGTGAATGCAAAATTAATTTGCAGAAAAATCGTTTGGCTCCTAATTTGTAGACAAATATGTGTCAATTAATTTGTAGATATCTGGCAATCGTGTACTCGCAAGTTGACAACCATGTACACACCAAATTATTTGGCAGAAAAATGTGTTCATCAATCATTTTTGGTGCTTTTTGCATTTAAAAAAAATGTAAATTCGTGAACATTTATTTTCACATTTTTAGATATGGATGAATACATTGAAAATGAAAATACTGAAACATTTCAGCCCATTGTGAATATGTGAAGTAAAGCTAAAAGGTGATCAAATTGCCTACAAATCCATTCGCAAAAAATTGCGATACAATTCTGGTTCCTTTGTTCGCAATTAGACCATCAATTTTGCGTAAAATCCGTCCTGCAACGGACCACCCCATCCTTCGTCCATACCCTATGACACATCTTTTTTGGCTGTTTGGCTGTTGCATCATCGCTGCTTTCTAATATATAAGCAGTCAAAATAGTTGCAATTGCTACGTTTTTGTCCATTTATCTTATTTTTTATATTTCACTTTTATTCAATGCAGCTTAAAACTTTTCTGAAGGTTGCAATGTGACAATGAGCTGAAAATGAATTTACAGATTCAAAATTAAATTTGGTGTGTACACGGTTGGCAGAAAATCTACAAACGTTTGAAAATCTATTGCCAGCTATTTGGCCAAACTAGATTGTCGACATTGTCAGCCAAATATTTGTCAACAGATTTGCAGACATTTGTAGATTTTCGGCAAACCGTGCACACACAAATTTAATTTTCAACTCATTGTCAACTCATTTTCAGACATTGTCAGACGTTTGCTGATCTGACAATGATTGTAAGACCTGGCAATCGTGTACACGTAGCTTTAGAGCTGTTGGTGATGAAAAAGATCCATTCACTATTTTGAACAGCAAGAGATGGGATATTTATTAGTTTTACTCTTTGAATGTATGGAGGTAATATAATTCTTTCAGACTAAGGAAGAAAACGAAGAGAAAATCTTAAAAATCTTCGTTAGATGCTTTCTATTCTATTAATGTGAATAGAGTAGTATGGCGCCCATACAACGCAACCGTATTCAAGGATTGGCCTTACAAATGAAACATAGAGTTTTGACAACACATGGATCACGAAACTCCCGAGAAAATCTTTTGACGAACCCAAGTGTTTTGTTTGCTTTTTACTTGGGATTATAGGGACTATAAGGCAAGTTTAGAATTCGTGAATATAAAAAAATTTGAGAAGAAAATTAAACATGACATTACGATCGTTGAGAAGCCTAAAAAAGTCATTGGCAAAAAATGTCCGTCTGTCTGTCTGTCTGTCTCTCTGTCTGTCTGTCTGTCCGGGTGTATAGCGAGCTGCAGCCTAAACGGGTTAAGCGATTGCCTTCAAATTTGGTATGTGTTTATCTTTTAGCATTCCTCAGAGGGGAAATTTAAATTTTATTTTTAGGGCTAAAAATAACGGTACTTGCCATACGACCGTTTAGAAAACCTTATTTTTCTCGAAAACGGCTCCAACGATTTTGATGATTTTTTATTTGAATTTTAAATTTTGTAGTCACATGTATATAAATAAACTCTAAAATCTGCATACCAAAATAAAAAAAAAAATTTCAAAAAACTAAAAATAAAAAACAGGATTTTATCAAAATCCGTCCTACAATTTTCGAAATACTTTTTTTATAAATTCTCTGTTATTTAAGACGTGTGATGGCGTTCTTCATTTTTACTAAAAACCGTTAAGTTTTGTGGTTTTTATAGTTTTTATAAGTTCAAAATGTGTTATATTCAACGTACATTTTTTTTTGTTTTTGTCAAAGATCTTGCCGTCCTGTAATTAGGCACATAAGAGCAAGTACGTGCGACCCAGTCGTGCCCATTTTCTTATAATGTAGTTATTGTAATCAAAAAAAGATAGTTTTGGGTCTAACAGGATTCCAAGATTGGACAACCTAGATAATTTACACAAGTTAGACGAATTGAACACATAGTTATAAATAAGAAAATTACGTTTGCATGTGAAACACATTGTCTTACACTTATCAATATTGAAAAACAAACGATTATTAATGCACCAATCCCAAAATTTATTTAAATCGTGCCAGCCTGGGCTGTTGTCAATTGCTCAAAATATTTTTACGTCATCGGCATAAAATAATGTCATTGAATGTTTAAAAACAGAAGGGAGATCATTTATAAACAAAAATTAATAACAGAGGTCCAAGATGACTCCCCTGAGGGACACCATAATTAACATTAAATTGATGTGAGCAGTTATTCTTAAATACAACGCTATAGTACCTATCCTTAAGGTATGAAGCAATCCATAAGACAAAGCCGTCGTTAAGTCCAATTTTTTTATTTGTGTAAAAATATTTCAATATACTCAATTTGTCAAAAGCTTTACTGAAGTCTGTAAAGATGCAATCTACATGCAAGTGTTTTTCAAAAGCATCTATATAAAATGTGGAAAATTGCAATAAACTAGTGACTGTTGATTTCCTTTTTACAAAACCATGTTGATTTTCACATAACAGAAGAACAATTAAAAGATAGAACGTCACACACCAACGATTCAAACAATTTAGGAATAGCGTATAATTTCGCTATAGGACGATAGTTTATAATTAATTTTTTTGGACCTTCTTATGGATTGAATAAATAGAAAGCTGCGTCTTTACAAGGTACTTACTGCTAACGGACCCAAAGAAAAGGAAGCAGGTTTTGAATGTTTAACATTTTTAATTAGGTATACAAGGTGGCACAAAAGGCCAATTTATTATTCCTCCTTCTTTAGGTGTTTAGCAATGCCTCGTTGATGTGTATTTTGTACCTGTTTACTTCATAAATGTCAAAGTGAAGTTGACGTTTACTTCCATTTCAAAAATAATAGTATCTTCCGCTAGGGTGACAACTTGTGCGTCATCTTGTACATGGAACACACCTTATAGATTGTCAATATATTGCAGATGATAGTACCGCCAATAATTCGAAATATTTTTCAAAAATAAAAATTGTTACAAGTACGTATGTACATATATGTATGTACTTTAAATAAATAATTAATTCTCAAGGTGTCATTTACTTTAATGATTGCAATAAGATTTCTACGGTTTAGAGCCAACCCAAATATCTACACGACCTCTCGGTGGCTAAAGCGTTTAAGAAGGTCAACTAACAATCTTAAAAAAAAAGATAAATATTAGGCAACCCATTCAAAACAAAGATTAAAAAATTAACTCAAGACAACAAATTCACTGTACTTCGGGTAAATTGCTCAGTAAAAAACATTATTTTCGAAAAGAATTTGACAAGGGTCTTATAAATTCGACAAAAGAACGTCACTCATGTCTTTTCCGAATATACACAGTTTATAACTCCTATTGCAACTACGAATATCGAAATAGTTTTCACGAAACATTTAAATGCAACACCTTTTCACTCAACCGTAAACAAAAAAAAAGTAAACATACCTTGACTAACAAACGAAGGTGTTCGGATAATTCACGACAATACGATTTTTTCAGAATCTTTGTGTTTAAATAAATATAACGAAGTTTTGATTTCAAAATATAAAACAATTAATTTCTTTTTTATTTTTGAAATAAACGTTTCGTTTTCGCAATACAATTTTTTTAAAACGAAAACAAGCACGAAAGTGCGAATATTATTTGTTACACAATTTTTAAACCGAAAAGCAGGTAATTCACTTGAGATCAATTCACATACTGATTACTGGTAACCGGTAGGTTGCCACTATGAAGCATGAAAAGTCCAGATGCAGACCAAACTCTTCGCCAAAGCTACATAAGTAGCAACAATTGAGAATTGAGAGTTTAACATAGCTAGGCTCATAAGACTCATAAGATTTTAAGTTGGCTTGTAATAAGGTATACAGTGTGGCTGACTCCATGTCCTATGTTGACTGCATTTTGTGTTAGTGACACATAAACTTAAGTTTTGTGGTAGATGTTTGTTATATTGATTAAAAAACCGTTGAAAGTTCGTTAACTTTTGCGCCTCTAATTGGAGGGTGTACGAGTTAAAAGCTATAGAGAAGTTGAAGAAGAATGGTCAAAACGCGGAAACTAACTGAAGAGAGCTTTTGAGAAAAGACGATTTATATGTAGACCACATTGTAAACAACTATTACATGACTTCGCAAACGTGGTTACCATGTGGTGAGTCAAAACCATCAATCAACGTATCTTAGCGAATGTAGAGTTACTGGGGCTGACTATGTAAATATAAGATAAGACTGAATTGTATTATGACCAGAATAGTACTTATTAGTTCTTGTTTTTTACTTAAAGCTTAAGCTTACCATAAACTAAGCAAGAATTTACAACTTTTTTTCAGGTGAATATTTACCTTTAGCATTATAAATTATATTATAATTATAAAGTTTAGGTTTAATTTGTATATAATAGTGTATAGGTTAAATATTAAAGTCAATTTTTTTCATTTCATTTTCATTTATTATCTTCTTAAGAATTTAACATTATACTTCAAGATTAATCTTATAGTTAAGTATTAAAGTAATATTACAGTAGTTGTTCATCACAGTAAGTGATATATGAAAAGGTGAATTAATGAAGACAAATGTATACTTAAAACCGAATTTTGTTTGACTCAGCCCAAGAGACAACTAACATTAACTCTAGCAATGCAATCTTCGAGCAAACCAGGTTTACAGGGCAGATATAAAGTAACATCATCTGCGTAGATATGTACATTACTATTGGAAATTACATCGGTTTAATCATTTATGTAAGCGCAAAATAGTAGCGGTCCCAAAACAGATCCTTGGGGAACACCTTTGTTGACAAGAAATGGACTAGATACACCATTATCGGTTTCCACCGCTAGTAACCGATTTTTAAAATAGTTTGAAACAAGTTCAAGGGCTGAACGCGAAAATTGAAATACAGATTTAAGCTTTTCCAAAAGTAATAAATGATCAATACTATTAAAAGCTTTAGAGAAGTCAAGCATTACCATGACACAGATGTCGTCATTTTCCATAGCTGCTCTTAAATCTGAGATGACTTTGATAACTGCTGCTTCACAGCTATGCTTTTTCCTAAATCCTGATTGCCATACTGACAACTTATTGTGCATGTCCCAATCTTCTTGAATCTGCTATGCCAGTATATTTTCGAAAGCTTTGGAAAAGAACAATAGCAAACTGATCAGCCTAAATTCAGATGGGCTGGTTGGCTTTGAGTTTTTGGGGACAGGGACTACTTTGGCATTCTTGCATTTTTTCAGGGAATTGGCGGCTGAAAATACATAGTAGTTTAAAATGTGCACCAGTAAAGGCAGAAGAACTGGAAGAATTAATTTAACAAACTTAGGAGCAATTTCATCTGGATCAATCGTATTAGATTTGACCGAGCGAATTGCCATCACAATATCAAGTTCGTTAACACACCGAATCTCAAAACAGTCGTCAGAGTAACTTACATCAAAATTGAACGAAAAAGCGGGACACGTGTTAGGTACAAAGACCGTGGCCATTTCAGCGGGATCAAAGGAGCATTTAGGTCTATCATTTTCAATGACACTACATTTTTCAGATTTTTCCAGAAAATGTTCGGATTAAGCTGGGGATCAAGTCGTTGCACGACTGGATCGCATACTTGCTCATATGTGCGGTCACATTGTAGAATAAAATTAAAAAAATTAAGTTAACATGAAAGCATTTATTCGATTTTTGTGTCTTTTGATTGTTCGAATAAAGTACGTTAAATTGTATTAATTTTTTTTTAAATAAATTTATTAGCGCGACAGCTCCTTAAGGAGCCAAGGCCTAGTGACTTATACTCTCAACCATTCCTGTGTGTGTGTTTTAAATCTGCAAGAATTGGAAATTGTATTGAGTGAAATAATTTAAACGCCATTTTATTTCTGTACGAAATGTTAAGAAGTGTGATTTTTTTTTCAAAATCGTAGGAAGGTTTTTAAATAGAACAGTTTATTTTTAACAAGTTTTTCAAAAAAATTAAAAAAATAACTTAAGAATACAAATTTAGGCACAAAATTAACGTACATTTAAAAACAAAATTTTAAAAAAAATGCACTTACCCGTTTTCAAAATATTGATTTAAAAAAGAAATTGTTTCATTATTAAAAAATACAAAAAAAAAAGTTTTCGAAATTACTTAGGCTATCTACATCTCCTTGAATAGCAATTTTGATAATAATCGGATGACCAGTTTTCGAGAAAGTCGAAGAAAAAATTTTTTTCACCAAAATATACTGCTTACCTACAGTAATACACTGATTTTTTTTTTCATTCTTGGAGCTGTTTTGGAGAAAAATAAGCTTTTCCATAACGGTTATATGACAGGTACCGTTAATTTTTGAGCTAAAAAAAATTCAAAAACTCCTCTGTGGAGTGTCAAACCAACTTTAATATCTAAGTTTGAAGACGATTGGCTCAAGGGTTTAGGGTACAGTCCAAAATACATCCGTAGAGACAGACAGACAGACCGACAGAATTTTGCCAGTAACTCTTTCATCGTAATGTCATGTTTGATTGGTATCTCAATATTTTTAATCTGCACGAATGCATAACGCATGCATAATTTTTTTAAGGTTGTTTGTTTAAATCTTAGCATACCTTCGGGTGTGGTGGCCAGAATATCGAAGCCAATTGGAAATGTGTTCATTAAAATCACTCGTAATAACGATTTCCAGTGAGGATAATAAGCAATAACTTTTTATACAGAGTCTGACAACGTATCAAATTCATTGCAACACTCTGTAATCATAAAAAATATCTTCAGTTCCAGTTCAATGCTAAAAATCTTTAATCTAAAATAAAGTACCAAACAAATATGTTTGGAACACAAATCTACTCTCAATTTCAATGGATTAATAATGTTTTCGTATTTTCTTAGTTTTAACTTCCATAATATTGCTTATATGCTCCGACATTAATCAACATGCCTGCGGCTTGAACCATCAACCACCTGTAAATCCCAAACTCACAAACCATTTTTACAATTTTTAAACCAAAAGACAAGGTCAATATAATCCACTAACGTACATAAATTGACTTACCTTCATTAAAAAAATATTGTTGAAGATTGAACCAGTAACCTAAAGAAGACGAAGTTAGCTAAGCTTTGTTTATGTTATGGTGGCGCAGCACTAGGCGGCAAGTGCATCGTAATGTGAGATAAGTGCAATAATCCAATCGTTTTCCTCTTTTTTATGTTGAAAGGAAAAAGCTTTTTTCAATTGTAATTTTGTTTGGACAGCTTCGGCCGATTGAGGAATGCAGCTTCACATGGGACAATGATTGTCTTGGCCTCTGCATTGTCCCATGTAAGCCCCGCTTAAGTCAACTAAAATATCTATAATAATTATTACATACATAGTTACCTTTTTACTTGTGATTTATAGGAACTATAAGGCAAGTTATGCATTCGTAAAATAAATAAAAAATTCTAACAATCAGACATGGCATTACGATGAAAGAGAAACATATTTGATTTACTGGCAAAATTCTGTTTGTCTGTCTGTCTGTCCGTCTGTACGGATGTATATTGAACTACAGACTAAACGGTTTGGCCAATCGTCTTCAAATTTGAAACATAAGGTTATTTTGACATTTTACAGAGGACTTTTTTTTAAATTTTTTTAGCTAAAATATTAACGGTACCTGTTATATATAACCAGTAAAAGCTTATTTTTCTCTGAATCGGTTTCAAGAATTTTTATGAAAAAAAAAATCTGTGCACTATTGTAGGTGTAGGTTAAGTTTTGGTGAAAAAAAAATTCAAGATGGTGGGCTACAAACGGTACCTCCCATAGAAACGTTTTTTTTCTGGGACTTCTCGAAAACTGGTCATCCGATTTCAATCAAAATTGATATTCAGGAAGATATTGGTAGCCTAATTAGTTTTATTTTAAAATATTTTCGATTTTTTTTTCAAAAAATCCATATTTTGAAAACGGGTGGGTAGATGGATTTTTTTTTAATTTTGTTTTTAAATGTAGATTATTATTTTCTTAAGTTTGCGTTTTTAATTATTTTTTTTTTATTTTTTGAAAAAGTTATTAAAATAAAATCACATTTTTTAAAGGAATAAAATGGCGTTAATTTTTTTCCGCTGAAAACTATCTTACATACTTTTTTCAAACAATCAAAAGTCAGAAAAATCGAATAAAAAAAATATTTTTCAAAATTTATTCGAAGCTGTGACCGCACATAAGAGCAAGTACATATATACGTGCGATCCAGTAGTGCATTTTTTTTTTTGCAAAGTGTCTTCAACTGTGATTCTTAAAACTGATGTGATACTTGGTATATTGGAGGTAACAGTCAAAATGATGGCTTTTTGAAAGTTTGTAACCTTTTCTTTATAATTAGTTTTGAAGGCAGTACCTATTGTCTGCCTATTGAATCAGAAAGGTCTGCATTACCGAACGCAAGGATTCTTTTGAGCCGTGACTATAAAAAAAGAACTACATGAATACGTGTTGTGTATATATACAGTGTACGTGAGTGAAGTTAATCACTTATATGTGTAGTAGTAATTTCCAACTCTTGCTGTCATTTTGGCAAGGCGGTAAATAAAATAAATTGCACGACTGGATCGCACGTACTTGTTCATATGTACGGTCACATCGTCGAATGAAATTTAAATAAAATGCACGACTGGGTCGCACGAACTTATGCTAGATAATTGCTTAGTGGCTGCATATATATGTATGTATATTTGTATTATTAAAATAAAAAAAAAATCGAAAATTCTTTAATTTTTTTAATTAGTTTAAAAGTTTTCTCGGAAAAACTAAGTATGTAATAAAATTTGAAAACTAAATGTCTATCGGGGAAAAAAATCACTCGACCAGTGTTTTTTGAAAAAATGGTTTTTTTTTGAAAAACTTCGAAAAATATTTTAATTTTTTTTAGTATGTCATTATAAGAAAATTTGGAGTTTTCATCTGGAAAAATTATTAAAAAAAAATCAATCAACCCGATTTCAAAATATTTCGAAAATCAATTTTTATTTATAGAATATTTAAAAAAATGAAAAAAAAAAGTTTTGAAAATTTTTAAATGCAATATTAATTGAATTATAAATGACTTCCTGTGTGCAAAATTTTATTGAAATGGGGATAATGGTTCACGATAAAACCACATTTGAAAAAACCGGTTCTATGACATAAATTCATTCTTACTGAAATATGTATTGTTACATCCTGAAAGTTTTATCAAAATATTTAGAGCTGTTTTCGAGAAAATCAAACTTTTTGTTAAAGATTGTATGGCAGGTACCGTTGTTTTTCGATCTAATAAAAACTAAATATTAAGTTTGAAACAAATCGGCCCATCCGTTTAGGCTGTAGAGGTGCGAACAGACAGACAGACAGACGGACAGAATTTCCGGATCCATTTTTTTGACTTTTTTATCATCGTAATGTCATGTTTGATTGTTAGAATTTTTTTGTTTGCACAAATCCATAACTTGCATTATAGTACCTATAATCGCAAGTAAAAAAGAAGAGGTTTAGCTGTTGCACTTGTTTAAAGTTTTCAGATTTTTCTAACAGGTAAATTTTATTAATAAAACAAATCTAAATCTATTTTACAGTAACTATTTATTTCCATTATATGCATTATAACATTATAGTTGGCGCCCCACGAGAGTTTTTAGTCTTGTGCACTCCACTCCAGCGTTACTTGTGTGTATGTGCTAAGTCACACTAGCTGTGTTCGTCTACTCCCTAAAACAGACTAGGGGTATTCATATTCATGCAATGAGATAAATTTCTACACCGTAGAAAATCCTATCCTTTCGCAAGCATTTGCATGAACGCACCTTAGAAACAAATTGCGTAAATGTGGAAACAGTCATTTAACATCAGAGTTGAGTTTGAAGTACACTTACTAACAAAAATGTACGCACACTAGTAGATCTTATTATTTAGTTATTGTTTTTTGTTAAGAGAATATAAAATTCAAAGAAAACAATTATTTTTCGTTTTATTATAGCTGAAAATATGAATATAAAAACAAACCTCTTAAAAAAATAGAAAAAAACTAGCCAGCATCTATAGATGTAATAAAAAAGGATTACAAAAGTGTACGTGCAAAAGAATGATGTACGTAGACTTTTGTTAACAAGTGTATTTTTATCACCTCAGCTGCCCAAAAGACAGACAATAAAAAAAAGAAATTCTTCAGTTTTACAAGGTTAATTTTTTTCACTTTATCCGGCAAAATCATGAGATAAATTTATAAAGTTCGCATAAATAAATTTCCATACAAATTTTGACAGTTCATTTACGAGAAGATAAATTCACGTGGTTTTTACGCTTTATCAGGGTTTTACGCGATTGCATGAATACCCCTATTATTTTGAACAATTTTACACAAATATGTTGTTCGTTTACACACATTTTCGAGAGTTTTCGTTAGAAGAGAGAGACTGTGGGAGAGCAAAACATTTCTCCTTAATTCCCTATTTTAAACCAAAATATTTCTTGGGGGAGAAATGTTCTGTCAAACTTAGAAGTACATTTGAAATTTGACGTTTTGTGAAGTCTTCGTATTTGAAGAATTTTAAATTATTTTTTTTTAAGTTAAATCCAGAGTAAATAATAAAATTACCTTATAATGGCCTAATAAAATAGTTTCCATCACAATTTTTATTTCATCTGCACTTAATTGATCCATTTCTTTTAGTTAAATTTGAATTTTTTTGACGTTTAAAAAGAGTATGATTAGAGCTCTCCGATTTAATTAAGAAACACACTTGAGCTGTCATATGGTACATTTTACACCTTAAATACAAAAATTAATGTCATTTTCTTAAAAAAAAATTAATATTTTACTCGGTGCTCGGTCATTTTATTTTGAGCTCATAAAGCGCGCTACGAGTAAGCTCCGATTGAAAAAGAAACACAAGCTCTGAGCGCTCCGATGTGTAGTTAAAGTAATCTTATGCTCGTCTCAAAAAAAAAGGCAGCCCGGGAGAAAAACATTGTATGTGAAATGGAAAGAAATAGAGAGTGAGGTCCGCACCAGGCTCGGAAGTTCTTTCAATCCGTCAGAATCATACCGCAATATACACCACGCTGCACATACTATAAGGACGGAGAGGGAAAACTGATCACCGATCCTGAAGGCATTCTGGAGCGATGGGAAGTGTACTTTAATGAATTGTTGAACGGTCAGCTCACGAAAGAAAAAACATGCGATTAATCGGCTCACAAATAACAATGCCTCTCTGAACTGATCAAACATGAAGGGCCAACACTACATCAAGCAATTCATGAAATCATAGTTCACATATGGGAACACGAAGAAATGCCAGAAGACTGGCGAAAAGGCATCATATTATGTCCCATGCATAAGAAGGGAGATATCACAAAGAGCAGCAGTTATAGTTATACCCCTATAACTGCTGCTCTTTGTGAGTACATCCTAATAAAATATTCTCCTCTATCCTGCAAGAACGGATAGCCCAATAAACTAAAACCATAACCGGCAAATATCAATGTGGTTTCATACCAGGTATAACAACAATTGATCAGATCTTTACCCTTAGGCTGATGATGGAAAAAAGTCAGGAATTTAATATTACACATACCATCTTTTTTTTAAAGCCGCCTGCGATAGTAAAGCCGGGGTAGAACTGTATAAGGCCATGAGAGAATTCGGCATTCCAAATAACTTTGACTTTGACCAACCTTTTAAGCCCAGTAAAAGTAGCCGATTTGCTGTTCAACCTGGCGTTGGAGAAAGCAAACCGTGACTCTGGTACGTCAAAAAGAGGAACTATCGTCACCAAGTCCAGCCAGATATTGGCTAACGCAGATAACATCGACATCATTAGAAGCCAACAAGCTGTACAAGACTCCTTTACGAAGATCGAGAAGACAGCACAAAACCTGGGGCTACAGATCAATGAAGGGAAGACTAAGTACATGGTGGCTGGCTAAATCTGCGAAGTGTCGGTCCAAATATCAGCGTAGTGTAGCATGAATTTGAAGTAGTGCAGTCCTTTAACTACCTTGGGTCAAAAGTAGCAGCCTATAATAATATGGAGGAACAAATACGCGCGGGCGGCTGCTAAGATCCAACAGATTCTACCATAGTCTGCCAAGGCTCTTTAAATCCAGAAACCTTACCATAAAAACCAAGCTGCTGCTGTACAAGACCAGTAATCACATACGGATCCGGGACTTGGGTGCTTACAAAAAGGCACTCTGATCTCTTATCCGCGTTCGAGAGGAAAGTCTAAAGGAGAATTGCTTGCACCGATTGCGAGGGAGGACGATTCCGGAGAAAATACAATCATGAATTCTATGAAATCTACCTCGAAGCGGATGTTCTGGAAAAAATAAAGCTCGGTAGACTCCGGTTGGCTGGGCACCTAGTTCACATGAGCGAAGAGGAACCAGCTCGGAAAGACTTTTGCAGTTCTTTTCATGTTAGAAAACAACGTGGCAGACCTTGCTTGCGTTGGAAGGAAGGCGTAGATCAGGATCAGATCAGGGGCGCAATTGGATGGTGTCGGCCATCAATTGGGATGTATGGAAGAACTTGTTCAAGGAGGATCGGACCGGATCCCGGTTGTTGCACCGATGATAATGATGATGATGCTCGTCCATTTTCACTTCAATAATTTTATTTTAATTTTTGATTATTTACTTTTGACAGCCCCACACCGACATTAGGGTATAGGGTGTGTAAATGCTTTGCGGGAAGGTGTTTCGATGGTGTCTGCTGTCGTGTAGAAAAGATAATAGCACTCGAAATTTAAACTTGTTCACTCTTCACTTTTTTTAGAGCCCGACTCAGCTAGTGTCAAAACCGAACGAAATGTATATTTCCGTTCTGTCAAATACATCAGATGACCACAATGGCTTAAACGCTTTAAGCTTCGGTTTTGCCTGACGTTTACAAGTTCAAAGATAGGAAATCAATACAATAAATAAAATCAATACGTGACTCAAAGCTCAAAGCAGAAACTGGTTGAAAGCGTACATACTGTGAAGTTTTGGCCTGGGGCTCGACAAATTAAACTCAATCAAAATTCCAAAATTATATAACAAATCTCTTTATTTTATGAAACACAACACAACTTTTTATTTAATCTCAATTCAATCACTTTTTACTAACGCTTGCAGTTGTTAACAATTCCACTTTTGAAAATAATCTAAACTCTCAATGCCATCTATTCTTGTATTTATAAGCATTAACAATTTTCTGGAAGCTTACGTCTGGTTCTGGCACAATCTAAGCTTTCGAGTTCGAATTAGTACTCAGTCAAAACATATTCCAAATATGTAACATACTTTTAGGAGCATGGTTGTTGTACACAATAAATGTTGGTTGTTGTACACAATGAATCCCACAGATGTCGTTAATTTACAAACAATATGTATCCTCCGAATATCTAACATTTTGTTGCCACATCACAATACATTACGTACGAAAACAATAGTTGGGTATACAAATCACATGTATTTGCACTGTTTCGTAAGGCAACGTATACGTTCCAATTGTTCAATAATGGTGGGGTCTTTAGCCTTTTACGTTGTCGAAAAGGTTGACACAAAGAAATACGTTGTTGAGTATATCCCTAAGTGAGGCCCCTTACAATGAAGAACTTTTTCTACACTCACTTATCGCTTTACCTAATCATTGTTCATACCTATTTCAGCAGTAGGTTAATTTGCGCAAATTCTAGCACACCAGAAATGTGAAGCTTTATAAACAAAACAAGCTCCATATATAAATAAATAATTAATTCTAGTAATTTAATTTGCATTCACCGGTTGAACGTCCTATTAAGACGTTTCTTTTTCGGAAAATCGCCGAAAATTTCATCCTTTGTTTTCATACCTATATACCAATATTAAACCGTTAACCCATTGAAGTCGTTTGCAATGAATTTAAAGCGGTTTAATTGTTATTCAGGTGGCGTGCCTTCATTATACCACCCATTTGAAGCCGAATATACGCTTTAAGTGGAGAAGACTTCCACATTTACATGACAATAAAGTCGAGATGACTTAACTCTCTTGGCTTTAAAAGGCCAGGGGGTCATTGTGTTCTTTACAAGAAATATTATATATATATATATATTTTTTTTAAGGGCAAAGTTCCTTCCGAATATTTATTTTCTTTGCCATTAGGATCTTTCCCTGAAAATTATTACAGTAAATGTAGGTACACACGACTAACGAAGCGCCGCGTCGGTCGGGCTTATATACATACACTGCTAGACTTAATAAAATAGTCGATTAAATTCAAGCTCCAAGCTTCTTTAGCCGAAGCTCGTCCATTAAAATCGGGTCCTTAGGCTAAAGGCCCAACCATAATACGCGAAAGAAATAGGAAGCTAGAGTCAAAAGCTAGAGTCACCACTTTTTCTAAAGCATTAGATTTGTTCGATTTCTGCACTGGGGTGTACTGTTGTACTCTGAATTCGCACTGAGGTGTTTTATGTGAAACTTTTTTCGCCCCAGTGCCCAGTTGGCTTTCGATGTGTTCGATAATCGATATGAACTCCACGCACTGAGTGTGGGAGTGCTATCTTATGCGCCTCAGGTTATTTCTTGGGGTGAGAAATCAGAGCTACCATAATTAAAATCAGCTGTGAGCAGAATTACATTACAGAGAGGAAAGAATTTTCTGGTGTGCTATATCTAGTAAATAAAAGATTTCTTAAATAATTTTGTAATAAGATAGCTTACGTTAGGTGGCAAGCTCGACTCTTGCTAGCTGCCTCCTGTTTCGAACTTGAAGTCGGTCGAGGTCCTCTTCCACTTGTGTGCGCCATTTGATTCTCGGTCTTCCTCTACTGCGCCGTCCCTCTGGGGTATGGAATCGAACATTTTTCCGGCCGAAGCATTGATGTCCATCCGCTCTATACGACTCAACCGTCTGAGACGTATAACTTTTACTCTTTTGGCTAGGTATCTGTGTCGCTGTACAGACGGTAAAGTTCTTCGTTGTGTTTTCTTCTCCATTCTTAGTTAATGCATATGCATTCGGGGCCAAAAATCACCAGTAGAATCTTTCTCTCAAAGCAACCTAAAGCGTCCTCATTCATTTTTGACAACGTCCATGCGTCTGCACCATAGAGAAGGGTTGGGATGATGAGGGTCTTGTAAAGGGACACTTTAGTTGCCCGAGAGAGGACTTTATTACTTAATTGCCTTCTTAGCCCGAAGAAGCAGTGATTGGCAAGAGTTATTCTTCGTTTTGATCTCAGCGCTGGTGTTGTTGTTTGAGTTAATAGCGGAGCCCAGGTAGACCAAGTTCCTAACTACCTCAGAATTATAGCTGTATATCATGATGTTTTGTGCAAGACTACGATGTTTGACTATTAAACCCATCTTCGCTGATTCCGCCTCAATACTCACAAAAGCGCTACTGACATCACGCTCTGTTCTTCCGATTATGTCAATATCGTCGGCGTATGCGAGTATTTGGACGAACTTTTGCAAGATCAAGACACTGGTGTTGGCGTGAGAGTTCTGCATTATTCTTTCAAGTATAATGGTTGTGCTGTCGGAATAACTTCCTGGTCATGGCAAAACAAATGTTGCGAAGCAATCACAACAATCGGATTCACCGATGACGAACCCTGTAATTTTGTAATTATTAAGTTATTTAATATGTGTTTATAGACGAAATGTTGCTTCCTTGGTAATTTTATGGATTTCTATTTATTGGCCTTTACTTAAAAAATAAATTGCACGACTGGATCGCACGTACTTGCTCTTATGTGCGGTCACTGCGTCGAATAAAATTTGATAAATATTAGAAGAACTTCTAAGTTTTATTCGATTTATGTGACTTTTGATTGTTCGAAGAAATTACGTAAGAGAGTTTTCAGCGGAAAAATTTAAACGCCATTTTATTTCTATAAAAAATGTGGAACATTTTGTGAGGTAGATGTAACAATAATTTACTCTTTGAAATAAAATTTATTAAAAAAGGTAGCTTAATTATGTTTGGTGGATCGATAAACTCATGTTGGGGGTATTCATGGATGGAATCGTTCGCCCATTTTTTTTTTCAAAAAAATGTTTTTTTTGAAAAACTTTTCGAAAACATATTAAAATTTTTTTTGAGTATGTCAATTTAAAGAAATCTATAGTTTATACTAGGAGAAAAATTAAAAAAAAATATAAATTCGTTTTCAAAATATTCAAAAAAACAAAATATTTTTTTTTAAATTATTAAAAATAAAAAAATTTTTTTTTGAAAATTTCAATAAGCAATATTATTTAAATCATAAAACACTATATATTTTTAAAATCCGACAATTAGTTAACGAGAAAGTCTGGTTTTAAAAAACCGGTGATATGGTAGGTACCGTTATAAAACCTTTTCTGAAAAATCCATTAAAACTTAAAGATAGCTTTCGCATAGAAAACACCATTCAGAAAGTTTTATGAAAATCGTAGGAGCCGTTTTCGAGAAAAATAAGTTTTTCATTAAAAGTTATATGGCAGGTACCGTTAGTTTTAGAGCTAGAATGCCAATTCGAAAAAACTCTCGAGTAGAGTACTCTAAAAATGCTATACACCAAGTTTGAATTAAATCGGCCCAACAGTTTAGGCTGTAGGAATCAATACGGACAGACAGACAGACAGACGGACGAAATTTCCGGATCCACTTGTTTTGACTTCTCTATCATCGTATTGTCATGTTTGACTGTTAGATTTTTTTTTTACGAATGCATAACTTGCCTTATAGTCCCTATAAATGGCAAGTAAAAATACATTCAAATGAAAGAAACTTCAAGAAATAAAAAATATTGCACTAAACTGTTTGATGTTTAATCAAAACCCATGCAACTATGTAGTAGTTTGACAGTTCAACAAAATGCACTGACATTCCATATTGTACAATGTGTAAGGAAACATAGAACAAACATCACATTTTTAAGCTACAGCTACTCATTGGTGGCATTCTGGCATTCAATACGTTCGCTACAAGTCAGTCAACGTGCCTCTGTTTGGTCAATCGGCCCTTAAAGTTAGTTCACATTTTTTTGACTATCCGTAGCGAAGTTGGATTTTATACACATTACAAATACAACAACCACTTGCCGATAAAAGTAAATGCTGAATTTGGTTGGGGATAGAACGTTTGACATACAAAGATTTCATTCACAATAGATCTTTTCTGTCAAGATATTAAATTTGTATCATGCATTTCTGTGTGTCTGAAATTGTTTATAGAGTAGATTATGTGATTATAGATACTCAATTAATCAAGATTATAGGAAGTAGGAGAAATCATGATGATGTTCATTTTGATTAAATACCATTTCGTCTGCATGATAGTTTCACTCGTTCTTGTGACTCGTTTTCTGAGTTTAGTCAATTCTGATTATTTTACATATATATGATTATAAAAAACTTAAAATTTATTGGCGCCACAGATCCTTAAGGAGCCAAGGCTTAGTGACTTATACTCTCAACCATTCCTGTGTGTGTGTTGTTAATCTGCAAAAATGGAAGGGACCTTCAATTTACCGCCGAATCCGTACGGCTACATGAAATACACTCTTTTGGAGACAATTTTTTACTCTTGGAGATTTTGTCAGTTCCTCACAAGAGGCAGTACCCTGGAAAAGAAGGTGGTTATGAGCGGGACACTAACCACTAAGCCACGGAGCCCGAAAAAACTGTTATCGCATTTAAATCACTTAAGTCCATTAAGTTGATATGATGCATCGTCATCCATTGCTGAGTTTTAACAATACTCATAGCATATTAACCTCTTTAAATGAAATTGTACATGTGTGTAACCTGCGACCTCCACTAACTATGAAGTCAGAGCAAGCCAAAGCATGCCTTCACTATCGCAGCTATATTTTAAATTTCATTTTCATTCATCGCTTGCTTTATCAAAAAGAAAACTTGTTTTAGGTTCAATGATGCTTTGAATGTATTTTTCCGTTTATATGGACATTCCTCAATATACTAAAAAAGTGTGTGATACAAGAAAATCTTAATGAAATCCAACTTCACTGCCCATTGCTTTGCCAAAAAAAGACAGCTATTATCATATAATAATTCCCGGGTCGAGTGAGGTGACAAGGAGGGGCCTCTCAGTTCTTGTGACTTTATTCTCTTACATTCTACATACATATGTCAAGCCTCAAGTGAACGCGAAAAAACCACGTACTGTTCAACAAAAGGATCTTTTGTAGATAGTGTCGTCGAATCTCTGCCTTGAACTTCACTGGAGTCTGAGTACAAAAACTACTATCGCAAAGAGGGTCTATACGACGGACTCCGACGCTATATAAACCAGGAGTTAATTTTTGAATTAAGCTGATTCGAAGTCAAATGTGCATCGGCGATGACCATAAATGATTATTATTTTCTGCTTCAACTGTTCGAGTTTATTCTATCGACCCAGAACTCTTATCAAAAAGATGGCATTCCGAGTATGTTTGGTATGCTCATGACCCGAACTCTGACCTCTGAACTAATAAAAAAACGCTGATTGTTCGCCTCATAAATTAATTGAATTGAAACCAGTGAGATGGAAAAGTTCATACCTCTTAAGGCTGCAGTTTGCATGGAAATCTTTTTTTTAATTAAAATATTTCTCTAGAGTAATCCAAGTTCTGCTCGACGAATTTTCCACTTAATAGGTTCAGGAACACGCCTTATACTTATATTCAAGCTGTAACTGCCATCGAAAAACTACATCCTGCTTCGAAGCCAAAAAAAAAATTGTACTAAACTATTTTCGAAAAAATAAATATTCGTTAAGATCTCCTCACCATCAATAAAGTCATCGAATGTCACTTTGACATTTCTTAAAATAAATTATTAATCAATCGCTAGTTTACTGATATCAAATTATTTAATTTACGCTTCTCTCAACAAACCTAACACATTTACATAAAATGGAAGTTGAATTCAGCCGAGAAGACTATTTCCTTCCGGATATTAAATACGAATGTAAGTACCATTTTAATGGAACTCAAGGAGTATTTTCGCTCCAAAATAACCTGCATGTTCCCAAACAACTGACAGCTAATCCAATCAATTGTTTATTTTCAGACCTTGACCATACTGCTGATGTGCAGTAAGTAGCCTTGGCTTTGTATAGATCCTCGCAGCTAATGCACTGCGCCGATTCTTAAGATTTCATTCACAAATTCAACTATTTCGTAGGTTACACGCGTGGGGTGATTCTCTAAAGGAGGCATTCGAACAATGTGGCATGGCAATGTTTGGTTATATGACAGAATTGGAATATGTGTCGGTAGAATCTTGCTATAAAATCGAAGCACAAGGTGATGATATTGAAGGGCTGCTCTTTCACTTCCTCGATGAACTACTGTTTCTTTTTTCCTGCGAACCCAACCTCATTTGCAGAAGACTTGAAATCACTAAATTCGATTTGGAGACCTTTTCGATTGAGTGCCTGTGCTATGGAGAACCTTTTGTTATTGGCAAACATCCTCAGGGAACCGAAGTTAAAGCGATAACATACTCTGCGATGCAGGTGGTACAAGACCATGAGAATCAAAAATACGAGGTTTTTGTTATTATTGATATTTAAGTTGGAAATAGTTTTGATTTGTATGTATACTTTCTTACTTTTAAAGTAAAATAGACAATTAAGTCATAAACGGTGTTTTCATCAGCTTTGTTACTCAGCTTACTTGCTTCGAAAACGAAGACCCAAGTTATGACTGTGTGGTTCCAAAACAGATCGTACTCCAAAAACCATTAAACTTAAATAAAATTGCTTTTAAATCTACTGACACCGAACAGATCTTTGGCAGACATGTAACTACGATACTACTACGAAACAAAAAATACTAAAACGTTTCTTTTTGGCCTACAATTAGTGCTGACGAGCTTACCTCTCACTTTAAAATAGTTTTTTATTAAATAATCGCGTTCACTTGAAAAAATAACTTTTGAATAAATGTTATTGTCCAAAGGTCTTGGTTTCATCGATGGGTTGATTAACTTCGTTCCTATATAACGTTGTTAGGTTCATTCAAAGCCATTATTTAAGGCATGATACATCTAACCCTTGTTGAATTCGGGTTCTCGACGTATGGCATTCGGTTTCCGTTCATTCTTAACATCTGTGCTAACTACCAAAGAGTCTGCAGTTAATAAAGTGCAGATCCGAAGATGGTCGATATTCCTGCCGTTGTTTTCTTCAGCCTATCAATTTTACAGTTCTTTTTCGATTTCATCCAAAAAAGTGCTTTATTGGAGCACCAGCCCAAATATGGAAATTATTCTCACGTTTTAGCCGAATATATGCTTCGTCGATTGTAGCTAGATGAGAAAACCTAAACATCTTCCAAAATGTTTGCAAGTCCGATGTATGGTTGTTCCACAGACATTGATCGGTGATGCACATACATACCATGAACTCAGAGTTTGCCTGTTTTTTTTTCAATACAAGAGCTGCTCATAAATAATGACGAAGGTTTGTTCCCGATAATTATTCGCAGAAAATTCGCAGCTGTCAGATTTTTAAGTAGTGGGGATATTTTCTCTCTTTGAGAGATTTCTACGAAAAAAGTACGGGAACGCTTTAAACCAAAAAATTTGCAGCATTCTTTCCTAGTGTTGCTTAACCATCGATAGTATTTATTTTCGATATTGTCGATAGTTTTGAATAAAATATCGATAGTACTGATATTATCGATCTATACATTTATCAATTGAATAGGCCCAAATTATGAATCATCAAATTCGATGGCTTGTTCAAATTTTTAGATTTATGACCGCCTATCTATAAAACAAAAGTGAATCTTACCACGTTTTATGAATACCCTTATTGCTAAAACACAATCACGCTTCAGCTTTGGCTTCGTCAAGTTACATTTCACACGCTTTAAGTGACATTTTATAAATTTCGATTGTAGTTTTTGCTTTTTTCTGTCAAAATGAGCAAAAAATCAACCAGTTTCTACTTCAGCTTTGTATTTGAATCACGTTACCTTATCTTGTACACGAACCAAACGTAACGTCAAAGCCAAAGTAACATTGTGTTAAGATGTAGTGATTTCCAATGGTTGAACTTATAAACGTCAAATGAAACCGAAGCTAAAGCGTGATTGTGTTTTAGCCATTAAAGCCTTTCAATTAAATTGTAAAAAGTTAAAATCGAAAAGATAACAGCACGAGTGGCATTCTTCTGCAATAGGTTTTATTCGCTTATTAACAGTATCAGTTAACTTTTCAAGTACATCCCTGCCTTCAACAGTTACAACCTTTACATAATAACGCTTTCGACTGCGGAAATTCCTCGTGTAAAAGGAAATTGTTGTGTTCGAAATTTCAAAGCACTCAGGAAGCTGCAAGATTTTATCTATTGCCTGTCAGTGCAGCAAGACCTTTTCGACCCTCCCTCATAGCTCACATATCTCAAGCTCATATCGAAAATCTGATAATCGTTTTAGCATATAGTATGAGCTTTTCCCACAGGTTTCAATCTCTTGAGTAAGCTCAAGCTCAAAATGTGAAGGTAAGTTTGAATTATTTAAACTATCGATAGCCGTTCGGTTGTTTTTTAAACTATCGATGTAGCCGATATTTTTTACTATCTATGATATCGATAAACTGTAGGAAGTTCGAGCATCACTACTGAAATGTCAAAAGATTGGTGGAAACTAATTACTGCGAAACGATTTTTAAAATGTTTTATTTTATTATTTCAAGGGAAATGTTATGCCTATTTGTTGCATCAGCTCCAAAAACAAAACAATTAGTAGTTTTGTAGGTGCTTCCACGCTTCCAGCAACAATTCTTCTCTGCTCCTTACAAACAGCTGGCTTTAGAAGACTCAACTCACACTGCTCTCTAACAATTGTCTGAACCCTGAACTAAATCAGGAATCTGGACTTCGTCAACAATATTCATGGAAAAGTTCACAGAACCACCGGTTTTTTATGTTTTTTTTTTATAAACTTTTAAAAATAACTGCAATCTTTATCAAACGTGTCGTATATTTGATTATTTATTGTCTTTTTTTTCAATTGTCAAACTGACGTTTGGCTGCTACTTTTTTCTGCCTTCAAAAATTTCTTGAGCAGAAATTCGCAGGGTGGGGAAATTATTTTCTCTCTCACGAGCTCTCTCTTCTGCGATTTTCTACGAATTTTTGGTGTACGGGAACAAGAATTAGCAGAAATTCGTGAAAATTCGTACGAATTTGCAGATGGGGAACAAAGCTAGAGTATGCTTAGTATTAACGGCAAAAGAAAAAAACGGCATTGAGTTCTTATAGCACTAAAATATACGCGATTCTTTATTCCCCATTGGACACGGACAGTGCTGTCGTTGGCAAAACAATTTTATTGGATTATTTCAAACTGTGACGTGTGCTACGGTCATTGTGGAAGAAGAGCACAGCGTTTATTTGGGTGCGGATTCGTCATAAGCGGTAGACTTAGGCAAGAAGTCTTATAGCGAGTCATTCAAATTTCAAAGATTTGATCTGAAAATCAAGATTTGCTCTTTTCAATGAAACTTGTTTCATCATTTAATCCTAGTATTGATCATTCACTGACGAGCATACACAGTATTTGATATCACACACAAAAATACCAGTCAAGTACAGTATATATATTTAAAATGCCATATTTGTATTTTCTCACTTCAAAAACACCTTTATTTGTTATTTTGTATATTTAATGGATATTTGTTAATTTTTTGACTAAGCACGGGCTGGCACAAGTTCACAACAAACAACAAAAAATAACAAAATATTTTCCATTTGACGTTTGACCGAAATACTATTTACATGTATGTGTGCATTCAGATTAAATCTAATCTGCCAACCGATCAGAGATCAAATCTTTCGTGTTGAGATTTGATCTAGATTTGCCCTTTTTCTTGCAATGAAACTCTCAAAATTCAAAAAGATCAAATATTTTGACAGAAAGAGCAAATCTTTTCTTCAATGAAACTCGCTATTAGGCTTTCGACACGTAAGAGTGAGCGATTTGTGACAATCCGTATCAAGGCTAAATTCGCCAACATACGCTCATATAATATTCGTCCCCCACAGAGGACAAAGATGACGCCACCAAGGATGACTTCTCCGAGCCCTTCGACAAAACCTATGAGCAATGCTCTAAATACGACCTTAAGATCGTACTAGGCGATCTTAACGCCAAAATAGGTAAAGGGGAAATCTTTGGTAGAACTGTCGAAAACCATAGTCTACACCACACAACGTCTGAAAACGGACGGTGGTGCAAGCACACGGTTTCCTCATCTCGATATACAAAAAGGGACTTGACGACACCCAGATCAAAGAACCGTCAACCAGATTGCTCACGTTACGATCGATGAAAGACGCCTCTAGTACCATGGATGTTCGCACCTTCCGTGCAGCTAACATCGATTCGGATCACTACCTTGTTGCAGCCAAGGTAAGTGCGAATAACCCGAACACCACAAAAACGGAGTAATACTGTGAGGAAGTATGACGTCGGAAAGCAAGAATCCGCCAGAACCTATGCCGATAGAATATCCCGTAAACTCTCAAGAAATCCATTACCGCCAGCATCAAGTACCGAAGACACAACAGGCAACACTGCCAACAAGCCATCAGAGAATCGGCAACTGATGTGCTGGGTTTCACCAGACCACCACCACGAAACCTCTGGTTCGATGACGAGCAGAAAAGACGGCTTCTCCAAAAGAAAAAAAAGTGAGCATGAGAAGCGCGAGATCGAAGATATTGAGCATGATACTCCAGGAACAACGTGCGGAACTTTTACCAACAGGTAAATACAACTTGCCAAGCAAAAAACCAGCACAGAAGCGGAATGGAAACCTCGTAGTAGAGTCACAGTCGGTGCTGAGTACATGAAAGGACCATTTCTGCAGACTGTTAAACGACGATGAAGATAAAAATCCCGCTGTCAGGCAGAATGAACCATTCGACATGGACGATGACAGACAAAACTACCGTCCACCTGACCAAAATGAAGCGAGGATAGCAATATCTAAACTAAAAAAAACAACACAGCTGCTGGACCCGACGGACTACCCGCCGAACTTTTTAAAGCGGCCGAAGATGACCTAGTGGAGTGCATACACCAACTCATCTCTAAAGTTTGGTCAGAAGAAAGTATGCCTGATGAATGGAACCTCAGCATCGTTTGCCCGATCCACAAGAAAGGAGACCCTCTAAACTGCGCAAACTATAGAAGAATAAGTCTCCCGAATATCGCCTACAAGACCCTCTTTGCCGTACTAATGCCTGAAACCTTTCGTCAGCAACCTGATTGGCCCCTATCAGTGTGGTTTCAGACCAGGAAAGTCCACAATCGATCAAATGTTCTCGCTACGGCTGATCCTGTAAACTATCCAAGAGTTCCAAATCGATACCCACCACCTCTTTATCGATTTTAAGGCCGCGTACGATAGCATTTATAGAGTCGAGCTATACAGAGCCATGTCTGGTTTTGGCATCCCCACAAATCTCGTCCGACTGTGCAGGATGTCAATGGAGAACCCTCGCTGCGCCGTCAAAGTTGGTACTGACCTCACAGAAGCTGTTGATGTCAAAAAAGGATTCCGGTAAGGTGATGTGCTATCGTGCGATTTCTTCAATTTAATACTTCAAAAAATTATAAGAAACTCGCAAGTTAATTGTAGTGGGATATTTTTTGTCAAGTCTATGCAATTGCTAGCATACGCTGACGACATAGACATCATTGGCACAACTCGGTGAGCTGTCACTGGAGCGGCGGTTGCTAACTACATTGAGGATGAAGCGGGTAAGATAGGACTAGGAGTCAATTAGGCCAAAACGAAGTACCTGCTGTCCACAAAAAGAAGGGACACACAACACCGGCGGATTGGACAAAACATCACAATATAATAGTTAGGGACTTTGTTTACCTCGGATCCGCTATAACATCTGACAACAACATCTCGTCAGAAATAAAGCCAAGAATTACTTTTGCCAATTCTATTGGCTAGGAAGGCAATTGAGTATCAAAGCCCTCTCTCTAATGATAAAGGAGACCTTAATCATCCCAGTCCTGCTCTATTGCGCCGAGGCATGGACTCTATCTAAAGCGGATGAAGATATCCTTAGTCGTTTCGGAAGATTTTGGCCCTATCTGCGTTAACAGGCTTTGAAGGACGATGTTCAACCAACCTTAACCAACTTGGAGTCCGAAACTGGAGGCAGCTAGCCAAAGACCGAGCTGGCTGGAGAGGCATGTTGGTTGGGGCCCAGGTTCGTCCCGAACTGTAGCGCTTCCTAAGTAAATGAGTTCAAGCAGTTACGCAGTACTTAAGCAAGCCATGGACCATGGACCAATGGCCCTATTAAGTATGGACTGCTAGTTTAGTTGGTTGTCATTTCCATACAATATCTTAGAAGAATGGACCTTAGTCTGCTATTAGATAATGAAACTGGATGCATGCACCTTGTTCGAGTTCCTCTTTATAATTTCATTCTCTGACGCAAGCGCCATTACACGTGGGGCGTTCTTTTATTAACTATCGTTGACAATTGTTAACAATTTCATTCCAAAGTGCCAAATAGCGGCCACTATTATTTTAGAACCTATGTGTTTCAATTGCTCAAGCTAGAATAGACCAGCAACCGCAATGTCAACAGTGTCGTTAGACCAAAGTCCTAAATTTGCTTTTGCTGTTACATTGCTACCAACTTTACACAAGTGATATTCACCATACTGCAAAAAAAATGCACGACTGGGTCGCACGTACTTGCTCCTACCATTGTATATATATTCTCTATAGTACTCTCATGGTGTCATTTTACGTCTGGCCATCTTCCTGGTTGATTCGTAACTAACTCTAAATAATGGAGACGAGAACATTTAACGATATTTTACCAGTATATCATATACTTGATATTTGTCCTTATTCTATATCCACACCAATTGAGGATTTCAGCGCGCCTCATTGCGACTTGATTCGCAACTAAAAAATGATGCTTCATGATAGTACTATAGGCAGTGTATATACAAAGCTCCTACGTGCTTTTAAAGTAGCTACAATTAACAGTAATTTACTTTTTGAAATCAAATGAAATAAAATAGAATAATTATGTTTGATGGGTCGATAAACGTAATTCCCCAGTAATTGGAAAATAGCAAAGGTTATACCTATTTCTAAAAAAAAACCAATCCTCACGAATTAAGTGACTATAGAACTATAAGTATACTAATAGGTCTATCTAAAGTGTTTGAAAGCGTCTAGATAAGCAAATAAAAGGGTATGTGGAACGTAATAACTTACTTTTTCTAAGCAGTCGGGTTTTAGATCTAAGCATAGTTGTTCAACTGCTATGGTGAATATTTTCGAGGAAATCCGGAACAAAGGACAAATTTCTTTGTTTGCTCGAATTCTCGAAAGCATTCGATACGGTTGACCACAAAGTTCTTTGCTAAAAACTAAACAAATATTTTAATTTTGATAACAACGCAGCAAAACTAATTGAGAGCTATTTGGACAGAAGATCTCAAAGAGTTGTTTTTAAGGATAAATCCTCGTCTCTCAAGAACCTCACCCAGGGTACCAAAGGGATCTATTTTAGGTCCCCTCTTGTTTTGTGTATTTATTAATGACCTACAAAAAGAATGTCTTCATGCTGTTGCCTATATGTATGCAGACGATGTGCAGCTTTAAATTGCGCAACCTCTCACAGCCCTTCCTCAGCTAGTCATTCTTTTGAATATCTAAAAAGAGTTTACGAGTGGTCAACAAGAAATGGTCTTCTTTTAAATGCATCGAAATCCCAAGTCATTGCAATTTCACATAAAAGTTTTAACAAAAGTTAATTGCAGGATATAATGCTATCTAGAAACAAGCTTTTCTTAGCTGATTCGGTGTCTTCGGTGTCCGCATCAATGGAAAACTATCCTGTAGCGAGCATATGTATAAATTTTGTTTTTGGTAGAATATATGGTTGTCTCAGAAAACTCTGGATAGCTGCTAGCTTTACTCTTATCGTGATACGAAAAAGGCTAGTTACTAATGATGCAGCTAGCTATATATATGGAATTCGAAGGCATGATCATATTTTGGAATACACTCGTAGTATTACCAGATGTTCGTTGATTAAAGCAAGAAATTGTATTTTTCTTCATTCAGCTATGCAAACCCGATCACCATCCTATTTATACGATAAAGTGAATTTTTCTCAATACCAAGGATCTCAAAACCTTCGTCTGCCTATTTTTAGATACTTAATTTCTTCCCGATTAGTTTTCATCTATGGAATTAGAATTTGGAACACGGTACCAAACTATATCAAAAAATAATCCACCAATCTAACTTCAAAAAAGATTAATGCATGATAAATGATGCATTTAGATTTATATATGTTTTTTTTTATTTTAAAATTATTTCTTTTTTTTTCTATAACATGTACCTACATATTTTTTTTTTATTGTTTATATAATATTTTCTTGAAATGTATTCACAATTGAAATTATTTGTACCAGAAAAGAATTATTTCTTAATTTTAACAGGCGATATAATTTGAATCATAAAACCTATTTTAAAAATTTTATCAAAATCCATCAAATAGTAAGGAGATAGTCTGATTTAAAAAAAAACGTTTGATGCAATTCGATTTCGTTCTTTAGCTTTTTTCATCTTCATAATACTCCATTTTAATGCAATAAATTCTAAAACACAATTTTAATTTATTTGTTTTGTGCCAGACAAAAAACCAAACCACACTGGATGATTTGTTTGTTTTGTGATGTTGTTTCTTGTCATTTCAATGACAACACATTCAATACGACGCCAAAAAAAATGTCTATGTCAGTGAATTATGCAGTGCGTGTTAATCAACCGATTTCTAATTGTCATTCAAATTTACTGCCAATAAATGACCGGCGCTGTTGGTCAGTTCAATGACTGTGAATTTTTGCGATTTCCAACTTGTCATTTTTCTCGATGGCAGGAAATTGGGTCATTTATCTTTTGAAAAAAGGCAAGTGGAAACCTAGCATTAGGATGTCGCAATTGCGTGCACAGTCCTCTTTTATACACATAATCATATGACGCCGATTCTTCATCAATTCCCTTTTGGGCACGCCTGTAGCCTTTACACGTTGAATCAGCGTCACGCGACAGTATGTGACAAACGTTACTATGTCTTTACGTTTGTTTATTTCAACGCTCTCGGTACATACATCTGACTTTAAACTGAGGAAGATAATAATAAAGCAAGCAATGAAAATTGCAAACGAGAATGAGAGAATCGCAACAAATTCTCGGTCCCTGCGTCATTGTGATCCCCACTAAACTTCTCAACTCCTTCGCCTAAATACTAAGTCACATTGCGGCATATGCCTATAAAAGGCGACTAAGTGTGCTTCTACACGTTCATGTTGACTGTTAAGTCTTGACTCACATAAGGGCTAAAGAGATAACAAATTCGAAAGTTAAGAAGAAAAAACATCTTACCCTGTGAGTCGAGGGTAATTTTTTTATAGAATTGTTTGCCATTTTTCTTTTCTCTTCTTCTTTTTATCATTGTGTTGCTTCATATGTTTTCGATGCTTGTAGAGAATACGACATAGATGAGCACTTCGAGCATCAAAGACTATTATTTTATTATTATTTATTGCTTCATGTCAAAAATAAAAAAATAACCTCTTTTCAAGCAGAAAAAAAGAGCAAGAGGAATTTAAAATTTGAGTCAAGCCAGTCAAGCAAAAAAGTCGACAGTGTAGAAGCGCGAGACTCACGGAAAGAAAATAACAAAGAGAACTTCGAAAAAAGTCATGACTGGTCGGTCTACGTGTAGAAGCACACTAAGTCAATCTGGGGCATATGCCTATGTATATAAAAAAGGCTTTACATGCATCTGCATCTGCAAATTTGAAGAAAAGTAGAACAGGACCAATATAAATCACTAATACATAAGATTGAAAGAGTTAACACTATAGTCTTGCCATAAATAACTTTTTGACATGTTCTTGGGCACATTCGAGTGCTCCAATGCAAACCTAACCGAAGTACATTTAACATAGACAAAAAACAAAAGATTCCAATTATTATCAATGTATAAAATAATTAATAATAAATAAATAAATAATAAATTTATAAAGCGTTTATACGCCCTAAACTCGAGTATAACTCCCACCTCTGGGCAGGTGCCCAGGGGAATAGGATAGGATAGGATAGTGGGTAGGTAGTAGGACAGGAAGCAGGATAGGAACGGTTAGGATATACATGGTGGGAAAAGGTTTTAGGATAGGATGAGGATAGGATAAAGGATAGAATATAGAATAGGTTTGGATAGGGAATAGGAGGGGACGGGAAGGGATAGAATGTCCGCTGTAGGAGCAGGAACATACTGGCTGGCACGGCTTAGCTCGCCGGAATAGGGGGGGATCTTGCCCCCACAAACGGACTTCACCTCTTTCAAAAAACATAGAAACATGCCAAAAAAAATTAAGAAAAACTAACCGAAAACCCCTGATGGCCGTACCTTCGGTGGTAACTCCGCAACTCAAAATCGAATGAGGCCCTGCTGGTGACGATGCAGGGCGATTTTCCTGCCCCTCCTGGAATCCGGTCAGTTGTGGTCGGAATTCCCCTTGATTCGACTCCTTCGACCCGAAGGTCACCGCTCGCCTTATCGCTCCCCCTGAAAAATTGAAAACTTAGCACCCCATCGTGCTCAATTGTCGGCTTCAAAAAGAACACCTTTTTAATATTGGCCTTGGCGTGATTCACAAAAATTTTGCAATATTATTAAAATTAAGGACTTGACAATTTAAATAATAAAAATAAAACATCCAAAGAAAGGTTGACACAATTTATATCTATTAATAGGAAATCTTATAATTAAAAATTAAATTTTTTATCAAGGTTCAAGATTTTAGACAAAGTGGTTGCGTTATGTGAAAAGATCGAATTCTTTAATATTATATTTGGTTCTCAGAGGATGGACCCTGAAGCACCGCCTAGTTTTCGATCGCCTCTATTAGTTTGCGGCTGTCTTCTAGCTAAACCTAACCCCAATGCCATTGTACATGAATCCATGAATGGCACTTACATCGAAGAAACCGAAAAGCTCTTAGTACTCGGTATGTGTGTCAACGACGACCTCCGTTGGAACGACCATATATTTGAGATCGCTAAAAATGCTGCTAAACGTTTAGGTTTTCCGTGTAAGAAGTATTTTCCCCTTCTGATCTGGCTACAATTTATAAAGCGTTTATTCGCCCTAAACTCGAGTATAACTCCCAGGTCTGGGCAGGTGCCTCGCAAACATCGCTTCACCTGCTTGATAGAATACAAAATCGAGTGTTAATATTGAAAGGAAATAGAACTGCTGCTGAAACAATTGCCCCTCTCGAACATCGACGCAATGTTTCATGTCTTTCCTTATTTTGTCGTTTCTTTTATGAAAAAAAATGTTCACTCGAAGTAGCCAGCTGCATTTCTCCCCTTAAAAGCTTCTCCCGTAATATTCGTCTCGCAAGGAATGCTTATCAGTTCACCCTTGAGCCCAGTTTCAGACGTACCGTGAAATATAGGGATTCTTTTTTTAGCCGAACAACACGAATTTGGAATAGATTACCCGGCGAAAATCTCGCCTTGCCATTTTGGTCTGCAAGCATTCATAACCAATGTTAATCGACACCTCCTTTTTTCCCCTCCCTGTCTTCTTAATGCCCGCGCAGTGTGCTCTAAAATTTTATTTTGTGTATGTGAATACGTGTGAGATGCGTGTGAGCATGGACGTATTATATATGGACTGCTAGTTGCCTACCTCAAGTTGGTTCCATTTTAGTCTCAGTTATTTTGGGCGATGCTAGCCCTCCTTAATACACTAGCAGGAAAAAATTAAACCTCAATTTTGACATTTCATCCAGTAATCCCAGACTTTGACAGCAGGTTTTCTCACGTTGGGATGTTAGAATTTCTTTTTTTCTACCCGTGTTATTTAGAATATCCCATAATTAATCCACCAAGTAATAAATACAATAAAAAACACTCATGGATTTATTGAAATTAGTTTTTTATAGTTTGGTAAATTACAAGTTCGTAAAATCTTTAGAACCTAAACTTTCTTTCGATTTTGGACTGTCATACTGCAAACCTAGCAAAAAGCCTAATGTGTGTCCACACCAAAGAGACATTTTTTTTAAACATTTCAGAAACATTTAAAAAACCTTTCAGAAATGTTTTTTTTCTTTCTGAAATGTTTCTGGAATGTTTATTTAAATCTGAACGCTTCGAAACATTTCTGAAATGTCTATCTGTTTCCCCTTCCAAACGGAAATCTTTCTTTATTTTCATGCATTTAAGTCTAGTTGACAGGTTTTGTTGTTTTTATTTGTTTGTGTTTTGTTCATGATGACAAAACGCAGCGCTATGATTGCTTCTTTTTTACATCATGAAGTACAGAACTCGATACATAAAATGGGAAACATAAACATTTAAGAAATGTTTCAGAAATTTCTGAAATGTTTCAGAAATGATATTTAAGCAAAAGGGAAACATCAGAAATGTTTTTTGGTGTGGACACACCTTTACAGTCGTCACAAGGAATAGGTCTCAACCTCTGGCCATTTGGCAAGGATTTTTATAAACTTTGTCTCTTTTCATTTTTAATGAACAAACAGGTAGAAGAAAGAAATAAAAAGGAACGTTGGTCTAAAAAGACACATTGCCTTTTACAACGCAACCGGGACTTGGACGTATGTAGTTTGAAGAATAAAAATGATAGAAAAAAAATGTCAAAAACACCTTATCGACTGCCTTAGTAGTGTTTTATTTGATCATAATTCATTAGTTTCTTTTACAATCTTAATAAAATCAGCAAATTTGAAGAGATTTGAACACAAAATAAAACCCCTTTTTTCTACGAGATTTAAAAAGATCCTTTTTTATCTTCTAGTGCTTTTAGCTTGTCTTCGGCACAAACCAATAAAAAAAGGAAGTTGTCCACGATTTAAAAAAAGAGGCAAAATACAAAAGATGTCGCACATTTCTTTGGATGGAATTCAAAAGTGTCAGTTATATTTTACCGGTAAATGCGACTTTTTGAATTTTTAAAAAGAGATGTCGCGAGCTTCTATGTTAACATTTTAAGTAGTTATTTTTTTCCTGAAGTGGGTTCAGGAGAGCCAGCATCGCATTCTCAATTTTGCCGACATTTTTTTGACAATTGTTGTATGAAGCTGACATTAGACTATCAGTCTATATATAATAAGTCCATGACGCATACGTTTCGTGCCCACATAAATGCAAACGGACTAGTAGTCCCATAAGAAATGTACACATATGTCGCTGAACGGTTATTTTTCAGTTTGTAGGCGAAGAGAGAATTATCCCTGTTGTCAGTTGTCGTTCTTCTTTCTTTTTTTATGATGTAGAGCCTCCTTTAAAAGCAAAACTTTTATCTCCAACTGAGCTGGCCCTTAACTACCGGAAATATAGAATCTACAAAACCAAACCCAGATGACATTACGACTTCGAACAAAATCTACTACAATTGAATTTATCTTCGAATCCGACCTTATGGCAGCAAATGCAAAATGCCGACCACTTAACGAAACGAGTGAAAAAGATAACACCAAACCAACACAACAGCAACAACAACAAAAACCAAACCGTAGTGAAAGACAACACGACAGCCTAACCAAAACTTCACCAACAAAAACAGCAACAACGACGACGACTACGTCCCAGTCAGAGCAAAAAGAAAAATCACTACTTTTTTCCGTCAAATTGTGATATGTGGAAAAGAACTTTTTTTTTTTCTTCCCCATTTTTTTTTGTGTGTGCAAGAGCGTAGCCATTTGCGCGCAACCTTTTACCAAGAAATAAACTCATAATTATAATCCAATCTATCATAAAATAAAACTCCAACGAACCTCCCATTAATTTTGCGAAACGTTTAAAAAAACAAAACCTGAAACATCGTTCTTTTTCCCGAGTGAAATTTCACATTTTTTTTTAAAGATTCGCAGTTGAAAGAAGGAAAAAAATTGGAAAACGAAAAAAAGTTTCTCCACGTCGTCTTCGTCGTCGTCGTCTAACCGAGCGACAAAAACGCCATTCGTATGTGCAAAATTTATCCAAAATAAGTGTGTTGAAATATTATTTTCTATAGATAAAACCAAATTCAAGGTAAAATAATAAAACCAATAAATTTATTTAGTTGAAAAAAGAAACACGATTTACTTTCAGAGATTTATGTAGTTTTCTATTCGATAAATAAAAAAAAGAGATTTTGTAAGGACACAGTCGACTATTCCCTTGCGATGGCTGGCAAAATTGTTGAAAAGAAAAACGTGTTGCAATTCTTTGAAACTACAATGTGAATTTTAAAGTAATTTTTGTTTTTATTATTTAAACTCACATTATTAAAAGGAAACGAGAGGCTTTTTAAGTGTTTTCCGGGAAAAATAATTGAATTGATCTAATATGGTTAAAATCTTATTTTCAAAAAAATAAAAATATATGGAAGAGCGGAAAATTCTTTTCTGCCTCACTTGGTTCCTTACCCTCCCCCCCATCCACCTGCATCCTCCACGCTCCATCTTTTCTATAACTCGCTGTTTCTAAAGAGTGAAACGGAGCACCCACTGTCATGAGGGGGCAGAAATGGAAATGACGTTCTTGTCGGTCTCTCTTCCTGATGTATTTTTTTGTATTTATCTTATATTTTTGACAAAAAAGAAAAAAGATGTTGGCTCAATGAAAAAGAATTGATTTTAGCCAAATCAGCTGGTTAATTGGCTGCTGTTCTGGGATGGCGCATCTCGTCTTCTTTTTTTTAGTGTTGTTGTTGGTAAACGAACGCAGCGAATTCCTTTAGTCGAAGAAAAATATCCGTCAAAAGGAAAAAAATTGTTTTCTAATAAAAAATAGAAAAAAGAAACCAAGCGAATTCATATAAATCTCTTTACGGCGAAATATCTGTGAGCTGTGTTGCCTTTTGTTGCTGCTGTCAGTGTCAAATGAACTCGCCTGCTGTCAAAATATAAAATTTAATAATTTCCATGTTAAATTTTCCTGGATGAGGGTTTTCCACGAAAAACAAGGTAAATTCTCCAATAAGTATCTTATCATTGATAGAAAATTGATTTAAATTGTAAGTTGTGTAGTCGCAGCCCGCAGAGTTTTGGATTGCGAGTGACATAAGAGAGAATTGGTTTTTATTTTTTGAACGTGGCGCGCCCCAGTTTTTCCTTTCGGGATTTTTTCGATTTTTTTTGTTGATACCTCCTTAGAGCGGGGAATGTGCTTGCATAGCTGACATCATGGATCTGGAATAGGAATTGGTTATTGAAAGGGTTGGTTTGTTAAATGAGGGAACTTGTAAAACGCAAAAAACCCTTCCACTCCGATTTTTCAGTTTTTTCTGCCACAATTTTTATTAGACATGAACAAATCTACTCTTTATCTTTCTTCAGATGGAGAAGTTTATAGATGAAACGTACTAGCACCATTATGTAGCTCCCCATATGGCCTCTCGGCCTCTCATAAAGCTGTTGGGTGTTTTGTGAAGATGGCCGGCATTTTTGCTGGCGAATTGTGCTCCTATTCCCGGTTCGGATTGTTTTTGCTGCGGTCGACGACGTCATAGTTTGATGACCTGTTCGCGCGATGAAACTACGAACGAGCTACTTTGCTCGTGGTCTTCAAATTACAGTGTTTTTTTTGTTGGTTCATTCCTCATCCATCATTATAGAGATATTCCTACCTACCTACCTAGTGCTGCCAATCTTTTGTCGGTGAATTCCTCTACCTTTTGTTTTCTGTCTTCTTCCACTGTTGGTCGTTTCCTTTCGCTAATTTTTTTGTAATTCTTTTCGCTAGAGTGATCACGACATAGAATAACAAAAAAAAAAAAACTATTTTTCATTAACAATTTGGATGAAGTGGAGAGCTTCTCCTTAACCTGGATAAAGAATTTTAGATCTTAAATTCTCCACTGTGTCACACTCTGTGTGTGTGTAAGTGAGTGAGCAAAGTTCAGTTACTTTTTTCAAAAAATCAAATCGAAAATTTGCATATCTATATTCAATTTTTTTTTTTCACTTACATTTACTTGGAAGTTTGTATTATTTGTATTATTGATCTTGTTGTTGTTATGTTGCGCCTGCCTGACTTTCAAGTAGATACTTAGATTGACGAAGTGGGTTAGAAATACTAGCTAGTGGGAGTTGTTTTTTCTTATGTTTTTGTTCTTATTTGGTTTTCCACCCAAAAACTCCACCCGGTTCTAGTGCTGCCAATTACATAGAGAGTATAATATACTCTAGAACTAGCACTGATGAGCTATCCTTTTAAAGACACTAGGAGGAGGAAGGAGATGTAGTAGGAGTAAAGTAATCGTTTTGCATGTTGTGTACAATTTAAAAAGATTTGTTTGGGTAATTTAAAAGAGGGAGAGTGACGTCAACGACGGTTTTCTTTTTTTTCATTATTATTTGTCTTCATATATTGGCTCTGTTTTTTTTTTTATTTTTCAATTTGTTCTTGGGTGGACATGGGGTGTGGGGAATTTGGGAAAATATGAAATAATAAAAGAGTTATATTAATAATTAGCTAGAGTTTATGAGGAAAATTATGTTTATTTTTGTTCCACCCACACAACATGATGTACCTATGCGTAGTAAGAATTTTTTTTTTATTTCTTATTGATTGGAATATCTACAACTACCTACGCAATGATTTCTATTGGGTTGTAATGGAATGTAAGTATATTATTAACTATTAAAGTATCTTAATGGAATAGTTACACAGATATAATGTGTTTTCCAAGACACGCTTGTTGGTTTTGTTTGTTTTGGGCGGTCGATATTTTTGCCTTGTAATTGATATATTTAGTTAAAAGATTTCAGAAATGTTAAGTAATTTACTTAGGAGCGTTACAGTTCGGGACGAACCTGGGGCTCAACCAACATACCTCTCAGGCCAGCCTGGTCTTTGGCTATCTGCCTCCAGTTTCGCACTCCAAGTTGCTTGAGGTCGTCCTCCACTTGAATCGAATCCTGTGAGCCGGAGCATCGTTGTACATTCGCTCTACATGACCTAGCCATCTTAAACGTAATATGCGTATTTTTTTGACCAGGTCAATGTCGCTGTACAGCTCGTATAGTTCTTGGTTGAACCTTCTCCTCCAAAGCCCGTTAACGCAGATAGGGCCAAAAATCCTCCGAAGAATCTTACGCTCGAAACGACTAAGGATATCTTCAAAGTACAAAGTACCTAACTACCTCAAAGTTTTACCTGTCTATTGTGATATTTTGTCCAATCCGCCGTCCCTTTTTGTAGACAGATGGAGGAGAGGCTTAACGTGAGCACCTGCCTATTAAGGCTTAATCTCACGGTGGGCCTACCCACCTATGGAGTTCCCTTGGGGCGTACAAGACCCCTAAAGTGGTTTACCAGACCACACTATCATCTAGAGTGGCTCTGCTAAACCACTCTAGTAGCAAATGATGAATTTCTCATGGAAAATCCATCCTCCTTGCTGAGAAGCAGGGCCTATCATGCACCCCTAGTATCAAGGTTAAATAAGACAATGAACACACGCTTCTTTCGAAGCCGTGCCATCCTCCCAGAAACCAAAGATACCTTTTCGCTTCCGCATTTGGAGTAACCATCAGCCCCCGTGAAGCTCCCACTAGGGGGCCTACCTCAATTTTAACAGGCGACTGCTACCGAGACAAGCTCACGTAATCAGCCGGGGCACCTGTTAACCCACGGTACCTAATTTAGGACCCTAGGTGAGGCTCGCCCGTCTCTCATGAGACGCACTTGTGGTTCGACTCCATGAAGTCGCTAGCCCACCATCCAGTAAGACAAACAGTTCATAATCCGGTCAACTAAGGTGAAGACTAGGACACTCCCTGAATGCCCGCCTAGAAGCATGGGTTACAGCCTCTTATCCTTGCGGAAAAAGTGGTGATCGCTTAACTAGGCTAGGTATTGGAAGACTCTTACTTCCGCTAACCTGAGCGTGGGCCTATTCTCACACCCCCGCACCCACAGGGAGACCTTTTTGTAGACAGCAGGTCCCATCTTAGCTTCATCTTCAGTGTTAGCAAACGCTCCAGTGACAGCTCGCCGATGATGTGTCGTCAGCGTATGCTAACAATTGCAGAAACTTGAAAAAAAATTGTCCCACTTAAATTGACTTGCGAGTTTCTTATAATTTTTTCAAGTATTAAGTTGAAGCAATCGCAGGATAGCGCATCACCTTGCCGGAATCCTTTTATGACATCAAAACCTGCTGTGAGGTCAGTACCAACCTTGACGGAGCAGCGAGTGTTCTCTATCGTCATCCTGCACAGTCGGACGAGTTTTGTGGGGATGCCAAAACCAGCCATGGCTCTGTATAGCTCGTTTCTATAAATGCTATCGTACGCGGCTTTAAAATCGATAAAGAGGTGGTGGGTATCGATTTCAAATTCTTGGGTAGTTTCCAGGATCTGCCGTAGCGTGAACATTTGATCGATTGTGGACTTTCCTGGTCTGAAACCACACTGATATGGCCAATCAGGTTGCTGACGAATGGTTTCAGGCGTTCACATAGTACGGCAGAGAGGATCTTGTAGGCGATATTCAGGAGACTTATTCCTCTATAGTTGGGGCAGTTTAGAGGGTCCCCTTTCTTGTGGATCGGGTAAACGATGCTGAGGTTCCATTCATCAGGCATACTTTCTTCTGACCATCTGTTGTTTTTTAGTTTAGATATTGCTATCCTCACTTCATTTTTGTCAGGTGGACGAAAGTTTTGTCTGTCATCGTCCATGTTGAATGGTTCATTTTGCCTGACAGCGGGATTCTGGTCTTCATCGCCGTTAAACAGTCTGCAGAAATGGTCCTTCCATGTACTCAGCACCGACTGTGACTATACCACGAGGTTTTCATCCCTATCTCTACAGGCTTCTGTGCAGGTTTTTTTCCCTTGGCATCTCTCAATATCTTCGATCGCGCGCTTCTCATGCTCTCAATTTTTCTTTTGGAGAAACCGGTGTTCTTCCTGTCTTTTCTGCTCGTAGAGCTCGCGAGCAGCTCTCGCCCTTTTTTACAGCGCCGCCTTAGATGCCTCCTGTTTGGCTGCATGGGCCTACCTGCATTCGTCATCGAACTGGTGGTGGTGGTCTGGTGAAACCTAGCACATCAGTTGCAGCATCTCTGATGGCTTGTTGCCAGTGTTGCCACTGGTCTTCGGCACTTGATGCTGGCGGTAATGGATTTCTTGAGAGGTTACGGGATATTCGATCGGCATAGGTTCTGGTGGTTTCTTGCGATTGCAGCTTTCCGACGTCATTCTTCCTCACAGTATTTCTCCGTTGATGTAGTGTTCGGGTTTTTCGCATTCTTACCTTGGGTGCAACAAGGTAGTGATCCGAATCAATGTTAACTGCTCGGAAGGTGCGAACATCCAAGATACTGGAGGCGTGTCTTGCATCGATCGCAACGTGATCAATCTGGTTGACCGTTTTTTGATCTGGGTGTCGCCAAGTTCCTTTGTGTATATCGAGATGAGGAAAACGTGTGCCTGCAATGGTGATGTTATGTGCCGCTGCGAAGTCATTTAACTTAGGTCCGTTTTCAGACGTTGTATCGTGTAGGCTATGTTTTCCGACAGTCCTACCAAAGATTTCCTCTTTACCTATTGTGGCGTTAAAATCGCCTAGTACGATCTTAACGTCGTATTTAGGGCATTGCTTATAGGTTTTGTCGAGGAGCTCGTAGAAGTCATCCTTGGTGGCGTCATCTTTGTCCTCTGTGGGGGCATGAGCGCATATTAGGCTAATGTTGGCGAATTGTCACAAGTCGCTCACTTACTTGTCGAAAGCCCAAGATTTCTTGCCTAAGTCTACCGCTTATGACGAATCCGTACCAAATTAAAAGCTGTGGTCTTCTTGCACAATCACCGTAGTACACGTCACAGTTTTTCATCCTCCTTTTGCCCGGCCCATCCCTTCGCACTTCATGGATGGCAGTAATTCTTGCTCTGTATCAGTCTAGGGCCTCCGCTAGTTGTTTGGCTGCACGTGGTCTGTTAAGAGTTCTAACATTGCATGTGCACATCCGAAGGTCGTTGTCCTTAATTCGTTATTCCGGGTCGTCAACAGTTAATCCGTCCTTTTCCAAGGCTATTGGTCGCTTCGCAACTTTCTTTTTTTACATAACAGGATTGTTAACCCTACGCACAACCCCCAACCTGGAGGGCCAGGTGCTTTGTTGGATTCCTTGGACAAATAGAACCGGAGAATCCGGAGTTCCGGCTTCGGGGATATGAGCGTCATTAAAGCAAAGCATTATTTCAGCGCCTACCTTATTCATACAGCACTCAATCACCGTTAAGTAATTTATACTTTTTACAAACAGGTATACCGTACGTATACCTATCGCTACATGTAGACAAACGCCAACTCTAGGGTAGGTGTACCAGTACTAGTATACGGCCACTTTCTATTAAATAGTTGATAATAAGAAAATCAAACATTATTTGCCTGAGCAAATACACTGTAATTATAATTCCAGGCCCATTTGATGTTGGAGCAAAGTTTGACACACCTGTTCATCACAGATTCCTGTCAAAAAAAAAAAAAAAATTATCTGTGAAGTTCGTTGCGAGCCTAGGAGTTGCGTTTTAGAGTTCGCGATTGTTAGGAAAAGCAATAAGGAAAAAGAATAAGCTAAAGTGTGCTTTGTGAGCAATCTTCTAATTTTTGTATCAATAATAGGTATATTAATGATATTATAAAAAAAAAATAATAATTCAATGTTTCAAATTAATAAAAATATGGTGGCCGGTTACTAGGACACATTTTTTATAAGTTGTTTATAGTTTTTTGTCTGAAATCGAATTTTGTATTTCTAACGCTAAAACGAAGCAAAATACTTGTCTAAACCTACAATCCACTGAAATGTATTTAATATGTCAAGTTTCAGTATCCGGCCACTGTTTTTGGTCAAAAGATTTCTATGGCCGGTTTTTAGAACAAGGAGCACCAGTATACATCCACATAACTAATTGTATGTAACTTCATACTTTTTTTATAGAAAATGACTCAAGAAACTGCAGAACAAGAACCAAATGACGTTTTAGGATTTTCTTTAAGTAATATTATAGCAGATGACAAATTAATCCATAGAAAAGCGGTTTCCAAATATAATGTAGCAATGAGAATCTTTTAGGTTAGATTTTCTATATGGCAAAGTTGATGAATATTGACAAACCAAAGTGACAATATTTTATATTTTAAAGAGTAGAAACAAATAACCAACATTAATGTAGCAAAGTGTGGGTTCTCATTAAAAAAACAACGAGCCGTCCAAAAAATAATGAAGTCTGAAAAATGGGATACTCCATTCAGATATGATCGACCAGACAGATATACTTATTTAAGCGTAACCCGTACTTGAGTCTTAGGAAAGCTGAGACTATATCAAAACCTCTGCCTTTTGATATAGTCTCAGCTTTCCTGAGTTACAAAATAACAATATTCAAGAATGGTTTCGCTATCTTCAGAGCTTTCTCAAAGAAAATGGACATGATAACATCCTACTAGATCCCAATAGAATTTTGAACGGAGAAACTAGTTTGTTTAATATGGCGCCCGGAAACATGCAAAGTAATTGATCCAAAAGGTTTTAAAAGTGTACCAAGTACAAATGGCGAAGGTAAAAGACAACAGTGGTCGCCATGATGGCAGCTGTACGGAGCTTTTGCCACCTTTGGTGGTTTTTCGCTAGGTAACTACTTCGAATGAACATTTTTTTATAAAAGAAACGATAAACTAAGGAAAGATATGAAACATTGAGTGTTCTAGAGGGGCAATTGTTCCAGATACATTTCTCTTTATTAATCTTAAAGCTTTTCGGTTTCTTCGATGCAAGTGGCATTCATGGACAATGACATTCATGGACAATGACATTCGGGGTATGTTAAGGTAACGACAGAAGGTAGCATTGAGTTTTCGAAACATTAAACTCCACACAATTCCTATTACCCCATTTGACAATGCTATGTAAATTGGAGTTTAATGAACCTGGTACCGTCTGAAGGCGAAATACGTGAATCATCGAATGAATATGAAAAGCTGAGGTTGGGTCGTCAGCGAAACAGCTAAGTGAATTAGAAGTAAAATGAGGAAAAGAGTCGGAGACAGAACGGAGCCCTGGGACACACCAGCATATATTTTGTGGGAATCAGACTTAAATTCGTCCAATACAACTTGTACAGGCCGTCCCAGTTGGCTTTATGGTATTGCCAAACGATCCTGGTGGGAAGTTTTTCTTTAACTGGATGAGTGGAGGACGAGAAATTTGCTGAAATGACAATAGTCCGAAGTGCCAAATAGAGAAGTTACACAAATGGTATATTTATCGACATACCTTACTTCGGGTGTTGTCTGACCAGAATAGCGGAGCCAATTGGAATTGTGTGAATCAAAATCGCCCGCTATAACGATTTCAGTGCGAGGACAAAGGAAAACAATTACCGAGATGAAGCGCATCAAACTCGTTACAAGTCGAATAACTCTCGAGATTTGGACTCCTGTAAATAAAACAATAATGAGTGATATGCTTGCGGACAGTGAATTTGAGCCACAAGAAGTTAAAGTCCGTGTTAGAACATTGCCCATATTAGGGACGGCTCTGGCAAGCAATATCATTCCTAACATAGACCACGAGACCATGATGGGAAAAGAGTAATGGCACCAAGCTATACCCATGTAGAGCAAATTCTGATAAATCAGTATTTACTCCAACCTGAGTTTCACTTTATGCCAAAACAGCTGGCCTGTACTGAACAGTGTAGACGTACACGTGAAAGAAATTCTTTCATAAACCGCGAACATTGAACAAGAAATTTACTTACCATTACAAAAAATATAAACATTCAAAAACACAATTTTGGCTAAGTCGAACTGTGCAGTGTAAGCCCAAATTAATCCTTGCATGAAAATTGTCTCAGGTTTTATGTCCATTATGCAGGTGTGGATATGTATGTATATATTATGTATAAGCGGCATTAGATATTGGTGGGTTTAGATGGCACTAATATATTTTGTTGTTCTTATTTTTCGCGCACATTGGATTTTTGTATTTATAAACTTCTTTTCTTTTTTTTTGTGGGTGAATTTTTATTAAGATTTATTGTTATATTGATTATTTAAAAATGGCCAGAGAAAAAGCAATAAGGACGACACACAAAGGAGTTTCGCGACACTTTTCATCTACACAACACAATCCACGTCAAGTTGATATGATTACTTCTTGATCATCATCGCCACCTTGAATGAGGTCACCTGTATAAGATATAGTTCTTTTTATTTCATCCTCATCGACTGTATACCTAAAACTTTTACATGCTTATATTGGCAGGCTTCTGTTCAGGTGTACATCCCAGGGAAGAGTTTTTCCTAAGAAATCTTTCGATCACAACTTTAATAGTTCACCTAATTATACTCGACAGCTCGATCTCTTTTATTTCCTTGTGAGAAACTGGTGTTCTTACTTTCACTTTTTATCGTAGAGCTCATTCTTGCATGCTAAATCATCTGCCTTCATCAAAACAAAGATTTCATTGTGATCCTTTATAAATGTGGCTGATTGTTACCTTGGATATGCCTCTTATCCGTTAAAGCCAAAGCGCACCAATTAATCTTGACCAATAGCTAGCATTTAAGAGATTCTCATTCACTCTAGCTCCAAAAAATTTGAATTAGCTCCTTAGGAAACTATCCACTATCCTGCTGGCTGTTGATACAACTGTTGGTTCAAATTAGTTGCAAGTTCGTTTTCTGAGATGCTCATACATGACTATCGCGATTCCATTAAAGCAGTTATTCGGACACATCATTCAAGCAAATCTTTAATGTTATACTTGTCCAAGATAAGGAAATCAGTTCCTGATGGACAGGGTCAGTTACAGCTGTCTATTGGCAGCTTGACGTCCATGAGTGCGCACCTATTCATACATCATTTCAGTCTTTTCTTTTCCTAGGCAATTTTTCTTCAGTCGATTCGATATTAAGACTTCATACAAATTTATGTGTAGCTAGCAGTGCTTTAAAGTGACGTTATCGGAAATTACCCAGCGCCGCGGCGGACAGGAGAATGTATTGGTTAAATAGTTTCTTTTTGACAATTGTTGAAAAAGGTTTTCCCACTGTGATAAGATTTTAACTCTTTTTTTTGCACAAATAATTAAAAAAGGAATGGGAAAAGAATTAACTTGTAAATTTAAAAACCGCAAACTCATGCGGTGGCATTAATGCCTTATGACGAAATTTTATTGTACATTCTTTAAAAGAAATTATTCGCAATTTTATAAATTATGAATATTTTTTGTTACCACTATTCGTGCTTTAATTTGGAATAGTGCCAATACTATCAAACTGGATAGAAATATAAGAAAGGTTTATACATAGTGAATCAATAACGTCATGGAAATGCTTGTCATTTGGAGGCTTTTAAGACAGACCTCCTAGTTCATCAATGAAGAACTCTACAAACTGACTTTCATTTAAAGAGTTGCTGGAAAAGTCTGCCCTAATCGTTTGAGATTGAAATTTTGGTCAGGTTGCATTTGCGATTGAAGGAACGTCTTTGCTTATATTGACTTGCGTCCAATTGTTAGTATCTAGAATTTACTTCTCCAGCCCTTACCACGTACAGGTATCTTAAGCGTGGTACTTAGGTGGTGCCCCGTGTCTTAGTGGTTAATGTGTCGGACTGCTAAGCGAAGAGCCTGGGTTCGAGTCCCGCTCATAGCCACCATCTTTTCCGGGGTGTAAACATTTGTCTCGAAAAAGTGCATCACTTGTAGCCGTTCGGAGTCGGCGGTAAATTGTGGGTCCCTTCCATTCTTGCAGATTAACAACACACACACAGGAATGGTTGAGAGTATAAGTCACTAGGCCTTGGCTCCTTAAGGAGCTGTCGCGCCAATAAATTTATTTATTTATTTACTTTTAATAACAACAAGGACAATGATCACACTAAAAGATTCTTGCCCTTACAAAAATTAAATTCCGTCTTCCTTCATTTCATCAGTATATCAATTATCCAAAAATAATGTAATGTATAATTTGGTCGCCATCCAATGTCAACCATTAAACAGATTTTCGCATTTCGGTCAGATTAATATCTCTGAAGTGGAAAGTGTGATACCAACAAAATTCAACATCTGCTATCCACCACAAAATAATATACTTTAGACTAGATGAATATCATTTTTTTTTAATGTTGATGATGGGTCATCGAACTGGACGTCATTTCATTCCATTGTTCTAGGTTGATTGACGTTGTAAATTATCGCTTAATAAACACTCGTGTGTTGGACTATGGCAAACAGAATAAGTATTTTATCGGCTTTATTATTTGTCCATCTTATCGTTGCTATGGAAAGAAATTCTTAGTCCACTGACTTTCTTTCTGTTGCAATACAATTCTTGTTCACTTAAATAATTGTGTCTTGCAAGTGACCCCAATTACAACAATAATAATTATAAACTTACGTTCGAAACTTGTTTTTTTTCGGATGACCAGAATTATTTTTGTGAAATATTTTGCAAACACAATTAACTTTTCCAAAAGTTATGCATTCTTTTAAAGATTTTGTAATATATGGTCCATGACGAGATTTGGAATAGTTATGATGATAAATGGAGCTAAAGAATAAAGTAACAAAAAAGACGAGCAACATTCTTAGAAATGTATTAAGAAAAGCTTTCGGATGAAATAACAAGTAATCTCCACCAGTTGTTCTTGTTGATCGTGGTGTATGCCAAATCGACTTTCATGGACAATGTTTCCAGTAGTTTTTCTTGTTGAACCTTTCTGCTCATACACTTTTGACAACGTCCATGCGTCTGCACCATAAAGCAGGACTGGGATCATGAGGGTCTTATAAAGGGACAATTTATTTGCCCGAGAGAGGACTTTGCAACTCAATTGCCTTCTAACCCCGAAGAAGCAGAGAGAGGCAAGAGTTATTCTTGGTTTGATTTCAGCGCTGGTGTTGTCTGATTAAATAGCGGAGCCCAGGTAGACAAAGTCCTTAACTACGTCAAAGTTATAGCTGTCGTACGGTGATGTTTTGCCCAAGACGTCGATGTTGGGTATCTCTTCTTGATGACAGCATATACTTGGTTTTACCCTCATTGACTGCTAAGCCCATCTTCGACGCTTCCGTCTCAATGTTCACAAAAGCGCTACTGACATCACGCTGTGTTCTTCCAATTATGTCGATATCGTCGGCGTATGTGTGTAATTGGACGGACTTTTGACGAATGGCTTTAGTTCATACAGTACAGCAGAAAAGATCTTGTAGGCGATGTTGAGCAGACTGATAATTGGTGAAGTTCAGAGGGTCTCCTTTTTTAAGGATCGGGCAAATAATGCTTAGATTCCATTCATCGGCCAAGCTTTCCTCTAACCATATCTTGCTTATGAGGATGCATACTTATAGCCAAGTTAGCGCGTCGGCTTTGTTGTTCTTAAGCTTATATATAGCTAGCTTTACTTCATCCAGATGTGGTGGGCGGAATTGATGGTCTACTTCGCCCAAATAAAATGGTTCAATCAGCCTGACAGCGGAATTCGTTTCGTCATCACCATTACACAGTCTGCAGAAATGGTTTTTCCATATTCTCAGCATCGACTGCGATTCCACTACGATGTACCCTTGATGGTCTTTGCAAGCTTCAGTTCAAGCTCTGTAGCTTTGACAGTTTCTTTTTAACTTTCAGTAAAACTTTCGAACATCATTCCTGCAATAACAGCTCTCAATTTTCTCGATCGTGCGCTTCTCATGATCCCTGTTTTTTTTTTCTGAGAAGCCTCTTTCCTCTTCTGCTCGTAGAGAGCGCGGGCAGTCCGATCGGAAAAGGACCTAGAGATTTTTTGCGATTCCAGCCGTCCGACGTTAAACTTTCTCTTCTTGGCGTTGGTCGGAATATCCTCAGTTGTACCTTGGCTACAATGAGGTAGTGGTCCGCGTCAATGTTTGCCCCTCGGAAAGTTCGGACATCCATCATACTGGAGTAGTGGTCAATCTGGTTGACAGTTGTTTGATTAGGGGATCTCCATGTCCCTTTGTGAATGTTGAGGTGTGGGAACTTGGTACTAGTTACTAGCTATTACAATATTTCGCCCGCAGAAAGCCAATTAGCCTGAACCCGTTATCGGAGGTGTTGTCGTGCAAGATGTGTTTTACAATTGTACCACCAAAGACATTTCTCTCCCCAGCTTGGCGTTAAAGCCGCCTGGATATTTTTTATGTTATAGCTCGGGCACTGCTCAAAACATATGAGCAGTCCAGGAGCTCAAAAAACATTTCTTTGGTGTCATCATCTTTATCCTCTGTGGGGGCATGCGCGCATATAAGGCTTACATTGGCAAATTTAGCCTTGATGCGGTTTGTCATGAGGCGCTCGTTGAAACATTTGCAACTCAAAACCTCTTGCTGGAGCCAGCCTGCCTCCAACAACGAATCCACATGCAAATAAGCGCTGTTTTTGTTGTGTATATCAATTGCCATAGTTAATATCGCAGTTTTTCATTCTTCTTTTGCCCGGTCTATTAAGGGACTTAACATTCCACGAAATTCGTAGTTCTTATTTCGTTTGCATGGTTCATCATCAGTGAATCCGTCCGTATTCGAGGCTTGTGGTTGCTTCGCAACTAAATGTTTTTAACATGGCCGGGAAGTTACCTCGACGACACAACCCCTAACCTGAAGAACCAGGTCTTTACTATGACTCCAAAAACGAAGAGCCGGATAAACCACCCTTTATAGGCCTGAGCTCCGAAAACGTCGTAGTAAGCCATATATGGTGTTCACTAAGTAGTTTAGCCTGACTGGAACTGTAGACGCCACCGTTGATTCCATCTAGAGAATTCTTCCGCTGCCGCCCGGATACAAGAAGTTGTGTTTCTCCCGTTTGCTGCCACTAATAACCTCCCAAAGGGGTTGGAACCCAATCTTCAGTTGAAGTACTATGAAGTACTAGGCACCCGATATTCACCACCTTGAGGTGAGAGTAGGAGTTCATAAACAGGGGTCGATTGTGGGTGCTTGTACACATATCTACCCTTTGAACATCGTTTAACTTTGTTTTTAAAACCGACACCGAATTGAATTGACAATCGTACAAATGTGTCGACACTGTTGAACGCACCATTTATCTAGGAAACCATCCAATTGCGCTTCGGGCGTCCTGGTCTATGCCATCCTTCTAACGCAAGCAAGATCCAACACGTTGTCTTCTACCATAAAAAATAAATGCAAAAGACTCCGAGCTGGTTTCTCTTCGCTCATACGAGCTAGGTGCCCAGACCACCGGAGTCTACCGAGCTTTATTTTTTCCACAACATCTGCTTCGAGGTAGATTTCATAGAATTCATGATTGTATCTTCTCCGGAATCGTCCTCCCTCGCACACAGGGCCAACAATTCTCCGTAAGACTTTCCTCTCGAGAGCGGATAAGAGTTCAGAGTGCCTTTATCCACTGAAATGAAAACCCAACCACTGACAATCCCACGAATTGCACATGAAGCATCCTGTCCTATTAACCACCCTTGCTACTGAGCCGAAAAACTTATATGTGTTGTGTAGCCTTAACCACCATCTTATTTTGATGTATTGTATTGTAGTTGAACCATAGTCCGCAATCCAAAAGTAATTTATTTCTCCTTATTTTATTTTTTGTCTTTTTTTCTTTTGTGTTTGATATGAAGCCATATGAGACTTCTGGACAGTCACATTCTAAAAATAACATTGTTTGCCCTTTCATAGATTGTTGTTTGATTGTTTTCCTTTCTTTTTAATGGACGATGACCTAACCCAAATATCTCGCGTGCCGAATAGTTTTTTACATATCTTACAAAACAATAGAATAATAAATTTATTCTAATGAACTTACAATTTGTTGTGTTGTAAGCATTAGATGATATTTCGTTTAATTTTCACCAACACAGCGAATAATCCTTTAAGAGTTATATGGTGTATGGTATGGTTATCTAAGGACAATGGGCTTTTAGGAAGGCGGTTACTTGTCCAGCACTTACATTAATTAATTAATTTATTGGCGCGACAGCTCCTTAAGGAGCCTAGGCCTAGTGACTTATACTCTCAACCATTCCTGTATGTATGTTGTTAATCTGCAAGAATGGAAAGCGCTTTACATACGGTTCAAGATTATGAGATTAAATTGACGTCAGCTAAAATGAAGATGCTTCGCATGACAGAAGGGTATGAATTGACTAAAAAGCAACACAAATCCGAGTAACCCTCTGCTATGTAGAAAATAGATGCACTGATAACGCAGTTAAAAAGGCAGTTGTGATTTTTGTGTCGTGTATTCAAATGTTCGTGATTTAAGAAAGAATTTCTTTCACGTGTACGTCTACACTGTTCAACACAGGCCAGCTGTTTTGGCATTAAGTGAAACTCAGGTTGGAGCAAATACTGATTTATCAGAATTTGCTCTACATGGGTATAGCTTGGTGCCTTTACTCTTTTCTCATCATGGTCTCGTGGTCTATGTTAGGAATGATATTGCTTGCCAGAGCCTTCCCCAATATGGGCAATGTTCCAACACGGACTTTAACTTCTTATAGCTCAAATTCACTGTCCGCAAGCATGTCATTCATTATTGTTTTATTTACAGGAGTCCAAATCTTGACAGTAATTCGACTTGTAACGAGTTTGATGCACTGTCTGATTCCATCTCGAAAATTGTTTCCCTTTGTCCTCGCACTGAAATCGTTATTGCGGGCGATTTCAATGTACACAATTCCAACTGGCTCCGCTATTCTGGTCAGACAACACCCGAAGGAAGGTATGTCGAGCTCTTTGCCGGGTTACATCACCTTACCCAACTGATCGATGTGCCAACGCGTATACCGGATGTTGCTGGGCAAGCAGCCCATACTCTTGACTTGTTTCTTACTTCTCACCCTGATAAATATACCATTAGTGTAACTTCTCCATTTGGCACTTCAGACCATTGTATCATTTCAGCTAATTTCTCATCCCCCACCCATCCAGTTAAAGAAAAACTTCCCACCAGGACCGTTTGGCAATACGAGAAAGCCAACTGGGACGGCCTGAATTTCTTTTTCCGAAACTTTAACTGGTCACTATGCTTCCTCGATAGTGACATTGATGCCAGTGCTGAAATGATCACAAATGTGATTCTTCTAGGGATGCGTGCTTTTATTCCTAACAGAGTAAAAAGCATCAAACCTAAAGAAAAGTCTTGGTTTAATTCTGAGTGTAAAGAAGCTATCAGGCTCAAAGAAGTAAGTTTCCGATCTTACAAAGCCAACCCTACAGAGGAAAATCGGAAAAAGCACAAACAAGCAAGGAATTCATGCAACTCCGTTATAGAAAGAACCAAATTTTTGCATGACCAAAAATTACGGCAAAAAATTCTGCAGTGTCCCAAAGGCAGTAAAAATTTTTGGTCATTTGTAAAAAATATAAAAAACTCCTCGACATCTTCGGTTCCAACGCTCATCGACAATAACAAACCAATTGTTTACTCTTCAGAGAAGGCAAACTTGCTCGCCGCCCATTTCGCTGCCAGCTCCACGCTGCCTCAAAGCAACGTTGCCCCTCCTGTACTTGAGAATGCAAATTTTTCCATGGGACACATTTTTTTCCGCACTCGTACAGTAGCAAGAGTTCTCAAAGATCTCGATATACACAAATCCGCTGGCCCGGATGGTATACCCCCGATTCTTCTGAAGAGGTGTTCTTCCACACTGGCAAAGCCACTGCGTAAGCTTTTCCATCGCTCCTACTCTTCTGGAATCTTTCCTAGAAGATGGAAAACAGCATTTGTCCAGCCTGTCCCTAAGAAAGGTGACCCATCCTCCCCCTCCTCCTACCGACCCATAGCACTGACATCCCTTCTTTCTAAGGTCATGGAAACACTGATTAACCGTCAGCTTAAGGAATATCTCGAAGATCGTAAGCTTCTCCATGACCGTCAGTATGGCTTCCGCAGCAACCGTTCCACTGGTGATCTGATGGCATATCTCACCGAACAGTGGAACAAATCTTTACATCGCTTTGGTGAAAGTAAGATTATTGCTCTTGATATCTCCAAGGCATTTGATAGAGTTTGGCATGAAGCTCTCTTATCGAAAATGCGTGCTTTTGGGATCGATAATACTCTTGTTCGTTGGATTAGAAGCTATCTTCTGGACCGTTCAATACAAGTTGTATTGGACGGATTCAAGTCTGATTCCCATAAAATAAATGCTGGTGTGCCCCAGGGCTCTGTTCTGTCTCCGACTCTTTTCCTCATTTTTATAAATGATCTTCTGTCTGTTACTTCTAATCCACTTAACTGTTTTGCTGACGACTCTACCCTCAGCTTTTCATATTCGTTCGATAATTCACGTCCTTCGCCTTCGGACGTACAATTGCAACGGTGCCGTATGTCAAGCTCATTAAACTCCGATTTATACAGCATTGTCAAATGGGGTAATAGAAATCGTGTGGAGTTTAATGCTTCGAAAACTCAATGCTGTCTTCTGTCGTTAAAGCTAAACATTCCCCCAATGCCATTGTCCATGAATGGCACTTACATCGAAGAAACCGAAAAGCTCTCAGTACTCGGTATGTGTGTCAACGACGACCTCCGTTGGAACGACCATATATTTGAGATCGCAAAGAATGCTGCAAAGTGCTTAGGTTTTCTGTATCGGTGTAAGAAGTACTTTTCCCCATCTGATCTGGCTACAATTTATAAAGCGTTTATACGCCCTAAACTCGAGTATAACTCCCACCTCTGGGCAGGTGCTTCGCAAACATCGCTTCACCTGCTTGATAGAATACAGAATCGAGCGTTAAGATTGATAGGTAATAGAACTGCCGCTGAAACAATTGCCCCACTCGAACACCGACGCAATGTTTCATGTCTTTCCTTATTTTATCGTTTCTTTTACAAAAAATGTTCACTCGAAGTAGCCAGTTGCATTCCTCCCCTTAAAAGTTTCTCCCGTAATACTCGTCTCGCAAGGAATGCTCATCAGTTCACCCTTGAGCCTAATTTCGGACGTACCGTGAAATATAGGGATTCTTTTTTTAGCCGAACGACACGAATCTGGAATAGTTTACCCGGCGGGATTTTCCCTTGCCATTTTGATCTGCAAACATTCAAAACCAATGTTAATCGGCACCTCCTATCTCTCCCCTCCCTATCTTCGTAATGCCCGCGCAGCGTGTTCTACATTAAAAGGGAAACACATAATCCCTTGTGCGCGCGTTAATTATAAAAAAAAAAAAAAAAAAAAAAAAGTTAACAGGCCATATTAAGGTAGGCTCCTTGGAGCAAACAACGACACCTGCATTTAGTTGGCCTTAGACATTGAACAATCCAAAACCGGGAGGCCTCGATGTTTCTGAGATCATTCCGACGAACCTTACAGATGAAGCATTAGGGCAAAGCAGATAAGTGGGAGGGTTGTGGTTCCATTTGAAATCATAACAATCGTCGGTAACAGAAGGTGAATTGAGAGCATCTAAATTTTGGGGAAGCTTGTTGGTTGAGGCCCAAGTTCACTAAGGTAAATATTTAGGATTTACAGCAAAAACATTTTTTTTTCAAACAGAAACAAGTTGCACTTCTCAAGTTCGGGCAATTACGATAATGCAATTTTTTAAAGCAGCTCTAGTAGCTTGGATATGACGATTATGTATAAATGTGCGAGCGTTACTTACTTACTTACTCAGGGTGCGCTACAGTTCGGTACAAACCTGGGCCTCAACCAAAATGCCTCCAGCTCGGTCTTTGGCTAGCTGACTCGAGTTTCGCCGTCCAAGTTGGTTGAGGTCGTCCTCCACATGAGCGCGCCACCTAAGGCGAGGTCTTCCTTCTAGCATCTGAGATGAAATCGAAGATCCTGCTAGTCGGCCATCTTTTCTGCTCGTAGAGCTCGCGGGCAGCTCTCGTCCTATTTAGAGCGCCGCTTTATCTGCCTCTTGTTTGGCTGCATGGGCCTGCCTGCATTCGTCATCGAGCCAGAGGTTTCGTGGTGGTGGTCTGGTGAAACCTTAACCTAGTCCTTCTTTCTAAGGTCAAGGAAACACTGATCAACCGTCGATATCTCGAAAAACGAAAGCTTCTCCATGACCGTCAGTTTGGCTTTCGCAGCAACCGTTCCACTGGTGATCTGATGGCATATCTCACTAAACAGTGGTACAAATCTACATCGCTTTGGCGAATGTAAGATTATTGCTCTTGATATCTCCAAGGCATTGGATAGAGTTTGGCATAAAGCTCTCTTATCGAAAATGCGTGCTTTTGGGATCGATGATACTCTTGTTCGTTGGATTAGAATACAAGTTGTATTGGACGGATGCAAGTCTGATTCCCACATAATAAATGGTGGTGTGCCCTAGGGCTCCGTTTTGTCTTTGACTCTTCCTCATTTTTATAAATGATCTTCTGTTACTTCTAATCCACTTAACTGTTTTGCTGACGACTCTACCCTCAGATTTTTCACATTCGTTCGATGATTCACGTCCTTCGCCTTCGGACGAGCAATCGCAACGGTACCGTATGTCAAGCTCATTAAACCCCGATTTATACAAAATTGTCAAATGGGGTATGATGTCTTCTGTCGTTAAAGCTAAACATACCCCCAATGCCATTGTCCATGAATAGCACTTGCATCGAAGAAAACGAAAAGCTCTCAGTACTCAGTATGACCATATATTTGAGATCGCTAAGTATGCTGCTAAGTGCTTAGGTTTCCTGTATCGGTGTAAAAAGTATTTCCCCCTTCTGATCTGGCTACAATTTATAAAGCGTTTATTCGCTCTAAACTCGAGTATAACTCCCACCTCTGGGCAGGTGCTTCGCAAACATCGCTTCACCTACTTCATAGAATACAAAATCGAGCGTTAAGATTGATAGGAAATATAACTGCCGTTGAAACAATTGCCCCTCTCGAACACCGAAGCAATGTTTCATGTCTTTCCTCATGCGTTCCTCCCCTTAAAAGTTTCTCCCGTAATACTCGTCTCCCAAGGAATGCTCATCAGTTCACCCTTGAGCCCAATTTCGGACGTACCGTGAAATATAGGGATTCTTTTTTTTAGCCGAGCAACACGAATTTGGTATAGTTTACCCGGCGATATTTTCCCTTGCCATTTTGATTTGCAAGCATTCAAAACCAATGTTAATCGACACCTTCTGTCCTTCCCCTCCCTATTATCCTAATGCTCGTGCAGTGTAACTTACATAAATTAAAAGGGAAACAAATAGTCGCCCGTTAATTATAAAAAAAAGAACTGATATTTGAGGCCTTGAACTTTTTCTATTTCGTTTAAGTGTGTGCTGATATACCCGTAGACTTCCTCCTTACTGGACCAAAAATCATCCGGAGCGATTGGCAAGGGTTATTCTTTGTTTGGGTTGACTACGATGCTACATATGGATAATCCAATTTAACTTCGTTTAAGAAATCTGTGTGCAAGAAGCATTAAATTGATAAGCTTTATATCTCAGAGTCAAGCTCGATATCTATAGCCAGTTAAGACTGACAAATTGAGCCATCTAAACAATTCCAGATAAGAAACTCAATCCAAGGCTAAACTTTAACTCATTTTTTACAGATAATAACCCACTTTGGGTAATTTGTGTTGTGGCTAATTAAAACGATCAACTACTCGTTAAAGTTATCAAAATGAGGTTAATTTCGTATGTTTTTTGATGTGTTACGCTTCTTTACGCAATCGACAACAACAACAACACAGCAACTGCAACAACAATAAATAAAATATATAAAATATACATCCGTAGGCAAACGGGTTGCAACTTTACACGTTTCAAATTGATTAATTTTTTTTCTTTTTTCAATTTTATTATTTATCATCTGGAATGAGGTGGCGATGATGGTGACGTTATAAATGAGTTACGTGCATGGTAAATAGTTTTATCCACTCAAGAGGCAAACATGCGGATATGCTGACGCGCTCCATAGGCCGTCACCAATTCTTGAAGTTATGTTTGCTTTCCATTTATTTGGGATTGAAATGAAATTCCGAGACTTATTTCGAAATGCAGCTAAAAAAAAATATCTTCTGATCGGGAAACTGAAACTTGAGATGAGAAATATTGCGTAGTCAAAGTGTGAACATGGTTATGGAAGTTTTCATGACTCACATTAACGTAACACAAAGGCGATTACTGTTGCAAGAAAGATGGTTCCTTAATGAATGGTTAATGGCATGAAGTAACTTTGAATCACGTTGGAACAAACTTGGATACTCATGTGAACTATTCTTATACATATATAGGTAGTTACACTGTTTATTTATTATATTTTGCTACTTTCCGGATGTTAATGTTAAAAAATAAAGTTACTGTTAGACTCAAGTATGCGCCATAATATGTAGCACGAAGTTACCTGTGCACTTATGATCCCATTAAGTAGAAATATTTATCATATAAGCTTCCCCTGTGAGAGGGCAATGGAAAGTACATAATGGCAAGATGTAATATATTATGGGGTTAAGCCAGTCCCGGATGTAGTTTGGATATACCTATTTTGTTTAACTTGTTCAAAAGACGAGTTAAGTTAACTGCGGAAGAACTCGAAAAAACAAGCATAACTTAAAAGTTATTTTCAATGTGTACATAGCATCGTAAAGTTCTGCATTTTTCTTGGAGTAAAGGGCGAGCCAAATAACAGTATGAGAATGTTGAATGTGATGAAATGGCATTTCTACGGATTTCTATTTGAAATGTATGGAAAATATTTTCTCTTTAATTTGATAGAGTTTTTATCGATTAAGCTTTCACTTTTTTGCATCTTCTGGTATGCTTCTGGTCCAGACCAGTGGCATTTGACAGGGCTTGTTCTTTGGAACTGGTGCATGATCTTTTAGTTTAAATTTAAAGATCGTCTTTTCTAATAGTTCCTTGTAGCATAAGGGTTAGTGTGTTGGACTTCTATTCCTAAAGATCTGCTTTCGATTTCCGCCCTAAGTTTTATCCGGGGACATCAGTTGCGATCAGCATTCCATCGGTTCCGCACACTTTTCCTTGTCCCTTTCTTGCAGACGATAAAGTTTAACATTGCGTTAATCGCTATGGGTAAGCTTGATCGTCATCGGATAGATTAATTAATGTTCACTAAGTAATCCAGGGGTTGATCAATTCAATTATTACTAAGGCATAACACTATAATAGTTGTATTGAGGAGCTTAAATTGAGACTTAGTATAGCATCAATTATAAGTAATTTTCCGATTTTGTTTTAAAGTTTTGTCTTTCACTATTGTAGGCATTTTCAGGGTTGACATTCATGGGCTTCGAAAGAATTTTTGTTCGGTGTACATCTATACTGCGTTATGTGATCTGCGTTAAACATGCCAGCTGTTTTGGCACTAAGCGAAACTCAAGTAGGTGGAAATACCGACCACTCGGAATTTATCCTGCATGTTGCATACCAACTTCAACCACAATCCAATCAGTGTTCAAACTCAGATTTTAACTTTATGTGGTTAAAATTTACGGTAAATAAACGCATCATCCAAACTTGCTTTATTTATAGAAGCCCAAAATTGGAGAGAGAGTCAACTTTTACCGAATTTGATTCTCTGTCTGATTCAATTTTCAAAGAATTCGTGCCCATTATCCTCACACAGAAATCGTTATTACGTGAGATTTCAATGTATGTACATAATTCTACTTGGCTTCGTTATTATGGCCAGACAACACCCGAAGGACGGTATGTTGAGATTTTTGCTGAGTTGAACCAACTAACTCAGCTCATTGAGTATCCAACACGACATGCAGGCCAAACTACCAACACTTTAGACTGATAAATACCCAATTCGTGTTTTATCGCCTCTAGGTGCATCTGACCGTTGCAAATTTATCGTAGCAACCAAACCCAGTTAATGAAAAAACCCCTAGGAGAACCGTTGGGCAATACGAGAAAGCCAACTGGAACGGTCTCAACAATTTTTTAAGGACATTTAACTGGCCACTATGTTTCCTCGATAGTAACGTAAACTCCAGCGCAGACATGGTAACAAATATTATTCTTTTAGGAATGAGAGATTTCGTTCCAAATAGATCAAAAAGCATCAAACCTAAAGATAACGTATGGTTCAGCTCAAGCTGTAAAGAGGTTATCAGGTTAAAAGATGTAAGTTTCCGTTATTATAACGTCAACCCCACCGAGAAAAACTGGAAAAAGTTTTAACAAGTCAGAAAAACTTGTAATGTTCATGTTCGCCTAACAAAATTTTTACATGAACAGAAAATTCGAAAAAAATACTGCCATGTCCCAAAGGCAGTACATTTTTTTTGTCATTTGTAAAAAATATAAGGAATTTTCGTCAACTGTTCCAACGTTCATCTTCAACGATACTCCTGCTGTCAGTTCTCAAAAAAAAGCAGATCTACTTGCAGCCTAGTTTGCGACAAACTCAATGCTGGCGGCAGGTGTTATCACTCCTCCTGTACTTGAGAGCGTAAATAAATGTATGAGACCAATCTTCTTTCGCACTCGTTCAGTCTCAAGATTTTTAAAAGATTTTAACATACACAAATCCGCTGGCTCAGATATTATCACCGCTATTGTTCGGAGGAGGTGTTCACTGGCAAAAGCATTGCGTAAGCTTTTCCATCTGTCCTATTCTTTTGGTCTCCTTCCGAGTGAATTGAAAACAGCATTTGTCCAGCCTATCACAAAAAAAGGCGAATCTTCTTCTCCCTCAAACTATCGACCAATTGCACTTACGTCCCTTCTTTCCAAGGTCATGAAAACGCTGATTAATTTTTAGCTTAAGAAATATCTTAAAGATTGAAATGACCGGGTTTCGCAGCAATAGATCAACTGGTGATTTGATGGTATATCTCACCGAAAAGTGGAATCAATCTCTCCATCGTTTCGGTGAAAGTAAAGTTATTGCACTTGACATTTCAAAGGACTTTGATAGAGTTTGGCATCAAACCCTTTTATCGAAAATGCGTGCATTTGGACTCGATGAATCTCTTATTCGTTGGATTAGTAATTACCTTTCGAACCGCTCAATTCAAGTTGTATTAGACGGTTTCAAATCTGATATTCACAAAATAAATGCTGGTGTGCTCCAGGGCTCTGTTTTGTCTCCGAGTCTTTTTCTTACATTTATCAACGATTTACTATCTGAAACAACAGATTTTCATATTCCTTTCCAGAGTCACATCCATGTTCTTCGGATGTGGAACTGCGACGGCAGCTTATGATAAACCACACTGATAGGGGCCAATCAGAACCTCAAGTAAATTAATTTCAACTTGGGTTGATGGGAATGGCGTAGTAAATTGTTGTTTGTTGAAGTTGACTTTGGCACTTTGACAGAAATAACAATGTTTAAGAGTATACTAGTTACAATTAACTACGTTAACTGTATTTGTTACGTATGCAACGTAGTAGATGTACCAAATATAATTTTGATTGAGTTTGTGACATATAGCCAACTCTGGTGTTGGTTGATTGTTATTGAACCAGTGGACACAAATTTATCCACCAAAATGCGAATAGTCCTCTCGATAAGACAATTTATGGCGACGTTGCCCGAACAGACCACCTATTTTGATAAAATAATTTTATCATTTTCACCTGTTGTTGAACAATATATCCGTCCATGGTGATTTGGCAAAACAGATTGGAAAAATCACAGCCGATTTGACAGATGTAGCTTCAACAAGATGGCCGCTATCAACTGTCAAAGTTCGTAAGTCCCTATTGGAAGGCCCTTGACAATGTTTCTTTGTTGTTGCTGATAAGGCTTCTACCATTATTGCTCAATTGTCGCTGTCAGAGAGAATAAACATGGATAAACATGGATAGGCAAGAGTTAAGCTTGGATATTCTCAACAATATCTTAATTTAAGACTTCGTACTAGAAACACCTAATGTCTGTTAGATATCGCGAAAATGTAAAAATTGTCACGGATAGGCCACAGAATAAGAAAGTCAGACAGCAACATCTTTCGAGCTTAATGATTTAACTATGCAATAATACATGACAGCATGATGGATTGGCAAACCAAGAACATAAAAAAGAATTGTTTCACAAAATCTAGTTCCAACAGAGAAAAAATCATGGCAATAACCAATAATTAATATGCACCTAGTTTAAACAATTTAAATTGTTATAATATGCATGAAATATAATTACCTTGCTTAAACACAAAAACATGGTAAACAGTATACAATTTGAGCATATCATCAAAACCCAAAACCACACTCATATGGAAATAGTGCACCACCCATTCCGGAACAAGCAAGAACAAATAACGAACAAATAAAGCCATTGAAGGTGAACATTTAAAGTTGTTCCTCTAACTGCAATCCAATGGAATTCCTATGGAATAATAATTTAAATATACAAAAACAACAAACCAACTACTTTTATTCAAAAGCCAGCAATGTCTGTTGTCTCTAGCTCTAGCTGTTGTAGTGTCTATTGACTCGATTCTATTGTTTTCAATTGCATTATTGTTTCTCTGGCGCTGCACTAAGATGACGCAGTGCATTCAATTTTCATTTGAAATACAAAATTTATAAGAATTTGGTTTTTGTTTTGAGTTTCACAAAGTAAGCAGAGAAGGCAAATTTCTGTGTCTGGCATGATGAATGATAAAAGTGTAAAAGTACTCTGAAAGTTTAGGTCGTTTGGCGGACATAATACAATACAGCCCATAGCAGGCAGCAGACAGTTGAAGTAAAGGCTTGACTCAATTTAATTAAAATAAAAAAAAAAAACAATTTGCATCTAGCGTTTGATACCCTTGACTTTATTTATTTCTTCATCCCTGATGTAAAACTATTTAAACACGTAACACCTGTATGCTGTCATTTCTAATTGTTCCAGCGCTGTATTCCTGTACATAGTGTATTGGAAATTGCATACATTTATTTGTTGGAAGCAATTTAGCTTTGGAAAGAAAGATTGAATTAAAATCTTCTAAGGCAATATAGATTACTAATTGAATGATTTATTTATTAAAAGATAATTGTAAGCAGAAGCTGAAGGAATGCAAAAATTGTATAGGAGGAACTTGGATTATGCTTTATTAAAATTATTTCCTGTATATGATCAAAAGTCGAAAACTTATATATGTACAGAGTTGAATGAATAAACAAATAAATAAATAAATAAAACCTATTCTAAAGGAAATTTGAAACTTTCGCGTAGCAATTTTAGCTAATTTGTGTAATACACAGCCAGGGGACTACCACGAGGAGGCAAGCACTTCGACGTGACTAAAAGTTACATTGCTTGCATAATTCAATCAGCTAGGCCATCGGCTTTGTTAGCCTTAATTTTTGTATATACTTAAATGGCTAGCCTTACTTCATCCAGGTCTATAAAGTGGAACTGTTGTTCAACTTTACCCTTATGGATCATTTTAAGTGACAGCGAAATTCTGTTGTTCATCTCAATTATAAATCCCAGAGACTTTCTAAGTTCTGAGCTACAGCTATTCTTGTACGATATGCCCTTGGTCATCCTTGTAATATTTTGGTTCGAGATTTGTAGATGAGAAGACAGTTTCTCAATGCTTCCTTATTTTTTCTTTTAAGAAGCCAGTGTACTTCTGGTCTTCTCTTTTCGTAAGACCCGCAAGTAGTTGAAAAAGATCTTTCATTAAGCGGTTCCTAACTTTAAATTTAAATCAAACAAAGGCTTATTTGTTTGAAAGGCCTATCAATGCCATAATGTGTGGAATATAACATCGTTCAAATGTCTGCCGTGGCTTCTCTTCGTCGAAGAACGGGTGTCTCAAATTTGTTCACTACATTGCGAATTGCCCTCTCGGTAGGACGATTATGGCGATCGTACAATGGGCGAAATTTTCGATAGTATTTTTTTCCCAATCATCTATAGTTTTGAAAAAGATTATCAAATGAATAGGCTAAGGCAAATTATAAAGTATTTTAAACTCACTATAAAAGGTCCTTCTATCATTAAAACAATTTAAATTATTCATAGTTTTTAACTCTCTCTCTCTCTCTCGAAGACAATGTCATTAAATTCGATAGGCTTGTTCAGATTTTTTAGATTTATGACTGCCTATCCTTACAACAAAAGTAAAGCTTACCACGTTTTGTGAATACCCTTAATGTCTTTCAATTAAATTGTTATAATCGAAAAAATTTTAGACAGCACGAGTGGCGTTCTTCTGCAATAGGTTTTTTCGATTATTAACAGTATCAGTTAACTTTTTAAGTACACCCTTGCCTTCAACAGTTACAACCTTCACATGTAACGCTATCAATTGCGGAAATTCCTCGTGTAAAAGGAAATTTTTACGTATTTTTCGCTGGATATTGTTGTGTTAAAAATTTCAAAGCACTTAGGAAGCTGCAAAATTTTATCTATTGTCTGAAAATATTTGGCTGTCAGTGCAGCAAGACCTTTTTGACACTCTCTCATAGCTCACATAGCTCAAGCTCACATCGAAAATCTGATAATCGTTAAAGCATATAGTATGAGGTTTTCCAACAGGTTTCCATCTCTTGAATAAGCTTAAGCTCGAAATGTGAAGGTAAATTTAAATTATTTAAACTATCGATAGTCGTTCGATTGTTTTTCCAAACTATCGGTGTAGCCGATATTTTGTCTGCTATTAGACGATGAAACTGGATGCATCGAATTCTTCGAACATATTAAGTGCAATAGAGAGAAAAAATTCGAAAACATGAGACAGGAAAAGAGCTGTCCTGTGTCGCACGGGTAGTATCTTCGAAGAATCTGTTTAACGTTTTTCTGTTATCTTGTTCGCTGTTTTTTCATTCTTTACCACTTGGTTTCGTTATGCTCAGAGTAAACTTCTAATGAGGCTCAAGGTAAACGAGGAAAAATGAGTGAAAACAAAGTGGAAAGTAAATTTTTGTGGACTAAAGAACTTAATTTGGAGTTCGTATGTCTTTATGAATCCAGCAAAAATGTGCATGTGGTTAAAGACATTCATAACATCGATAGGGTTTAAAGAGCAGATTCATTGCAAATGATTATGGAAAACAAAAATGCAAGAGAACTGTCAAAATGGTTTCATGAAACTAAATTCATCGTGTAATGGTGCTTGCGACAGAGGATGAAAAAACAAAGAAAAATTCGAACAAGGTGCATGCATCCAGTTTCATCGTCTAATAGCAGACTTTTCACTATCTATACTATCGATAAACTGTCGGATGTTCGAGCATCACTACTTAAATGTCAAAAGATTGGTGGAAACTAATAATTATTGCGAAATGATTTTTAAAATGTACTGCAATTAAAAAATAACTGCAATTTTTATCAAACGTGTCGTAAATTTGATTTATTTATTGTCTTTTTCAATTGTCAAACTGACGTTTGGCTGCTACTTTTTTCTGCCTTCAAAAATTTCTTGAACAGACCATAATATGAGAAGGTTGCGATAGTATCATTGCACTCATACTATCTTGATTTAGATACTACACCCTCCAAGTATAATAATAACTTGCCAGATATGTGGGCATTGCAATTGATTTCCAACCAATCCTATTTTCAAATGTCCTTGAAAATTTTACTATCAAATCCTATTAACATGAATAGAGACCATCATTTCTGTACAAAGTTCATAAAAATATTTAATTTTACTGCTTTGCGCGTTACAGACATTCATTTCGGAAATGTTAAAATACCCAATTTGAGAGAAACGAATTGTAAACAAAACAAATGAAAATAATAAATTTATCTTTTATTTTTAATTCAAGATAAACAAAATAAACAAGAAGGAGAACAACAACAACAAAATAGAACAAGAAAAAAGTTTATTTCCAAAATTTCACTTTCTGTGAGTGTATTTTTAGAAATGAATTCCATAAACATAACTTAATAGGTTGCTGCTGCTTAGAGACGACGTGCACGCCGTCATAGTACCGCTCCACGCATTATCTTTCCTAAATGCAATGGACAAAGGGTTAAATCTGATGCTGCTGCTGACTCGAGATGAATAACAAAAAAATAATGTATGAAGTCAAAGCTGAGAACACAGCAATAACTCCTCTGGTTGCAGATGTAAGATTCTTTTCAATTATCACTAATTTCAGATGTACACTCACAGGAAATGAATATTTAACAAATTTGTTTATTAACTGTAGCCCCCACCGCCGCTGCGTATCTTTTTCGAGTGGGCATGGATTGTTAATATTTATGTATATTATGGGACTGAACCAAGTCCCAGGGTAAAGTCATCAGAGTGTTTTCGGCTAAAATAACTCCATGATAAGAATAATAACTACATATATAGACATATGGCCTCACGGATTTCAGCTGCGGGGCAGCACGCATATGATGTAGCTAGTTTGAATACGAAGAATTAGTCTTGATTAGCTTAAATCATTGATTGATTCAACAGGTGACATGAAATTCTATTCAAACAGTATAACCTGATTACACGCCGTTAATACCAGCAACAACAACGGCTAAACGGTTAGTGAATTTTCTCATATAATAATATCAGCCTCAAAAACATTCAGACACCTACGAAAGGGTCGGAAAAAAACGAAAAATATTCCTACTACGTACTTGTAGAGAGGACCTTCAATGCCTCCCCAAGGTATGGTGTTTAAATCATCCTTGGCGATTCCAACGCCAAATTATGTGGGAAGCGTTACTATTAAGTAAATGGCTCCTTTAGTTTGCATACGAACACTAATGTGAATTGAAAACGATCCATCCTAATGGCAGCTTCCACGAAATTGGTCGTTGCGAATACCAGCCTTTCGCGTAAGGATATCCTTAAAGCTGGAGTCACCCGCAGCCAAATAGAGAACTTGATAGATCGTAGCTACTGCTCGAACCTGATGAGAATGCCAACCAACAATGACTTGGATCACTATCTTGGTGGTATGGTGTGGCGAGGGCGGATTGCTTTGCGAAGAAGTATTGCATTCGCCGCTCTAGCTTGTATCAATACGACTGCCCTTCGAAGAATAAGTTCTTGGAACAGAGTGCCAGGCGTAGATGAGATCAGGTCACGCGAAATGAGAAATGATACACTGTAAAACATCAGCCAACAAATGGGGAGTATTTTGAAAAAAAAAAAAGTGGTAAAGAAGAAAGGAGATCCTGGAGATCCTTGCTGTTTCGAAGCTGCTATAGCCCACTGAACTTCAATTTGCAATGCTAATTTCGTTCACCGTCTAATACTAACTAACCTCTATGAAAATTAGTTGAGAAAAAACATGTTTTACCGCTGTGCTTAAGGATGACATTAGAACTTGCTGCATGTAGAAAATACATTACATTACATATTGATCTGCTCCGTAGATAAATCTACGAAGTAGAGACACTTATGAGCACTGGCTACTGAGGCCATCGGCTCAGACAATTACAAGACAACACACAAGACGACATTGATACAGGACAGAACAGAAGATAGAAAGAGGACGGAAAAACAGAAAACACATAACACATGTCAACAGCACGCAGTTGGTTTTCGGATGGTCCCCCATCTTTTCCACTAACCACGCGCATCGATGCTTGATTTCGCTGATCTCACGGGAAGCGATGCTTTATCGGAGCCAAGGCCGTTGACATGTAGAAAATAGTAGTACGGAGGTGAAAAGAGGAGTACGGGTGTTGCGAAAGTAGTACAATATTTTCGGCAATATTAGCTGACACCATTCAGCAGAAGGCGCAGAGATCGGTGCGAATGGTTTAGTAGTAAATACAAACTAGCATCGGAATGTAATAAAATAATGATGCATACCTAGCAATGTTGGAGAGGGATCGCCCCAAATCTACCTTCCTAACCAACGATTGTTATAATAATAATAATCCGGTTCACCGGATGACCGAATTGGCTTTAGAAAACGTGGGCAGGCCTCCTTGTTTTGGATTGTTGTTACTATCTGAGGCCAACTAAATGTAGGTGTCGTTGCATTTGTTTAGTCCAGGAGTTTTCCGCGATAGTGAAAGTTTATTTTTTCGACACATGCATGTTCCATTTTTGTTTGTGTTTGATCATTCTTAAACGACATTAGTGATTTACAGTCGTGTCAACCTAGAGATTTGTATGTACAACTATGGGGGAAGTTTTTAGATGTTAAAGTGTCGCTAGGCTGTCCTTGATGTTCATTGTCTAGATGTGATTTCTCCTCAAGTTGCCTTTTATGACAAGCTGGGATGCGATGCAGGAATATTCTACCTGGATTCAGACCAAAATACATATATAATGGACTCCGTCTGGTCTGGCTTGCATTCTTTTCAACCTGACGTTCTGGCACGTCAACAAGTCGAGACACGAGATAGCTTACACAGACGACATCGGTATTATCGGTCAAAGAGCTGTGCAAGATTCCTTCATTCAGATCGAGCAGGCGGCACAAAAATATGGAGCTGTACATTAAAGAAGGGAATGCTAAGTACATGGTGGCTGCGTCCACGTCAGCGGGAAGTGTTATTCCACTGATCAGGGTAGTGGAGTGAAGTATAGCAATCCTTTAAGTTCTTTGGGCCAAAAGTAGCAGCCGGTACAAACTATGTTAGCAATACCCAAAAACAGGTGGGTGCTTACTTTAAAGCACTCATCTCGTTAGCACGTTCGATAAGAAAGTCTCACATATATTTGTTGGTCCCGGTGTTCGATGTAAGACAATTCCTGTGAAGAAACAATCTTGAATTGTATGAAATCTACTTTAAAGCATAGGCGGTGGAAAAAAATAAGCTTGTTTGAGGGAAGGCAGTTCGGAAAATCAGTCGCATTTCTTTTATGGTAGAAGGAAGAGTGTGACGATACAGTCCGGGGTGGACCTTTCACTTTCGCACGTGAAGTTAGTTGGGTTCCACTTGTGTGCGCCACCTGAGTTTCAGTCTTCCTCTAGTGCGCCGTCCCTCTGGGTGGAATCGAAGATTGTCCGGGCGCATTGGCTCTATATGACCCAGCCAACTGAGACGTTGAATTTTTACTCTTTTGGCTAAATCTGTGTCGCTGTACAGCCGGTACATTTCTTCGTTGTATCTTCTTCTCCACTTTCCGTTAATACATACGGGACCAAAAATCACCCGTAAAATCTTTCTCTCGAAGCAACCTAAAGTGTCCCCATCCACTTTTGACAACGTCCATGCGTCTGCACCAAAGAGCAGGACTGGGATCTTATAAAGGGACAATTTAGTTGCCCGAGAGTGGTCTTTGCTACTCAATTGCCTTCTAAGCCCGAATAAGCAGCGATTAGCAAGAGCTATTCTTCCTTTGATTTCAGCGCTGGTGTTGTTGTCTGAGTTAATAGCGGAGCCCGACTTTGCCGACTTAGACTTGGTCAGGCACGTCGATGTTGACTGTCTCTTCTTCATGACAGCATATACTTGGTTTTACCCTCATTGACTGCTAAACCATCTTCGCTGCTTCCCTCTCAATACTCACAAGAGCGCTATTGACATAAAATCACCCTGTATTCTTTTTTTTGTGAATTTAACACCACAATTGTTTAATTTAAATTGCGCCTCTAAATAGAATTTATAGCGCCTGATAATTTATAAATGTTTAAATATCGAAATGACAAAATAACCTCAAAAATTGTTTGCAAATCTGTAATGTGAAAACAAACATGTAACATACAACATGTATGTAAAAAGTACAGGGTGAACCAAAAGAAGTCATCCATCCGATGTTGTTTGGCTCTCTTTTTTTTCTAAATAAAAAACTTCGATTCTGTTTTTTTGATTGACCAATACAATTCTAAAGGTTCAAATAAACAACCTTTAGAATTGTATTGGTCAAGTCGAGAAGATGATATCGGCCAAATGGGCGCCGTCACAATTTGTTGATTGATGAATGGCATTTTTCATCACTTCAGCTAGAACTTCGGGCGACAGATTCTCGCACTCGTGTCGAATGTTGTCCTTGGGGTCTTCCAGAGTCTCGGGCTTGTTCATGTAAACACGGGACTTCAAAAAAACCCCACAAAAAAGTCTGAAACGTTTAAATCGGGCGATTTAGCGGGCCAGTACAAATCGCCAAAACGAGAGATGAGGCGCCGCCTTCAGAATATCGGTTCATGTATCGCTCCATGGCTTGTTCACTTGTATTCTGCATTTGTCTTGTCCACAAATGTCAAAACAGATTTGACATGGTCGGCCATTTGCAAAAATGAGAGCATCTTCCAATAGGGTGATTTCTTTTGGCCCACCATGTATAATGAACCTTCTACAAAATGGTTATTTTAGTTAAGCTTCATTTATATTTTGATTTATATTATGAAACTGCCTTAAATGAACTTACTAGTCCCGTGCGGGCGCTCAAATTCATTATCCCTACTAAATTGTCTTTTGTCCTAAACCTAAAATTTTAATTTAATTTCACTAAAAGAAATGTTAATGTATTTAAACAGGATTTTAGTAGTTTAATTTAGTTTATTCATACTTTGTGCCCTGAGATCTCTGATTTGAGTTTCATAATGAACGTATGATGATAGAAACAAGACCTAGAAAGAATGACATTGCTAGAAGCATATGACAACGTTATTTTTTGTGCAAAATACATATACGTGTGAGAAAATGAATACAAAATTCAATAATACTAAAACGCAGCCATGCGTTTCCGTCGACCCGAAATCAAAGGTTAAGGTTATTGGAAGCACATGCGGTGACTTTCGTGGTTCTAAATAATATTTCAATTTAATTTTCTTCTACACTCTACATTGACATTTTGAACATACTTATATGTATATTTGTATATTTTTATCGTTTTTGCATTTCGGTGCTTGCATTAGAAGTTACTTAATTTTCAATGATGAAACTTCGCAAATATTTATTTGAAAGCCTTCTATTCGGATGTAATAATTAACTCAACGCAGTGCACTGCACTTCCTGCTTGTGTTTGTTAAACTACCTAGCTACCTAGTTGTCAAAATAATAAGACAAAGGGGTTTGTTCGTAGACTTGGGTAGTCGTCAACAACGATTGTGAATAAAGAAATGGATGTTGTTAATACTGCTTTCAAATGGTGAGATTGGTGTTTTTCAATATATGTACTCCTTAATCCTGTATAATGTTTTATTTTGTTATCATTAATTTAATCGTCCTACATATTTTCTCTGTATTGACAATTTTAGTGGACAGGCTTTAGTAATATGAATATCTTTCATCTAAAAAAACACTGTCGGCAGTCGAGCAATGGTGTAGTAGATAAGATGTTCGCTTGCTAACCTAGAGATCGTGAGTTCGATATTTGTTTAACTCTTTAAACTAGTGTCGTACACAGCATCCAGTTGAATATAAAAAAAAAACTGTTTTTATACTGGACCTAACAATATATGTTAGTGAATTAAATTCACGTTGAATTTGTCTGTAAACGGACTTTGAACAAAAATATATATACTGGTAACGTATATATAACGTATATATATTGTTCCAAATATTTGTTTAACATTTATGAACAATGAAGTGTTTGAAACAAAATTTAAATATTTGTTGGTGGTAGGCATTTGGCATAGACTAGACGACGATCTGGTTTATAAAATATCTATGTACTTGTTTTTTTATAATTTTTTTTACACTTTTACCATTTAAACTGATTAATTTACTATCAAATTACATTAACGATTAATTCTCAAATCAAGGTTTTTCTTGTGAAACGTCAATTCAACATTTAGTGAAATTAGCTACAATTCAAAGAGCTTGTTTAACATTTTCAGAGTCATGTTATATTATTTGGCTCTGACTAGAGTTGTGGAAGTGGAATACCGATTGTTACTCGACTCGCGATTGTGAGCTTTTGAGTGACATCTCACTCCCCAGGCTTGTTTTATGACTTCAATTATTTATTCCATGTTATAAAGTATTGCTTTCCCCCTTGTAGACTTTTCTTAAAAGCCATGCCCACACAGTTTCCATGATGTTCAGGTCCGGTGAATATGGAACCCATTTTAATAGGTCTACATTTTTGCTGATTTTACTAACCTTATTCGGAAAAACCTCGTAGGAAATTGTATTTATCTTTTAATCCCAAATCCAAAAAATCAGTATGTTTTTGCGAAACAAATCACTAAAGTTTTGCAAGGAGGTGTAAATAAAAGGAAATTTCCGGTTTGTGATACTAAAATAAATGAATTTATTGGCGCTATAGCTCCTTTAGGAGCCAAGGCCTAGTGACTTATACTCTCAACAATTCCTGCCGCACCCTAAGGCTTCGGTTGTCTTGGTCTACGCCATCCTTCCAACGCAAGTAAGGTCTGCCGCGTTGTCTTCTACCATAAAAAGGACTGCAAAAGACTCCGAGCTGGTTTCTCTTCGCGCTCATGCTAGCTAGGTGTCCAGCCCACCGGAGTGTACCGAGCTTTATTTTTTCCACAACATCTGCTTCGAGGTAGATTTCATAGAATTTATGATTGTATATTCTCGGAATCGTTGTTGGCACACGGGGCCAACTCTATTCTCCGTAAGACTTTCCTCTCGAAAGCGGATAAGAGATCAAAGTGCCTTTTTGTAGGCACCTAAGTTTCGGATCCGTATGTCAGTACTGTTTGGACCATAGTCTTGTAAAGCAGCAGTTTGGTTTTCATGGTAAGGTTTCTGGATTTAAAGAGTCTTGACAGACTATAGTAGGTTCTGTTGGATTTTAGCAGCCGCCCGCGAATTTCTTCCTCCATATTATCGGCTGCTACTTTTGACCTTAGGTACTTAAAGGACTGCACTACTTGTAATTCATACTCCGCTACCTTGATAGTTGGACCAACACCCCTCGCCGACGTAGCCGTCATGTACTTAGTCTTCCCTTCATTAATGTGCAGCCCGAGGTTTTGTGCCGCCTGCTCGATTTGGGTAAAGGAGTCTTCTACAGCTTGTTGGCTTCTGCCGATGGAGAGGATGCAAGCCAGACCATCCCCTTGTCGGAGTCCATTAAAAATGTTGATTGGCCTGGACAGCAAACTTGGCTTGTAATGGTTGTTGGTTGGTGAGAAAAAAAAATTGTATAATTGATATGATTTCTATTCTTTTTCCTTCCTGTTTTGCTACCTTTCCGATGACGTTCTTTTTTCAAGTGATGTTTGAAAACACCGACAGTTTAAAAACATCACCAATGCTTAACAACCTATAGCACACCTTTATAATCTCTAAAAGCAGCCTCGTGATGTGTCAAAATGACATTAGAACAGTTCTTAAGCACTTTTTCCAAAGTAGGTTTATTTTCTTATTGTTGCACGCATTGCTATTAACGGCGTTCAGTGCGTACACTGACTTTTATTCAAAGTGAATCCATTGAACGACAAACTGACAACAATACATTGTAAAGGGGAAACTGTCACGTTAAAAGTTAGTCAAGAAATCTTCACTAACTATTTGACTAAATGTCAAATAAAAGTCCACTAACTTTTAGGGCCAATTGACCAATCAGAGGCGCGTTGACTGACTTTTAGTGGACGCATTGAACGCCACCATTTTATATACATTTAAGTCTTTCATAGTTGTCCTTAATTGGTCCACACCCTTGACAGAAATTATGGAACTTTTAAATCTAAATGACACGTTAGTCATATAAAATTAAAACCACAAACTTCATCTCGCATTGTTACCTAAATATTAACTATCTGATTCCTAGGTCCACCAGTAATCAAATGAACTAAGGAAATACGTGCTTAATAAGCAATTTGTCTGAAATCTCTTTGATAAACACTCTCATTATATTTATAATAATCAAATGATACATGCATATGTGTACATTCATACATAATCTTCCCACAGCATTAGCATTTCTCCAAACGACGAGATAAGAGATTCATTATTCTTTCTTTTCCCTCCTGTTCGATTGGCGCTGATTTGACGCGCGGTTCTTGTGTGAGACTGCCTAATTGACACACAGTCTTTGGCCATATGGATGATGTCGATGTGCATTCTTATCTGGGTAGTTTTTAACAAAACTCTCTAACAAAATATCTAACCTACTTAATATAACTATTATTATCTGTTAAAAAAGCAAGTGTGAATGGATTAACTAAAACAAAATTCTTTTTCTTTTAAATGGCTACTTACAGGTTCGCAGAAATTTAGCGCACTGACTCAAGCAAAATGAATTTATTAAAAAAAATAAACTGACTTCTGTTTATCTCCAATTAGCATAAGCTATCTTGCTTCCCTAATTCGCATAATATCACTTATTTTATTTAATCTGTTCGCTTTTCTTTGTCGTCATGTTTAATTTTTATTTTTTAATTCCTTCATTTGGTGTTTGCTCAAATGGATTGGGAGAATCACTCATTCGTTCGTTGCTTTTTGTGGATTCTGTTGTGTATGTGAGTGTCGTCATAAAGAATTGTTGCATGATTTTAGGCGGTTATGAATTGAAAGACTATTTTCAAAGATGTTGTGCTCCTAAAACTATGCAAATTCTCAATGTGATTTATTCGATTTCGAACCCATTGATTATTGTGGTGAAGAAGAGTATTTGATGTCGGATCATTAATGTACGAAGAGATTAGTAGATAAAATAGTAATTAACACATTACATTTAACTTGTTAAAAAGTTTCGATGATTTGGGATTTTTTTTAAGTGAATTCACACATGTAGGTTTGGTTGGTATTGGTTTTGTAACGTCCCTTCTTCGTGGATATGAACTAAATGATATAGATGTCTAGAAAAAGTACTGACGTCTATCCGTCTGTAGGCGGGTATGCATGTGGCCGATTTCTTCAAGTTTTTAAGTGTTTAATCGTTTTGTTTTCCCTGAGGGGTTTTTAATTTTTTTATTTTCAAAACTAAAGACAATTTACTTAAGTATTATATCTGTCATTGCAGTCATTCGTCATACAAGCTTGACCTGTTTCTTACATCTCACATTGATTAGTACAGGATATTTGTATTATTGCTTCTAGACAGTTCAATTCGGAACATTGTATCACATCAAACAATTTCTCGTGCTTTGACCTAACAGTTAAGGAAAATATCCCAAAGAGAACTTAATGGCGATAAGAGAAAGACAACTAAGAGAGTCTTAAAAATTTTTTTGGAAACTTTAAATGGTCACAATGCTTCGTCGATAGTGATTATCAATTTCCAGCGTTGATATGATTGATTACAAATATCATTCTCCTCTGCATGAGAAATTTTATTCCGAAAAGAACAAAAAGTATCAAAGTGAAAATGAATCAACTCTTTGACTTGAACTGTAAAGAGGACTTCAAGGTTTGGGAAGGAAGTAATATTACAATGTCCCAATTGTAGTACAAATGTTTGGCATTCGTTGAAAAAACCATTCAAAGTTTCTTTACTTCCACCGCTCGTCCATTTCTGTGTTCAGCTTCCAAACGAAAGGCTACCATAGTGTGATATGTCTCCTCTTGTATTTGAAAGTGTAAATGTTTATATGGGATATTCGTATTTTTACAGTTGCAAGACTATCCGAGTTAAAACAACATTTTTTCCAGTCCGAACCTAAAAAAGCATATCTATCATTACTTCCCTTATTTCAATGTCATGGAAATTGTGATAAATTATCAGATCAAGATATTTCTGCAGAAACGGAAACTTCTTAATGAGCGGTCTTTATAATTAACGCGCGCACAAGGGAGTATTTGTTTCCCTTTTATTGTAGAGCACATTGCGTGGGTATTAGGAAGATAGGGAGGGGAAAGATAGGAGGTGTCGATTAACATTGGTTTTGAGCTTGCAGATCAAAATGGCAAGGGAAAATCTCGCCGGGAAGACTATTCCAAATTCGTGTTGTTCGGCTAAAAAAAGAATCCCTATATTTCACGGTACGTCCGAAATTGGTCTCAAGGGTGAACTGATGAGCATTCCTTGCGAGACGAGTATTACGGGAGAAACTTTAAAGGGGAAGAATGCAGCTGGCTACTTCTAGAAAACATTTATTAAAGAAACTATAAAACATGAAAAGTCTTGAAACATTGCGTCGGTGTTCGAGAGGGGCAATTGTTTCAGGCAGTTCTATATCCTATCAATCTTAACGCTCGATTTTGTATTTTATCAAACAGGGGAAGCGATATTTGAGAAGCGCCTGTCCAAAGGTGGGAGTTATACTCGAGTCTAGGGCGTACAAACGCTTTACAAATTGTAGCCAGATCAGAAGGAGAAAAATACTTACACCGATACAAAAAATATCAGAATTTTTAGCGATCTCAAATATATGGTCGTTTCAACTGAGGTCGTCGTTGACACACATATCGAGTACTGATAGCTTTTCGGTTTCTCTGATGCAAGTGCTATTCATGGACAATGGCATTGGGGGTATGTTTAGCTTTCACGACAGAAGACAGCATTGAGTTTTCCAATCATTAAACTCCACACGATTCCTATTAACCCATTTAACAATGCTGTAAAATCAGAGTTTAATGAGCTTGACATACGGTACCGTTGCGATTGCTCGTCCTAAGGCGACGGACGTGAATCATCGAACGAATATGAAAAGCTGAGGGTAGAGTCGTCAGCAAAACAGTTAAGTGGATTAGAAGTAACAGACAGATCATTTATAAAAATGAGGAAAAGTGTGGGAGACAGAACAGAGCCCTGGGGCACACCAGCATTTATTTTGTGGGAATCAGACTTGAATCCGTCCAACACAACTTGTATTGAATGGTCCAGAAGATAGCTTCTAATCCAACGAACAAGAGTATCATCGATTCCAAAAGCACGCATTTTCGATAAGAGAGCTTCATGCCAAACTCTATCAAATGCCTTGGAGATATCAGGAGCAATAATCTTACTTTCAACAAAACGATGTAAAGATTTGTTCCAGTGTTCGGTGTGATATGCCTTCAGATCACCAGTGGAACGGTTTCTGCGGAAGCCATACTGACGGTCATGGAGAAGCTATGGGTCGGTAGGAGAACGGGGAGAATGAGTCACCTTTTTTATGTACAGGCTGGACAAATGCTGTTTTCCATCATCTAGGAAAGATTCCAGAAGAGTAGGAGCGATTGAAAAGCTTACGCCTTCAACATGACTAGGATTTGAACTTGGGTATACATTTTTTTTCACTGGTAATATGATGGTATACTCGTATCTCACCGTGGAACCAATCTTTGCATTGTTTTTAAAAAGTAAGATTATTGCCCTTGATATTTCAAAAGTATGTGAGAGTTTGGCATCAAGCTCTTATCAAAAATGCGTACATTTGTTATCGACGAACATCTTATTTAACCAATATTAATAAAGCGGAAAAAGGCATTTGTTTGTTTGTTTGTTCGTCCGGGCTAATCTCTGAAACAACTGGTCCGATTTAAAAAAAAAATTGAAGAAAGGTTACGCTCAGGCATAAATTTTTTTTTACAAAATGTACTTATTTCATACAGTAAAATTGGGTTAAAACAAACAAATTAGCACACAGAAATTGTTTCCCCATTTTTGTTTTAAATAAAGTGCACGGCTGCGTCGCACAAACTTGCTCTAATGTGTGACATGGTCTTGGGGCTTGAGATTTAAAAAAAATGAATTTCTTTCTAAATTCTTAAAAAAATACTTCAACTGATTGAGATGAAAAGAGTACGCCATTTTTTATTTATTTTTTGCCACCCATCAGAGCCGATAAAGCTGTGGATGAAATTCCGAGATGACATGTGTGAAAATGTTCTAAATAGAGTTCGGAATAAAAAATTTGACATGGTACATTACACTGAAAAATGATCAATCCTTAATTGTAATGTCAAAATTGTCAAAAAAATCTGATGATTTTGGTCTTCCAGCACCAAATAGAACCAAGTCTACACATAGATCTATTTGAAGCAGCACTACGTAAACCATACGACCAACAACAGCTTCAGGACTATGTATCCCAAAATCTACCGAAATTGGTTCCCGATCAACTAAAAGCTTATAATTCAGTTTTACACAGCGTTGATCACAACAAAAGTAAAATATTTTTTCTCGATGCCACAGGTGGAGCAGGAAAAAAAAGCTTACTCCGACCGTCACGTTCGAATACACTCGGAAAAGTCCTACAAGAAAGAGCCTTAATAATATGGGATGAGTGCACTATGACTCAAAGGGCTCACGTGGAGGCACTTGATAGAACCTTACGGACATACAAAATTCAAATCGAGTCCTAGGCGGCATAACGTTTCTGTTTGCAGGTGATTTCCGTCAAACATTATCGGTCGTTTTTAAGGGGAACACGGGCAGATATTTTGAAATCCATCTTAAAATCTTCCTTACTTTGGAATTATGTGGAATGCCTTAAACTAACCACAAACATGAGAGCTCATTTAGGTGGATGTTGTAAAAAAATTTCAACGGATTTACTAAGGGTAGGCAACGGGGAAGTACAAGCAGTGAATAATAGAATTCCAATTGACGATTCCCTAGGTAAAATTGTTCGCAATATGGACGATCTCATTGCAAACATATATCCAGGTGTCCTGAATATTGAGCAAATAAATTACCAATGGCTGTTGTCAGGATAATTTTAGCAGCAAGGAATAGTATTGTTTATGTGATTAATGAAAACATCTTAAGTAAACTACCAGGCACAATTAAAACATTACTCTATTTATAATGTTGTCGATTCATAAGATGCTGTTTATTATCCGCAAGAATTTCTAACTCATGGAATCCACCAGGACTTCCCCCACACTGTATCAAGCTAAAACCCGGCACTCCTATAATATTAAGTCCACCAATTTATGTAATGGAACAATACTTCAAGTAAAGTCGTTGCGAAATAATATATAATAATAATTTTCGTTTATAAGCAGACAGTTCTCCGTGAAGATTTATTTTGCTGTGACGATAAATAAATCCCAAGGACAAAACTTCAAATACGTTGAAATAGATTTAAAAGACGAATGTACATATGGAATGCAGCTAGTGACTTATAAATTACCTTTCGGACAGTTCTATTTGCGTTATTTTAGACGGTTTCCAGTCTGATATTCAGAAAATAAACGCTGTTGCGCCCAATGGGTTCGCTCGATGAGGAGTTTTTGTTGGTCCACGGATATGCAGTCCTTTTCAATTTGGATGAACATTTGTCCAGTTCCTGAAACAGCAAAGAGACACAAAATTGCTTAAACGTTATTCGCAATCGAAGGCTGCCACTCGCAGCTCATTAAGGCTTACACAAAATATACACATCTAGGAATTGAATGGAAAAGAATTGATTGTGTCCATGTGTGGCGTGCATCCTAAGTCCACAGGTGCATTTAAAAAAGCAAAAGTATATATACAAACAAAGACCCCTCTACCCTTAACCTAAGACACTGGGTACCTTTTTTGTATGTTACTTTTCCCTTGCAACGCAATTATTTCCACATTCTTGTATAACAAAGAAGTCCCGCTAGCACCTGGGATTCTTAATGTTTTGATTTTGGATCTAGAGAAGTAAATCTAACCAAACGATTAGTATGTGACATCTGCTTTTTTCACAAAAAAAAAAAATTGAATAAGGAAATGAATTCAGTAGGCTTATGTATGTCTTGCAGCTATAGCTGTTGGATTTCTTGGATTTTGTAAATTTTATTTAATTGAGGAAACATACCTAGAAACAGATGGCTAAATTCTTGATGTTTTGTCATCAGCCATTGAACACCCGGCACAGCACAACGCCATAGATAAGAAACAAATGTCGAAATGAATGACATGATGTAATAAATTCTTATATTAACACCTATGCTGTTGTCTATCAGTGAATCAGTTCGTTAAGTGAAAATTAAGGAAATACTTTGAATAGGGGGACATTTTTCTTTCCACATGCTTTTAATTATTTTTGAATTTTGTTTTGGCCAGAAAATAGTTTGAAATGTTCATAAATTAATAATTTAAATTTGTATTAAATTAAGAAGTTATTTATTTTAAACTGAAAGGAAGGCTCTTGTTCAGCCGGCGTTTTGTCCAGTCGCAATGTACATAACGGGTGATTTTTTTGAGGTTAGGATTTTCATGCATTAGTATTTGACAGATCACGCGGGATTTCAGACATGGTGTCAAAGAGAAAGATGCTCAGTATGCTTTGACATTTCATCATGAATAGACTTACTAACGAGCAACGCTTGCAAATCATTGAATTTTATTACCAAAATCAGTGTTCGGTCCGAAATGTGAAAATCCGCTTTTTTATCGACAAATTTTGTTCAGCGATGAGGCTCATTTCTGGTTGAATGGCTACGTAAATAAGCAAAATTGCCGCATTTGGAGTGAAGAGCAACCAGAAGCCGTTCAAGAACTGCCCATGCATCCCGAAAAATGCACTGTTTGGTGTGGTTTGTACGCTGGTGGAATCATTGGACCGTATTTTTTCAAAGATGCTGTTGGACGCAACGTTACGGTGAATGGCGATCGCTATCGTTCGATGCTAACAAACTTTTTGTTGCCAAAAATGGAAGAACTGAACTTGGTTGACATGTGGTTTCAACAAGATGGCGCTACATGCCACACAGCTCGCGATTCTATGGCCATTTTGAGGGAAAACTTCGGAGAACAATTCATCTCAAGAAATGGACCGGTAAGTTGGCCACCAAGATCATGCGATTTGACGCCTTTAGATTATTTTTTGTGGGGCTACGTCAAGTCTAAAGTCTACAGAAATAAGCCAGCAACTATTCCAGCTTTGGAAGACAACATTTCCGAAGAAATTCGGGCTATTCCGGCCGAAATGCTCGAAAAAGTTGCCCAAAATTGGACTTTCCGAATGGACCACCTAAGACGCAGCCGCGGTCAACATTTAAATGAAATTATCTTCAAAAAGTAAATGTCATGGACCAATCTAACGTTTCAAATAAAGAACCGATGAGATTTTGCAAATTTTATGCGTTTTTTTTTTAAAAAAAGTTCTCAAGCTCTAAAAAATCACTTTACTTGCTCTTATGCGTCTAATTACATTGGAAAGCAAGATCTTTGACAAAAACAAGTAACATTTGCGTTGAAAATAACACAGCTTGAACTTACAAAAAGTATCAAAACCACAGTACTAAACGGTTTTTAGTAAAAATGAAGTACGCCATCACACGTCTTAAATAACAAAAAAATTATGAAACATTTATTTCAAAATTTAATTTTTTTTTTTTATTTTGGTATGCGGTTTTCAGAATACACGTGATTAAAAAAAATCAAACATTAATTTTAATTAGAAAAAAACTTAACTTAAGGTTTTAATATAAACTATATACTACGTTGTAAGAAAATAAGATTAAAAAACAACTAAGTAGAAGACTCAGCCTAATTTTGGACTTTGTTGAATTATTGATTCCGAATAGCTTTTTACGGCTTTTCTTTCCAACTTAATGATTACAAATTTAATCTTGTTGGATATAATTCACATTAAGTTTTTGGCAAAAACTTTATATATGTTGAACTGAAAAAAATCTAAAGTTGATTCGAAGAAGTTTCATACTTCGTGGTCACGGGATGTAACTTCTTTGAAACGTCGGGTAGAAAGAAATAAGAAAATATTTCTTATAACGCGGTAAGTTCCGAAAATATAAAACTTTATCTAAAATAAACTTTTCCTAAACGGTCATATGGCAGGTACCGTTATTTTTAGGCCTAAAAATAAAATTTCAATTTCCTCAGGGGAATGCCAAAGGAATAACACATAACAAATAATCGCTTAAGCCGTTTAGGCTGCAGCTCGTTATACATACTGACAGACAGACAGACATTTTTTTAGAGTTCTCTATGATCGTAATGTCATGTTTCATTGTTATGTAATTTTTTTTATATTCACGAATACTAAACATGCCTTATAGTCCCTATAATCACAAGTAAATAGGCTGAAATGAAAACAAATTAAATTCGTACAATTTTCTTTTACAGTTCGTTGGGAGGGGTCATTAGGAGTCTAAATTTCGATTTTCAGGAAAATCGTACTGGAGCATCAGCCGCCACTTTGAATTTAATGCAAAAATAATTAGAGGCAAAACTTGTAGGAAATTAAATTTTCCTTTATTTTCAAAAAAGTTACCGTTCGTGAGATATCAACAAAAAGACAGCCGATGGATTGTTTTTTCTACGACGAAAGATCTAGACATGGGTAACGCAATGAAAATTGCTGCGCTGATACTCTAGCGCAAACTTAGTTAAGTGTATCAGCGCAATGCTTCAACGCAATTGCGCATGGTGCAAGTTTTGGATTCGTGCAAAAAACATTCTAACATCGACATGACATTACGATAATAGAGAAGTTGAAAAAAGTGGTTCCGGAAATTCCGTCCGTCCGTCTGTCTGTTTGTTCGCACCTTTACAGCCTAAATGGACGGGCCGATTTGCTTCAAACTTGGTATTTAGTATTTATTTGGTAGTATCTCGGGGGTGTTTTTCATTTTTGCTCTAGGTCAACAAGTAACGTTACCTGCCATACAATCTTTCACAAAAAGTTTGATTTTCTCGAAAACGGCTATTTTATACAACTGTCGGGGTGCTATTTTTTTTTAAAGAATACATGTTTCAGTTAGAATATTTTTTTCGAAATTTGTTCTATAACGTTACCTCTCATAGAACCGGTTTTTTTTCAAATTCTGTTTTAACGTAAACCATTTTTCCGATTTCAATAAAATTTTGCACACAGGAAGTCATTTATAATTTAATTTACAAATTTTGAAAAACTTTTTTTCAATTTTTTTTAAATTTTCTAAAAAATTAAATATGTTTTCGAAATATTTTGAAAAAGGGTTGATTGAATTTTTTTAAATAATTTTCCCAAATGAAAACTACAGATTTTCTTATAATGACATACTAAAAAAAATTTAAATTTTTTTCGAAAAGATAAAAAACTGGTCGAACGATTTTCAATATTTTTTTTCCTTGATAGTTTTTTTCCGAGAAAACTCTTAAACTAATTAAAAAATGAATGAATTGTTTTTGAGTTTTTTTTTCAAAAAAAAAAAACAGTTTGTTTATTTTTTTTTTATTTTTTTTTCTGATAAAAACTACCAGCTGCTAGCTGTTGGCATACTCAAAAAAAATTGAAATATGTTTTCGAAAAGTTAAAAAAAAAAAACGTTTTTTTTTGAAAAAAACTGGTCAAACGATTTTGTAAAAATGTTTCCTTAAAATTCAAAACTGTAAAAGAAATTAAATGGCTTGCTTCATTTTTCCCAAAAAACGTTTTAACTAGTGATTTTTAAGTGATTAACAAAATTTCAAATGATTTTTTACCTCCTTTCTTTCCAAAATCTCAAGCCCCAAGACCACTGTCGCATATTAGAGTAAGTTCGTGCGACAAATATAGCGAAATCTGCAATGTTCGTTCAGCAAAATACCAAAATAACAGAAATAATAATAATAATATGATATATTCATATATATATATTGATATATATAAGTAAGTACGTGCCATCCAGTGGTGAAATTTATTTTTTTATATGGTTATGCTGTGTATTTTCAATCTGCTTCCTGGTGTTGCTTTAGATTTTAGAATTGAGAATTAGATACTGAAATTCGCATAACCAGGCAGGTCTTATTATAATACCTATTTTGTTCTTATTATTATATTCCTAAGATCATCCTGTTTTACAAGAATGTTTGAAATATAAAACACTGAAACTCTTCAAGTTTTGTTTAATTTATGAACAAACATCCCAGGTTTTATTTTATTTTTCAAAATTATTAAAAAGTGATATTATAATTTATTCTATGCCCTGCAATAAATTTTACTTCTGCTTACATTTTTGACTAAAATACAAATATTTTGAATTTTATTAAACTCCCTCACCAAATACCAAAGATATGTATCATCATTTAAATCGAAATAAGTAATACAAAGAAGTTGCATTTCTTGCACACCCTGTAGCGCAAACAATAATATTTGGCTATTTAACTCTTATAGTTTTTTTATATTCTGATGAAGAAATATCCCAGTTTTATTTTACTTGTCCAAATTATAACAAAAGTGAAGTAGTTTTTCGATGCACCCTGCGTTAAAATATTAACTTTTGCTAATATTTTTCACTAGAAAACAATTAAATGTTTGGAGTTTCAAAAAAATCTATCACCAAATACCCTAGATATTATAACATAAATCGAAATAAAAAATCAAAAGCAGTTTCATTTTCTGCAAACCCTGTGCCGCAAATAATTACTTTTGGCTATTTTAGTATATGCTATGCAAGTTTTATTTAATTTGATGAACACACGACCAAGATTTTATTTTATTTGTCAAAATTATAACAAAAGTGAAATTAGTTTAGTCTATGCACCCTGTATTAAAATATTACTTTTACTTACATTTTTGACTCAAATATAAATAAGTATTTAGAATTTAATTGAAATCTATCACCAAATACCAAAGATATCATCTTTGAAATCTAAATCAGCAATTAAAAGAAGTTGCATTTCTTGCACACCCTGTAGCGCAAACAATAATATCTGGCTATTTTAGTATGTACTCTGCAAGTTTTATATAATCTGATGAAAAAACATCCCAGATTTTATTTTTACTGTCCAATAGTTATAACAAAAGAGAAGTAGTTTTTACGATGCACCCTGCGTTAAAATACTAACTTTTGCTTACATTTTTTCACTAGAAAACCAATATTTGGAGTTTCATAGAAATCTATCACCAAACACCCTAGATATCATAACTTTAATCGAAATAAAAAATCAATTGCATTTTCTACACAGTTTTGTTAAATTTATGAACAAACATCTAATTTGAAAAAAAATATTAAAATAGGTGAACTTAGTTTTTTCCATAGTAACTACACTTTTCTTTTATTCAATTTCGTCTATAATGCCTATTCCTCTAAACTAAATATTTACCATTTTAACATTTTTGCGATTTTGAGTTCCAATGACATTTATAATATGTCATAATATATTTAAAATAATAATAATTCGAAGCACCCTGTAGTCTTTTTCAAATGATGAACTAATACAAATATCACTAATATCAAAACAATATATATCCACTCTACCATTTTCTATACTATTTGTCTTACCCGACACTCACACTAAACGTAATATTTACATTCAATACATTAATTAATACACAAAACCCTACCAGGTACGAGCAACCACACCAAGACTACATTTATATATGTAGCTCATTTTTTTTTTAATTTCTTACATCCTATACGAAAAAGCGTTGTAGATACATCAAGTGTATTGTGTATCCGCGCAGCGCTTCTTATTCGAAGCAGTTGCGCGGACCCCAACTGCGCGGACCCCAATTGCGCGGACCCCAACTGCGCGGCGCACTGAGAGAGTGTATCAGTCCATTTAACGCAGCTGCTGCGCTAACGCTTTGCTTCAACGCAGCGCTGCGTTACACATGTTTAGAAAGATCAAACAAATCTTCATAGACACCATAGACCCGTAGCTATGGTAGTGTGAGATTCTTACTCAATAAAAACACCTTCATTTGCTCATTAGATAACAACTAAGTTGCCTTATTAAGTAGTTTAATCTTCATTTTCATTAATCGCGTTTGGCAGCGAGGGGACCTGCAATACCGCATAATCACCCGGTTATATGTCTTGCTACGCTAGGTCGAACGGACTCGTCCTTCGAAATCGGCGTACAAGATTTGTCTCTTCAAAGGCCCGCTGTATGCTTTTATTACAATGGCCTTGTAAACGTGTTTTAAACTTGGTGGCAGATTTTTTAATTTGTAAATCGCTGTTTCGTATGTACCATGGAGCACCAACAATTGCTCTGAGGACTTTGTTTTGAGATGTTTGCAGTGTTTGTATATGGCTTTGTTTGGCACAACCCCAAAGTTGTATTCCGTTAGTCCACACAGGTCTTAGCACTTGCTTGTAGATAAGAAATTTGTTATAAGTACTTAGATTGGAATATTTTCCAATTAGCCAGTTTAGTTCTCGTAACTTAGTATCGAGTTCGTCTCTTTTCTTTTTAACGTGCGTCTTCCATTTAAGCTTAGCATTAAGAGTCATGCCTAGATATTTTGCTTCGTTAGCATACGGTGTTTGAACCGAGTTAATAAAGATCGGTAGATTGTTAACATTCTTGTAAGCAAAGTTAACATGTGTTGATTTGGACTCGTTTAGAACAGCGACATTTCTTCGTCCAGTTTGTTATTTTTCGGTTGCTCTTTTAATTGAGCTGGATGATGCAAGTATGGCGGTATCATCAGCAAATGTTGCTATCGTGATGTCTTCGTCTTGAGGTATATCTGGAGTATAAAGAACAAACAACACTGGGCCAAGAACGCTTCCTTGTCAAACACCAGCATTTATTTCTTTAAATCCTGAATATTCAGTACCTTGTTTCACTCGGAAAAGTCTATTTTCCAGCTAGGAGTCCAGAATATAATATATTTGTTTCGGAAAAACCTGTCTTAATTTAAATCTTAAGCTGTCGTGTCAGACCTTATCGAAAGCTTGGGAAACATTAAGAAACGCGCTTGAACATATCTTTCTTCCCTCTAGGGATTTTTCAATTTCATTTGTTATTCTGTATACATACTTGATCAATTGTTAAGTGGTTATTTCTAAAACCGAATTGGTGTTCGGGAATAAGCCGTTTCTCTTCTACAATTGGAAGTAGGCGCTTAAGTAATAATTCCTCGAATAACTTAGAGATTATTGGTAATAACGATATTGGTCTGATTGCATTTTTCAGTTTACTGGAGAAGTGATTCAAAATAGTTTTGTGTTGAGGAGCGCGGGATTGCTGCCATTTCTTGAATGCTTTTCTTTTTCGAGTATAAGTTTTTTTAATTTCAATTGAAACATTTTGCTCATTTGGAATTGAATTTCTGCTATTTTGCGGAGTGTTTTTCCAGGCAGCCTAATCGTCCAAGATGATTTTAATAAATCTGTCGACTTCTTCTTCTAATTCAAACGGAGTTTGCAATGGTACTTGAAGTGTAATAGCCTCTTCGCAATCTGCACGAAAATTTCCATAATTCGTTTTGTACTGTTCTTCATTATTAGGCTTCCGCTTACTGTCAACATGACTGTTGAGTGATAAGTAGGAAGATCATAGCTATCCTCGATCTTGGTATAGTTTTTATGTAAACCCTTTGCGATAAAAAAAAGTCAAGTAGATCTGGAGTTTTAGCTACGTTCTTAGGCCAGTAAGATGGTTTTCCGGTCGATAAAAAGTCAGCACTAGTTTCATGCAAGCTTTAAAAAGTTGTCTTCCTCTGATTGATATGCATCTTGATCCCCAAAACGTGTGTTACAACAAAAAGAAAAAAAATAAATTGTACGACTGGATCGCACGTACTTGTTTATATGTGCGGTCACATTGTAGAATAAAATTTAAGAAAATTAAAGTGAACATCAAAGCATTTGTTCGATTTTTGTGACTTTTGATTGTTCGAATAAAATACGTTTAATTGTATTGGGTGAAATAATTAAAACGTCATTTTATTTAAAAACAAAATTAAAAAAAATTCACTGACACGTTTACAAAATATTGATTTTTCAAAAAAAAATTAAAAAAAAATTATTAAATATACAAAAAAAAGTTTTTCAAAAAAAATAATGCCAAGTTACTTAGGCTACCTACATCTTCTTGAATATCAATTTTGATAGTAATCGGATAACCTGAAAGTGGAAGAAAAAACCGGTCATATGGGAGTTACCGTCTTTAGCACACCATATTAATTTTTTTCACCAAAATATAATGCTTACCTACAGTAGTACATTGATTTTTTTTGTTCATAAAAATCCTTGGAGGCGTTTTCGAGAAAAATAAGCTTTTACGTAACGGTTATATGACAGGTACCGTTAGTTTTTGAGCTAAAAAAAAAAAATTGAAAAACTACTCTGTAGAATGTCAGAATAACCTTAAGTTCTAAATTTGAAGACGATTGGCCAACCGTTTAGGCTACAGTCCAAAATACATCCGTACGAACAGACGGACCGAATTTTGCCAGTATCTCAAATATGTTTCTCTATCATCGTAATGTCATTTTTGACTGTTATCTGAATTTTTTTAGCACGAATGCATAACTTGCATTATAGTACCTATAATCGTAAGTAAAAACTGGTCAGGAAATATACTTATCTGGAGTAAATTTCCTTTCTAGTAACGAAATTCGTGGAGTAAGCCTAGAGGGGAAACCACGTCAAAAAAAAAAAAAAAAAAAAAACATCCAAAAATCTACCTCCAAGGTGGTGCGGAAAAGGGTTTTTTTTTAATAAAAGAAAGATAACCAATTCTTTATTAAATTCAAGATGGCGGCTGAAGCTTCAGCGCGAGTTTTTCGAAAATCGATATTTAGACTACTAATGACCACCGCAACAAACTGTAAGAGAAAATTGTACGAAATAATATTTTCATGATCCCAGAAGGGGGTCACAAGCCCCAAAACAGTTCTTCGTACTTTCTTGCAAAGATTAATGAAAATAATTTTATAAAAAAGTTATTTGTGTGACACAATTAACAATTTTTTTTTTTTTATTTCAGGTGAGTTGACTTTTGGATTCAAATAATATGGTATGATCATAGCCAAGCTTCTATTCTATTTATTTACCTATAAGATGAAAATTAAATACTTTGTAGCCAGTATCAAATTGTTTAGTTATTTTATTGTTTTATCTTAAGGAAATGTTATAAAAGTGCAGAAGTTATAAGAAATAAAAAAAAAAACAATTTAATGTTCATACAAAATTAAAAAAAGATGAACAATTTCTAAGTTACCAAGAATCAACTAAGCATCTTGTGTTTTGTTTGTGTAAAAATAAGAAAAAACAATAGACAATTATAAATCTGCATATTGTAGAACTTCAAAGCGCTAGTCTTTTTACAAATAATTTTAAAAATAATTCAAAAATTTCGTTTGCTGTATAGCAATCAGCGTTTTCTTATTTCGATTCGCCTCTAAAATTTCTATTATATAAGACACCCCCCCCCCAGCTCTTGTCTGCTCCACAACTGAACTCCATTCTTAAATGGTAATAAGCAGCCGAGGGGTGATTCGCTAGGTTCTTGAATCCATTTTTGTTATATCAGCGAAGTTCTAAGAAACAAAAAACATTATTTAAAATGCCAATTAAATGTCACCTAAAGCGCAATGTAAACTCCTCAGCTAAGTCAGTTTATCCATGGGAATGTGTTCAATTAAATGTCGCAACACATTGAGCAAAGAACCTATCCGAATTTAAATCCATTCATTATTTTATAAATTCATCATAATGGCGTGATCCCTGTGAGAAAAAAAAACTGCATAATGAAGACTATGAGTCTATTTTCACACAAACGTGCACACAGGCTCAGTCCTCCCAATGCACCGGAAATCCAGCAAATAGTCCAAAAAAACAAGTGTACAACGCACATTCGTATTAATTGCTCGTACTTTGAACTCTATCTGTAATCTTAGGTATCCCGTCCCTCTCGTCGCCATCACTTAACCGTCCACTTTAACAACCGCGCCGCGTCAACCGCGGCGTTTAAGCGAACATCTTCCCGCCTCCTAACTTCAATTCCATAAGTAAGCACATAGTATACAGTAAAACAGAACACATCAACATCACCATTCACAACCATAGCCACATAAAACCCATCAACGACAATACAATGGTGATGTGCTGGAGAAGATTTTCTTCTTTTCCTAGAATTATGTGGCAACAAATAAACACGTCTTCGTTGTTGTCCTTCGGTTTTTTTTTTTATTCTTACCCCCATCGGAGATTGAACAACGACGACGCGACGACGGCAAAAAACTACAACGTTGACGAAGACGATGTAAACAAAGTCTCGGCTCACAGACCGGTCTTTGGTTGGTCCTTTTATTCGAACGGCCACATTCCAATAGCTGGAAAGTAGCACTTGCACTCCAGCTCCAACTCCAGCCTCCAGCATCAGCACGACTTCGAAGACTGAGAAGAGATCACAAAAAGAAGCGCCGCCGCCGCCACTTCATACCTCCATAACAATATTTTATAGATACGGCGATACGGGTACCCTCAAGTGGTGTGTTGCTGGTGGTGCATCATTTGCATACATATTTAGAATCAGCATGGAAAAAAGCAATATAAACCCCCGATTGCGGTGAGGGCTTTGAGAGGCTTAAGAAAATCGAGGCCAACAATCAAATTTACAAATTCCATTCATGGATATTATTTTGTTCATGCTCCTCTTTATCTGTGCCCAAGCAGAGATCCCAGATGATTCCATTTTCTGGTTGTAATTCTGTAAAACAACATATGCACGTTTTGTCGTCCCCCCTCCACACACCAATGTTACCGTGGCGTGCCTTGATGATGATAATGACGATCCGAGAGTAGCGTGCTTAGCTTACCATACCCGAAACGGCAATCCGCGCCAATTCGTAGGTATACGCTGCCAACTCTGCTGGTTGTTTTGAAGTAAAAGGCTTATGAAAAATGCTTAGCGTTTGGCCAAAACCGGTGCAAAAGTGTAGACTGCAACGCTGCGAGAAAACCAGTCTTGAGGTTTTTGTCCGAACCTCTATGTCTATAGCTTCAACGAAGTAAACAAAACAAGCCAATGTACGTACGTATGTAGCGTTCTTCTTGTTTATAAAATATCTTTAGGTAAGTGTCAGTGTTCCTGTTCATGCATTGGAAAAGGTGTGCCTGGTGCTTCGCCAAAAAAGGGAAGACATTCCATGGCCAAGCTTGTGTGTTTGTTTATTATGAAACTTTGTTGTGCTTTAAGGCAGCCACACAGCTGAACATTTTTTGGCAGAAAAATATTAATGTGAAGTATTAAATGTTTTCAATTTTTGAGTTTCACTCGTTCGCAAAAGTATCGGAAAGAATAACATTCCATCGATTTATCTTATTTGTTTATTAATTGTATCAAACTTCAAACGTTCTAAAATATTTTTGTCTCAGTCTCTGAATTCTTTTTCTTTTTTTCGAAGTTTTCGAAGCAGACATTTTGTTATAGACTAAGCTTCCACAGCGCTCATCTAGGAAGAACGAAATGTTCTAAAGTCTTCGGAAGAAGCACTTTTTAAATGACATCTTCCATTGATATACTGGAAACGAGCCGTACAAAATTTGAGATTATTGTCTTACCCAGGGCAATAAATTGATCAATTCATTGCCATTGCCCTCATATTGATTAGTGGAGACGCTAAAGCAATGGCAATAGCAATTTTTTTGATTACCTGGAAACCTGCTGTCAAAAAAAAAAAATCCAAGCCTTATGTACTATAAAAAAAATGCTTTTCAAAACAAAACATTCCATCGATTTTCTAATATAGACTTTAGAGTATAAAACGTTTTAAAATGTTCGTGCCTCTTTGAATGTTTTCTTTCATTGGAAAACTGGAAAACCGTTTTTGAAAGTAGACATTTACTTATAGTCTGAGCAGGTGCTTCGCAAACATCGCTTCACCTGCTTGATTGATTAAAAAATCAGGGCGTTAAGATTGATAGGAAAAATACCTGCCTCTGAAACAATTGCCCCTCTCGAACACCGAAGTAGCCAGATGCGTTCCTCCCCTTAAAAATTTGTCCCGTAATATTCGTCTCGCAAAGAATGCTCTTCAGTTCTCCCTTGAGCCCAATTTCGGACGTGACATAAAATATAGGGATTCTTTTTCAAAACCAATGTAAATCGACACCTCCTGTCCTTCCCCTCCCCTATCTTTCTAATGCCCGCGCAGTGTGCTCTACATTAAAAGGAAAACAAACAATTCCTTGTGCGCGCGGTAATTATATAAAAAAAAATCATTGAACACTTATAGTTGTCATTGGAATACATCTGTGAAACACAAATTAGTGGAACTGTTTTGTTATTTTCTTTTTTTTTTTTGACAAGTCAGTTATAGCTATCCTTTGACATATTGGTGTCAGTGGAAAGTCCTGGCAACGAAATGAAATGTCATGGTCTTTTAACCCACAAATAATTTTGAGGTTAGAGTTGATCACAGAAAGAAAAATTGGCAGATGAGAACAAAAAGAGAATCGAACACATTCAGTGAAACGATTCTGTTCCAAATACTACAAACGCCGGAAATCAGCTGTTTATTGAAATCGATTTCTGTCAGAAAATAAAAGTGTTTATAAAAGTACTTATCAAAATAAAATATTTTTTGCATAAAAACAAAATAAAATGCATTAGCTTTTTATTTTTATACCAATAACTCTGTTTGCTAATCTTGTTAAAATCACCAAAAAATCTGAAAAAAAATTAATTTGAATTGTCATTATAAAATGATGAGGAATTTTAGACTATTGACGACCAACTCTCCCTTTTCGCTTCTTCGTTACTCGCTTTCATTTCAATAGACCTTGACTGATGTGTTGTCTACAAAAAGTGTGCACGTGTGCAGTCACCTTTAAGAATGCATTTCATCGAAATGCGCGTCCTGCACAATGATTTTTCTTTGTTGGTTGAGTGACCTCTTTTTTATATTGTGAGTACACGCGTCCTTAAATAACTGGTTTCAATTTAACATTGGCTGAGTAATTTTTGTGCATTTGATATAAATTTATAAGAGAAACTTTGTACAAAACAGAATCGATTTTTTGTAGGTAGGTTCTCAGCATACTTCGAAAAAAAAAATCCATGCAAAATGGCTGAAACAAATCAGAAACGACCATTTTTGCTCTCATTTTCGATCAGCTGAAAGGTGAGCTTTACAAATTATTGCCAAAAAAAAATATCATGGATTTTGACAAAGAGATTTCAAGATTTAAAATATTCAAAACGGTGTTCACTCACACCATATGAAAGACACAACCTGTAAAAAATTGCAGTGAGTATGAAAGGGACACTAAATTTACTCTCCATTGTGACACATGCTTACGTTCGAGATTGCTGAGGTTTCTGATTAATTGTTGAAAAATATATTGTGTGAACGCATAAAACCCAATAGGCTGTTCTCTACGGTACCAAAGTATACAGGTTCTGCCGATTTTTTAGATTTTTGATTACGACCAATAGCATGATTATTATGGATTACGTATAAAAATAAAACACCTCAAAATTTTAAAATTTGTGACAAGTGTACCTACAAATGTTGCCTAAGAAATCGATTTTCGTCATTTTTCTAAATATTGCCCTTAAATCTGAACCAAGAGCAAAATGGTTTTTATGGTTATAAATGTTGTATATTCACATCAAGAATGTTCTTCATGTGTGGAACTCCAAAGGCAGCTTATAATAAATTCATTAAACTGTGATCTTGATAGCATTATTCCTTACAGATATTATTATTATTATTATTTGGTATGAGCATCACATACCAACTTCTTGGGAACGAACAAATTCAACCCCGTCTGATGCGGCTACAATCTACAAAAGGTATATAAATTCGACCAAAACTTGAGTATATTTCTTGTATTTGGAATGGTTCTCCTATAACGCACTAGATTGTTTTAGACCGAAACCCAAAAAAGAACTGTGAAATTGATATGTAAGAAAAAAATATACATCTTTCGAGCATCGCCATAATGTTACGTACCTTTTGTAAAAGGCTTATGCAGAAGATAACGATCGGAGAAAAATAAAAGACCAACGTCTCTATTTTATTCTTGCTAAACTGTACCTTCTAGGGGGTTTTATAGTTTTCGGATATATTCGAATTACAGTACTTACATCAGCTTATATTACAGATTTGGAGACATTTCGGGAAAATCATACGATCAGATGGCAATGTATTATGTGGTACTTAAAAAGAGCGAGTAAATACAGTCCTGCGAACAAGTAATACAGCAAAAAGAGCAAACTTATATTTTTTGACTACACTTTCATTGTTTTGGCGCTATTTTCACAAACAATTGTCCAGTGAAATATCCAATTTTCGTTCCTCTCCTGAAAGAACTCCACCGTAATACTCTCACTGCACGGAATGCCCATCAGTTTACCCTTAAGCATAACTTCGGACATACTGTTAAGAACAGAGATTCTTTCTTTAATGGCACCACATGAATGTGGAACACTGGCTGGCTGTTTTTCCTTCAATTTAATGTCCGTATTCTCATCAGCTAATTTACATACAAAAATACGAACAATTAAACACTTTCGCCCTTATAAATTCTTATTTAAACAAATAATCGCCGTCTATACAAGGTTTGTGCCTAGAATAGTATCAAAAGACGGAATCTATTACATTTTTATGCCACCAACTCTAGGGAAAGTGTTCTAACTTATTTCTAGTTTTTTTTTTTAATAAAATCTGACGGGTATCCATCATTCCTTTCTTTCAATAACGAAACTTCAACTGAAGCGCAAGTTACTTCAAACAATCTTTCACCGATGATTATTTTGTTCCTGACCAAATTTCTCTTTTGGTCCATTTCTTCCGCGTTTTTTCGACTCCTATGTTATTGAAGAAAAGTTAAATCAATTAAATGATGAGTATATTCCTGGTCCCGACGATATCAAATACAAAATTTGTAAGCTTATCCATATCTCAAGGAGTATTTCCTCAAGTATGGAAAACCGCGTTTATATAAACAAAAAAGGTCCAAAGCGCGACGTCAAAAGCTATCGTCCCATTGTTAAACTATCGCATAAACTCAAAGTTTTCTATAGTATTTTGTATGAACATTTCATTACAAATCCCTCATTTCCCCCAGAAAACATGGCTTTCTTAAAGGCAGATCTACAACAACAAACCTCGTTTACTTTGTGTCATTTTCCCTCTCAGCATTGGAGAATGGAAAGGAGGTCGATGTTATTTCACCTGTTTTTAGTAAAGCTTTCAATAAAATCTCCCACAAACTTATTCATTTTAAACTATCCATCCTCTGCTTTGAATCCATTCTTTGAAATGGATTTCTTCTTATTTAGAAAACCGTTTTTACATTGTTCGATTCAGATCCGTCTTATCAGGTTGTTTTTTAGCTAATCCGGTGTTCCCCAAGGCAGCCATTTAGGCCCTCTCCTTTTCATTCTTACCATTAACGACATTGAAAGGGCCGTCAAACATTCCTGTATCTCAATATACGCAGATGATACCAAGTTTTATAAGACCAATTCTTCAACTAAAGATTTCCCATTTGCAACAAGATAATTTTTCAATTTGGTGTTTCAAAAACTGCTGGGAGCTTAATATTTCTAAGTTTTAATCAATAACCTCACGAAAACTCATCAAATCTCCTGTCCGTCTGTATCTTCTCCACGGTTAAACCATTTCCCCTGTTCAGGTGATCCGTGACCTGGGCATTATTTGCGACCATTAGCTGAATTTTCTCATACATATCAATGATATTATTCTGAAAGCCAATTCAGTAATTGGGTTCGTGAAACGACTGTCCAAAGAATTTTCAGAAAATGGGAGTTTTGCCTCCAGAAAAATTAGCTTTAATTAAAATGGAGGGGATCAGGAATAAATGTATATAAGCTCTTTTCAACCTCCAAACGCGTTTAGCCTATACAATCTCTGCAACATTGCATACATTTTATAAATAATATTTTCCTGCTAAAAGGCATTATAAAGAGTACATAACGTTATACACTCTCTAGAATGCGTTTATGTATATGATTACATAATTCACAAAAAGCCATTAAAGCTTTCTAAGTGTAGATGCAACATAATGAAAAACGTATTCGTAAATTACCAATAGAAGTAATAAAATCAGATTCATTATACAATTTATCATCATAATGTTCAAAGTTTCCTATGCCCTTGCAACCTAATACCAATATAGTACTCGCAGAGCGCAGACATTTCCGAAATGTTGCCAAACATTATGCTTACAGTCTGTGCCAACAAACAAGTGTATAGATTAAAATTACATCTATACTAGCTGATCCACCCTATCAGCATATCAGAAGTTCTCTGGATTTCGATGACATCCAAGCATTTTGGGCTAAACTATAGATGTTCTTCTCATATCAAAGTTCATCTTGTCAAAATCACGACCAGTCACTGTCATTAAATAGTAGCCACCCAGTACCTGCATTTGGTTAAGTCCATGGCCAGATTGCAAAGGGTAAGCAAGCATACACTCTTTTTAGAGACAAAAAAATCGATGCTGTGGTTCTATTCGCAATCCACCAGCTTCACCCGGAGTGACAGAGAAGCAAATACACGGTTTCATTAAGAAACCGGGAAATACTCCATGCCGTTTGCAATTTTTGTTAACCTTGTTGCAGGTGAATTTCAGCCTTAAGTATTGTTTTTTAATTGCAATTTCAATATTACAAATGAATTATTCGAACGAAAATTTATATAAAAATTAATAAATTTATTAAATTGTATGAAAAGAAATTAATTGTATAAAATAAATTGGATGAATTTACTTATATTTGATGAAAGGAATTATAATGAACATTAATAATTTTATGAAATGAAATACATGAAATGAAATGCCTAACCTACTTACATTTGATGAATTAATATTAATTGTATGTTAAGAAATTAATTGTATGTATTGATATTGAATTAACATGTGTTTAGTAAAAAAAAGTAAATTGTATAAAATTAATTCCATGAAATGAATTTGATGAATCTGTTTTATGAAAATAAATTAGTTGTATAAAATGAATAGCATGAATTGAAATGAATTTACGTACACTTGATAAAATGAATTGAATAACATGAAAGTAAATGAATTTTATGAAACGAATTGAATGATGTACCTTCATTGATTTGGTGAAATGAAAGGAATTGTATGAAAAGAAATGAATTGCATGAATTAAAATGAATTATTATACATTTGATAAAATGATTTGAATAGATTAAAATAAATCCATTTTTTTTTAATTAACGCGCGCACAATTATTTTATTTGTTTCCCTTTTAATGTAGAGCACACTGCGCTGACGTTAGGAAGATAGGGAAGGGAAAGATAGGATGTGTCGAATGGCAAGGGAAAATCTCGCCGGGTAAACTATTCCAAATTCGTGTTGTTCGGCTAAAAAAAGAATCCCTATATTTCACGTTACGTCCAAAATTGGGCTCAAGGGTGAACTGATAAACATTCCTTGCGAGACGAGTATTACAGGAGAAACTTTTAAGGGGAGGAATGCAGCCGGCTACTTCGAGTGAACATTGTTTTTTGTATGGAAAGACATGAAACATTACGTAGGTGTTCGAGTGGGACAATTGTTTCAGCGGCAGTTCTATTTCTTATCAATCTTAACGCTCGATTTTGTATTCTATCAATCAGGTGAAGCGATGTTTGCGAAGCACCTGCCCAGAGGTGGGAGTTATACTCGAGTTTAGGGCGTATAAACGCTTTATAAATTGTAGCCAGATCAGATGGGGAAAGGTACTTCTTACACCGATATAGAAAACCTAAGCACTTAGCAGCATTCTTAGCGATCTCAAAGTTACGGATACAAAAATTCAGGCCGTTTCAGTCGGCTCTCTCGTATTGCCAAACGGTCCTGGTGGGAAGGTTTTCTTTAACTGGAATGGGTGGAGGAAGAGAAATTAGCTGAAATGACACAATGGTCCGAAGTGCCAAATGGAGAAGTTAACTAATGGTATATTTATCAGGGTGAATGTAAGAAACAAGTCAAGAGTATGGGCGGCGAAATACACGGATTTGTATGAAAAGAAATGAATTTTATGAAATGAACGGCCTGAAATGAATTCTATGAATGTACTAAATTTGAATAAATGAATTACAATTTTTGTGATAAGAAATTAGTTGTATGAACTTTATGATAAGAAATTATTTGTATAAATTAATTTTAATTAATTTCATGAAAGAAAACAATTTGTATGAAATGAATTAATATGAATGGAATGATTTGTAAGATAAAGCATTTATTTTATGAAATGATTTTCATTAAATGAATGTATGTGATATAATGTAAATGAATTGTAAGAACGAACTTGCACGAAATGAAAAGTATGTGCATGTACATTGATTTAAAAAAAAAATTATAAAAACAAATATTTTTTATGAAATGAATCACAAAATGATTGTGTAGAAAAATAAAATGGGCTGAGTAACAAGATGAACTTAATAAAATAAGGTTAAACCAATGCTGTGAAATGTGAATCCAACTAGATACATTTAAGGAGATGAATGAAATAAAATATTAATTCGATTTGATTGAATGTTGAAATAAAATTTAAGGAATGAAATGCATCAATTGAATAAATAAAACAAAATAGTTCAAGTGAAGTGAATAAAATGTAGGAGAAAACGAAGAAACTGGAACAAATTGAAAGAAACTGAATGAAATGAATGGATATAAAATAAGACTTGAAGAACAAGTGAAATAACCAACAAACTGGCGAAATTCAACTTCTAAAATTTTTAGCTTTCCTTAACAACACTGCATATTTACGCCAGCTTAGCATCATCGGCCGTCTGCCAGCCTCCATCAAGGCTCCAACCCAGACAAGACATAATGTGTGTACGTCTCCCGCCTGGCTGCCCGAAGCCGGCTGTTGGAAGCAGCCAACCTAGCGACTTACATTCTTTGCTTTGTGAGAGAGCTCTCTCGTAATAGGCACCATTCCATTCCAATCCAGCTTTCTGTCTATAAAGGATGCTATGCTGCTGCGTCTTGGCCTGTTGTGTGTGCCAAGCCTTGGGTAGTGTTGTAGGATGAAAACAATTGCAAAGCAAGCCGCATTCCACGGAAACCATAAAACTGTCTGCTGGTGCAGTTCGTAAGAATGATACTCCACAACTTTTCCAAAAGAATAGAAAGGAGTTTTTTTTTTTACTTATGAGAACATAATGGTGTGTGCCTGGTGGAGGCCAACTGTAAGGCGGAATGTCAAGGGGGTTTTCGAAGCAACCAGTTGGCCAATAAGTCGACGAACGGATGAGAGAGTGTCATTTTGGCTCTGTATATATGTTTATTTGAAGAACTGCTAAGTGCAAGAATGTCTGCATTTTGTTACGGCATTCAGGGAGTTCCTACTTACCTACCCTACTTATACATGGTACAGACATTTTGAATACTTTTTTTGACATTCGAATGTCTGCAAGCGTCTTCCTAGGTTATCTTGCCTAGTGATAGTTGATATTGATATTGTATACGAATTGTCATCAACCATCTCAGGAATCTCTGCTATAGACAAGTATATATACCACACGTAAACGCAATTTTGCTTGCCTGGGGACATTTAAGTGTAAATGTAATTCTGCCTTATATTAAATTGGAATGTTGGTTTTTTGGCTTTATGAAAATCGGAAAAGGAAACTGTATGTCTTTGATAGTAATTCTGAGATTTATTTGACTTGATTTTTTTTAAATCGTTCGAATTTTATTATCTTTTCAGAAAATTACATTTTCAATTAAGGATTTTCAATCTTTGCCTTCAGAAGGACATTGTGCTCTTAGCGCATTTTTTTATTTTACCAAGAACAGGTGGTCTGTAGTGTTAAGAACAGCGTTCAGAAGTAGAGAAGGGAAATGTTTATAGGAAACCAATTAAGAGAAATGAATTAATTCAGTAACGTAAAATGAGGTAGGGACCAAGTAAAAATAGCCCATTTTTAAGAAGTGTCAAACTATGAATGATACAAGTGATATGTAATAAAATTGATGATTATTATCGGACACATTTGTGTAAATTTTTCGTCAAGTTCTTCCCACTCCTCTATATTTTGTGTCCATTTGAGATCCATCATCATCATCGGAATCCGGTCTAAGTCTCGTTTAAAAAAATTTGTTGCGTCTTGGTCTACGTCATCCTTTCAACGTAAGCAAGATTTGGCAAGTTGCCTTCCACCATAAAAAGAACTGCAAAAGACTTCCCGATCTGGTTTTTCTACACTTATACGACTTAGGACCCAACCCCTCGGAGTCTGTCGAGTCCACAACATCTGCTTCATGGTAGATCTTGATAAATGATAAATGATAAATACACCATTCGTGTTTTACCGTCTTGGAAACATCTGACCATTTTATCATTTATTGAAATTTCTCTTGCCAACATAATTCAAATTAGGAAAAAACCTTAAGAGAACCGTTTGGCAATACAAGAAAGTCAACAACACCGAGGTCGTCGGTTCCTTCGCTTGTCTTTAACGACTGTCAGCTTTCAACAAAAAATCTATTTTTTTTTTAAATAAAAAAAAACGGATTTCATGAAAATCCGTCCTACAATTTTCGAAATACTTTTTTCATAAATCCATTGTTATATAAGACGTGATGGCGTACTTCATTTTTACTAAAAAAAATATTAAGTTTTGTGGTTTTGACACTTAATAGGTTGAGACCATGTGATTTTTCTACGTTCATGTTACTTGTTTCTGTCAATTACATTGCCTTCCAATGTAATTACGCACATAAGAGCAAGTACTTACAACCCAGTCATTCCCATTTTTTGTTTGTATTTATTAACGACCTCTTGTCTGAAACTTCTGATCCAATTTATTGTTTTGTCAACCACAATTCTGGCAGCACTTTTTTAAGAGTACTAACTAGTACTAGAGTACTAAGAGTATTCTGACTATTACTTTTTTCGTTTTTAAACATTTAAGCTAGACATTGTTTACATGATTCTTATTTTCGGTTGTTTCTTCATTTTGGCAGAAATGTGGTGAGGGGTGTAGAAAGGGCAAAAAAGTAACAAATAAACAAATGGAAACAACAGTTTCTATGGAAAGTAATAAAACACATTATTTTAAGTTAAAGTACGTATTAGTATTGTTTTTCCTCTATTTTATGTTTTTAATAGGACTTTTATTTTTTCGGATTATACTTCCGCTTTCCATTTTTTTCGACTAGCAGGACTCTCTTCTCCTTCCCTTATCTCTGTACCATACATTTAAACTTATGACTGAACACATCCGTGAACATAAGCTTTAAATTAAAAGTCATACCATATTAGTTGGCAGTATTGATTGTTTTTTTTTAGGTGGTGCCAAATCTTCAAAATATATTGACAAAGGGTGTCAAGATTTTGATGAAAAGGAAAATAGACTTTAAATTTAGATTTCGTTACAACATTAATTTTCTTAATAATATATAATTTTATAAACATTTTCAAGAAAATAGAAGATTATTTTAATAGATATGGAAAATATTTTTATTTACAAAATTCTTGTAATTTGTTAACATGTGCAGTCATTTGCCATACACTTCATTGCCGTAGTTCTACTTCAAACATAATTTAAAATAGCGTTTTGAAGTTTTACATTGATTTAAATCATATTATTTTATTTTTGTTTATTTTAATCATAAACAAAATCATACTGTAGTGTTTATTTGTTGTATATTAAATTTAATTTAAATTAATTCTCTGAAGATAGCATTTTTAAAAAAAAATATATTTTTATCATAAATAATATAAAATCTATATGCATACGCAAATACGACTAACCTGTGCTATCTTCAATGAATAATATATATATATATACATATATATATATACAATTTTGTTTTATAATTTATTTTTATATTAACGATCAATTTCACAGTATACATAACAATACAGTATACAAAACTGAGGAACAAACGGTAGAAAATTGCGCCAGAAATCAGCAATTGAGTGAGTACACCACACTTGCTTAGTTTTTTTTCCTCGCGTACACAAATATTTAAAAAAATAAATAAAAAAAACTACTAAAATGAAAATAAAAAATTTATTTTTTCATTATCCATGATGAAAAAAATAAAAAAAAACATACATATCGAAAGTGTTTGATTGTTTACAACAAGTTTTTATTATTTAAGAAATTATTTTTTGATATACAAAACAAATATACGTTTTAATGGTATTTTGTTCTAAACTTAGTATTAGCTTATAAATTTATTTTTGTTTGTATATTAAATATTTTTTTATCATTCAATTGGAATATAAAACATTTAAACACAACATTCCATAAAAAAAGAATTTGTATGTAAAAAAAACAATGAACATCTGACATTGGAGCCAAATTACTTGTCAAATACTTTGCCAGACATCTTTACTTATGGATTGGACTGATCCGTTTTAATTAGGCGTTGTCTTAACGTTAACGTGATGCATGGAGCTGACAACTGTCAAAAATTAACGAAAAACGTTTGGCAATCAAAGCTTTTGTGTTTTGTCAAATTGGAAATAAGAACAGCCAATTCGCCCAGAACTGTCACTTTGATAAACAATAATGCTTGACATGAAATTTTCTTTTTCGGTTTCTGAAACAAGTAAAGAAATTAGCCTGTTCAAGTTTCTGAGATCTCCGTTTTCTAAAAAAACGTATACACAATTCCTAAGAAAAAAATCTCAATTTTGCTGTCAAACAAAATTCTAGTACTTTTTTGAATTCGGCCTTGCATTTTAGTTTGTCAAAGACAACTCTATTAGAAGAAAAGAGATGCAAAGCTAGTAAATCCTATTCAGATTTTTTTGTCAGCTCCATCAAATTGAGCGAGGAAATTTGTTCAGATCTCCGAGATCTTGAGAAACCTGAACTGGCCAAATGTAAATATAATGTACTCATTTTGGCGATATCTCAAAAGCTCATATTTTGTTCAATTGAATAACGATTTTATAACTTTTGGTAAACAATTTTTGTCAACGCAATTTTTAGTTGACAGTGACACGTGACATTTGTCAAATCAATAGCAGTTGATTATTTATGTGACAAGCTATTTCAATTGCGATTTAAACAAGGCCAATGACGTCAAAGAATCATTAGAAATAAAATATTGGTGAATATGTATTTTGGTATCAGTTGGTATTTGTGAATCAACTCGACTTTTTCTAACCGATTTATTATGTAAAAATAGTCACATATGGGAAACTCTGTTAACTTTTTTTATTACATTTAAGTTATATCGACTAATAGGCAATTACTTATTTTATAGAGTTTAAATTTATTAAAATTATTATATATATAATGTATACCAAAAGATTTATGGAATATTTTTGCTTTGTATACTATTTCATCTCACTCTTATTTCTAAACTTGTTGCTACATCTATCTCACTTGTGTGTGTATGACAGCTGCTGTCTTTTTTATTATTAAAATTGAGCTGCTAAAAAAAAGCTTTGAAACAACATCGAGTTGTCAAAATCGCGCGTCGAAAATAACCATTGAAGTAAAACGTTTGTTTAAATACGAAGAAGAAAAAAAAGTTTTTCTGTGAATTTTGCGCTACTGTATTATTATGTATACTGTGTCCTTATATAACCAAAAACAAAACAAAAACAACGATGCAAAAAAAATCCGCATCACTACAAAAAAAAAACAAAATTAAAACAAAAATGTTGCGCATTGAAAAAAACAAAAAAAAACCTTTTTGTTATCGTTTTATAGAACCGCCAAAACAAAATGCAGTATGATAATCATGGCAGAAGCTAGTGGTGATTACAATTCTAGTTTAACCGGACTCCAAACCAACTGCGATGGCAACACTGACATGATGCGCTCACGACGGCGACACCATTCGTCACGTTTTTCTTGTCTAAAATGCTGCGGCGACTTTATAAACTACCTGATCCGACTTCGTGTCAGTCCCGAAGAAATGGAACAACGCCATATATCTAATGAAATAGATAAATTTCTTGAAAAGGACAAAAGTGCATTTCGACGTCAGGTCAAACTGTTACTCCTCGGTGCCGGCGAATCTGGAAAATCGACATTTCTGAAACAAATGCGAATAATCCACGGCGTCAAATTCGAACCCGAATTGGTGCGAGAATATCAATTCATAATATACCAAAATATAGTTAAGGGAATGCAAGTACTAATCGATGCCAGGGACAAACTTGAGATCCCCTGGGAGAATGCAACATCGGAAAAAGATGCATATTATGCTAATCTTATGCAATGCCAAAGTCTCGATGTGAAGCTATTTCGCCAGAATGCATCCATTATTCAAAAGCTATGGCACGACCGAGCCATACGACGAGCCTACGAACGGCGAAACGAATTCCAAATCAGTGATTCTGTTAGTTATTTCCTTAACGATATCGAACGGATAGCAGAGCTCGATTATGTGCCCACATACAAAGATATCCTGCATTGTCGAAAAGCGACCAAAGGTGTCTATGAACTATGCATTCGAATACAAAACATTCCGTTTGTGTTTGTCGATGTGGGTGGACAACGGACCCAACGTCAAAAGTGGACCAAATGCTTTGACTGTTCGGTGACGTCGATAATATTTCTAGCCTCAAGTTCGGAATTCGATCAGGTATTGGCCGAAGATCGAAAAACGAACAGGTTAGAGGAATCGAAGAATATCTTCGATACCATTGTAAATAATACAACATTTAAGAATATCTCAATTATACTGTTCCTCAATAAGAAAGATTTGTTGGAGCAGAAAGTGCGTGATACTGAGACTGACATTCGTTGGTATTATCCACAATTTGCTGGTAATTCGCATTCGGTTGTGGATGTGCAGAATTTTATATTGCAATTGTTTATGAATGTCCATACGGGTAATCATACTCGCACATATCATCATTTCACCAATGCAGTTAGTACAAGAAACATAGAACTTGTGTTCCAATCAGTCAAAGATATTATCCTGCAGCGCAACCTGAATGCGTTGATGCTGCAATAGTCATTCCACGAACTTGTGTGTTTATAGTAGTGAAAAGAAAAATGGAGGAAAAGATGGAATTAAATTATTTGACTGCCAAATACTATTTTGTTTAATATACACATATAAAACTATTCACCACCACTACCAGCAAAACCTACCACACCACTAGCTGCTGCAGCAACAAGAGGCACAAACGCTCAAAAAGCAGCACAATTGCAGAAGAAATTCATTCAAAAGTGAGTAGTTTTATTGTCATTTTCATTTTGTTCGAAAAAAAATTCGAAGATTATCAATGTTCGAAAAAACTAAACAAATCTATTGTTAAGTTCTTATTATTCTCAATGTTTTGCTTGCTCATACCGAAATTCAAGCAAACCATTAGGTGACATTAAAATGAATGTCAAAAATTCGATTTAAAACAAAACATCATTTGAATTCGAAATAAAAATATTTCTCAAATCTAGAGCTTTAGAGTTCGGTTTAAAAAATTTGTTTGATAATCTCATTTTTAAATCTACAAAATGGTTTTCATAACGTCAACAGCTTTCTAAGCTTAAACGAATGTCATTAGTATTTTCGAACATAACTAACTTCGAATTTTTGTAAATGTAATGTCTATTTTAATTCTAATTAATATTTATCTTCAAAGGTAACAAAACGATGAGACATCTTCCTTATAAATACAACGAACATAAAATTTCCAAAATTCGAAATCAAAACAACGACTCAATTTTTTTTTAATATTTCCACGAAGAACGATTGACAGACGATAAGGAATGACAAGTTGAATTGAAGGACGGACATCATTTCGTTGTTTCCTACAAACTCAGAAAAACATTTATACAATTTTTGAAGAAAAAAAAAATTAAAATCACAAACACCAAAATAAATTATTGTTAAGTGGAAGACTGACGCAAAATAGCGCTTTTAAAATTTACAAACATCTAAAAAAACAAAACCCTATTTTTGGAACCGTGTGGTTTGGAAAATCTTTTGTCTCTTTTGCTTGTTTTTCTTCGGTGTATTTAAAATAACTATTTTTCTGTCTATATAACTCACCACGAAAAAAAGGGTTCCAAAACATACTTCTCGACTGCTTGAACCACAGTCAAAAGGCTTTGTTAATTTATGTCTTTTTCTGTTTAAATATGAAAATTAAAAAAAAAATTAATAAATAATAATTTATTATAATCAAGGCCACCAGAGCTATGCATACAATTTAACTGTGACTCATTAATAGTGTTTTGTTATATTTTAATTTATTTATTTTTATGTTTACATATAAAAAAAACGAAATGTTATATAAACTTTATTACAAAAAAAAATATAATAATAATCTCCCACATACCTACCTAAATATATATAAAAAATATTAAATATTTATATTTTTTTCTATTCTATAATGGCATAAGTCAAGTATTCGAATGAAGTAATTATAATATATACAAAAAAAATACATACTATATATATACAAAAATATATAAATATCTACTAAACAAAATAAAACTAATTTAAGAGAATTTTTGTATTTTTTAATTGTTGTATATTTTTTTAATATAATTGGATACAAAAAAAATAAATACTCTGTAAATGTAATAATGCTAGATTTATAAAAAAAATGAAAATAAAAAAAACTTTATAAATGAAGATTTAAAATAATTTTGTTCATCAATGATTTAAAAAAAAACAGAAACGTAAGTAAGATTTTTTTATTTTTGTTGTATTTACGTGTACAATTACAGTTGAAGGAGATTTATTTTTGTTAAATGTGATAACACTAAACTTATGAGTTAGTTGCCTTGTAAATTATGCTTTTTACGTTAATCACGTTTTGCAGGGAGCTCTCCATATCGAGGATACTTGCAGATACCGCACTATTGTCGAACGTTCTCGTTCTCCAGAACCGGTGTACAATGTCTATCTTTTCAGCACCTGTTGAATGCTTCTAACAATCAAACATGACATTACGATTATAGAAAAGCCGACAAAAGTGGTTCTGGAAATTCCGGAACTTGCGGTTTTATCGTAAACAACTATCCCGATTTCAATAAAATTTTGCACAGAGGAAGTCATTTATAATTCAAATAATATTGCATTTAAAAAATTTCAAAAATAAAATTTAAAAAAAAACAATATTTTCAATATTTTTTTTCCTCGATAGATATTTAGTGTTCAAATTTTATTGCATACTTAGGTTTTCCGAGAAAACTGAAACTAATAAAAAAGTGAAAGAATTTTCGAAAAAAAAAATAGTTTTTTTTTATTTTAATACATACATACATGTGCAGCCACTAAGCAATTATCTAGCATAAGAACAAGTTCGTGCGACCCAGTCGTGCATATTTTATTACATTTTATTTGACGATGTGACCGCACATCGATCCCAGTCGGCAATTTATTTATATTTCTTCTTCAGTTTCTAATCACAACTTTCTTTCCAAACAAATCGCTGTTTCGTATTGAATGTGGAGCATTAGCCATTACTCTGAGTGATGTGTTTTGATATGATCGTAGTGTTTAATTCATACAGGCTTAAGCACTTGCTTGCAGATAAGCAGTTAGTTATAGGTACAGCATGAGCTAAGTAAAAAATGGGCACGACTGGGTCGCAAGTACTTGCTCTTATGCCTAATTACATTAGAAGGCAAGATCTTTGATAAAAACAAATAACATTTATGTTGAAAGTAACACAGTTTGAATTTATAAAACCTATCAAAACCACAATACTTAACGGTTTTTAGTAAAAATGAAGTACGCTACCATACGGCTTAAATATCAAAGAATTTGTGAAAAAAATGTATTTCTAAATTTTGGTATACAATTTTTTTAGAATTTATTTATGTACATGTGAATATAAAATTTAAAATATTTGTTTTTATTAGTTTTAAAAATATTGATTTTTCAAAAAAAAAAAAAAAAATTAATTTTAATTAGAAAAAAAAGTAATTCAAAATTTTGATATGCAAAATTAATTTGGCTATCTAGATCTTTTTAAATATAAAATTTGACAGAAATCCATAGAGCCGTTACCGAGAAAGCCAAAAAAAAACCTTTATATGAAAAGTCCCGTATATGTGGCTCTAATCAAATAATAGCCAATGCCAACAAAAAAATTTCAACAAAATCATTGAAGCCGTTTTCGAGAAAAAATAAGCTTTTCCTAAACGGTCGTATGGCAAGTACCGTTATTTTTAGCCCTAAAAAAAATTCAGTTTCCCCTCTGGGGAATGCCAAAAGAATAACATACCAAATTTGAAGTTAATCGCTTAAGCCGTTTAGGCTGCAGCTCGTTATTCATACTGAAAGACAGACAGAGACATTTTTTGTCGATCACTTTTTTAGACTTCTCTAAGATAGTAATGTCATGTTTCATTGTTTTCTCAATTTTTTTTATATTCACGAATCCTAAACTTGCCCAATAGTCCCTATAATCGCAAGTAAAAAGAAGGAGATTCAAAAGTAGATGTCGATGCACATTGATTAACTTCTGAACTCATAATGGGATGGGAAAAGAGAATAAGGCAAAACATCCCACATTCGGGTTGTACGGCTGAAGAACTCTCTCTGCACTTAACACTACGACCAAAATTATGGGCTCAAGAACAAACACCTTATCTACACTGCATCACTGCCGTGGGCTTACGTAGTGGCTTTGCTAGGATACTCAGCCTTATCGAGGTATCCGTTCTAAGAAATTCCGAAACAGAGGTCAGTTTCGACCGGCACTAGATTTGCTTTCGAGGTATCAATAGCTGAACGAAATAACGAAATAAAATTAAGCAAACAATCGCGTCCGCCAACAGTCGATCCTGCTGGTGGCATTGCACGTTACACAACCTTCGTGGACAACATTTCCTCTAGTTTTTTGTATGAGCCCTCGATCCTGTTTTCTCTATATTTTTTTTTGTTTAAATAATACGTAAAATAAATATGTTTGATAATTTATCTAAAATTTTAAGTAGTTTCCATTTCGGACCATATTCCGCAACAATTCTTTTTCGGAGAACTTCGGAAGAAATTGATTGAAATTAGATAAAATTAGACTTATTTCAAAAGAAAAGTAAACTTTTATGTATTTTTTTAAATTATTAGTGCGTTTTAGGAAATTATGAAAATAGGTACATAAATTACGATATCTTTTGATATTTTGGTCAATAACCTGCATTAAAATTAGCTTCCAAATGGGAATTCCTCGATACCCTGTCATCATGTACACTTTTTGGCCAACTTACGTTAACATCGTAGAAGTAACGATCTGGGCACATCTCACCAATGCATTTAATGCCATTTAAAAAGTACTCTTCATTTTATTTGGGTGCATCGATATTGATCATCGTTCCGTCAATACGTCCAACTACACGTGAAAAACCTTGAGACAAAAATCGAGTAGCTATTTCCGAAGAATTCTCTGGCCAGCAAATTGTGTTTAAAAGAAACGGCTACATGAGATGCACTTTTTCGAGACAACTTTTACTTTTGGGAATTTGTATAAAAAAAAAAATCTGTGTGATGCGTTTTATATTTTGGTATTTTGGTGAAAAAAATTAGTTGGTGGGCTAAAAATAGGACCATTTTTGTTCCTTGACTTTCTTCAGAACAGCTTAACCGATTACAATCAAATTTGAAATTCAGGAAGATGTAATAGCCCAAAGCAATTCTACATAAAAATATTTTCTTATAACTTTTTTAACACTTTTTTTTGAAAAATCGATATTTTGAAAACAAGTAGGTTATTTTTTTAAATGTAAATAATTTTTGTGTTTAAGTTTGCATTCTTGAATAATTATTTTTTTTTAGTTTTTTAAAAAGTTGGTATATAAAAACCGTTTTAGTTAAAAGCCGTTCCTACGATTTAAAAAAAAATTACACTGACATTTTTTTAAAGAAATAAAATAGCGTCTAATTTTTTCCACTGGAAACTATTTTACGTACATATCTACTTCTTTCAAACAATCAAAAGTCAGTGCTTTTCTTAGATATGGCGCACTTTCTTTTGTAATTAGGTTTCCATAAGAAGTGAGTGATCAGCAGGAAGACAGGTATAGTTTTTATTTACTCCCTTGATTAAAAAGACACTAAGATTCGGTCAGTAGACATAAAGTCAATACCAGGATTTCATGCAATCTGAAAAGTTGTCTTCCTCTCGTCGATATGGATTCTGATCCTCAAAAGGTATGTTTGAAAAGAAGTCTCCCGCTTATACTTAACTTGGCATCGAGAGCTTCAAAAAGATTTATTAAATCTGAATTAGTAAAGGGCCATATTTCATTTTTCTAAAAACGTATTCCTTTATTTTCTTCAGTGGTGTTCTGTCTTCATAAACGGTTTTCGAATAAGAACTTGAGAACTTTTTTTTTTAAATAAAACGCAAACCATTTTAGATTTTTCAAAAACTTTATTATCGGCTTGAAGTACAATCAAAGCATTTATCAATAAAACTCGACTTCGTTAATTTTGCCACCGCGGGCACGTTTGCAGCGGTCAATTAGTTGGACCCAATTTTCGATGAATCGGTCACACATTTCGACCGAAACGGCCGCTATTCCGCGTTCAAAGTTGGCTCTGAGCTCTTCCAACGTCGTCGGCTTGTTGGGATAAACCAATGACTTAACGTAGCCCCAAAGAAATTAGTCTAGAGGCGTTAAATCGCACGAACGAGGCGGTCAATCGACTGGCCCATTTCTTAAGTTAACATGCTCATCAAACTTACTCTTCAAAAAATCGATTGTAAGGTTTGCTGTGTGGCTTATGGCACCGTCCTGTTGAAACCACCATTTACCATTTACGAATAGGGCTAGCAGTTGTCACATAAAAGTGCGAACAAGGCATTTCAGACCATTCAATACAAGTTGTATTGGATGAGTTCAAATCTGATATCTTCAAAATAAATGCTGGTCTGCCCCAGGGCTCCGTTCTGTCTCCGACTCTTTCTCACTTTTATAAATGATCTCCTGTCTGAAATTTCTAATCCACTAAACTGCTTCGCTTATGACAGTACACTCAGCTTTTCATATTCATTTTTGGAGTCACAACCGCGGTCTACGGATGTGGATCTTCAACGGCAACGTATGATAAGCTCATTAAATCTGATCTTGACAGCATTATCAAATGGGGAATAAGAAATCGTGGAGAATTTAATGCGTCCAAATTACAATGCTGTCTTCTGTCTTTAAAGCGAAATACACCCTTGCCATTATCCATGAGTGGTACTTACATTGTGGAAGCTGATCATCTTGAAATTCTCGGTATGAGCATCACCAGTCACCTCTTGTGGAATGATCATATTTATAATGTTACCAAAAATGCCGCAAGATGTTTGGGCTTCCTCCGAAGATGTAAAAATTCTTATCCCCTTTTGATCTGGCTACTATCTACAAATCATACATCTGTCCAAGACTAGAATATAACTCCCATATCTGGGCGGGTGCTCCATCAACTCACTTCAGTCTTTTGGATGGTATTCAAAGAAAAGCTTTCAAGTTGATTGGAGATGATATCATCATTAGAACATTTACGTCACTTGATCATCGACGGAATGTTTCATGTCTCTATTCTACCATTATTTCTACGGTCAATGTTCTAGAGAAAAAGCCAGTTGCATTCCTCCCCTTAAACAGTTTGACCGTTATACTCGCTCTTCTAGGAATTTACCCTTGAGCCCAATTTCGGCGGTACATTCGAGTACAGAGATTCGTTCTTCAGCCGTACAACTCGATGTGGAATCTTTTGTCTAACTCTGTTTTTCCCTCACATTGTGATGTTCAGAAGTTTAAAACCAATATGCATTGGCAAATCCTATTAAACCCTCTCCTTCTTTCCTAAGCTTGCGCTGTGTCCATCGACATCAAAAGGGTAGCCCAAATCCCTTTAGCGTGTGCAAATTATAAAAAAAAGGCAGCGCCACTAAGATTGGAGCGGCCAAAGTATAATTATTTGTCTTAAAGAACAAATACGAAAAAAAAACAAAAACAACAACAGTTGTTGCTAATTTAAACCAGTAGCTAGCTATGATATCTTCAGAACGCATTTAACGTATCACATAAAAACAAACTATATTTTGAGAAAAGAATACACAAATGAAGAAATATTTAAGAAATTTAACAAAGGATATATTCTACACATACAATGCTCTGCTCCATTTTTCTCTTTTGAAGTAAACATCAAATGAAAGCGCCACAAAAAAGTGGATCCACCCGGTGACATTAGCGATTAGAATACTTTTAGAAACTCATCACATTCAGCTTTGTTTAGGTTTTTCTTAAGAACTCGGCTTTCGGCCTATTTTTGTTTCGTATCCAAATTGTTCCAATTCGAATTTATTCTGTTTCATTTCGTTCCTTGATGGAATAGAAACAGTAGAGGTGTTTTATTCAGCCAACAAAAATATGTTTTCATACAATAAGGCCAGCATGGAATTTACACGGAATAAATCGGAAAAAGCTCGTTCATCATCCTTACCAATTAAAATATAACCAGACATGATGGAGTGCTAATGTCACTTCATATTTTATTCGTAGCCATCCAAGAGTAAAATAATGGATAATACTACGAAGTAATTAAATATCCTAAAATATAAATGCAAAGTACCTACATCGTACCTATAATATAAAGTATAAAGGAAATATGATCCGTGTACCGTTGGTCAAGTCAATGACTGGCTAAAGTGGCTATCGACCCGACTGCATGTGCCATCATCAACGTCGATTATTTTTCGCTCTCCTGGAAAATTAAGAAATGAAAAAAAGAATCTACGAACACCAGAAGAATTGATACTACAAAGGAGGAAGAGTGACGAAATAAAATTGAAAAAATCATTTTGCGATAGTTTTAGCTTGATGATGATCCTAGCGCGTCTCATGAATTCTCTTTCATACTTGTGGTAGTGAATTGTTCGATATATGCATGTATAGTTGACGCATTCTAGCGCTTCTACTGTTGCGTGTACGCATTCTATAAGTTTCCTTTACGTTTAATTATTCAGTACAGTAGAAACACATACAAAACTGTAAACTAAAGGGTGCCTCATCATAAAGTCGGGAATATTTTTTTTTTAATAAATAATAAATAATAATAATAATAATAAAACATTTTTTTTCAACAATTTCTTTAAACGAAACAAAGTTCAGGTCCAAACAAAAAGGCCAAGTTTCCAAAATGGACACATGTGCCTTTCGATAAGTTTCGTTAAGAATTAAGAACCAGATTTAAGCATTTTAAATCGATTTGACACATGCAAATTTGACAGCTGTAGCATTTGATACGACAATGTAGATCATTATATGTAGTTATTTATCAGATCACTATTTATTTACATATTACTAGTTTCTGTGCCGTTTTTACAGTTGGCTTCAATGCCGTTGTTCTTGCTTCGGCAGAACGGTCAGCAAACGAAAGGTGAGACCAACGATACGATCACAATGGTGATACAGCTAACTGCGTTGATAACAATAGTAATTCATTATGTATTTAGAAACATGACGAAACAGTTCGTTAAGATTTGACAATAGGGTATGCTTGATAATTCTCGTTATGTTGGACCTTTAACCCTTTATTATAATAGAACACATGAAAATGCACTATGCAATTCTTTTTTCGAAATTATTGTTTATAGAACATTTTAATAATTGAATAATTTATTTTCAAAACATGATGGCTCCAATTGCGAGTGTCGATTTTCTAATCGTTGGTCGAATTTTTTCGATTTTAATCGAAACTTTTCGATTTCACAGTCGTTTCTTTTCGATAATAATTTTCTGATATCTAAAAGTTTTCTTGTGAGCGATATGTAATTTTTTCCCAATTATTAATTATTTTACAGAAAATAACATTCAAATATTTATTTTATCAGGATGGTAGAGGAAAAATCTGAACATCGTGAAGAGGGGTTGTGCTAACAACCGTTTCATCATTTTCTGGGCCTTTTCGGTATCTGAGTCACTATCGCTAAACCATAACTCAATTCTACTTATTTAAATTTGAATAAACTATTTTAATCTATATTAAGAAAAAGGTAACATATCATAGAACTGTCAAATTTGAAATATTCACAATATTTTGTTGGTTTATTCACAATAGTGCATTGTTCGATCGATTGAATTGCAAAATACAAAATATGAAATCTAATCGAAACGTTTCGATTCGATTGATAATCGGCCGTTGTCATCGGAAAAAACCACATTAAGACATTAAAGGTGTCTTTTACCAATTTTTTTAAGGCTAATTTTAAAAAGATAAATGACTACCTTATTCATACCTCATTCAGTTAACTTCTCCCCGTGGTATAGTCATAAACTGCGCGAGCTACGAAACAGGAGAATAAGCTTTGGGTTAAATATCTTCGCTCTAGTTCGATTATCGATTACTCCGACTACTTGGGAGTGTTTTATAAATTTTGGAATCTATATGAAACACTCTACAATGGCTTTGCTTCCAACACCCAAACAAATTTAATAACGAATCCTAAATCGTTTTATAAGTTTATTTACTATAAAAAGAAAAACGCCAATTTCTTCGCTAGTTACTTCTAAAAGTCATTTATTTGCACCAAAAACCTTGGATCCTGACAAATTTTATTTTTCCTACCTTCCTAATTTTAATACTGGCCCTTCAAATTCGAATTATATGGATACTTCATTAGTCCTAATTAGACGAGTATACTTCTGGTACCGATGGTATACCTGCGATTTTTCTTTAAAAAAAATGTTGCTCGAGTTTGGTTCTTCCTATTACTAAATTGTTCCACATGTCCCTTTCCACCGGATCTTTCCCCGATTTATGGAAAATATCAATCCATAAAAAATGTCCCAAAAACCAAGTTTTTAACTATCGACCCATCGCCAATCTTTCTTATATACCCAATTTCTTCGAAATCATTCTGTATGATTCACTCTCTTTCCAATGCAAATCTCTGATATCCTCAAATCAACACGGTTTGGTTTTTTGTAAGGGAAGATCTACCACAACAAATCTTATTGAGTTCGTTACATTTTCAATCTATGCGATGGAAAAAGGTAACGAAGTAGACGTCATCACTACAGATTTCAGCAAGGCTTTCGATAAAATCTCACAGTTTAATTCTTTTTAAGATTTACTTTCTCGGTTTCAGTCCTAACCTTCTTAAATGGATATCCTCGTATCTTGACAACCGCCAATACAGTCCGTTTTCGTTCTGCTCTTTCAGTTCCTTTTGTTGCCACCTCTGGGCTACCCCAAGGTAGCCATCTTGGACCTCTCTTGTTTATCCTTGCCATTAATGACGTTGACAAGATAATTCAATCATCTTCTATCTCCCTTTATGCTGATGATGCTAAAATTTTCAAGGTGATCTCCTCTGGTCGTGATTCTCTCCTGCTTCAAAATGACCTCAATTCATTTGCAAATTGGTGCAGTAAGAATTTTCTCGAACTTAACATTGCCAAATGTGAGCTAATTACGTTTTCTCGAAAAAGTAAAAGGCCTCCCCTCAGATGTTGTTATCTTAAAAACCTTTCCATTAACAGGTTATCCGCGATTTAGGCGTCCTCTGTGACTGCAAATTAAATTTTCGCTCTCATATCGACAATGCTATATAAAGAGCTAACTCCGCCCTTGGTTTTATCAAAAGGTGGTCCAAACAGTTTCGGAACCCATTTGTAACCAAATCCCTTTATACTTCCTATGTTCGTCCTCTCCTTGAGTATGCATCGCAAGTATGGGCCCCCTATCACGCGGTTCATATCTCTAGAATTGAAAGCGTTTAACGTCGTTTTCTGCTCTTTGCTCTCCGAAGTCTTTATGACCCTAATAACTTCTCATCTCTATCTCTACCACCACTTGTTTAACACTAACCCACGCAACTTATCTATGTAAGGATGGACCGATCTAATGAGTTATCTTTGTTTACTTCCATAGCTGATTTGAAAATATCTGATCATTTTATGACTTGTCTCATCTTTCATGGCAACATAAATAAGCCAACACATAAAGACATCCCTTTCGCACCTAATGATAAAATCAATCTAAATACAAGGTGGGCAAAAAGAAATCACCTTATTGGAAGATGCTCTCATTTTTGCAAATGGCCGCCAATGTCAAATCTGTTTTGACATTTGTGGACTAGACAGATGCAGAATACAAGTGAACAAGCCATGGAGCATTACATGAACCGATATTCTGAAGGCGGCGTTCCCGGGTCGCCTCATCTCTCGTTTTGGCGATTTGCACTGGAACGCAAGATCGCCCGATTTAACCGTTTCAGCGTTTTTTGTGGGGTTTTTTGAAGTTTGAAAAACAACATTCGACACGAGTGCGAGAATCTGTCAACCGAAGTTCTCGCTGAAGTGATGAAAAATGTCATAAAACGAGCCCGTCAATTGTGACAGCGCCCATTTGGCCGATATCATCTTCTCGACTTGACCAATACAATTCTAAAGGTTCAAATAAACATAATCAAAAAAACAGAATCGAAGTTTTTCATTTAGAAAAAAAAGAGAGCCAAACAACATCGGATGGATAACTTCTTTTGGCCACCCTGTAGATTGAATGAGTTCCTACTTCTAGAAAACTGGTTTGAAGTGTATTATGAGGATGATCCTTCTGCAGCCTGAGTTTCTCCATATTCTGAACTATTATATAAATATGTGTTCTGATAGGACATCCTGTAGACATTCCAAATTAAAAAGACTGAAACCATGGATTTCGTCTAAGGATTGAGAAGAAGAATAAACTACGTTTAAAATCCAAAAAACATTCACACAATTTTAAATTAAGAAATACATATGAAATGCTATACAAAGAGATATATATAGAGGTACGTATAATGCAAAGATACATTTTACACAAACAAATTTAATAGAGCTAAAGGTGACTTAAAAAAAGAATGGACAATTGTTGATAACCTTTTTAACAAAGGTGTATCCTCGACGTCTCCTACATGTTTAAATTTGAACAATAAAGATATTGAAGGTTCCGCAAATGTTGCCAATACTTTTAATAACTTTTTTAACAAGTGTTGCCGCTAAGACTCTAAGAGATGTCGGTCTTATGACGGATGGTTTAACTGATGAATGTATCTAAAATGAGCACGAAGAAATAAGGTTTTTTTACGATCCGATTTCATCGTTCGAACTTTAAAAGCAAATTATGGAATTGGACAATTCTAACTCGTCTACGAATCGAATCGAATTCTTTTTTGAAAAAAATTTCTCCCAATATTGCTTTTGGTTTGGTTCATATCTTTAATAAAAGCATCCTCAAAGATGTCTTGCCTGATTGCCTCAAAATGGCAGAGATCATTCCTATTTTTAAGAAAGGTGATAGAAAGAGTTGAATAATTATAGACCTATATCTTTGCTTGCTGTCTTTTTCATTGGAAAAATATTCTTTCTTCAGTAGTAGTCAATACGGCTTCAGGGCAAATAAATCTACAGAGGGTGCTCTTCTGAGTTTTTGTTCTGAACTCTTTGACAGTCTAAATAAAAGAAAATTTACTGCTTCCCTTTTCGTCGATGTAACAAAAGCATTCGATACTGTTGATCATAGAATTCTACTACTAAAGTTAAGAAAAGGTTGGTTTCAGGGGTTTTATGCTCAAGTGGCTTGCTTCATATCTACAAAGAGTAAGAATTGACGATTTTTTTAGTGAATGGCTTGACATAAACACTAGTGTGTGTGCCTCAAGGCTCTGTCCTTGGGCCACTTTTGGTTTTAATTTACATAAACTCCCTTTTTTTTAACCTTTAAAAGGTAGAACTATAGGGTTTGCAGATGACACGGCTTGCGTTTACTCCGCTTCATCTTTGTTAGACTTAGTCGCTGATATCAATCATGACCTCGAAATCTTAAGACACTGGTTTGTTATGCATAAACTTGTCCTCAGTGACAAGACCAAAATTATGACTCTCAACCAACTTAGTCTTCATTTGCCAAATCTTATCTTTCATATTTTTGAATGTAATAGCATGTTTTTAAGTTCGGGAACGTGCTACTTAAGCCTATGCAGCAATTCTTTTACTATAAATTTATCTTGTTCAACTAAATGCTTTGATATTCAAGTTGTTGAGGAATTCAAATATCTAGGCCTTTTAATTGATAGCAAAATGAACTAAAATTCTCATACAATCATTATTAAAAAATATCTTCTAAAATCTACTTATATGTTCTACCATTTAAGAAAAAATTGTTCTCAAAAGATGTTAAAGATATTTTATTATAGTCTTGTACAATCTAAACTGCAGTATAGACTTGTTGGGGTGGTACTTTTAATTGTAACATTCAACCTTAAATTGTTTCTCAAAAATATATTTTGCATATTATATGGAATAAGAGAAGGCGAGAGCATAGTTTTCCACTTTTCTTTTCTTCAGATATACTTCCCATAAAGCATCTTTACTTTTACAAGTATTACTCTTAAAAGTATTTTTTTAAGGAGTGGTAATCTATTGAATCATCAATTCATAGCCTTCGTATTAATGAAAGACGTCTTGCTATCTTTCCTACTTAAAATACTCACAAGTTCCTAAGCTTTTTCACTTCAGTAGCACCAAGGCTAAGTTACCTTTTAATATTCGAAATATCCAAAGTTCTTAATTTAACCGAGAAGTCGGCTATTTAACTTTAATTTTGATCAAGTCAACAATATTCTTAGATTAGTTGTATAGAATCTCAATCTTATAGTTAATCCTTAATTTAATCCCTTTTGTAATTTATTTTGAATTTTTGTATAATCTATAACCCGGTGCATTCGCTACTAGTTTTCAACTAAGGAATGCACTTAAACTATTTTTCATTAATATTGCTTCAAAATCAAGAACAGTTCTAGCTTCGATTTAGTTACTTTTGTCATAAAAATGTACTGTACGATTGGTGGCGTTAGCCCCACCAAAATTAAAAATTCAATAACGGTCTACGATAAAACCGCATTTGAAAAAACCGGTTCTATGAGAGATACAGTTATAGAACAAATTTCGAAAAATTCATTCTAACTGAAAGATGTATTGTTGTAAAAAAAATAGCACCCTGAAAGTTTTATCAAAATCGTTAGAATTTTTTTCGAGAAAATCAAATTTTCGTTAAGAATTGTATGGCAGGTACCGTAATTTTTGGACCTAGAGCAAAAATGAAAAGCACCCTCCGAGATACTACCAAATAAACACTAAATACCAAGCAAAGCGGCCCATCCGTTTAGGCTGTAGAGGTGCGAACAGACAGACAGACGGGCGGAATTTCTTTTTTCGACTTCTCTATCATCGTAATGTTTAATTGTTAGATTTTTTTTGCACGAATCCATAACTTGCCTTATAGTACCTATAAACGCAAGTAAAAATTAGAATTAATTTACGATTAATTGATTTTGTTTGTTAATTTTTAAAATTCGAAAATTAAATAGGCATACATATCTAAAATGGACAACTTAAACATTGCTGCCAACAATTTATATTTCAAAAAGTGTTTCTTGTCTTTTGAGACCGATTGTAAATATTTCAAGCGAGTATATGTAAACCTATTATTCTGCTGGGTAATTTTTTCTTACTTTTTTGAGCATTTGTTGCTTTATTTTGTTCTCACTCGTATTCATTTTATTTAAGTCCTTTTTAGCCTCTTCTAAGGAATTTTGACGCTGCGTCCCTCGCAGGAATATAAACAAGTCTACTTATTTGTTGGTCTGCATTGACCTCCGTTGAGATCGCTCTTTATGTCGAGCTGTGGCCCTGTGGCATACAAAATTTGATGAAAAACTATTGCACGTCCCCAGCAAAGTATATGCAATGTGTGTAAGCTTTAGTTTTTCTTATTCAAAAAGACTAGTTGATTTGGTAATCTGGTGCTTCTGCGCCCTTTGTTTAAAGTTTTGTTCAAAACTACAAATTTTGTTTGTAGTTTAAACAATTTTTTATTTGTTTAATTTGTAAGAGTTGCTCCAAGCACAATGGCCTTTTTAGTCAACATACTGCTACTACAACACCGTTTTGTTGTTGTTGGTAATATTGCAGTAATTCCTTTGGACAAATAATTTCATGGTTATATGAACATTGTTCATTTTCATTCTATAGAGTTGCAATGTAAAGTAGGTTAGTGTTAGTTGCAAAAGGAGTATGATAATGGGGGAAGAACATTTGCCTTGTTTTTTACATGCATTCTGGTATTTCAATGCAGATGTAAGAGTAATAAAAGGACATTTCGTTTGTCTTTAACGAAATTTAACTTTTGATAGGTTGAGAAATTCAAAACCGTGTTTTCTGTAATGTAATAGCAAAACCCGGCTTCGTTAGCGAAATTCATTATATTAAAAGATTCGGCTTGCGTTAAATTAAATTACGCCTAATTATGAATTGGAGGTTGGAAATGCCACTCCACTAATTCCAAGGTTTCTCTATTTTTCAAATTAAAGCATTAAAAATAGTTTTTTTTTTATCGTGCTTTAAACATGAGCAAATACAGTGGTGGTCATATAAATAGCACACATTTTTGTTAATTTTGATTTTTTATAAAATTCATGTATTTATAAGGAACATTTAAAGTTCTTGTTGCTTAAATTAAATATACATTTTTTGTAAATGTAGGTAATAGATTCTTTGATTTTTTTTATTTTCAGTTATTTCTGTGGGAAAATAGATATAAGAACCACAGTTAGTCAACTTTTTTGTATTCTAGCTTAGACATTTAATAACCACATGTGCTAAAAACTCGAATTTACCTTGTGATTTCATCACCCAACTTTATATTTCGTTGGAAAACCATGCTTTCAATCACAGCCTGACATTTTCTGGCCAAACTTTCCACGCAGCGTTCTATTGGTGTTTCATACCAAGTGTTTTTGATGTTTTTCCATCGTCATTCAATAATTTTTTGAATTGTTGCCTTTAAATTGGCGTTCTCAATCAGGTTGAGGTCGGGAAAATAAGCCGGCCATTTCAAAACATTAACGCAATTATCTTCTAAACACGATTTAACTAACGGAGAAGTACTTTTCGGCAAATTGTCATGTGATATGTCAAAATGTTTTTCATAAATGTTCTATCCATTTTCGAGTTTCGTCCATCTGATCCGAATTTGCCGAACTTTTGATTCATCACTCCATAGCACGTTTTTCCAAAAATTAAGAGGTTCCTTATTAAGGTGTTCCTTGGCAAACTGAATTCTGCATTTTAAATTACATTTAAATTAAATTTAATTTTATTTTCGCTATGCAGCCCCTTTTTTGAATTTCATTCAACCGTCGTATTATTGTTCGACAAGACACAGAAATACCGTATTGTGATACCGCATCTGATTTTATTTGATTTGAAGTATTAAATGCAGTCAAAACTCTTTGGATTAAATGATCTTCTATTATGGTGTTTTTTTGCGCTTGGGCCTCTGGGACTTTTTTTTAAAGTGCCCAATGTCTCAAGATGGCGAATTTCTGTTTAATAATTTTGAAATGTCTGAACACGATTTTTCTTGAGCTTTCATCTCATTTATCAAGAATCTTTTATCCTGAGAGCAGTGTGGTCCTTTTCCCATGTCTGCCAACGTTTTTTTTAATAAAAAAATTATTTTAAATTCACACATAAACACGGTAAGTCTATTAATAAAATTAAAAATTAAAATACTTATATAAAATTAATGAATGTTTCCATGACCTTATTATTAGCCTTAATAAATTTTAGCTTATCGGTGAGGTCTTTACCGACCTTGGCAGAACTGTAGTTATTGCAGTTCAGAGGGTCTCATTTCTTAAGAATTCGGGAAGGCTTTCATTCATCGGGCACGCCTTCTTCCAACGGGTGGTTTTTTTGAGGTTAGGATTTTCATGCATTAGTATTTGACAGACCACGCGGGATTTCAGACATGGTGTCAAAGAGAAAGATGCTCAGTATGCTTTGACATTTCATCATGAATAGACTTACTAACGAGCAACGCTTGCAAATCATTGAATTTTATTATCAAAATCAGTGTTCGGTTCGAAATGTGTTTCGCGCTTTATTATCGACAAATTTTGTTCAGCGATGAGGCTCATTTCTGGTTGAATGGCTACGTAAATAAGCAAAATTGCCGCATTTGGAGTGAAGAGCAACCAGAAGCCGTTCAAGAACTGCCCATGCATCCCGAAAAATGCACTGTTTGGTGTGGTTTGTACGCTGGTGGAATCATTGGACCGTATTTTTTCAAAGATGCTGTTGGACGCAACGTTACGGTCATTTTGAGGGAAAACTTCGGAGAACAATTCATCTCAAGAAATGGACCGGTAAGTTGGCCACCAAGATCATGCGATTTGACGCCTTTAGATTATTTTTTGTGGGGCTACGTCAAGTCTAAAGTCTACAGAAATAAGCCAGCAACTATTCCAGCTTTGGAAGACAACATTTCCGAAGAAATTCGGGCTATTCCGGCCGAAATGCTCGTAAAAGTTGCCCAAAATTGGACTTTCCGAATGGACCACCTAAGACGCAGCCGCGGTCAACATTTAAATGAAATTATCTTCAAAAAGTAAATGTCATGGACCAATCTAACGTTTCAAATAAAGAACCGATGAGATTTTGCAAATTTTATGCGTTTTTAAAAAAAAAAGTTTTCAAGCTCTTAAAAAATCACCCGTTAATAATATTTTGCTTATGAGTTGATCGCCTTCCGCTTTATGGGTTTTAAGCTTAAATACAGCTAGCCTTACTTCTTTCAGATCGGGTAAGCGCAATTGTTCTACTTTGTTAGAATGGTACAGTCTGTTCTTTTTCCACATTCTTAGCATCGACTGCGATCCTAGAACGGTGGTCCCTTGATCGTCTTCACAGGCTTCGACTTCTGAAGCTTTGACAATTTCTTATTACCCTTCTGTAAAACTCGAACTTAATTCTAGTATTAACAGCTTTCCATTTTCTCAATCGCGTGCTTCTCATGTCCCTTTATTCTTCTTAAAAGCCGGTGTTTCCTCTTTTGCTCTTAGAGCCCGCGAGCAGTTCTGGTCCTTTTGTGCAGCGTCGACTTATATGCTTTCTATTTAGCTGCATGTGCCCATTGTCAAACCAGGGGTTTCGTTGGTGTTCGTTTAAGACCCAGAACTTTAGAGGCGGCCTCTTTGAGGGCTTTTTTGTTGCCACCTGTTCTTAATACTAAATATTGCGTTAATTTTTACTGCATTTTTCTTAACATTTTTCCGACGTTTAATATCATCTGCGATCTCCACGCTTTATTAACTTTGTGTTATCAAATCAAACTAACGTGTGTTGTGCAACTAGGCTTGTTTAAATCGTTCAAGCCGAAATATCCAATCGTTTAAATCTTTCTTCAAAAAAATATTTCAATTCAGCAATTCCTTTTAAGTTTTGTAACATGCTGATTGTTTTGAGATTCTAGTTGTATCTTCTAACTTTAGCAGTTTCCATTGCCCAATTTTTTTATTTCTTCCGCCTCATTTCGCCATGTTATTGCCACTTAAATTTGTGGTAGTCTGGTAGTTTCGCCACAGGCTAAAAAAAAGATATTGCATCACAGATACCAAATACTCCCGCTTTTATTTTTGGCCAGCTTTACAAACAGCTGTTCAAACGGGGTAAAGTGCAATTCTTTGATCGGTCAGCCACCTATCTAATTTCAAGAAAATAGAAAAAGAACGGAGTCTTGGAGCATACCAGTATTTATTTTACGAATATCAAACTGGAAACCGTCCAACACAATGTAACCAAAACCGGTCCAAAAGGTTATTTATAATCCATTAAATAAGATGCATTTTCTATAAGAGAGCCTGATGTCAAACTTTATCAAATATTTTTGAAATGTGAGTTATACCATCCTATCACCAGTGAACCCATTGCTACGAAAAAAGTATTTCTTGATCTGCTTGTATATAAACTTGGTCCTGTTTTCCTCACAAGCGTTGGCTTTATAATATCGGAAACTAACTTCTACACTTGCTGAAGCCAAACCATCAATTCAATAAAAAAATACTTACATTCTGCAAATCTACGCAAGATTACATTTCATTTGATGAATATAGTAGGCTTTACATGCTTCTTCATCTTCATCTGCATCGACATCTGCAAAAAAAAAGAGGATACACAATGCACAAATCATACCTATACGATAGAGAGGGGAGTCTAAAATGCAGTTCATCTTCATTTATGAAGATTAAAGGAAGTACGAATCTGAAAATTGCAGATTATAGTGAAGATGAACATGTTCATCTTTATTATAGCATTTCATCTGCAACATTGTTTTATTTGTGCGGGTGACTTTGTTTATTAGTATTTTTCAATCAATGTTAAATATCATATTTAAACACAAAAAAACACAAATTATCATATTCGTTTGTTAAGTTTTTATTGTAATCCGTGCATTTTATTTATATATTTGTTTTAAATTTAATTAGAAATATTTTTTGATTAATTTTCACTTTAAAAATAAATATATTTTCCATTTGCGTTGACAATTTGTCGGAATCGTTTAGCGTGCTTTGAAAATGGCACAATAAACTAATTGTATGCTTGCGGCGTGAGCGTCACATGTATTTTTTTGAGTATACATAAATTATTTGCACATATTACAAGTTTATTGCATCAGAATGTGGATTTACGTATATCCGTTTTTTTAGTAAATGGCACAGAATATTGGTTTTCCTTGTTTTATTTATTTTATACATTGATAATAATTGGTATCTTTTGGTTTTTGTCTATGTTAAATGTACTTCGGGTAGGTATTGCAATGGAGTTCTCGAAAGTGCCCAAGAACATAACAAAAAGTTATAGTAAATTTATGGGAAGCCTTTAGTGTGTACTTTTTCTATCTTATAAATTATTGATTTATATTGGTCCTGTTCTACAGATGCAGATGCATGTAAAGCCTCCATATATCACGAAGTACGTACATCAGATTCACGTATGAATATATATAGATGACTTTTTATCAACTCCTTTGATGCTACTTCTTATTATTTCATGTCTGAGGCCAACAGATGTCGTTGTAAAATAGCTTTTTACGGCCTTTAAGTCCATCAAAATAAATCATAATTTCGATTACATTTTATAGTTTTGGATATCGATTTAAATTTGTTTCTCATATCTGAGGTATATATCAAATCCTGAACATTTATGATGAAAACTACGATGCTTGTGACGGCACAAATGTAAAAATAACGATTACGAAGTTCCTTTTAAGCACAATTACTTTCGCGTATGAATCTGGCACGGGGTTTTTCCCGATATTTTGGATTTTCTGCTGCATAGATGACGTTTACGAACATTATGTCTTGCAAAAGCTGCGTTATCAAACAAGGGTAATGCAGTTTCACATGTTGCAATAAAGAACATTTGGACATTCACATTGTTCGCAAATGACACTTTAAACATTACATGAAATGCAGAAAGCTCGTTTTAATTTCGAATTGACTTATATTAAAACATTGTTACAATCTCTACATTTCATTAATTGAAGAATTTAAAACCCTCTCTAATATTTTGTATACAAATCACTTAAATGAAATGGGATGCTCTCTAAGTCACGACCCCAAGAGCTTTTGGAATTTCGTTAAAACCAAGAAAAATCTGATGGCTACCCAACAAATGCAATGCGTTTTCTAACAATTTTCAAAAGTTTTTAAGTGAGTCTCTGGCAAGTGTTGATGAAGAATAATTTAAATACTTAAGTAATTGTCGTCAAGTTCAATGTAATACCATCTCCGTGAAACAGGAAACAATCCTGCACTTACTCTCATCTCTAAAAGATGATTATTCTTCTGGACCAGATGGTATTCCACCACTAATATTAAAAAAAATTTAATAAGGTGTTAGCCAAACCTCTCGAATATTTGTTTAGGCTCTCCCTTCGGCCTGGTAAATATATTTCCTTATGAAAGAAATCCTTTATCATTCCTGTCTCTGAAAAGGGAGAAAGTACTGACATTCTTAACTACAGACCAATTTCCAAACTATCCTGTATTCCTAAGCTTTTTGAGCAAGTCATTTGGAAAGCCTGGAAAGCTTTTGACACAGTGAACTATGCGATTCTATGTAACAAGCTCTCCGCATGTTATGGTTTTTCTTCTTTGGCCCTACGTTTGCTGTCATCTTATCTTCTGAATAGAAAGCAGGCAGTTTCTGTTGGGAAATCAATGTCAAATTTCCTTCCGACCAACAGAGGGGTACCTCCGGGCTCGATTTTAGGAGCACTTCTTCTCTCTCTGTATATAAATGAACTTCCCAATAAGATTACAGGAGCGTTTATCCAAATGTATGCTGATGATGTTCAGCTCTACAAAAGCTGTCCTCTTGGGTTCATCGAAGACTGTGCATCTTTAATAAACTCGGATCTTGATAAAATCTCTTACTGGTCGACATGTAATGGTCTGTTTCTTAATCCCTCGAAATCCAAATGTCTTGTCATTAGCAGAAATACCTTAAACTTGGATTACTTTCCCAGCTTATACCTTGATAGTTCACCGATTGCATGTCTCTACAGCGTGAAATCTTGGTATGCTATTTAATAGGACACTCTCCTGGAACATGCACATAAACTGTGCCGTCGGTAAATAATATGGTGTACTACGTATGCTTTGGTGCTCTCAACCTTTTGCTCCTAGCAAAAACCCTTGTAGTCCCTATACTAACTTATGGTTGCGACATTTTTGGTCATTGCGATGTAACAGAAGGCTCAATGTCGTTTAACAGAGCACGCTATGTATTTGGTTTACGTAGGTTTGACCATATTTCACGCTTTTCAGTTCAACTTTATAATATCTCATTTAATTATCTTTTGTATTTTCGTGCACTTCTATTACTGTTCAACGTAAATCATAGGAAACAGCCAAGCTGCTTATTTAATAGGATACAGTTTGGTTCCTCTGAAAGATCTCAAAAACTCATTTATCCGCGTTGTTCTTGTTGTTCTTCGTCAGCGCCAACCGATTGTGGAATAATCTTCCACGAGACCTTAGAAAATTAAGGGGTGAAGCACAGTTTCGTCGAGAGCTACTAATCTACTTTCAAAATCTTTCAAATCTTCCTAACATTTCTTTTTATTCTTCAATTATTCCTGACGATGTGAAGATCTGCAAAACAATTAAAACTGCAAATTAAAATATTCTTCCGCAAACCGATATTGACAGGTTCGGTACGTGGTGTTGCAAAAGTAGTTTAATTTTTAATGCTATTAAATGTCAAACTATGACATTTTCCAGGAAAAAAAATAACAGGTTCTTTTGACTATTCGATTTCTGAACAAATTCTGTGTCGAGTCTTTACTTTTAAAGACCTAGATATTTACTTGAGTGCCCATCTTGAGTTTTTGGAACACATTAATTCCATAGTGAAAAAGGCCAATTTCATGCTTGGGTTCTGGAATTTAACGACCCTTATGCCAATCTCTCTCTGTATAACTGTCATGTGCGCCCTCATCTTGAATACTCCTCCCAAGTCTGAACTCCCTACTATGAAATTCATAGTACTCGTATTGAAACCGTTCAACACAAATTCATCCGTTTTGCTTTAAAAGGGCTACCATTGGCTGATCCTTACAACCTCCCACTTTATGAACATCAGATATAACTCTTGCAGATTCAACCTTTATCTCAAAGACGGGTTAGCCAAATGACTTTGTATTCATTCACCAACTTATCAATGGCTTTAATGACGCCCCGCAATGGCATCACTTGCGCAATCTTCAATTGATGTATGTTGCTCAGCACAGAAACAACTATGGATTAAAATCAGTGTTTTTCAAACTGTGGGACGCAACTTCCTACTCTTACTTTCATGTTTATCAATTATCACTGAAGAGTTGACAGTTATGGAGCTATGAAGTCGAAGTGGCGCATGGCACTATGAATTTTAAAGCCTCGTTTGCCAGCCGTTTTATCTTTATTAACAGACATTTTGCAATTTATATGGTTTTTAAATTGAATTCAATTTTTAGGCCATCTACAGGCTAAATCTGTTAAATTTTTCTTTCATTTTTACCAATGGTAAATCGGCGAATTGGACTGTCATATTCAAAAAGGATTAAGTAGGTATCCATCTTTGTCCATTTCCACATTCAGACTACAGCTCTGGATAGTAATTTAATTTGAGAGCTTAAATGTCATCGATTCATCTAATAAAAATTCTTCGAGAATCTTCAGGAAAACTTCATTGCGAGTAACTTAAATCTTAAACAATGAAAGGTATGAAAGGCGTACAATGTTTAGCATATATGTCACTATACATTTACAAATGTATAGTATGAATAAGGGGGTCACCAGAATGTTTTTACTTTACTAACTAAAACTGGAATGTTCAGGGATAATGTCATATAAGGTTCGATTCCAATAATAAAGTCCCATAAACCTGTCATTGAATAGTAAAAGTTGATGTATAATAGTGTCTTCATTTCTCAAGACTTACCTATATTTATTTTCTTCACTCTTCCACTGTTGTTTTTTTAATTTCAACACAGAACTCTAGTTATTTACATATGAATACCACTTGACTTGACCACGTTCTGTGAGAACATAACAAATCCTTTCTTTGTTTTTTTTTTATTTCTGTTTTTCAACCTAAAATTATTCTCCTTTACCCAAACTAGCATTCTAAGTCTGGTATTTGAATTGATATATATTTTTTTATATGACACCCTGAAGCCTAAACCGAATAGACAAACAAAAATCCTTGAAACATTTATTAACTGTGCTCCACGTTTCTGGAAAAGGGCGGTAGATATTCCTTAGATCCTCAATTTTCCTTTCACTTATCACGCATTCATTTCATTATCTTCCTCGATATATACTTGGGTTGGAATGTAGCTCGCCGGTCGTTATTATCATTTTTCTAGGAATCGATTTCAAAATAAACGAAAAGGCGAGAAAAAAACTCAAGTAATACATGTAGCCACATAATCTATGAGATAAAAGGGAAAATCTACAGGTTAGGGTTTTTTTTTCTTTATTTGGAATGCGATGCAATTGAAATAATATTAGTATCTTCTAAAATCCATTAATGTCTTTCGAGAGTCATTCATAAATTTTGTATTTTCAGTGAGATTTTTTTTTATTTTTTAGTTTTCGTGGGAAAACTTCCAGATATGAATGGAAAATATCTTTTTTGTTATAAAAAAAAAACAAACTACTTTAAAATGTCCCAAATTAAGGAGCTGATAGACGTTCGATGTCTTATTGAACGTTGGGGCTATTTGAAATTGGGCGCATTGAAATAGATTAATAAATACTAACAACAAAATAATGAAACATAGATTTTCTAATAAACGTTTCCTTGTGGAATCTCACGTTTTTACCCAAACGTTTATACTGCAACCGGATGGAGCTACTGTTAAAGGAAAATTACAAAATTAAAAATAACAGATGAAGAATTTTTTTTAAATATTTTTGAGGGCATCATTGGTGCGTTATTGGAGGTTGCTAGTTCGATACTCAGGTTGAGAGGACATTTTTCTAACTCTTAGTGCAAGCTAGAGCCGTCTGTGAGTTTTAATTGAGAGTCACCTATTTCTTGATCTACTGCGCTGAAAAAAATCTTTCCTATCTTTCTAATTCTTCTAACTAGTGTCGTGCCTTACAGACACATAGTTAAAATATTATTATATTTATATTACCTAAACTATTTCGAATTCAATTTCTGCAACAATCAGATCCAGTTTTGGACTCTTACATCCAGTTTTTCTATCGATTCGGCTTGCTGGCCAACGCCATTCAAGTTCACATTTCAAAAGCTTTGGGCGCCCTTGTTCAACGTAGCGCAAAGATTGTCGGCAACCCTGCCTTCTACCATAAGAAAGATCTGCCAAAGAATTTTCGAGCTGGTTTGTGTTCGCTCATAGAGCTTGGAGTTTAGCCCATGTTTCAAATTATATAGTCTCAGAGGCAACAATTTTCCATAAGAACTTCATCTCAAGCGAGGTTAAGAGATTAATAAGCATCCAAGTCTTGATCCGTTTATGAGTACTGGTATGAGTATGACCATCGTATTGTCTAGTCCATAAGCAGATTAGTTTTTTATGGTATGGTCTTCGATTTGAAGAGCTTTAACAGACTATAGTTTCTCCTCTTAAATGTAAGCAACCGCCAGCGTAGTTTTTTCAGTGTTGCCGCTCCTATAGATAGGTCTACGTATACCTTAAGAGCACTACTTTAAATTCATGCTCTACTTCCCTGATTTTTGGAATTACACTTCTTTCACAGAGTGGTCTCCCTAAGCTATTATCTAGCTAAACTTTGCGACGAAAGTTCCTTCAAATATTGCCTTTTGTCTGTATGCCTTTTGGCGTTTCTGCATGGTAGCACACCATGCATGTAGAGTTGGTCCTCCATTTCTGACCAGCTCAGGCTCCCGAGGTCTTGTTGTTTTTGATCCATTTGATCGCCTTTTCTATCTCCCAAATGCTTGGTGACTGAAACATGAGGTCTTCTTCAAGAAATGATGGAGGCTCCATTTCTTCCGTTAGCCACCTGATAAACAATTTCGTTTCATATACAGTTTACAGTTTGTGCGTCGTGCTTTAAATTGCATCATGTTCATTCCCTTCTATGTGTTTCCATTCCACAGAAAATGTTTTTTTTCCTAGGCTTCCTTTTTATCCGTCTGCAGCATTCTTACGGTCAGTCGCTAGTTTGATCTCTGACTACTGCCTAATATGGTGTCACATCGCCCGGCAATCTCTTCTCAGGGCTAATTCCTGAGTGACTATGAAGTGATCCCCAGATGGCTTTGTTGATCTTTACGCGGAGGCGGGAGCCTAGTACTCGCAACGACCGATTTAGTGGATCAATTGAGTCGAGCGATCTCATGTTTCAAAGACAACGCTGGTCTCCTCGTTGTCCCTTTTGGCGGAGGGGGTTTTATCACAAACCCCGAGGCACTAGGGAACTATAATTTATAATACTCGTATGCCAAACCATGCTTCAGACCTATTATTGTTTGACCCAGATCTGGCATATACATATCAAATAAACGAATTGAATTGAATTGACAGATATCGTTGATCTATTGCTAATTGATTGCCTTGTAAGAAATATACGACAAGCTGCATTTAGACAAATATTATTTATTCGTATGCTTTGCAAACGACAATTTTAATCTAATAAGCTCCTTGACTCCTTGACTTGAGGTTAAGGGCTTCAACTACAACTACTCGTCATCTTGTTGTTTTCTTGAAATGTGTTTTGGGCTCTACCCAACTTTTGCCCAGCTCCCGGGATTTCATTCGACTGTTATGCGCCAAGTTTTTTCCTGGCCCCTAACTTCGAGAATGTTGGGTTAAACGATCCCACTCGCTATAGAATCTTCATCATTCTGTAAGGTGTGACCAAACCACTGCCACATTCTTGCAAATCACGTCGAAGTCATGAACCAAATTCTGAGGATATTTCCAAGACATCTTTTCACAAAAGTTTTTTTTTTAATTTTCCTGGTCCGATGTGTCTGTTGTTAAAGGTTATAGCATTTCTGTAGATGTTTGTGGAGCTGATTAATGAAGCTGAGTGGAAGTATTTGTATTTACTTCATACTAGCTCACCCACCTGGCGTTGCTCGGGTATACCATACTTACTTACTACTTACTTAGGGGCGCTACCTGGGACGAACCTGGGCCTCAACCAACATGCCTCTCCATCCAGCTTGGTCTTTGGCTAGCTGCCTCCAGTTTCGCACTCCAAGTTGGTTGAGGTCGTCCTCCACTTGAGCGCGCCATCTAAGGCGAGGTCTTCCTTAACTGCGTCTTCCCTCTGAGATAGAATTGAAGATCCCGCGAGCCGGAGCATTGTTCTCCATGACCTAGCCATCTTAAACGTGATATGCGTATTTTTTTGACAGGTCAATGTCGCTGTACAGCTCGTATAGTTCTTGGTTGAAACTTCTCCTCCAAAACCCCTTAACGCAGATAGAACCAAAAATCTTCCGAAGAACCTTACGCTCGAAACGACTAATAATATCTTCCCCCGCTTTAGATAGAATGCATGCCCCTGCGCCATAGAGCAGGACTGGGATGAATAAGGTCTTATACAGAGTTTCCTTTAGCTTTGGATGGAAGGCTTTGCTACTCAATTGCTACTCTTAGCCCATAGAAACAGCGATTGGCAGGAGTAATTTTTCACTTTATTTCTGACGAGATGTTGTTGTCAGATGTTATAGTGGATCCGAGGTAAACAAAGTCCCTAACTACCTCAAAGTTGTACCTGTCTATTATGATGTTTCGTCCAATCCGCCGGTGTTGTGTGTCCCTTCTTGTAGACAGCGGGTACTTCGTTTTGGCCTTATTGACTGCTAGTTCCATCTTAGCCGCTTCAGCTTCAATGCTAGCAAACGTTCCATTGACAGCTCGCCGAGTTCTGCCAATGATGTCGTCAGCGTATGCTAGCAATTACACAGACTTGACAAAAATTATCCCACTACAATTAACTTGCGAGTTTCTTGTAATTTGTTCAAGTATTAAGTTGAAGACATCGCATGATAGCGCATCCCCTTGCAGGAATCCTTTTTTGACATCAAAAGCTTCTGTGAGGTCAGTACCAACCTTGACGGAGCAGCAAGAATTCCCCATCGTCATCCTGTACAGTCGGACGAGTTTTGTGGGGATGCCAAAACCAGGCATGGCTCTGCATAGCTCGTCTCTATAAATGCTATCGTACGCGCCCTTAAAATCGATAAAGAAGTGGTGGGTATCGATTTGGAATTCTTGGGTAGTTTCCAGTATCTGCCGTAGCGTGAACATTTGATCGATTGTTGTCTTTCCTGGTCTGAAACCACACTGATAGGGCCAATCAGGTTGCTGACGAAAGGTTTCAGGTAGTCCGTCGGGTCCAGCAGCTTTTTGTTGTTTTTTTAGTTTAGATATTGCTATCATCACTTCATTTTAGTCAGGTGGACGGAAATTTTGTCTGTCATCGTCCATGTTGAATGGTCATTCTGTCTGTTTGCGGGATTTTGGTCTTCATCGCCATTAAACAGTCTGCAAAAATGGTCCTTCCATGTACTTAGCACCGACTGTGACTACTACGAGGTTTCCATTCCTATCTCTACAGGCTTCTGTGCGGGTTATTTTTTGCTTTGCACATTCTTTTTACCTGTTGGTAAAGCTTCCGCACGTTGTTCCTGGTGTAGCATCTCTCAATATCTCCGATCGCGCGCTTCTCATGCTCTCTCTTTTTCTTTTGGACAAGCTCTTCCCGTCTTTTCGTATAGAACCTATCGGCATAGGTTATGACGGTTTCTTGCGATTGCAGCTTTCCGTATTACTCCGATGTTGTGGTGTTCGGGTTATTCGCATTCTTACCTTGGCTGCAACAACGGTTTTTTGGCTGGTTGACGGTTTTTTGATCTGGGTGTCCCTTTGTGTGTATCGAAATGAGGAAACAGTGTGCTTGCTATGGTGACGTTATGTGCCGCTGCGAAGTCAATTAGCCTAAGTCCGTTTTCAGGCATGGCAGTAATTTCTGCTATGTAGCAGTCTAGTGTCTCCCCTAATTGTTTGGCTGCACCTGGTCTGTTAAGAGTTCTAACATTCCACGTGCAGATCCGATGGTCGTTGTCCTTAATTCCTTTTTCCGGGTCGTCAACAGTTAATCCGTCCTTTTCCGAGGCTTTTGGTCGCTTCGCAACTATTTTTTTTCCAAATACAAGATTTGTGTCTAATATACTATAAAAAAAACGGATTCTTTTACATTTTTATGCCACCAACTCTAGGGAAAGTATTCTAGCTTCAACTAAAATGGCGGCAATCAGGAATAAATATATACAAGCACTATTCAACCTCTTTGCAATGTTGCATAAATTTTATAAATAATATTTTCCCGTTTAGAGGCATATAAAGAATGCATAAAGTAATACACTCTCTATAATGTGTTTATAAATTCGGCTGTAAATGTATTGTTGTCTGTTTTAGTGTTTTATGAAATCAAACTTATTATTTATTGTTCGATAACTCATCCAAAACTTTTCTTTTTTTTTCAGATTAAAAAGAAAACCAACGTTAATAATGTAAGTAACAAAAGAGAACTCTACCTGGTCGGCAAAACTAATTCAATTATTGCTTGAGTTTCTCGTAACTAATAAGATATTGTGGAAAAGACACCTAAGTCGACACAAGTAGTTGTCGCCATTGCTTTCATAACTATATAACTCAAGAGACGATTGACTTCAAGCTGTCCGATTTCGTGGCGACAATATCGACGATGACGTTTTTATTTTGGAGTTTCGATGAATGAAACAAAACTTATCTCATTTTTCAAAATGTCCACTATTTACTATGATAAATGTGATTCGATATCATCATATTTATTTTCTACGTTTTATAACTACTGTGACTCATTTTTCATTTCAACTGTCAGTTCTGACGTAATGAATTCTATCCGGGGGAGTAAAGTTTGTCTTCTATATCTCAATTTAAGTTGCTTAATTGTTATTGCCGGTTTCTATTTAAATTTTTTATTAGCAAGTTGGGAAACTTAACTCTCGATGTCATTGAACTGTTTGAAGCAAAATTGTTGGAGTATTTTTGTGTGTCTCCGAGCTTAGAAAAGAAAAAGGAAATTATAATTATTCGCTTTTGTATATCATAGATTTCAGACCGGTATTTGTTATCGTCGCAGAAACCCTCAAAATTTTAATTAAAAATCTTCTAATATATTGAGAGGTCAATGACAGTTGATATCCATAATACATGCAAGATTGTATGTATGTAGATATGTATAAAAAAATATGTATGTATTTGTTTGAAATGTGTGTCAATCGATTAAAACTTTTAATGCTAACAAATCTAATTGTTATTCGATGACGTCACTCGGGTTTTGGTTCAGTTATTAGTGAAAAATTCTTCAATTACATAGGTATGTGTGTGTACGTTAATTAATAAGGAATCATTGCGGTAATCCTGAATTAACCGAAATATATTTCGAAATTATCGGAAATGAAATAATTTAACAAAATAAGCAGAAAAGCAATTTACGCTTACGAGTTGCGGAATATGTTATACATAGTTTAACAAGTTTGTATGTGATTTTTTTTTTACTCTATTCATTCTGGACTTTTTTCTCCATTTGTTTTCATTATTGACATACATACATTTAATAAATGAACTAATTCGTTGAAATTTCCATACAAACGCAAAAAGCGCCGCAAACTTGCAGAAGTGAAATAATGTAATGTATTCAAATGACAAATATCGTCTCGATCAGGTACCTTCCGTATTGTCTTTGTTAAAAAAGAAAAATGGTGGACAAGGCAAAAAAGGCGATGGGGTGCAAGTTAGAGTGAAAAAGCGATTGTGAGTGTAATAATTTTTTTTAATACCAACCTATGGTTTTAGGAACATAAAGTGGTACACAATTGTTCTACTAATTAACTGACCTTAGGCGGCGCACGACTGGAATAATGAGGATGAGGATCTTTTAAGAGCACACATTAGTATTTAGTTGCCCCAGAGAGGACTTTGCTTCTAATTGCCTTCTTAATTTAAAGAAACAGCGATTGACAAAAGTTATTATTCGTTTGGTCTTAACGCTGGTGTTGTTCTCTAAGTCAATAGCAGCGCCCAGGTACAACAAAGTACAAAGTGTCCAACTACTTCAAAGTTATAGCTGTCTATCATGATGTTTTGTCCTAGACGTCGATGTTAGGTGCCTCTTGATGGCAGCATATACTTGGTTTTGTCCCCATGAACTGCTTAGCCCATCCTCGCTGCTTCCATCTAAACTCTCAATACTCACAAAAGCGCTACTGACATCACGCTGTGGTCTTCCGATTATGTCAATTTCGTCGGCGTTGGTGATAGTTTTGCACCATTCTTTCTAATGCGATGTTGAAGAAGTCGCATAATATCTTTTTTTTTTACTTTAAAGGTGTCGGTAAGATCTTTACCGAACTTGAAGAGCAAGCACAGACGTAATAGCTCGACAGGGATGCCAAAAGTGCACATTGCTCTATATGGCTCATCTTTATAAACGCTCCTTTGTAATCGACGGTGGTAGATATCGATTTGAAGATCCTGAGCTTATGTTCAAGATCTGCAGTAAAGTGAATATTTGGTCGATTGGGAACTGGCCTGGCCTTAAATCGTACTGGTATATTAGGATTTTAGTGCTGCTCATGCACTACAACAGATAAAATCTCTTACGTAATGTTTAAAAGGACTGATGCCTCATAATTTGGCGCTTTTAAGAAGTCTATAATATAGCCAAGTAAATAAAGAGGTTTTAACTTACAAAAAGTCGGGTAGTTGTGATATGTTAATATGTTTTTTGGGATGCCCGTGAGATACAAAAACAAAACAAAAATTCCAAAACCACGCCCTCCACCCACTTCGCAATCGACGAAAAATTACACAAAATCGTAACTTTTTTCACTCTGACCTATAATTTCTTTCTGGTGCATTTTAATGCAAAATGACTTGTTTCGGGTCCTCGAGGTCCAAAATTTCGGAAAATGTTAAATAGCCATCCCTCACTAACATACTAAAGTTCAATTAAGTTCCGATTTCGTTCATCTAAAAGTACCTGTCGACAGGACTTTAGGGGCACTTATAGAATCTAGTTATTTTTCTTTAAATTTGGTAACTAACCCTCATTGCTCATTCCGTTGTACCGGTCACAAAATGAAAAGAGAAGTATGAAATATAGGTAATTGTTTTTTTAAAAAGATAAAATCCAACGGTTGCGAAGTTATTGCGCTTTTAAAGTAAAAGAAACTCGACATTTAAAAAAAAATACTCAAATTTGAGCATTTTTGGCTTTTTCATAGCTCCGTTGCTATTGGTTATACAAAAAAACGTTATATAGCAAACTTATAGAAAATTTTATTTACTACAAGTTGGCATATTAGGCCCTATCATGGTAACCGATCGGAACGGAATTTTCTCCGACTCACAAAATGTTTTTTTATTCCTCATTATAATCATAAAAATCGCTTTCAAAGCGTTTACACCTTCGAAAAATGTTCAATGTGCGCTTGAAAAGGGAAATATTAAAAAGAATTTTTTTCGAAATAAATTGCATTTATTTTAAATCGGAGGAAATTCCGTTCCGAGTTATAGGCCATTTTTCCGGCTTTATTCCTACCGTTTTTAGACCATCATCATAAGTTTTTTTAATAAAACATAATCCACACCTACAACTAATAGCACCTACCTAATAGTGCACTGATTTTTTCTGGCAAATTCTTGGGGCCTTTTTCGCGAAAAATAAGCTTTTACTTAATAGTTTTATGGCAGGCACCCTTAATATTTGAGATAAAAAACTTTGAGAAAATCCTCCGTAGAATGTTAAAATTAAATAATGTTCTAAATTTGGAGACGACAGACAGACAGACAGAATGTTTGTCATTAACTCAAATAGGTTTTTCTGTTATCGTAATGTCATGTTTGTTTATTATCTCATTTCTTATACTCTTGTTGTTTTAAAGGAAATAGTTCAAGAATAACGGAAAATATATAATCTGCCAATTTGAAGTAGCGTGTTGCTGCAGTAAGGCATGTATTTTTTTGGAAGGGGGGGGTCTATTCTCACGCTTCTTTTAGCTAGGAAGTTCAATTTTCTAAAAAGTTGACTTAAAAGAAAACAACAATTCTTAAAAAACAATTTCTTAAACTTTTTTCTAAGGCCAAAAATCCCTTCTTTTGGTTTATTTTTTTAAAAAAGTGTAGTGAACAAGTTTTTTTTTATTTTTTTTCTGAATATATTATTTTAAATATAAAATAATATTAAAAGAAAAAGGTTTAATGCTATTTTCCGTGCAATTTATTTGTCACATTTCGTGATAAAATTTTTTGTTTTTCAATTTTTTTTTCAAACCGTCAGAAATCGTCAGATTATTGGACATTAAGGTTAATCGCCTGTATAATAATCTGACAGACTGGCTCGAGTATTTCAAAATGGTGATTTTTGTTTGCATTTTCAAGAAGCCGCCATGAGCTTGCGTCTTGTCCGAATCGTCAGCCTTTTAAATGGGAGCTTCTTTCGGGTTCACTTAACACCCCCTCTTAAAATCTGACGCGCTCGAATAAACTTTCAGCTAAACATATCTCTGTTATCAGAGACACGTATGGCAAACGCACTATTAATTTCTGACGCACTCGAGTATTTCCATGTAGCAGTTTTTTTTTACATTTTCCAAAGCCCGTAGACGCTCCCCCACCGATAAACAGCTATACATAACACTTTTTTCGTTCCTACCACTTTATCTTTGAAACCCAATAGGTCTCAACGACGCTCGAGTATATCCCCAATAAGCATCGTGGGCTCTCCTACTAATAGGTACTATAAGGCAAGTTTAGGATTTTTGAAAATAAAAAATATTGAAATGACAATCAAACATGAAGTTACGATTATAGAAAGTGAATTAATGGTAAATTGCTTCTAACGTTTTTTTTTTTTTTTTAATTTTTGACTTTTTTGGTAAAGGTGACCTTTAAATTAATAATTTTTATTTTTCCAAAAAAAAAAACAATAAATCAGATCAGGATTTTATTAAAATTTGTCCTGCAATTTTGAAAATACAAGTTTGCATAAATTCGTTAGAGTAGAAATCATAATCGCATTCTTTTTCAATAAGTTGAGCGGCCGTAATAGGGACTTGTGGCTAAAACACAATCACGCTTCAGCTTTGGCTTCGTCACGTTACATTTCATACGCTTTGTATTCGCGTTATGTGACATTTTCAAAATTTCGGTTGTTGTTTTTGCTTTTTACTGTCAAAGCGAGCAAAAGTTACGTTATCTTGTACACGAACCAAACGTAACTTCAAAGCCAAAGCGACATTGTGATAAGATGTATTGATTTCCTATGGTTGAACTTGTAAACGTCAGCGGAACCGAAGCTAAAGCGTGATTGTGTTTTAGCCATAAGAAGTTTAAAGTTTTTAATTCAATATTGAAGTGTTGTCTTATATGTCGTTTTTAATTGTAACGTTGTGCATTTGAATGAATAGTAACTTTTTGTCGAGTTTATAAGCGTAAAATTAACGAACTCAAGATATTAATTTTGCAAATACTATTTTTAATTAAGACGGTATATAGGAATTTTAGGATGAGGTAGCGAAACTAGATGGCGCTAGGTGAAACACCCATCTTGATAGTACTAAAGATTGCATAAACAATGCCTAAACGTTAGTTGACTTTTAGCCTTTTAGGTTTTAGTTGACATTTAGTCAAAAAGTTATAGTCAAGATATTTGGCCTAACTTTCAATTGTTGTATTGATGTCAGCTAGTCGTCCTAAAAGTAAGTTCACTAAAAGCCAGTGTACGCATTATGCCATTTCCAACTGTGTTGAAAGAAATGAAATGAATGACAATATAAATAATAATTCTATTTTTAAAACATACAAATATCCTACAAACGTATGACATACATATATACATAATTATATATATATATGTTTGGACTTTTACTAATCTCGTATCAAAGAAAAATCATTTCTTTTGTTGTAACTCCTTACAAAATGGTACAATGGTTCCAGGTTCCAGTCCAGTGAATAGTAATGCTTAAGAGCATAGAACACAAATGTCCCATTTTCCATCGAACTGAACACAATATTTTCCTTAATCATTATGGGTTAGGTACAAATATATAATTTCTATCTTTCGTTTCACCACGAAAGTCCTAATAGAGCTCATAAACTATCCTCTTGGATCGCGCATTCTCAGAAATAGTCTATCTCTATATCTTTAAATGAAATTTGAGGATTTTCTTTTGTCAAAAAAGGTTTACCTACACACTTTAATGGTTCAACCAGGAACAGGATAGGTCTATTTATGTATTTCTTACAAGGACAATAAAACGACCACGTTAAGCATCCATTCTAAGTTCAAATAGAAAGCAAATCGGCTTGGCGACATCTTCACTGTTAAGAGTTAGGTTAGGTAACCCAACATAATCCCTTTCTAATCGTCGCACATATTTGTTCATGCATAGATTACTAGATTTTCATCATGGTGTGTGTGCATAATCGTATTTCAATTATATTGCCAATCAATTGTCAGTTAAAACTTAAAAGAAGCTTCACTCTTTTTTTTAATTTGTTTTTTCTGTCAGTCTGATAGAAATATTTAGAAGGAAAGACAATTACTGTCACTATTTCAATGTACGCATTGGGTCGCTCAAAGAACAAAAAGTCGTGCATTTGAAATTCAGGAACCAAAAATAAAAATTGACTCAAATATTCACCTTCAAATTTAAAAAATAATATGTATTATGTTCACTTGCCTTGTTGCATTGTTATCGAAAAAAAGAACGAAAGAGATGGGCTGGCATACCTTCAATATATTAGGAGTGAGACGCAAGAGGTGAGTAGCATGCGCTAATGAAAAAGTCCTTACAGGAACACAGGGTAACATACGTTTCTGTTTATAGGGTGTTTTATTGTAGTTTTATTTACATTTCGAAGTATGATTTCTCTTTATATGTCAAACTCAATTTCGATCAAATCAGAATAGATTCTTGTATGCAGAAATTCGCAAATAATGTTATTTTTATTATTAACACTATTTTCTAATAAACTTACGAGTAGTTGTGCCGGTTAATTTCTTTTACGAAAAATTAACAGATGTCATTTGTCATTTGTTTTATGATGTGAGAAATACAAAAAAGCAAGTAGGTACGCTTTGAAGAAACAGTTGGCACATTGGACACTTTTAGTCAACTAACTTTTAGTCAAAGTGAATCCATTTAACGACAAACTGACACCAATTCATTGTCAAATAGAAACTGTCAGTTGAAAGTTAGTCAAACAATCTCAACAGTCTCTTTCTAAAGGTGTCGACATTTTTTTTTAAAGACATTGTGAATGAGCATCAACGCATAAACTAGTCAATTGTGAAGCCGTATTGCGAGTGTCAATCAATGTCAATTTTTGTTGTTTTTTGTTCATAGTTCTATCAATCGCAGAATGTTGATTGATGTTCCAATAAAATGTAAGTTTTGTAATTATTTAACTTTTTAACAGAGACAGAGAGGATTAATACACTTTGAAAAGAGTCAACAGTCTTTCTAAAGCTACTTATGGCACCTTTGACATTTCTTCAAAACTTCCAAAACTGTACAATATTGATTGTCCTCGTCGTCATCAAACCAGAATTGCACTGAAACTGAATTAATTTTTAACTTTTTATTATTTTTTAATTTGAAGAAATTATTTGCTCGGACAATTTCTGCTTTGAAATTTGAAATGTTAAAAAATGTGTCCGTTCACAATATTATTATCAATTTTGCTGACAATAGGAAAGGTCTAGTCAATCGATTTACACAATACCGAATTTTAAGTTGTTTGGTTAATTTGTCAATGTTCAATTGGCTGATAACTGACAACCACAATAAGGGTGTATTAAATATTGTCAAAATATTGTTTTGTTTTTTTTTATATATGGCAAATTAAAATATACAAACATATTTAACAAATAAAAGTAAATCTGCAACAGTATTCCATTAAAACGTCAAACGTTTATCTGCAGTTTCACATTTTGACAACTATTCCAGCTATGAAACAATGTCAATCAAATTTACAGAAACGTCAAATAAACGTCAAAAGTCTTGTATTATTTTATCTAAATTGAATAAAAATAGTAAAAATCTTTTGACATTAATAATTTAATTTAATATCTTTGCATTATACTACCTACTGTTTTCTAGAGAAAATTTTAAATAAGACTTTTAAGTGAGACACCCTATAGCATGTGCCTTTCATTTAAAGGCGCTACAGCAGGGACCAAGGGACATCAGACTTTATTGTTTTCGAATAAAAGTACTTGGAATTGGAAATACAAGAAATGCTAATACAAAATAATTTTTGTTACTATCGGTATTTATATTATAATATGCTAGGTTATGGTTGTATATGTAAGTGCATACGGATGTATTTTGGCAGCTGCTTTTTCTGTCATATCATTGTGTTTTAGAATTACAAATTGAATTGAAAGGACCTACTTTTTTATGTACTCAACGCGACATAATTGTTCGTGAAGCAGTGATGTGGATTGTGGAAGTTGTTTTAATGTATCTAGATGCACTCTATTGTTAGTTGCAAAACCACCACAGATTATAATATTGGAGTGTTTCTAAAAAAAAAAACTTATTTTAAAGCTTGCTAGTTAAATTTTGAAAGTCAGATTTATTAACCAGTCAGTCGCACGCGAGGAATTATATATACCCGTTGAACACATTTATTGAACGCTTTAAAGAATTAGATAGTTCATTTAGAGTTTTAGAGAAATATTGGTGCACAATGGTTTTTGAATGTCGGAACAACAAAATAAGGGTTAAGCATTACGATTTTGGGTGATGCGGCATCTTTTCCTCTTCTGAAATTGAAAACACGTTAAAGAACTGATTTATGCTCATTGCTCACATACAATTAAGGGTCTGTTTTGGGGGTGCGTTCTAGCCTGATTAATATTACCACCAGTGCAGCTGTCAAAACGTGTGCCACGGATAAAAAACTTCCCATGTAATTAAGGCCTTAAATGCCTCTATGGGAATTTTATTCTTATAACAAAAGAAAAATAACGTGTTATACATAAAGGGTTTTCGAATAAGGACTTGACAACTTTTTTTTTAAATAAAACGCAAACCATTTGAGATATTTCAAAAACTTTATTATCGGCTTGAAGTACAATCAAAACATTTATGAATGGAATTCGACTTCGTTCATATGGCCACCGCGGTCACGTTTGCAGCGATCGATTCGTTGGACCCAATTTTCGATGACTCGGCCACACATTTCGGCCGCTATTTCGCGTTCAATGTTGGCTCTGAGCTCTACCAACGTCGTCGGCTTGGTGGCATAAACCAATGACTTAACGTAGCCCCAAAGAAAATAGTCTAGAGGCGTTAAATCGCACGAATGAGGCGGCCAATCGACTGGCCCATTTCTTGAGATAACACCCTCATCAAACTTACTCTTCAGTAAATCGATTGTAAGGTGTGCTGTGTGGCTTCTGGCACCATCCTGTTGAAACGACATCTCGTCCAAGTCCATATCTTCTTATTCGGGCCAAAAATAATCGGTATTCATGGCACGATAACGCTGGTCATTTACAGTAACGTGACGATCGTTATCGTCGACGAAAAAATATGGCCCAATAACGCCGCCGGAATGCAAACCGCACCAGTAATTTTTTGTGGATGAAGTGGTGATTAATGAAGCAAATGTGGATTTTTACCTATTAAACCTATTGAGCCAAAAATGAGCTTCGTCACTGAAAATGATTTTGCGATGAAATTTAATTATTCAACGCTCTTAAATCTGCGGTAACCGACTCCGAATGTCGGTAGAAAATTTTTATAATTTGCAGACGTTGCTCGCTCGTATACTTTACCATAATGAAAATTTTGAGTTTACTGAATAAATTGACAATGACAGTTCGATGATTAGTGAAAGGGTGCATTCACATATTAAATTCAAAGTTGTCAAGCCCCTATTGGAAAACCCGATATACATATAGGTACAGCTGCGGTCAAAATAATAGTAGTGAAATTAGAAATCATTAAAACATGAAAAAATCAAAAGTATTTTATTTACCTAATTTATGTTTTGTATCTTTTTAGAAAGTTAACAAAAACATTAACAAAAAATTTAAATTTTAATAGATTATAATAAGAACTTAAATTTGTCTTGAAAACGGGCGGTCAAAATAATAGTAGTGTTGCTAGATATAGCCTGAAAAATGTTACAAAATATAAGTTACTTTCTTCAATTTCTTTAATATTACTGATAACTTATTTAAATATTGTGTGGTATGTGAATTTGGTTTGTTATCAGCTGTGCAGCGGCGTTGCATAGAATCAATAAAAATCAATCTGTTTTTGGCATATTTGTACGTATTGATATCCAAACATCCCAAAAGTCTTACTCAAGGGTCGACTTATTTGTTTGTTTGGCTCGGTCAGCAATTTTTTTAACTTCACATAACAAATACTCATTGTGATTAGGAGCAGGTGAATGCAGAGGCCATTCTAAACAAGTTGAAGCTGTTATTCTCAATCCACTCCTTCGCACCCTTCCTAATTTGTTTGAGTTCACTGTATTGCTGGAAGATCCAAATCAATGACGCAGGATGCATAACTTTCAATACGTAAAAGAGCCTACTCATGCTTTTTTCTATGCGATAAATTGACAGTTTTTTTTTTATAATTAACGCGCGCACAAGGGACTACTTGTTTCCCTTTTAATGTAACACACTGCGCGGGCATTAGAAAGATAGGGAGGGGAGAGATAGGAGGTGTCGATTAGCATTGGTTTTGAATGTTTGCAGATCAAAATGGCAAGGGAAAATCTCGCCGGGTAAACTATTCCAAATTCGTGTTGTTCGGCTAAAAAAAGAATCCCTATATTTCACGGTACGTCCGAAATTAGGCGAGTGACGAGTATTACGGAAGAAACTTTTAAGGGGAGGAATGCAACTGGCTACTTCGAGTGAACATTTTTTGTAAAAGAAACGATAAAATAAGGAAAGACATGAAACATTGCGTCGGTGTTCGAGAGGGGCAATTTATTCAGTGGCAGTTCTATTTCCTATCAATCTTAACGCTCTATTTTGTATTCTATCAAGCAGGTGAAGCGATGTTTGTGAAGCACCTGCCCAGAGGTGGGAGTTATACTCGAGTTTAGGGCGTATAAACGCTTTATAAATTGTAGCCAGATCAGATGGGGAAAAATAATTCTTACACCGATACAGAAAACCTAAGCACTTAGCAGCATTCTTAGCGATCTCAAATATATGGTCGTTCCAACGGAGGTCGTCGTTGACACACATACCGAGTACTGAGAGCTTTTCGGTTTCTTCGATGTAAGTGCCATTCATGGACAATGGCATTGGGGTATGTTTAGCTTTAACGACATAAGACAGCATTGAGTTTTCGAAGCATTAAACTCTACACGAATCCTATTACCCGATTTGACAATGCTGTATAAATCGGAGTTTAATGAGCTTGACATACGACACCGTTGCAATTTTACGTCCGAAAGCGAAGGACGTGAATTATCGAACAAATATGAAAAGCTGACGGTAGTGTCGTCAGCAAAACAGTTAAGTGGATTATAAGTAACAGACAGAAAATCATTTATAAAAATGAGGAAAAGAGTCGGAGACAGAACAGAGCCCTGGGGCACACCAGCATTTATTTTGTGGGAATCAGACTTGAATGCGTCCAATACAACTTGTATTGAACGGTCCGGAAGATAGCTTCTAATCCAACGAACAAGTGTATCATCGATCCCAAAAGCACGCATTTTCGATAAGAGAGCTTCATGCCAAACTCTAATGCCTTGGAGAAATCAAGAGCAATAATCTTACTTTCACCAAAGCGATGTAAAGATTTGTTCCACCGTTCGGTGAACGGTTGCTGCGGAAGCCATACTGACGGTCATGGAGAAGCTTTCGATCTTCGAGATATTCCTTAAGCTGACGGTTAATCAGTGTTTCCATGACCTTAGAAAGAAGGGATGTCAGTGCTATAGGTCGGTAGGAGGAGGGGGAGGATGGGTCACCTTTCTTAGGGACAAGCTGGACAAACGCTGTTTTCCATCTTCTAGGAAAGATTCCAGAAGAGTAGGAGCGATGGAAAAGCTTACGCAGTGGCTTTGCCAGAGTGGAAGAACACCTCTTCAAAAGAATCGGGGCTATACCATCCGGTCCAGCGGATTTGTGTACATCGAGATCTTTGAGAACTCTTGCTACTGTACGAGTGCGGAAAAAGTTCTGTCCCATCGAAAAATTCTCAAGTACAGGAGGGGCAACGTTGCTGCAGCGTGGAGCTGGCAGCGAAATGGGCGGCGAGCAAGTTTGCCTTCTCTGAAGAGTAAACAATTGGTTTGTTAATGTCGATGAGCGTTGGAACCGAAGATGTCGGGAAGTTTTTAATATTTTTTTACAAATGAACAAAATTGTTTACTGTTCAGTAAAATTAAAAGAAGTTCAGATCATTATAGTGAAACTCCGGGTATAATTATTTTCTCGTGGTTAGGTTAGGTTAGCCACCTTGTACAACATTTTAAAATTCGTTTGACCATACAATATTTCTCCATTTTTCAAAAGACCACTTCAAATGCTCTTTCGCAAACTCAAGTTTGTTGCAAATTTTTTTTTTGACGAAAACGGTCTTTTCTTGGACCTGCCAGGTAGCAGGTGCTAATGTCTTCGAATAATTTCAGTGATCGTCGCTAATAGAAATTTAGCTCTTAGGTCAACCGCTGACAAAAGTCGATCGTTGGCTGAATATCTGTGCAGCGATTTTATTTCTTTTTTCGCCATAGAGGCAGAATTCCTTTGGTTTTAGGTTGGAAAGTAAACTTTAATGCATTCATTTCGTATCATCAAAGCAGACCTACCCATTAATTTCTGCGTATGTTTTTTCCCTTCTGAAATTAGTTTTGTTAAAAGAGCGCGCTTATGAGCGGAACAGTGCTTTCAGCGACCCATTACTGACCAAAACTAAATAAAGTTTTTCTTAAAAAATTAAATGGAATTAATTAATAATTTGTTAATAATACCTTAATTTTGCTTTAAGCGAGATTTCTGCAAACACTACTGTCTAAAAACTGTGTGTAAATGATAACTTACAAGAAAACAAAAGTCAACAAAATAGTTATGAAAGCATAACGGTACAATTTTAGTTGCTCTTTCACCAAACATCGAACCGCAACTGTATTTCAGTTCCCGCACCGCTAATCCAGATAATGTTTGATAAATCTTGTTCCGCAGATGCACAAACACAAAACTATTAAGTCATATAAAGCGTTCCACATTCATTTCACTTTTCTGGATTCTATCCACGAAACGCAAAAAAGTAACAGGATGGGAAAAATACGTCTTGCATCGTGTTAGGAAACCTTAACATTTCTCAGCATGAAGGTATTATCGTCATCAAAACAATTTTGTAGGCTAGTCTTAGTCCAAGTCTTATGCTAGATATAATTGATAAAAATGAGGAAGAGTATCGGAAACAGAACGGAGCCTTGGGGCACACCAGTATTTATTTTTTAAATAACAGACTGGAAACTGTCCAAAACAATGCAAATGGAATGGTCCGAATTTCTCATCCATCAAATAAGGGATTCGTACTAAAATTATGCACTGATGCAGTTTCGCTTGACAAAACCAAGGATATAGTTTGCTTTTGCAATAACATAATATGTAAGGACATTGACAATTTTTAATCAAAAATTATTCCAAGATCACGAATCTCATACACACTTCTTAATGTAGCAATTTTTACTTGCGATTATAGGTACTACTAGCTGTTACCCGCGACTTCGTCCGCCTGAAATTTATCAAAAGCGCTCCCTGCCTGTGAAAGTCCCGTCAAAATCGGTCCATAAATAAGAATTTTCGAGAAAAAACAACACCACCGCCACCTACTGAGTAATTAACATTAACTAAGTTACTCCTTAAGATATCATCTACCTGCCAGTGAAAGTCCCGTCATAATCGGTGCAGCCGTTCCCGAGATTACCCGGAACAAACAGACAGAAAGACAGACAGACATGGTGGTTTTGTTATAAGTACTGTATTGTATATCCTTTCGTATACATCAAGTAAAAAGCTGTTATTTTGATTTTAAAAACAGACACTTTATTTTTATTTATGTGTATATACACTACACATACATACAATCTTTAGCAAAAAGTTTGATTTTCTCAAAAACGGCTCTAACAATTTTGATAAAACTTTCAGGGTGCTATTTTTTACAACAATACATCTTTCAGTTAGAATGAATTTTTCGAAATTTGTTCTATAACGGTACCGCCAAAGGACCGTTTTTTTTTATTCGACTTTATCGAGAATTGCTTAACCGATTACAATCAAATGTGATATTCAGGAAGATGTAGATAGCCAAAACAATTCGGCATACAAATATTTTTGAATAACATTTTTTTTTTTGGAAAAATCCATATTTTGAAAACGGGTATTTGAATTTTGCTCTAAGTTTTGTTTTTATATGTAAGTAATTTTTGTGTTTAAGTTTGCATTCTTGAATAATATTTTTGTTTATTTTTTAAAAAAAAAGTTGTTAAATAAAACCGTTCCTAGTTATTTAAAAAAAAAATTACGCTTTTTCACATTTTTGGCGTTTAATTTTTTCGCTGAAAACAATTTTACGTACTTTTTTAAACAATCAAAAGTCAGAAAAATCGAATAAAAACTTTGAAATTCCTTTAATATTTTTCAAATTTTATTCGAAGCTGTTACCGTACATAAGAGCAAGTCGTGCAATTTATTTTGTACACCATTCAACTACTAAATTTAAATTACTTTGGAGATTACGAGAATCAGATACATTTTTAATACACATAAAAAGTTAGACATCATCTGCATAATTAATCATCTGCATAAATTTGAAGCTTTTTTAAGCAGGAACTTAGAAAAGATTTTTCTATACAGAAATTATATAATGAATATTGAAAATAACATTAAAAACAATAGTAAATCGTGTTGGACCTTTATCAATTCTAAAAGGAAGTCATCTGGGATTCCTCAAAAAATTTACTTGAATGGTGTAAATTCCTCAGAAATTAGATACTCATTCTCTTTGCTAGTTTTATCGAGTCCGTTTACTTACTCTCGCTCAATAAACTCTTGTTTCTAATTTGGAAGAAAAAGTTAACATAGGTCTGATTTAGTTAAGATTTGATGAAGTTTTACTTCCTGCCTTCATTTTAAAGAATAGAACTCAACAAATTTTTCAGATTTATAAAATGTACCTTCGTTATTCCACAAGGGAGTCTTCTTGGTCTTTTACTTGTTATAATATATTTATTAACGATATAGTCAACGTAATACAAAATTGTTATTATCTGCTTTACGCTGATGATTTAAAACTTACAAAAAGATAACTTATTTAATTTAATTACTAAACGCCTTAAAAAAATAAACCTACTTTCCAGGCTACAAACCCTCCAACCTATATGCTGAATGTCAGATTTATTCTGAGCCAGAAATAGAATTTTCTCATCATATTCCCAAAAAAAAACAATTGCACTTTCTTAGCCAAAAATTGATCAAAATTTTCCAATAATTACTATCCATGGTTACTTCAGAAGCCGTTACATAAAGATCGGGAATTATGTATTGTTCGCAACAATTTCCAATCAGCTGCACTTATATTTTCAAAATTTTCAATACGCTGCTCCCATTTTCTCAATGTCACCCTCCCAAGAGATACTTTATCATTTTTCACAGAACACGGAAATATATTGATCTAATTCTGTCCCAAGGGTGAAACCATGTAATTGCATCTCATGCACCACTCAGCCCAACAAAGGGTATATTCTTCAAAAGTGCCTTAGATTTCCAAAGATCCGATCTGTCAAATCTAATTACGTTTATCCCAAAAATAAATTTTACACCTTTTACTTTTCCAAAATAATGAATACCCATGATTATGAAAATGGTATACCACCATACATCTGCTTCGCCCAGGCTACACGTTCTACCCTGAGTCTACAACAGTCTTTAGTTATTCTTAGATAATGAGTTTCCAGAGCAGCTTCGAGGGAGCAAAAAAGAAAAAAAAGGAGATTCCTTTTCCTTTGAAGACGATTTTATTTCTGCACATAAGGGGCGAAGCAATGAGATTGTGTGCCACCCTATTAGCCAACTACTTAGGTTGGGCTAAGACTACTGGGATTATACGCACATAATATCGGCACATGTCAATAGCTTACTTTTGCGCATACGCTCGCTCTTCCCATAATACAAAATTTTACGGAAGTAAATTATGTACACCTTGAACGAACGCAACAATTGTTTGGTACATCTACCCGTGTAGCTTAGCTATGTTTGGTTATCTATGATGGTTATTATTTGTAGGTATCTAGTATCTACCTGAGGAGTCGACATCTGTTTCTTGGAAGGTTTTTAATGTATTGTTTCGGACGTTCCCTAGGATTTGGATACAATGCCGCAAAACACTTTTTCCACAAGAAGGTGACATAATTTTCGTTGGTTCTTAGCTTGGAAGAAAAATTTAAACCTTTTGTCAGACCAGATTAAATGAGTTCCCAAGTAAGAAGCATGAATAATAAGATTTATCTTTGTTGCTTTGCTCTTGTTTTTCTCAGATGCTGAACTAAATGTAACAAGAGCAGAGTGGGAACATTAAAGGGCATATATGGTTAAGATAGTGACTCAATTTTAATGTTACTGCAAAAGTTACCTTCGTATGTTTGTTCCGTATTTATGTTGACATTTGTTTTGTTAGACTTTATTTGTGTGACTGTCCAGTATGAACAACTTCATAAGCTTTGAAAACACAGCCTTGATGCTGTGAGAAATTTGATAAAAATTGGGTCCATATTGATGCTATTGCCACGTCCAACATAGCCACAAGAAATGCCGTAGGTTGTGTGTGCGTTTAAAGCGAAATTACAAAATTTCCCTGCGTTGGGAAATGAAAATGTCGAGCGTAGCATATTTTCTTATTTCCGAAATTTTGTTTTGTTTAGTGTTAATCATAGTCCAGACAAACTAAGCCTGAAAATAATAAATAAACCAAAAAATCCATGTAGTTTCAATATTTTGCAGGAGTGTGTAGGAAGTCCCCTCTACCTGCAATAAAAAATCCTCGTTAATCCACTTGCAGCGCGGGGTGGGGGGATTTAAAGGAACCTTCCCACGGTTGCCCCGCATATCTCGAAAACGGTTCGTCGTAGAAAAAAAATGAAAAATGAAGCTGATAAAATTTCCTACAATTTACTATGGCACTATATTTCAAAATAAAGAACCGTTTTTGAGATATACTCTTTGAAAAATGGAATTTTTTCGAGAACAAAATAATTTTGCCAAACTTGTTCTACCAATTTTTTGTATTCCAAAGTTGAAAAGGGATAAGTTGTAGAGAGTCTTATTTCCTACAAAAATATATGCATAATTATCTTTAACAGTTCAAAAGATAAAGCGAATTGAAATGTTATGGCAAATATCATAACTTAGTCATAAAATAACAAAAAAGTATTTTTCGCAATAATTCCCTTTAGGCCCAGTAGCGTTACACACAAATAAAAATTCAGACAAAAGAATTTCATGTTGCAATAAGTTCGTTAGTGAGCCAATAAGTAAATCCTAGGTTTTCCCCCTCGAAGGAGCTGTACTAAAGGAGTGGGGATGGGGTAAAATATACCCCAAAAGGGGTATTTTTGTGTTGGGAATGGGAGCCCAGTGTAAATTCTACTGATTACATAATTAGTGTGGTTTTCACCTGAAAGCGATTTATTAACCGCAAGAAATTGGAGGCAGAAGTGATGTATCTACCTGTTTCTTGGATATCGCTATAAGTTGAGATTTTGTTGGATTATGTAAAACCATTTTGAAGTGATCAATTCGATAGAGCTATGAGATCCTCATTTAATCTACATACGATATCTTCTTGCAAGCCGACCGGGCGGGAAATGTACATTTGTACATTATCTGCGTAGAGATGCAGCAGCAAATTGGAACATGCTTTTGAAAGGTCATTTATATTAATGCAAAACAATATAGGCCCTAAAATTGAACCATGCGGTGTTCACCCATTTGCAATTTCAAAGGCTCAGATGTAACTGGCCAACATATATTCTTTGGTTACGGTTATAAAGATAATCTTTAATGAGACATACTGCTCTATCATGGAACCCAAAGTAATACTTCAACTTTTTGCACAGTATATCATGGCTTACTCTGTCAAAAGCCTTAGAGAAATCTAGCAAACAGAGAATGGTTACATTGTCGCGGTCATATTTCATATTCGTTCTTAATGTCATCAAGGACTTTAATCACAGCAGTTTGGCAGCCAAAATGTGCACGGAACCCAGACTATGATAGTGACAACAAATTTAATCTACTAAGATGATTTGTTATCTGTGAGACTAGAATTTTCTCAAAGACCTTTGACAGACAAGGAAGAATACTTATTGAACGAAATTCCGACTTTTTGGCAACAGGAATGAATGCCTTAGCTTTTTTTTTTAGTTTTCAGGAAATGATGAAGAAGTAATGCAAACATTAACCAAGTGCATTAAAACACTAAAAAAGAACTCTTGGCCTTTCGCGGAACTTGGGCCTACACCCGAAGAATATCCAACTGACCCAGTAGCTTACAATATTAATGTCCATAGATAACTTGGAAATAATATCAGTAATCTTGTAGTCTCTAGATGAAACATGTATGTTGGAGTGTGTTTTGGTAAACGAAACATTTTCTTAGGAACAGTTTTTCTTCATCATCATGGTGTACAAATTTCCAGACTTGTTTAGCATAAATCATGTAGTTTGGATTTGAAGTGCTTGGGAATCAGGATTACTCCTAGACTCTGACCTTTTTTCTATTTACCCCCACTTCCAAATTAAAAATTAAATTTTAAATTCGGTTTGCAGCAATATTGATGAAACTTGTTGGCCATGATTTGCACTATATTTTCGGCCTATAGGACAATGTCGTCTGCATACACTTAGCATTTGATGTTTATTTTATGAAAATAATTATACCTGAAATAAAGGCAATAATCAAGGAACATTGAGAAAAGTAAAGGGCTTCGTAAGCTCCTTCCTAGACAGCCGTTTTTGTATTATACTAGTGAAGCAATTAATCCACACATCCCACAATGCCGCTTGGTTTCGCACATTTACTTTTTCAGAAGCAAGTTTGGCATTGAGGTTAATGTTATTGGGAAGATAGTCTGCGATCATAAATGGACTTTGACATATCATATTATTTTTTTTTTTCCAAAAATATCAAGAAGTAGAAGCCCAGGTTCGTCCCGAACTGTAGCGCCCCCTAAGGAAGAAGCAAAAGCAATTCTTCTTTTGTCTTTTTCTAACCAAACGTTAAACAAAATGGATGACTTGATGATGAATGGCGCATTTATTGGAATATCTAAAAGTTCTATATCCGTCAAGTCAAAGAAGTGCTAGCGCTAGTACTTTTCTCTCAGTTGTAAAGTAAAGTAGTAAAGCCTAGGGATAGCTTCTAACTCAGAGATACTCAACCTTTTTTTCATAGGGGCCACAAAGATATTTTAGCTATGGTCTTTGTATATACACTGCATATAGTACTATCATGGAGCATCATTTTTTAGTTCTGAATCATGTCGCAATGAGGCGCGCCAATTGGTGTGGATATAGAATAAAAATAAATAACAAAAGCGTGTGAAATGTACTGGTAAAATATCGGGAAATGTTCTCGTCTATACTATTTAGAGTTAGTTCCGAATCAACCAGGAAGATGGCCAGACGAAAAATGAGCACCATGAGAGTACTATAGAGAATGTATATACAATGCTATGGTGCCTTGGGCGTCGGGCCACAATATTAATTAGTTGACTTAAGTCATTTTTTATGTGTTTTGTCTCCAACTGTGCAGTTTTTAACCAATGTACTCAGTACATCCCAAGTTTTCACCTGATGGAATTTATTCCGAAACGCGTTGCTTTTTTTATTATTAAAACTGTAAATTTTGTATTTATAAAAGATATTTAATTAAAACAATTTGTAGTAATTTAAATCTAAATTTATTGATTTTTTTAAAGGAAATTTAACATTATTATTTTTTAATAAATAAATAAATTAGTTATTTTAATACAAACAATGACAAAATGTTAATGAGATTTCTAGAATTGTGAACAGATTTTTAAAACTTTGTCAAGGTCTGTCTTGTTGCGGCATGCTAACCTTATTTCATCGTCCAAGTGAGAATTCGTAATTTTATTTCTGTATACACACTTTTTGCGTATTTCATTCGCGAAAATGACGATTGGCAAACATAAGTAGATCCAACCAATTTTAAAAGAATTTGTGCAAATTTTTGAACTGTTTTAAATTTTTGGGTACAATTCTCGAAAATGTTACGTATTCTCTCTCCTTGTTCCCTTTTTTCTTTGAACAGAACTTCTAGGTTAGTAGATTTACTACGTTTATATTAACGATTTAAAAATCGAGTTGGATAAGGTTTCGGATTTTCGAAAACATAAACGCGAGCCATGACGAGCGTCGAACCGCGGAATCGGGTTTTTAATAATTTTATTAAAACAAATAATTTTGATCATTTTTTTCACGATGATTTTGTCTGTAACTGCAAATTCCAGGTGTTTCTTTTCATTTGTCAAAAAATGAGCGGTCAAAGTAAAAATGAACCTATACCTAACGTAGAGATTCACGGTTGCAGCTCTATTATTAACTCGCGTCTGTTGTGTTCTGAGAGTCAAGTTTTCTGTCAATAGAACACAGTGCTCCATTTAGGGTGGAGTTGAATTGGAAATGGAACGGGGTACAAGTGTTGATGACGTTTTTGGTCGTGTGATGTTCATCGATGTTTGGTGTCTATTATTGGTAGTTCTTATCAATTCAGTATTTTAAAAGTCTTGGTTAAAAAAACTCAATAAGCCGCAGGTTGAGTATCGTTGCTCTAACTACTGGAGAGTTTTTCTGTCTATTGTGATGTTCTTTCAAAATATACTTAGTTTTGTCGTTTGAGACTTTTAAACCTAGTTTTGTAGTTGTTTTTGTAGTTATGTATATCAGTGTCTTCGGCGATTCCGAGTAATTCAAATTTCCTTTTAAAAGTATTAGGCATATCTCACACTAAACATATCTAAGGTAATATCATTAGACTTTATTTTTGTAATCTTCTGCGCATCTGTCAAAATCAAAGAAAAATGGCTGCCGCTAGAACCAATAGTTTGTTTATTTGTTCTGAAAAGTGGTTGTGGTAATTAATTTACAAATAAACTTTTTAAATAACAAGAAAAATATAAAACAAACGTGCGGTGTGCAGTTTTGTTCATATTTTTTTTTGATGTAGGTCTCTAACAACCAGCATTTTTAATTTGTTAGTGACAGATCAGACTTTGACAACCTGCGCAATATATTACCTTAGTTATGTTAGCTGTGCGTATATCTTATGTTGACAGGCGAGTTGCGTTCTGTTCTTTTAAGAACAATATTGCAGAACAATATTACAATACATTGTCTGATCTAAATATTTTTTTGACATTAAGGGGGTGAGTGAGGTCGTCTGCATACATAATTATCAGTGCCGAAAATTGTATTGTTTTTATTAAAATAACAATTTTAGCTCACCATTTAGTTTTTGTTTTTTTTTTGAGCAAGTGCTTGATTTATTTTACATAACAAATCTCTAATTAAACAGAGAATTATGGCTTTTATTCTTCGTTCGGAAATTTTAATGACGTAAGGGTGGCGTTATAATGGATCTGCCTGACTAAGGAAACATGAGGCACAATCCGTGTTTGTCTCTTTCTCATTTATGATACAAACTCAAAAAAAAAAAAACTTCAACCCTTCCTTCGACTGTATTTAAATAAAATAATAAGGAAAATTGAAAGAGAAAAATAAAACTCCTTTTTAAAACATTTCCCTAACCCGATTTCAATATTCATTTCATTACTTTCACAAATAAGGGTAGACGCATGAAAATTTTACTAGCTTAACGAGATGCGCCCCTTTTCAATTTTTGATTTCCGGTTTATTGGTTTGCTTAAAAATTAAAATCTCTTTTCATTCGGTGCGGTGCTGGTATGATTTGAAAGTTTTTTGAAAAGTATTAAAAAGATAGATACCTAATTGAATAAAAAAAAACTTCTAAAGTAAATAAGGACGATTGGGGAAACGTTTGCTGAAGTCTATTTGTATGGACGTTTTAAAAGGGGAGTTTGTTTTTTGGCTTTCGACACCAGGTTTGTTGTACATGAACTTGGAATAAAAAAGGCAGCTTGCAAAATTTTAAGGAGTGTAGATAAACTTCACACAGAAAATTGAAACTTTGGAAATGCATTGAACAACAAAGTTTACCACATTTTAAACGTCAAAATCATATGATTAAGACTCTCGCAGGATACAGGCTTCGTCGAATTATTGCGAAAAAAAGTCACGGTATCTGAAAACCTCCTCGCATTTGTAACGAAGTAGTAAAGTTGATGCATTTTGATTCCCATAAAAATATTATGATTTATTTACTTTTCTTATATACACTTGACATCCATGCGGCTAAGTTTCGTCATCATATCGCTTCTTCTACGAAACAAGTTCGCCGAAAAGGCGGTGTGTCGCACGAAAAAAAAATCGCTATACGCATATGGTCTTGTGGCAGAGCCGGCCGCCATTTTGTGTGAAATTCAATCAGTATCAGCGTTTCCTTCCAGCGTTTCCTTCCAGCGTGGCCTTCCGTTTTACGTGTTGGCCCTTTGTTCCTTGCCACCGAGAAAAGGCCCCAAATCTATTTAATTTTATAGTGTTTTTAATAAAATGTTAAAGAATGCAATTAAGACCACAGTTAAAATGTTCCAATATAAGACAGTGGCGCAAAAATCGGTGAGGCTCTCGTTATCGCGATACAAGTTAGTTTTGTGGGAGCCTTTAATTTCCAATTTTACTCTTTCATATGTCAAACTGACGTAATATGAAACTCATTTTTCTGCTCAAAGAATTAGCAAGTTAAAGTTTCTGATCTGAGGCTTTCGAGATTTCCGTTTTCTCGACAACTTGAATACAATTACTCAGAAAAAAAAAATCCTAATAAGTTTTCAGATTTGCCTGCTCAATTTCACGTAGTTTGTCAGAGAAAAGTCTGTTAGAAGGATAGAGATTCAAGGTTTTTTTGTTTTCTGGAAAATCATGTTTAGATACATTTTGAAGCTCCATTAAAGTGACTGAGGAAATTTCTTGAGATCTAAAAAATCTGAACAGGCGAAATGTTTGCATTTGAAAAAAATTTTTTACTCTGTGTTGAGCGCTCGCTTTTGTAAAAAATTACGAATTTTGTGTCAATTTCGTTAAAAATTGCTAAAATGTTCGATTACAAATATCAAGTTATAACTGCGTTATCGACCAATAAAGTGACTGGTAACATAGTTACCTAAACATCGACCAAAAAAAATATTTATTTTGATTATATAAGGCCTTAATAGGCAGGCCTTACACAAGTTGTTTGCATTGAATTGTCGTGGAGAGCCTGATGACAGCTATTATTTTTTTTGATTTTCAGTAAACATCTGTGGAATGCCTTATACAAGCTCTATACAAACAACTACTTGCTAAATTCGAAAAATTGCACACTATACAAGCTAAATTGTTATTTGAGGTGTGACTAACAAGTACTATGGAAAGGTTCAATAAGAATATAAACATTTTTAACTTATTGTTGTTTTTCATATTAAGTACATTTTTTTTAATACAAACAGCAGTTAAGCAGACGAGTGTTTCAAAAACAATTCAGAGTACCTATGCGCCGAAAATCGAATGCTTAAGCTTAATTCATTTCTATTATTTTAATGAAAAGTAGGTACCTTACATACATTACTCAACAATTGTTAATTTCACTACTGTCTGTGATGATTGTTTCGACGGGAAAGCTTCCTGAGATCCTTGTTTTTCATATTCTCATGCTGTGATTTTGATTTCAACTGAGGTTCTGGAATTTATTGATTTCTGAAAATCTCAATTACCTATCCTATTTCAAGTTATTCTAATAATAATTTACACGTAAGGATAAACTTTTGAAATAAAGTTTAGCATCAGAACTACTTATAAAATGGGTGATTCGTCGTGAGGATTGCTTTAAAATGTAAAATAAATAACATAAATTTGAAGTGAACTTAAATTTTTTATTATCAGTTAAAAGAACAATTAATTCATGGCATTTACTTTTTGAAAATGATATTATGTAAATGTTGGCCACGACTACGTCTAAAGTGGTCCATTCGGAAGGTCCAATTTTGGTCGATTTTTTCGAGGGTAGCAACTGGTATCTCGCGAATGACACGAGTAAGGCTGCGCGTACAGTGGTGCCACAAAGCGATACGATGCGAAAAGCGATGCGACAGCCCATTCCTTGTGATAGGTATCTAGCATCTCGCTTCGCAAACCCTTCTGACCAAACGAGTTTGTTCATATCTCGAATGGCTTGTCGGTTCGCTTTGGCGCAGCACTGTACGCGCAGCCTTATGTTGGCTTCCAAAGCGTCAATCGTAGCTGGCTTATTCCTAAAGACCTGAAACTTTACATATCCCCAGAGAAAAAAGTCCAAAGGTGTGATATCGCACGATCTAGGCGGCCAATTTACCCTAGCAAAACGTGAAATTAAATGCTTATCAAAATTATTTTCCTGTTTCACGCGCTTTATGGCTCGTAGACCTGTCTAGTTGAAACCAGAGCTTATCGAGACCATGAATTTCAAGAAGCACATAGTCCGTTAACATGGCGCGATAACGGTTACCATTGACGGTAACATTCTGATTTGCCTCATTTTTGAAGAAATATGGACTAATGATTCCACCAGCCCATAAACCAAACCGTACCGTTGTTTTTAATGGATGATGGTGGCTCTTGGTACTCTTAGTTTGCTCATCAGCCCAAATACGGCAATTTTGTTTATTAACGTATACATTAAGCCAGAAATGGGCTTCATCACTGAACAAAATTTCAGGATAAAACACTGGATTTTTATTGAATTTTTCCAGATCCCATTCACTGAAAATTCGACCCAAATGACGACGAAAATATGACTTGCCAAACGATACTGAACAAAATAGACAAAGCAGTTAGAAAGGAGTCACGCGTGATCTGTCAAAAAAAGGCCTATTGAAAATCAAACCTCATGATGAATCACCCGTTAAATATGTTGCACAATTTTAAAAATTCCAACCACATATAAAAGAGAATTACTATAGAAACTCTATATAACTGAAAGTATTTGTTGTCTAACTTTTCCAATAGTTAAAAGAATCTAACTACGGAATTTTTTGTCATTTGAGAAATCATAATCATTATTTAATTAGCTAACTTTCAGAAAATGATGTTGGCTTAGTTATTTCAACAATCAAACAGTCGGATATTATAAATCAAGGATTCTGTCACATCCATTGCTATACCAAACTGTCCTAGATTTGCCAACCTATAAACCCTCGCTACGAGGCGAATTGATAAGATAGCAAAGCATTCAAATCGTTGCTTGAGATTTGAATACAATTGCAAAAAAGGATTAGAAATTTCTCATCATCATAACCCTATGACAACTGACAACTTCCGCTACTGTTATCTTGACAAACAAATCTATCTTTGTGTTGGTTGAACTCTTCGTCTTTTATTACCGCTATCGTTTCAATTTTGTGTTTGATGTGAATGTGATATTTTCTTTTCTACTACAATTCTTCAATTCAAATTAATTCCTTTATTTTTGCTCCTCTCTGCCTTCGCTTTGGTATGTTCATTCGCGTCATTATTGTAATAATTTTTTTCAGATTGCTCAAAAATCGGCACCAGCAGCAGCAGCAGGCCTTTTTTCTTCTCCAGCCTAATGGGTATTTATACTTCTCCCTTCTTGCATTGCTGCCACTCATCCCTTCTCAGAAAATAGAATGGAATTTCTGATGTATGTAGGTATTTTGGTTTAGTATTGGTTTCAATGGTGGTGTGTTTTGTGTCACATCCCTTGCCTGCCTTTAATTCTGTTTACTATTCCCTGTTCTGTTCTGCTGCTGCTGCTGTTGCAAGTACTAAGCGTAAGCACTCGTAAATGCAATAACCAGTTATTTGAGTAGTTGAATAACACTACCACCACAAAATTGTTGCTGCTTCCCTACGAGAAAACCCAACGACAACACCAAACCAGAGGATAAAGGGCCCTTCCTTGCCCCTTATTCCAGACTCCGATTGCATTTTTAAATTTAGTCGCATGATATGTTACGCGCAAGACGTACGTACGCAACTTTTAAACCACAATACCAGCACAAAACAAAATTTAAGGAGATAACGGGAAACGCAATTTTATTTATTTATTTTCCAAATTAAAAATACCCGCGCAACTAAAAAAAAATTCTCCAAAAAGACGAAATGTGGCTCCATCTGTAACCGAAACCAAAAAAAAATCTAGCGAATTAATTTAAATTTAAACAAAAAATTAGTTAAATGTTTTTTTTATTGAACTTTTTGTAAATTTACAACAAAAAACCCTTCAAAAGTCAGTTATGAAGTGTAAACCGATTTTATTATAAAACAAATTTCCTAGTGTTAAATATTTCTGTTGTTATAATTTTTTTAATTATTTATTTATTTAAATTTTTGATTATTTTTCCACCTTTTTGTAAAGTGTCAAATGTTCTTAAGTACTTAAAATAAAATGCAATTTTATAAAGTTTAGTTTGTAATAGTTTTTTTAAAAGAAAAGAGAAATACACGGTGTAGCCATATTTTTGTTTTTTCTTATTAAACAAAATAAAGAAGCGCCTTTGATAGTACAACCTTTCGAAATTTAATATAATCGAAATAAAAAATCTTGTAAAGTTATGCTGCTAAGTAATTTACTAGCCAAGCAAACATATTTCTGGATAATCCGTATTAATTTATTATTACGGACGCAAATTTTATTATTTGAAAATAATGAGTGAGTATTTTTTTAAAGTTTTAATTTTAAGAGTTAAAAAAAGAAAATTTGTGTGAAGTTCGTTTTATTAGCAAAAAATGTACATGAATACTAAATGACGCTGTTTAAAGTTGGATGTGAAGACATGTTGTGATCTAAATGACGTTTAAAATGGCGGTTAAAAAAGGAAACAGAAACAGTGTGGTAATAAACAATTAACCTTTTAATGAATAGAAACATTTGTCAATGTTGTCAACAAGCATAATATTCTTTTTTTTAACATTAATCCATTTATAAAACCCTAAATTGTGTTATTGTAGTAGATCGTTATTAATATTTGTTTTATAATTATACCGCCAAAAAGTCTAACATGCTTTTACCTATAAGATATTTACATTAATGGCGCTATCGTTAAACTTGGTGTAGTTAATTTTGTGCATTTATAATTAATTAGGTGTCTAATGTGTCAAATTGAAAAACTGACATTTGCTTACGTCAGTGTTGGACTAAGAAAATAAAATCAGTTAAAGATAATGCAATGGTGCGAAACTCTGAATTAAAAAAAGTAAATCTTTTCTACCTAATAGAAACTTGTTATGTCAGAATGTAACATTTTATCCAAACTTCCAATTACAGTCACAAGTGACACTAACCAAGTGTCATCAAACAAACTAAATACGATTGTTGTTTTGGTAGTTTTAATTCTAATCTAATCAAATCAATTTTTTATTTCACGGTTTAAAATGTTCCATTGTGTTTTCTATTTGAATTTTAATGATATTTTACTTAGAATAAATTGATCCTACAAAAGTGCTCATTATGTGAATGTTTTTGGTTTAAACTGTAAATTTGTTGTTTGTTGTGCTTTATGTTCCCACTTAAACGAAATTTCGGATTTACCCTACATAGGTTAGGATTTCGATTTTTTCGCATTGGAATGTTTGACATTATCAGTTTCTCAAATAGAAATATTCTTTTTGTGTCCAGCAATCAAGGAGATAAATAACCCAGAAATATCAACAAAGAGAGAGTAAACATCTGATGCATCTAATTAAAACCGCTGGCATATAAGCTTTGTTCAATGAGCCCGTTCCGAACTGTTGCATAAATAGAAAAGATCAGCTTGGTGTTGAATGAAGAATTTTCTGTTCTTTTCTGATCATTTTTGTGTTCTATGAGACTGTCTGGAACAGTTTAGAACGGCATTTTCTGCACCTCCTTTTGAGTTAGAGCAGAGTAGTGAAATTTTTGTAAAGTCAGTTGATGCATTTTGCTCGTTTTTTTCAACGAACTGTGATAATTTTCAAATGAAATTTTATTTATTTAAAAGAAACTATAAAGTTTTAGTGAACTTAAAAAAATGGGCACGACTAGGTCGCACGTACTTGCTCTTATGTTCCTAATTACATTGCAAAGCAGGATCTTTGACAGAAACAAGTAACATTTGGGTTGAAAATAACACAGTTTGAACTTATAAAAAGTACTAAAAACCACAATACTTAACGCCTTAAATAACAAGGAATTTACAAAAAAAATGTATTTCGAAAATTGTAGGACCGGTTTTGATAAAATCCTGTTTTTTAATTTTAGTTTTTTATTAGAATAGAATTTATTAATATGCATGTAATTATAAAATTTAAAATAATATTTTTGATTAGTTTTCAAAATATTGATTGATCAAAAAAAAAATCAAAAATTTGATATGCAGCATTAAATTTGCTACCTAGGTCTTCTCAAATATAGAATTTGACAGAAATCCAAACGGCCGTTACCGATAAATCCAAAAATTATAAAAATCGTTATAAAAAAGGTACAGTTAATAGACATTTCCCGTGAATTTGGTTCTAATCAAATGATAGCCAATACCACTTTGTAATGGTTTACCCGGCGAGATTTTCCCTTGCCATTTCAATTTGCAAACATTCAAAACCAATGTTAATCGACACCTCCTATCTCTCCCCTCCCTATCTTCCTAATGCCCGTGCAGTGTGTTACATTAAAAGGGAAACAATTAGTCCCTTGTGCGCGCGTTAATTATAAAAAAAAAAAAAAAACAACAAAAAAATTCTCAAAAAATGTTCATCAAAATCGTTGGGGCCGTTTTCGAGAAAAAATAAGCTTTTCCTGAACGGTCATATGGCAGGTAGCTTAATTTGTAGGCTAAATTTAAATTTTATATTAGCTTACCCACCCAGCGTTGGTCGGGTACCTATATTAAATATTTTCGAAAAACGACGAAAATAGCCTTAGCTACTTCTTACACAATTAGCTATTTGCTTGTGAAATGACTCCAGCGGCATTAAGGGGTGATTAAAATAGCCTTAGTTACTCTTCGCAACACCAGTTATCTGCCTGTAAAAGTCCCGTCAAAATCGGTCCTAAAATAAGAATTTTCCAAAAAAAAAATCGACTCCTGCGCCATCTAGTGGGTAATTATTATAGCCTTAGTTACTCCCTAGAACATTAGCAATCTACCAGTGAAAGTCCCGTTACGAGATTAGCCGGAACAAACAGACAGAAATAGAGACAACAAATTTAAAAATTGTGTTTTTGTTATAAGTACTGTATATACTTTCATATGCATCTTGTAAAAAACTGTTATTTTGATATTAAAAAAGACGCTTAATTTGTATGTATGTGTATAGATTTATTTATTTATTTTAATCCTAATAATTTGCGATGCAATAATGACTTTATTCGGTAATATCACCGGATTCTTCCATGGAATTTAAAGCAATTATTTTGACTTTGGATTAAAACAAAATTGAATTTTGTATTATTTTTCTTTTTACTTGCGATTATAGGGACTGCTAGCTTTTACCCGCGACTTCGTCCGCCTGAAACAAATCGTTTTAAAATAATAATTTTCGAAAAATAAGCAAACCCAGCAAAACCTACGGGTAATTCAAATAGCTTTAGTTGTTCCTTTTAAAATGAGCTACCTGCCAGTAAAAGTCCCGTCAAAATTGATGTAGCCGTTCCCGAGATTACCCGGAACAAACAGACAAGACAGACACAAATTTGTTTTAAATGGTGTTCTTGTTTCGTATACATCAAGTAAAAAGCTGTTATTTTGATTTTAAAAAACAGACACTTTATTTTTATATACTTATGTGTAGATAAGGCAAGTTATGCATTCGTAACAAAAAAAATTCTAACATTCAGACATGACATTACGATGTTAGGGAAACATATTTGAGTTACTGGCAAAATTCTGTCTGTCTGTCCGTCTGTACGGATATATATTGAACTAGAGCCTAAACGGATTGGCCAATCGTCTTCAAGTTTGGAACATACTGTTATTTTGGCATTCTACAGAGGACTTTTAGCTCAAATATTAATGGTACCTTTCATATAACCGTTAAGAAAAAGCTTATTTTTAATTTTTCTTGGAAATGGCTCCAAAATTTTTTATGAAAAAAATGAGTGTACAATTGTAGGTGTAGGTTTTGGTGAAAAAAATTCAAGATGGTGATTTAAAAACGGTACATCCCATAGAACCGTTTTTTTTCTTCGACTTTCTCGAAAACTGGTCATCCGATTTCAGTCAAAATTGATATTCAGAAAGATGTTGGTAGCCTTAGTAATTTTATTTTAAAATATTTTCGAAAACTTTTTTTTGTATAATTTTCTTAATTTTTTTTTTTTCAAAAATCAATATTTTGAAAACGGGTAGATGGATTTTTTTTTAATTTTGTTTCTAAATGTGAGTAATTTTTGTGTTTAAGTTTGCATTCTTATTTTTTATTTATTTTTTAAAATTGTTAAATAAAAACCATTTTATTTAAAAACCGTTTCTACGACTTTAAAAAAAATCACACTTTTTTACATTTTCTAAGGAAATAAAATGGCGTTTGAATTTTTCCGCTGAAAACTATTTTAGGTACTTTTTTCAAACAACCAAAAGTCAGAAAAATCGAATAAAAGCTTTGAAGTTCCTTTAATATTTTTAAAATTTTATTCGAAGCTGTGATTAGTCGTACAATTTATTCTTATTTATTCTATGTTTGTTTTCTTTAATCCTACTTATTTTATAAATGTGAATGTGTGTACCTTTTTTTTCTTCCTCTTTCACTTCTACACGTTTTGCTCTAAAGCCACAATACAAGCTGTGCAATTATCAAAAGTTCGCTATTTAATTCTGTTTTGTACTGATTTTGTTTAAAATATTCTACACATTTTTCGTGATCAAGTGGATTTAAAAAGTAAGTACGTATTTTTAATTTCGTTTTCAAATTACAAAATTGGTCAAACAATTTACTTTCGCTTATGACAACCTTTGTCTCGCAAATACAGGGTGGGCCAAAAAAAGTCATCCATCCGATGTTGTTTGGCTCTCTTTTTTTCTAAATGAAAAACTTCGATTCTGATTATTTTTGATTATGTTTATTTGAACCTTTAGAATTGTATTGGTCAAGTCGAGAAGTTGATATCGGCCAAATGGGCGCCGTCACAATTGATTGATTTATTTATGGCATTTTTCATCACTTCAGCGAATACTTCGGGCGACAGATTCTCGCACTCGTGTCAAATGTTGTCCTTGAGGACTTCCAGAGTCTGGGGCTTGTTCACGTAAACACGGGACTTCAAAAAACCCAACAAAAAAAGTCTGAAACGGTTAAATCGGGCGATTCCTTACGGGCCAGTGCAAATTGCCAAAACGAGAGATGAGGCGACTCGGGAATATCGGTTCATGTTGGTTCATGTATCGCTCCATGGTTTGTTCACTTGTATTCTGCATCTGTCTAGTCCAAACAGATTTGACATTTGCGGCCATTTGCAAAAATGGGAGCATCTTCCAATAGGGTGATTTCTTTTTGCCCACCTTGTATAAACGACATAAAACTTTGCAAGGATCTTCTTGTACTCCTTTGGGTTATGTATATTTGCTTTCTCATTAACTATTATTTATAACCGATAGGTAAGCCGTTTATATTTTTTAATAGAGACAACACTGCTCGAACCAGGTGCAAAATACAAAAAAATAGTTTCCGATTGATAATAAATCACTTATTTTCACAATTTGTTCACATTGTTCATCTAAATAGTATAATTTTTTTGTGAGTTTATGCCTAAAATACAGGACGTCCCGTGTAAACCGGGACGTCTTGCAAACCTAGTTCAAAGTGACAGATGCGAATAGCTATGTTAGAAGAATTTATTTATTTATTTATTTTTTTTTATTGTAGTGGGACAATTTTATTTATTTATTATTATTCATCAAGCAGAGACGCAGCTCTTATAGACTACTTAAAAATAATTAACAAAATAACTTATAAGAAAACTATTAAGAATTACCCACCGTAATTAAGACTTAATAACAACTTTTTTTTTAAAACAGTCTCTACTAAAGTATAAATTAAAATCAATAACATTACATAAGGAATTAGCTTGTCCTAAACAACGAGTTAAGGGTTAATTGGTTTCATAATTAACCCTATAAAAAGGTACACAAAATAAACGACTACTTCGTAAACCACGACTCGGAACATGAAAACCTACCAACGAAAGTAAATGAGAACAATTGATTTTATAATTAATTAAATCACTTATAAACATGACATCAAAATATTAACGACGTTTTTCCAAAGATTGAATGAATGCCTAACAACAAACATCTCGTATTATATGATGGCATATCAACATTCCATTGAAGGATCCGAATTACAGTTCTAGTGAAGCGTTTCTGAATTCTTTCTATTCTCATTGAATGGACAGCATACATAGGATTCCAGATGGAAGAACAGTATTCTATTGACCTTACATAACAAAAATATAAAGATCTTAGAGTAAAAGGATCTGAGAATTCTTTTGCATTCCTAGAAATAAATCCAAGCATTGAACTAGCTTTAGCAGTGATGTAGTCAATGTGGTTGGAAAACGTGAATTTTAAATCAAAGATCACACCCAAATCTTTTTTTTTCGGTTACTTTGGACAGAGCAGATCCATGTATATCATAAGAAAATAATATTGGTGACGTACCACGATAAACAACATGCTTTGACATTTAGAAACATTTAAATGCAGATCGTTATTAGTACACCAAACAGATAAGTTATTAAGATCGTTTTGCAGGTTTATGCAATCTGAAATAGATTTAATGTGTAAGAATAATTTCAACATACATTAAACATTGACTGTTATTCAAAACATGTCGTTAATAAATAAGAGGTAGAGAAGGGGTCCTAAATGACTCCCTTGTGGAACCCCGGAAGTTACAACAACCGGGTTTGAAATAAAGTTGTTGATTCTGACAAATTGAATTCTACCGGTAAGATAGGATTCAAACCATTTTAATAAGTTAGAATGAAAACCTAAATTGTAAAGTTTGGCTACCAAAGTAAAGTGATCAACCCTGTCAAACGCTTTAGAGAAATCAGTGTATATATCATCGCATTGATATCCTTGTTCAAGAGAACTTAATACATAATTACTAAAAATCGTAAGATTAAAGATTAGTCGATGTTGATCTGCCACCGATAAACCCATGCTGCAAAGGGGAGATCATTTCTTTCACTGAGAAAATAAGCTTATTATAAACAATTTATTTAAAATAATTTAGGAATTACTGATAATTTACAAATGGGACGATAGTTTATTACATCATTCTTAGATCCTGATTTTAAAATAGGTAGACATAAGAATATTTCCATTGTTTTAAGAAGTAAGCATTTCGAAGAGAGCTATTAAAGATGATTTCAAGAGGGGTTACTAAAGAAAAAGCACAATTTTTTAAGACAGAATGAGCAATTCCATCAAATCCAGATTGCTTTACATCTTTTAAACAACAACTAAACTAGGTATTTTCATTTGTTTGTTATTGTTTATTTGAATTATGTTTAAATATTTCGAATAAGAATTGGTTTGCTTAAAGTGTAATATACAACCTGAAAGAAGATAAGTAGGCATCAACTTTATACAACAAATTAAACAATCATTATATGTAGGTAGGTAGTATAATGCGACCTGAAGTACGATTTACGTCTGAGAATTGCCGTTTCATAAGATAAAGCTACTGAAATGTTGTAGACAAAATACCCATAGATAATTGCATTCATAATGAAAAGTAACGTAACCAGCTAATCGATTTTCCAAGTCATGTACCCAGAATAAAAAAAGAAAACAAGGCGGGAAATATTCTACTCCCTTTCCCCTTTTCAAAAATTAACGAGATGGCTTTTCTCGAAATGCCGCTGACACTAAGCAGACAGATAAAGCTCCTTGCATCATGTCTCATGCATCATATCTATTTATAAGAAATGCTGAATTGAAATCCCTGAACTGCAATCTTCCCACGATCCTCAAAGCAGAGTCAAAACAAAAGATACAACAAAAAACTGAGTGTAGTTTCTTGTTCTCATTCTCGTTTTGTTGTAGAATTTTTAGTTTTTTTTTTTAGTGTTTCCTACAATATGAAACACAATAAGACAGACTTTTTTTCTGTTTTTGTTATACTACTTTATCCCCCTTTTCCATATTTAGTTATATTGTTATGTGTGAACTATTGTAAATTTCTAAAGCATCAAAAACATATGAGAGCAAAAAAACATACCTAGCTATATGCAAGTATTTAATTCTGCACTTAAAAAAAATAGTACTCTGTTCGTACTACTGGTGCGTACCTATGAAGGGCCATGCACCCTCTTTCCGCAGTTTTGACAAGTGAGGCACACACTTGAATGTTTGTGTGTGTTTTTCGGTATAGTAAATAGTATAAAAGTAGACAGCAACATAAAAAATGGCAACCATGCTAAAGACAGAGAAAACCATATGCATCTTCATTTCTCATCAATACTAAAAAAAGAGTCCACTTCGAGCCCCTAACAAGGTGTAAAACAAGAAATCTGTCTAGGATCCACACTCGCGTTCCACACGCTAAAAGCGGCGAAATTTCTCAAGATTTCTAATAACATCGAACATTATTAAGAACGAATAAGAAATCTCCAAAATGAAACAACTGCAAAAAAGTTAAAAAAAGAAAGAGATGCACACGAGTTCTTTCTATTAGTTAACTGTACTTTGGTGGATTTTGAATGGTAAACCGGTAGAATTATGGCAACGATGGTTTGTGGATAGTGGTGATGGCTGGGCTGGCTGCTGGCTGGCATGGCTGATGATGATTATAATAATGAAGATTGGTGGTGGTTGGTCGCGCCGCGCTGTTGGCTCTTTTCCTCTTTCTTGTTTTGAGTTGAGCAGACGACGACGAGTCGACGAGCGAGGACGGCAACAACGACAACAACGACGTAGGTATTGTAGAAGTCTCCAGTGTTAGTTGAAAAAGCAGTCGCGGCCATCAGTGCTTTGTATGACGCTTGGTTTGTTGGTTGTGTGCTATCTGGCTGGTGCTGCCGCGTCAGTGCTGGTATTTGCTGCTTGCTGATGACGATTCTAGTGCCTTAAACACTAGTAATCCGGCGCCTTATGTCGTCGCGCGTGTAGTATTTGATATACATATTTTTTTTAGTTTTTTAATTCTTTTGTTTTATAAGTGATGTGTAATAGTGGAATTCGCCGGTTACTATGTCGTTGTTGGGCGCCAGGCCATTATTCGGGGCCGAAAGTGCTGGAAGAGCTTTTACACGATCTTCAGATAGTTTTCCATAGTTGTGAGGAGTTTTCCGGGATCAAATAGGTTTGTTAAAAGAACATTTAATTGAATTTTACTTAAAATCCACTTAAGATCCAATTTTCAGAAGGGTGTGTAAAAATCGTTTTTCTTTGACAAAAAAAGTTTCCTTTTCCATTTCATTCCAAATTAAACTTAGATATACTTATGTACATTCAATATTAACTGTCCTTGCGCTGTAAGTTTTTCTTCCTGTATAGTTTGCCGACACCCCCCTAGCCTTTATTCTACATCCGGTTTGTGTTCTTCATTTTTTTTTTTTCTATTTAAAGTTGAAAATACACTTGGCCTAGCTTATTTTCACCTTATTCTAAATATAAAAAAAATGTGTTGACACTTTTCAATAATAAAACTCCTTTCAAATCCATATTGGGAAATAAAACTCATCATAATTAATACTGAAAAAGGGATACAAAGTCTGAAGAAAAAGTATAGACAAAAAAGAAGCGTCTGTGGATGAGGATGCACCTCTCCGCAACCATTCCGTCGAGACCGGAAAAGAAAATGTCTTCCCTCGTTTATATTATAGAAACAAATACATTCAAAAGAATTTTGTGGTATATATATTGTTACCCATACCTATAAGAACTCATACCCTATTCTTTTGAAATTGTTTTTGCTTTTTATAAATATTTTATATAGTTTTGTACCCTGTGGATTCGTTTGTTGTTACCCCTGCAGCATTATGCCTCTGGTCGATAGAAGATTTGTGTATATATAAGTATAAACATATATTTTGTGTACTGTTGAAAATCGGGAGGGTTAATATTTATGTCATCCTGTATACCAAGGGGATAGGGTAATACAGGGTGGCGTCACATAAAAGAGTCTGATAGAAAAATGCCTTCTAAAAAAGAACTTTCTTTGGTTTTTTTTTGGATAGAAAATGGCACTGAACTTCCCTCGTAAAAATTAAAATGGCTGCACAGGGATGAAGAAGAGTACAGCAGCGAACGTATGAGCAAGATAGTTATAGGATATGCAATCCTTCATCCATACATATGCACCTAGTAGAAGTAGGTATATTATTTTACCTTTAATTTTGAAAACAGAAACTGTACCTCCTATGTCTACTTACTTATACTATACTATCCAAAGTTTGTTTACTATAATTGAATGAAGGTTTTTTTTATAAATATTTACTATTTTAATTATTATTTTCTCTTTTCAACTTAATGATTACAATTTTAATCTTGTCAAAAACTTCTGATATCTTGAACTGACTAAAAGAATTTGGCAATCTTCATCTTGACAAGGTACTCACTGTCAACTGAAGATTTTAAAAGGAGCTACCGGGACGAAACATGAACTTTTGATGGGCTTAAAAGGCCGCGAAAAGCTATTTTGAATCTATAAATATTTTGTTTTCTTAGGTTTTGTTTAATTTTAAATTTGAAGGGGAAATTGCTTCGGTTGATCTTTACAATCAATTAAGTATAATTAGTTTGGCACTTATATGACTACTTATGTGTAGCTAGGATACCGAAATGTCATGCTTTTATAAGAAAGAATGTTTTTTATTGGATTTTTTTTGGAATGTTTTCCAATTATTAGTGATTAATTGAATTATTATTATTCAAATGAAATAAAAAAAAATGTAATAGAGGTAATCACAAAATTAATTTATCATACGTTTGAAGTGTATATATTTTCATACGAAAAAAACTATGGCAACCCTTTTTTGTGATGAAAAAGGAATAACGATGTACATACATATAAATGTCCGTTTCTTATTGTGTTTTGTTTTAGTATAATGTATTTAAACTTGTGGATATGTGCCTTCATGGATCTATATATGTAAATACCCAAATTACGCCTTTTAAGCATATAATATAATTGATGTGATTGGTGTAGCACATTTTAAAACTTACAGGTATCCGGAATTAATAAATTAATATCTCAAGTAAATAATACATTTAAAAATCTTCACTTAAAAAAAAACTATGTAATTGGCAACACTTGTTTGCACTTCAACAGTGGAAACTATCCTCGCGTAAAATGGAAAATATGTAATACGATCCACAATTCTACAGAGGAATTGAAAAAAGCGTGTGTCGTGTGATCATAAAGTTAAAAAATGATTCGAAGTAAAACATGAATAACTATTTAAATATAAATAATATAATAACAACAACTATAAGGTACTAGTTGTTTTTTATTGTTTTTAAGTGGAGTTTATTGAATTATATTCACAAATATTTAATTGCGTAACTTCAAACAAAGTTCAAAGTTAATCATCGACCTATGTATTTATGCGTCTTAGAAAAGCATGAGCGGATCTAACTGATGAGCCAACGATATTTAACCTTTAATTTTAACGTGAAAAACTACATATATTTCAATATACTTTAGTTGTTGTTTTTTCTCAACACACACGAAACAGAAAACCGAAATGATTTTGTTTATTTCTTTGTGTTTGGGTTGATATGCGTTGAAAGAAAACGCGTTTTCTTGACTTATGAAACAAAAACGCTTGTCTGATCCTGATCCGGTGTGTTTTCAGCTTATATTTTTTTTATAGATGCAAGTAAAATTCTTACGTCCAGTTTAGTTTTAGAGTGGGGGTTTAAACTGAAGTTCACGGGAACCTGGGGCCCTATTCCTGAATACGAGTCGAGTAAGTTTTCATGTAAGATCGACAAATTGGTATTCCCGAACACGACTCACTAATTATCGGTATTCCCCAAATCGAATGTCGAACGTCAAATGACACTCGAATGATACATACCTATTCCTGAACTCGAAAGTGACGCTTTTTTCTGTGAGAAATCATTCATGTTTAAAAAGTGTTCGAGAGCAGCAGTGATGGATGCAAAAATGTAGGTAAACATAAAAAAGACTAATTTTCTAATTGTTATGAATAATAAAGTATTTGAAACAAAATTTAAATATTTTTTGGTGGTAGGTATTTGGCATAAACGACGATCTGGCGTTTGTTTTAAATTTGTACTCCATTACTTGCAGCAAATTTACAAAAATTGTTCATAAAAAATCTCTGTACTTATCATATTAATTTTGTTTGCACTTTTACGATTTAAACTGATTAATTTACTATCAAATTACATTTAACGATTAGTTCTCAAGTCAAAGGATTTTTTTGTGAAACGTCAAGTCAACATTTAGTGAAGTTAGCTACAATTCAAAGGGTGTGTTCAACATTTTCGGAGTCATGTCATGTATTTGGCTTTCACTAGAGTTGTGGAATACCGATACTCGACTGTGAGCTCTCGAGTGACATCTCACTCGTCTCGTATTCAGGAATAGGCCCTGAACTCTGTCCCGCTTAACACCCGAACTTCTTTCAACTATTTATATATTATGAAAAAAGAGTTGGCAGCATTTTCCATTTCATTATGTAATGTAACGTAATATGTGCAGTACGTAACTTGTATGTTATTTTTAGTTCATCCGCAGCATTTGGCAGCTTTTGCTTCGTCACGTTACATTTCACACGCTTTATGTTCGCTTTATGTGACATTTTCAAATTTTCGGTTTTTGTTTTTGCTTTATTCTGTCAAAGCAAGCAAAAGTTCAACCAGTTTCCACTTTCAGCTTTGAGTTTGAGTTACGTTACCTTATCTAGTACACGAACCAAACGTTACATCGAAGCCAAACGACATTGTGATAAGATGTACCTAGTGATTTCCTATCTTTTAACTTGTAAATGTCAGGCGAAACCGAAGCTAAAGCGTATCAAGTTGAAATTATGGCTAAAACGGTTGGTAATTGAGAACCTTGATTACATTTTGAATTTGGCCAGACACATTTTTTATCGCTATTAATTATTAATCCGTTAACATCCATATGAATGTGAACAATGTACATACATACATATATATGTTGGTGGCCAATGAGCATCCGTTGATTGTTTTAAACAACTAGATACTCTAAGAAAGCGCGTAATTTAGGAGTAGTAGCCTTACTAAATGTGAGCTAGGCTCACAATGCTATCCTCAGATATGTATATCTATAGACGATGTTATTTTGACCATATCTCATATATAGGAATAAAAATGATTGGTTGTTCCATCCAACAGTACATAGATATACGCAATTGTATTTTCCTCAAAAAGTTGTTATTATGTACTTCAAACAATTCGTGAGTGTGTTTTTAGATAACATCCCAATTATTAAGTTAATCTATGTTTCACATTATGTACAGTACATGTCAATTTCAAGATTGACGTTCTCAGAAGAATTTTTGATAAGGAAATTACAAATACCTAATTTACAATGCTTCAATTTTTAAATTTAGGAACTTAAAAGTGCAGACACTTTTTTGCAAAAATATTATGTAATTTAGTTTTATAAAAACTTTATTCTTATTAGACTCTTAACTTTTTACTTGCGATTATAGGTACTATAATACAAGTTATGCATTCGTGCAGATTAAAAATTTTGAGATAACAATCAAACATGACATTACGATGATAGAGAAACATATTTGAGTTACTGGCAAAATTCTGTCCGTCTGTCTGTCTGTCTGTAAGGATGTATTTTGGACTGCAGCCTAAACCGTTGGGCCAATCGTCTTCAAATTTTGAACTTAAGGTTCTTTTGACATTCTACAGAGGACTTTTTTCAATTTTTTTTAGCTCAAAAATTAACGGTTAACCGTTATGTAAAAGCTTATTTTTCTCGAAAACGGCTCCAAGAATTTTTATAAAAAAAAAATCAGTGTAGGTATGCATTATATTTTGGTGAAAAAACAAAAATTAATATGGTGGGCTAAAAACGGTACCTCCCATAGGACCGGTTTTTTTTTCTTCGACTTTTTCGAAAACTGGTGATCCGATTACAATCAAAAAGATATTCAAGAAGATGTAGGCAGCCTGAGTAATTATGCATACATTTTTTTTCGAAAACTTTTTTTTTGTATTTTTAATCATTTAAAAAAAAATTTTTTTTTGAATAATCAATATTTTGAAAACGGGTAAGTGAATTTTTTTTTAAATTTTGTTTTCAAATGAACGTTATTTTTGTGCTTAAGTTTGTATTCTTGAATTATTTTTTTTCATTTTTTTAAAAAAGTATTTAAAAAAACCGTTTTATTTAAAAACGGCTCTAATGATTTTGAAAAAAAAATCACACTTTTTCACATTTTTTAAAGAAATAAAATGGCGTTTAAATTTTTCCGCTTTTTTACGTACTTTTACAAACAATCAAAAGTCAGAAAAATCGAATATAATCTTTGAAGTACCCTTAATATTTTTCAAATTTTATTCCAAGCTGTGACCGCACATAAGAGCAAGTACGTGCGATCCAGTCGTGCAATTTATATCAATTCTATTTTTTCTGTTGGTTTGGTTGGGCATTTTTGGTGGTTCTGAAAGAGATGCGACAATGCTTTTATTTACTATTTTACTCTGTGTTAAATATTCAACTTTTTTTTTCAATCAATATTGAACATCTAATAGGTATATACATTTTTTTTTGTTTGTTCTTATGTGATGCGCTGTCATACTGTTCGCCCAATTGTAATGAACTTAGTCAGCTTATTGCCTACACTTATGGGAAGGTTATGGGTATAGTAAAATAAACGTCCAGTAGATGGCGCGCATTGTGAATTTGAAAGAACAATAGAACATTACAGATTAATGAATTACTAAAAGGAAAGGGGAAATATGAATCTATCTCACGCCATAAGGAGTATTCATATCATGGTTCAAATAATTCTCTTCAGGTTGAGAAGGTTGCAAGGTTGCACTGGGACATAAAACAACAGGCGGTTGCCTATGCGTTTTTTTGAAAAACACGGCTACTGTCAGATAGGTTTTGAGTACAGCTACCTGATCCATACATCAAAAATCTCCCGAAAAATGTAACTGCGTCTCATAATTCGAGTATAACAGAAGAAATGAGGTAAAAATCTGCAGTTTTTGGCATTTTTTTTTGGGAAATTTGAAAAATTATCTTTTTTCTAACCGCCATATCCTGGTAAAGAATTGACATACAAACATGTTTGAATAGTCAATATAGTAGGAAATTGTATGGTCTATAAAATATACTTGAACGTTTTTAATGTAGGTAAAATAGACCATTTTCAAATAGCCTGTATAGGGTTTATAGAGCTGCGGTTAAGCTTAAATTGTTGAAAATTTAATGGATTTAAAGAAATGCACCTAATTTTGTTTGTCAAAAAGCACATAGTTTATAACTTTTAAAGCAAAAAGTGGAAAAAATCCCAAAGTTTTGCAGTTTTTCGCGTGCTGCGCAACCGAGCACAAGTTTTTCAAAGTTGCAAATTTGGATTAAAGCTACCCTTACCCATATAACATACTAAAAAATCAGAACTACATCAAGTTTTGCGATTTTAGCCTTTTTTAGTGTCGATTTCTACTGGGCTATTGTCAGCTCTTATGGATTTAACTTGTTGTTTATTACCATCGAATTCTAAGTCATAATTAAATATACTGGAAATTTTGTACTTACTAGCTTACTCACCTGGCGTTGCTCGGGTATATCATACATTTTCGAAAAAACGAACTCGGCGTTGCGCCACCTAGTAATTAAAATAGCCTTAGTTACTTCTTACAAAATCATCAATGTGTGAATAAAATGGCCTTAGTTACACCTTAACACATTAGCTATCTGCCTGTGAAAGTCCCGTCAAAATCATGGCATAAATAATTTTCAAAGAAAAAGGCATCCATCGCCATCTAGGGGTAATTGAAAATAGCCTTACTCAATTATTACAATATCAGCTTTCTGCTGAAACCAGTCCACAAATAAGAATTAAAAAAAAACACCCCAGCGCCACCTAGTGGATAATTTAAATAGCCTAAGTTACTCCCTAGAACATCAGCAATCTGCCAGTGAAAGTTCCGTCAAAATCGGTCCAGCCGGTCCCGAGACTACCTGGAACAAACAGGCAGAGACAGACACACAAATTTAAAAAAAAATTGCGTTTTTGTTTAAGTACTGTACATTTAGTAAAAATCTGTTATTTTGATATTTAAAACAGACACTTCATTTTTTTTTTGTGTATGGATGTATAGATTACCTACTTTACTAGTAGAAATAAATGTAGACAGGGTCCTAATTTATCATGTAAAATTAATAGATACTAATACTATGGTTGATTTCTTGATGTGTAATAATTTAAAACGCCATATCCGTCCCTATTTTAGAAAGATATTATAGATGATCAAACTTTTTTTAATTTAAAAATCGCTTTTCTGTCGTCCTTTTCAACAACCGCCATTCCTTTTTGGATTTTACTTCTTATATAACCACTGTTCATCAGCTTAAATAAGCCTGGCTCTATGAATATGTATATGTTTCTCGGTTATTTTAATAAAAAGTCAGCGTGCACCCAAAACTTTGAAAAATATGAACTTAAAAACATTTAAAATCAGTCAAACGTCAATTTATTCCTTTCATTTTATATATCGAAACACTATCGCTTATTATTTAAAACTGATGGTAGGTAATTCAAGCCATTTGTTAGTCTTTTTTTTACCTGTTTTCGAAATTCATTCACTCTTCTGAGCATACAAAATATTCCATTCATCCGTGAATCTGCTGTGTAAAATGCTTCCCCATCATCTTACCTCATGACGGTCTTTTTATATCCAATTTCGGTAAACGATATAGTTCAACAAATATTTAAAAATGTGTTTTTTTATCTGAAATTTTATCCAAATTTCTGTTGTTTAGCAAATTCAGAAGATACTCTTCCTGCTCTACATGAACCCTATATCAGTATGTACTATGTACCTACTTATGGCAATGTAGGAGCCGTGGCTCCTCTTTCCTGGATGGATGATGAGATGATGTTGATGATTTTTAATCTAGCTACCTGAATATGGGGATTGGGGATGTAGATTTCTCTCATGGAAATAATATGTTTTCCTCTCGTTATTATTCACTGGAGCACGTATATTATAATCTCGAACAAAAATGGACAAAAAAAACAGACAATTCTTATATCAGCAACACATGGCACGGAGAGGTCTGGGAATGAGAACAAATATGATATATTTTATTTGAAACTGGTATCACCGGTTATGCCACCGAAAACTCCCTAGCATATATACAGTAGAGGCATAGATGACAGTAGTTGTTGAAATATTTGAACACATTAAACTTAGCTCCAAAGGATGTTCAAATCCATCGAAGGCCCCCCACTTTAAATGACGACACTGCTTGCAGAACCGGCAAACGTATTTGTGATCAGAGGAACAGTAATTTTCAGGTGGGTATTAAGGCATTCTCTCCTCGTCGTTGTTGGTCGGTTGTGTTTTTTTTTTTTAATAAGTTAAAAAAAATTATACGTATTTGAATTTTGAATTAATTTTCCATATGTGAAGGAAAAAAACTGACAGGGTTTTGTCGGTTGAAACTAATCGAAAGTGTGAAGTGAATTTTAATATTTCGATGTTCAAATTTCGCGCCAAACTGTTTTATACAAATATACCTACGGTAATATGTTTTTGATTTTATTGAACTTGTCGCAGTGTTTCTTAGTTGATGATTGGATGAATAAACTTGTGTGCTATTTGTGTTGGGATTCTTATGTTTATCAAATTATCAAACTCCATGTTTGATAAAAAAAAAATAAAATTAATTAACAATTTAAAATTCCTCCAAAAAGGTGAAATAAATTTCGGCTTTGAGTTCAATGAAATTTGATGGCATTTTATGCACGAGAAAGTTTCTATGAATTTTTTAATTAATTTTAATTCAATTTGGTTTAATGTAAGCATTTGAATTGTTGGCTTTAACAAGTATTCTTGTTAATGGTTAATATTGGCCATACTCATTTGGTGAAACGGTATACAGAAAAGCGGTATTGATCTCATAAGACGATGATTTGTGTTAATCTTAACTTTGTTAAGCAGTTCTACACAGTCAATAAGTCCAGTTTATAACTAATGGAGAAAGATTAGGTCAGCATTATTTCGACATTTGCTCTGGGTTTATAAATTTATCAGTTTAAGGCGATTTTCGAAGGAGGAAGCATGAAGGTCGTCGGATCCAAGGCCTCGCAAAGCAAATTTTAAAAATCTGGGTTCAATGGATTCAATAAGTTGAATGTGGATAATGACATGATGATAAGGTGACCAGGTTTGAGACCCGTAAGGCCGTAATCAAGCAATGGCCTTTTGAAGGGTAATGCAAATGGATTTTATTACGTAGGGGGAATTCCTTAGACCATCGCCTAACGAGCCTAGAGTTTAATCAGCTCTAGTATTAATAGAACCATAATGAGCTCGGAAATTCAGCTGATAGTCACAAACAAAAAACTAAGTCACAATTGGAGTCAACAACAGAAATTTTGTTTATTATTCATGAAATACATACATACATATAACTTTAAAGAAAAGGGGAGCGTGGGTCTGCACCGGTCTTTACCAATCTTTCTATGGTCTTAGTCTTTGCAAAATAATTGAGAGAAACAGATTTTTGAGCATTGTTTGTCATTTATTTTAATAAGTGTTTATAAATAACCTAATAAATGTTTTATTAATATTTTATATGCCCCCTTTAGCATCTAAGAGTTTGGCATTAATGACACTAACTTTCCGCAAATGTTTTTGATTTCTTGGTCCTGGAACCATACCGCAATAATAGCTGAAATAAGCTTATTTTTGTTCTACACACCTTTTTATGAGTCTGGCTTTTACAATCGCCCACAAATCAATCAGATTGAGGCCAGGTGAGTTGCCAGGCCATTCAAGCATTTTAATATTCTTCTCCGCGAAAACTTTCTTCATTTTTGTATGCACGGAGCAAGGTCTTGTTGAAAAAATAGTGTCCTGCGCAGAAGTTCTTCTTCGAATGGTAGGAAGGAGCATTTGTGTTAGAACATCCGCGTACTTGGCACTGTTCATCATGCCTTCGATGGGCTTTAAGCTTCCAAGACCTTTAGAAGTGAAACAACCCCAAAACAAAACTTTTGACGGGTGTTTGGGGGCTTGGAAAATGTGGACAGGTGGGAGTTTTTCTTTGTCACTTTTTTCTTACCACACTTGCTCTGTATTCTTGGACCTCGAATTGGCTCATGTCCGAAAGGATTACTTTTGCCCAGTCCTCTGAGTTCCAATCTCTATGCATTTTGGCCCATTGCGCATAGCATCTTCGAACAGTAGATGAATCTACGTGCACTCCAGCTGTCTCCTATTCTCTTTGCAGCTCACCACTCGTCTTCCCAGGTTTCGCTGTTTCGTATTAACATTTTGCCGTCATTCGCTGTTGTTTTCCGTTTTCGACCGCATTTACCCTTTCTGAGACTTCCAATTGAACCTGTGGCGTTGTGTAATGCAATAATCCTGCCAATGCTTGAATTCGCTACTCCAACACCCATCAAAATGTCCCTTAATGTTTTTCCTGCGTGCTCATGCAAAGCGATAACTTTCGCCCTGTTTTCAATCGAGATATCCATTTTTTTTTCTAACGAGATCTTAATAAAAAGTACCTAGTAACATGTTTTCTATAATTAGACCATTTTTTCTGGATCAGATGGTATTCCATCAGTAATATTAAAAAATGTAGAAGTGTGTTAGCCAAACCTCTCGAATATTTGTTTAGGCTCTCTCTCTTCGGTCTGGTAAATTTCCTTCCTTATGGAAGAAATTGTTTACCATTCCAGTCTTTAAAAAGGGAGAAAAGACTGACATTCTAAACTACAGACCATTTGTGAAAGCCTGTCTTTCCTTTAAAAGAACATAATGTTTAAACAACAGCATGGTTTTGTGCAAAAAAGATCAAAAACTTCAAACCGTATTACATTCTTGTACAATGTTCAAATGCGCCGGAAAAGGGAAATAAAGTGGATCGCATACACACTGATTATTCTCAAGCATTTGACCAACTTAGCCATAGCATTATTTTTTTTAAACTTAGAGCATATGTGATTCCAACTTTTCTTATTACACGGACCGCATTCTACCTAATGAACACATCTTATTAGGTGAAATTTCCCTTTCTAATCCTGTTAATGCTCACTCTGGTGTACCACAAGGAAACCAACTAGGTCCTTTTCTATTTATTCTTGCAATAAATCATCGTGTATTCGTCACAGTGAGATTCTTATATTTGCTGACGATATGAAGATCTTCAAAACAATTAAATCTGCAAATCATAATATTCTTCTGCAAACCGATTTTGACAGGTTCAGTACTTGGTGTTTCAAAAATAGTTTTACTCTTATGCTATTAAATGTCAAACTATATTTTCAAAAAAAAAAAAAACAACAGGTTCTTTTGACTATTCGAATTCTGGACACATTCTGTGTCGAGTCTTTACTTTTAAAGACCTAGGTGTTTACTTTAGTGTCAATCTTGAGTTTACGGAACACATTAATTCCATAGTGAAAAAGGCCATTTGCATGATTGGGTTCTAGAATTTAACGACCCTTATGTCAAACTCTCTCTGTATAATTGTCATGTGCGCCTTCATCTTGAATACTCCTCACTAGTCTGGACTCCCTACTATGAACTGAACTGAATTACAGTTAAATACGGAGAGTGTTATCAACTCATTTTGAATTCTGCTACAAGCTAACTTGACTAAGTAGTTGAGTATTTAGTTAGAAGCTTACGAAATTAGTTTTTTAAAACCTTATTTTCCAGGTTATACTTTCAAACATAATTCATTCATAATGTACATATAAACATTTTTATTCAACTAGTTCGTGGGCATTACGATGCGAAGATATAATAATTAATGTTTATCATTGCCAAATTCGTAGTCTGCATAATTGACTTATGTCGCTATTATTACTTCGATTATCGATCGTTTTCATTGATGTCAATTATGTTTTGCGTTCTTGTAAAATTCCAATGAAATCGGAATTTGTAATAACTTGTATTGTGCCCATTTTTTAACTTCTAGCACCTTTCTCCGTTATGTCTTTAAAGAACATTATCAGGTTTAATTAACATCTTCGTTTCGCAAAATTGGATTTGTAGGCTTTGACTGTTTTTTTTTTGTCTCAGAAGTGGGACGCGTGAATTTGAATTTTTAACGAGCTAGGTTATTATTAACTTAATTTTTATAGATGTGTGTTAAATGAATTTATTTTTCTAAATTATGAATACTGAAGATATAATTTAATAATATAAAAGCTATCAATAAAATTACTAATTTTATTAGTTTATAAAAAGCGGTTGAAATTTACAATTTGTGATTAACTACATGGAATTTTCATTTCATTCTATCTCCAGCTGCTTCTAAAAGCAAATGCTGCCGTTCTGATAGCCACTAATATTGAAAAGAGTTTTGGGTCAGAGACTTAATCGAGAAGATTTTGTCATTTTTATCGTTAACCGAATATTAAGTTTTATTTTATCCACTTAGCGTCCCTTGGCTCGGTGGTTAGTGTGTCGGACTGCTAAGCGAATAAGCCTGGGTTCTAATCCCGCTCATAGCCACCTTCGTTTCCGGGGTACTGCCTTTTGCGAGGAACTGACAAAACCCCCAAAAGTAAAACTTGTCTCGAAAAAGTGCATCTCATGTAGCCGTTCGGGCTCGGCGGTAAACTGTAGGTCCCTTCCATTCTTGCAGATTAACAACACACACACAGGAATGGTTGAGAGTATAAGTCACTAGACCTTGACTCCTTAAGGAGCCGTCGCGCCATTAAATTTATTTATTTTATTTTATCTACTTGTGCCTCTTACTGCAAAAATGAAATCTTAACAAAGGAGTTTAAAGATTTTTAGACGATATTCACATCAACCAACAATGAGTCGGTCTCAGCGTAAAAGGTTTGTCTCTTCAAAGTCCTGTGAAAGGCTTTTATTACAATTTAAACGAGTTTTAAACTTGTAGCAAATGTTTGTATTCCTTCTTCGAATGCTTCCATACATAAGTCTCTGTCTGAACATTGACAATAATTGCTCTCAGGGTTTTGTTTTGTTATAATTGCAGTATTTGTCTATAACTTGGTTAACCTAGTTGCGACAGCAACCTAGTTGCTAATGTGGCAAACACATAAAAACACATTAATTATTACTTGGTTTGGTACAAACCCAAGGTTGTATTCAGTACGTGCATTCCACCATGACCTGTATGCTTCCCGGCTGTGAGGTCCGAGATGTGAGGAGTCTGATCGCAAATTGTGTCTATTTGCTCATCGTGTTTATTAGAAAAAAAAATCAGAGTTGCCATTCGTCGTACACCTTTTTCTTTGGTTTTTGCTATGAAGATTTTAGAATTGAAGCTTTCTTAGAGCTTTTTGTGAGCATATATTTTATAATGCTCACTTTGGCAACCATATGAGAGCTTTGAAATGGAGATAGCTTATTAAAATCCATAATAGTAAGGTACCAATGGGACCAAGTCTTGAATACCATAGTTATAAAAGAAGTCTAAGTCTCCAACTGTTTTTTGTTAATTGACGTATTCTGTTTGGATTCCATATTTATTATAAGAATAAATTACTCACGACGATAACTATTTGCTGTCCACTCGATAAAACGATACAATCAGATACAATCGATTTGTGCTTCAATACTCGATTGTATCGTAAAAACTCCATAGTATCAAGTTACTTGCTAGCACACCCCAGATAAATTATAATAATTTAATATCAAGTTTAAAACAAATCTTAAGAAAACCAAAAACTTATGTATATATCTCAATCCCACATCCAGCAACGACAACTTTATTCTTACTCCTCCTTCACTCTCAATTTTGGATCGATTTTTTTCCAACACAATTGAAGCAGAACGCTTCGAACTTGTTTGGCCACCGACGTTGTATAAAATGACAGATGCCAAAATATATGCAGGTACCACAAAATTCAAAAACGGCTGTTTTTCTGTGTTCAATGACGTTAAGAGAAAGTTTAAACGCCGAAGTAAAAAATTATTAAACATAAATTTAATCCAAAACAAGAGCTTAAAAACCCCCACTGTGAAACTGTGGTTAAGTGTTCTTTTGTCTTAAAAATTTAATTTGTTTTGAAAGACCCAATATTTTCTTTCTTCTATTTTAGTTACCCTTGTAAACGTTAAAACTAACCTTTTATTTTGACAGCATAAATTCATAGATTTAAAACAAACTTAACATTTTCTTTTCTGTTTCTCTTTCAGATGTGAAGAATCCATAGGTGCTAAGTTAGAAAATAAGATAATGAGCTGAATTTTCCAAAAAAAAGTACAATTCCAACACTAACACATATTATATAACCCTCACAAAACACCTTTACCCAAACAACATCAAAAAAATATATATTTACGAATGAAACTATTGGAAGAAACAAAAACAAAAGAAGATCATTCTATTGCACTGACTGCATCAGGGACTACTTATTTCACATTTAAAATCTATAAATCACCTTGTTACCTTAGTTTTAAAAGCTACACAAGCAAACAATTTAAAAGAAACACAACTTAAGAAGCTAGTTAAAAATACAAAGAGTTGTTAAAATAAGCAAACCTAAAAGGGAGAGAGTAAGAGAAAAAAAATTGAATTTGTTTTTGTGTTATATATATAAATATATTTAAGAGGCAGTTTTATTTGCGAAAGTAACTGCCATTCTTTCAACAACAAAAACAAATAAAATGTCCAAATATTATACCTCGAACAGCAGCAGTAATAACACATACAATGGCAACGGAAACACAACTACACACTCACGTGCCGCGTCACGGCAACAGCAATCTTCCTCCTCTTCATCGTCAGCGGCGGCAGCAGCATCAGCAGGGACAGCTTCAGGAAATTCGGCAGTCCGAAAATTGTCCTATGAAACAGTGGCATCGGGGGCGACAGCATCATCGTCCTCGTCATCTGTTGCCACTAAAACCCATCACAAAGTTACAGTTTCATCATCAGGAAGAACATATCTGGAGATGGGTAGTGGCAGTGGGAAATCCACAGCGACGACGACGGCGATGGCGTCTGCAGTAAAAATGAATCAGCACAGTAATGTCCATTTGTTGGACCATGGCTATGGGGCAACAATGGAGACGTTTACGGGAAAATACACAACGCCATCCAGTAGGAATTCTGAACCACACATAACAGATTATTATAAGGTAAGTGTTGCGTATAATTTATTTATGACATCTTATTAAGATTTTTTCAAGACTATTCAATTATGTAAGCAAATGCGGACTAAAAATTTAAGTTATATTCACATAAGCCAAAAATCATTGTTTTATGTCAAATTCTGATTTTGGCCAATGAAAATCAATATAACAACTAATTGGGTTTGTGTATCCGATGTTTTAAAAAATCATTTTCCGTGTAAAAGGTGTGAACAAAAAAAATGGTTGTGAAATAGAATAATTTAAAACCGGATATCCGATAAGATGACGATTTTCTTGGGCAGATTAGAATGCCGGATTCTATTCGCTTTGGGAATTGTAAGTGAATTAATAAAAACAGAAGTGTAACTGTATATAGACGGGCGGCTACTTCTAACACATCCCTATTGCAAATCTGCCAACACATAATTGTCCTGTTAATCGAAAGGAAATCCTATTATTTCGTTTTTAATTATAAATATGTATCCATAACTACACTAATACCATTTATATTTTTCGTTCTCAGCAAGTGAAACGGAGACTACCGAATGCAGATAGTACCAGTGCCTCGTCGCCGCATCCTTCAAAACAAGCGAAACACAGTAGTTCTCATCAAACCCCGTATCACTCCACATCTATTCATCAGCAACAACAACAACAACAACAGTCCTCAGCGCATCATCATCAGCAACAGCAGCAGCCTCCTCATCATCAGCGTCAAAGCTCACATAACAGATCAACAACAACAATAACAACGACCACCCACAATACCTCCACTCGTAATTCCCTAGCAGTGGCAGAAGCTGCAGCTGCAGCTGCCGCCTCAGCCACTGGTAAGAAACGTTCAACCGATGGTCGTGGTGATACTTCACTTGGCATTTTAACGAAGCGTTTTGTTGACTTGCTCCAAGAATCACCCGATGGCGTTGTCGATCTAAATGAAGCATCGCAAAAACTGTCGGTGCTAAAGCGCCGCATCTATGACATCACGAATGTCCTCGAAGGTATTGGTATCCTTGAGAAAAAATCAAAAAACAACATTCAATGGAAGTGTGGCAATTCGCTGGTCAGTGCAGAGACATCGGAAGACATGCAATTAGAGAGTGATAGACTCGAGCAGAAGGAGAATCATCTCAACTATCTTATCAATCAGATACGGGATGAGCTGAGTGTAGAGATAGCTAAAAACTCGCAGCACTCTTATGTGACGCACAGTGATTTAAAAAGTGTCGATCTGTTTAAGGAGCAAATTATCATTGTGGTGAAGGCACCGCCCGAAGCTAAGTTGGTGGTGAGTTTTTTTTTTTTTTATTAATTGCTATAATTATCATAATCGAAAATCTTCCAAAGATAGAGGACACATAATTTTTTGTTGTTTATGCTTTGGCATTAGTTGGAGCTTAAAATAATATGATCAGCGCAGACAGCAATTGAATGAGCGATCTGCATGTATGCCGTTTTGCTTTTGCTTAATGGTGTATCGTATTTTGGAGCAGGAAGGGAAAGTAATCGTTTTCGCATGTTTACCCCTTTCACCTTCGGTGTAGTGTATTCTCCTTCGCCGACGTTCCTAATGTATGTGCCCTGTGCTACGGATTATCTCTTCGATGTGTACTTCTCGTTTATTTAAAATTGAAAATAAACCCAAATGTGTTTCCGTTGACGTACGCATTTAGGCAGGCCATTGGACTTCTTCGTTGTCGTCTGTGAATTTTCTGAAAATAAAAAATGACGGAGACACAACAACACGGGGAGATATAAATAGCCAAATTGAAGCAAACTGCCAGTTGCCAGTGGTGACAAGCAGTGGACTGTTTGAATTTTGATGTCAGTGCCACGAACTTCTTTCCGGACGATAGTTTTATAAAGGGTCCGCCAAATAACTTTTTTTTTTGAAAATGCTTCAACAACATCGAGTGTAGCTTCGGCTGTGTGGCACGTAGCGCCGTCCTGTTGAAACCAAATGTTGCCAAAATACTCCTCTTCAATTTTTGTGAACAAAAATACGTTCAACATGGCCCGATAACGATCGCCATTGACTGTAACGGCCACTCCTTGCTCATTTTCGAAAGATGGCCCAAAAAACGTTAGATGGCGGACCCGTTATATTTGACATTTTTTGGTTGAGTTTCTGTTCATTGTAGGAATTTTAAATACAAAGTCCAACAAATAACAATATCAAACTCATAACATAAAAATGCAATAAAACGCGGAACATCTTCGGCTTCTAAACTCACAACTATCTAGTTTCAGTATGGTTACTCAAGGTCTTAACTATTTTTCAACGATCCTGTTTATTAAATAAATGACGAGGTTTCTTAACCCCAACTGATGCCATGCTAATGCTAAGAGAAAACGGCATTAGAATGTTTTTTTCTTCTAAACATTTGCCCACGTCTTACCTTTAACAAACTATTGAAAGAAGAAACAAGTTCGTTCTCATTTGTACACCTATTTGCCACCACAGTTCTTCTTCAAAGACGACGCATGGCCTCCGGTGGTGGCTACTATGGCGATGAATTCTAAAAATAATTGCTGATTTGTCATCTCACTACTCTTTTTTGTCTTGTTCTTGTCTCAGAAAAAAATGGACTTGTCTCATCCCAGATGATCTTCTCGATTAGTTTAGAGAATAGAGATAGATTTTTCTCAAAGAAATTCACAGTCGAAGCGATGGGTGTCGACATTTAGTACTTTAGTCTTCCAGTTCATATATATTTTTATTCTAATTATTTTTGCGTACAACAGATAATTTGGGTACTAAAATTATATATAAAATATATATATTATTTTAAATATCAGATTTATTATTATATTATTAAATACTAAATGATGCTTTTTTTCTCTTTATAGCTTCCTGATTCGAGAGTGCCCCGTGAAATTCACGTCAAAGCCGAAAATAATGGCGAAATCAATGTGTTTCTATGCCATGATAATTCACCGGAGACCTCACCCAATTTCTCAAATGATCCGCTTTTCAATAACATCAATCGTTTAACACCGGTGATAGAAAGCTCAAGGAAGGCACGATTAGGAGGTGAGCTATATCTCCGATTACACATCATCGTTACAAAAAAAAAAATATGAAAAAATACCGCTCTTGAGGATATTTTAAATCTATTTTGAACAAAAAAAAAAAAAGAATTGGTAAATATACAAAATTTTACCATTTGCAGGTCTAATCCCACCAACATATCCAATCCGTTCGGCACAACGAAACTTAAGCAAGTCAATCGAAGATGCTGCTTCAGCAGCAGAAACCCCTGCGCCTGAATCCGGTGCAGTTAGCGCAGAACAGCATCATTCAATGGCGGGCTTTGGTGATATTGTTAGTACCTATATGGGCTGTGGTGACTTCAATATGTTCCCCACCACAACGAAACCCGTTCTAACCCATATCGGTTCCCATTCACAACATGCAGATTGTAAATCTCATGCAGAGCAACAGCTGAGCAATGAATACTATATAAAACAGGAGGCGACTCAGTCGAATGATAATAATATTGTGACTGATGTGGCAGTGGTGGGCACTGTTGAAGTGGGTGATGTTAACAACAGTAGCAGCAGCAATGTTGCGGGGACACATTTAAATGTGGAAAATCATAATGGTGTTGTTGTAGGAGGAGTAAAACTAGAAGGAGGAGGAAGAAGCAATGGTGTTGGTGGTGTTGTTACGAGCGGAAGTTGTACATTAATGGATGTATCGCCGCCACGCTCCACCGACTCTAGTGATTCAAATAATACGCTTAGTAGTTGTAATAATAAGTCAGGCCTTAAACATGACGTCGCCATGGTGAATTGTTCAATAAGTGGCAATGGCAGCGACGGTGCTGGTTGTTGTGGCACAGAACATGCTGGTAATATTGGTGGCAATGTAACTGGACATCATAATATGCACAGTACGTCTAGTGAAGATGATGACGATCACATGCACAACCATCATCATAATCATCAAAGTCACCATCATCATCATCATCAAGAGATGCAACAACAGCCACATCACTCATTATCGGCCATCAGTGCTAGTAGAAACAGAATGGCTGTAACGCCATCGTTACTCGGCATTAATAACAATAATAGAAAGAGCGTCCGGAACGCTTTCATGACTGAGTCGATCAATTTGAGTCCGTCAAATCTATTGGGTGACGGACAGAACTGTAAGTATTTTCAAAATTTCGGTGTCCAAATTTTCTCTTTATTTTATTTTTGCTCTTCTCCCTCTTTGCTTTTCTACTAATCAATCAAAATTCATTCTCATTTAATTTAATATTTTTTTTTATTATTTATTGTCGCTTTGAAGCTTGTTATCTTTCACATTCTTTTAATTTCTATTCAAATAAAAATATACCATCTGGAGAACAATGAACAATCGATTAAAAAAAAACTGAATTTTGCTTTTCGGGAGCTCTGCCTGTGATTTGCGTTCATTTTTCAATTCGCATCACAGTCTGAGTTCTTGCTAAGCGACGTTCATATATCAACATGTAAATAAAGAAAAAAATCTTAACACGGTAAATGGAGCTGTTGAAAAATTATTGGAATCAATTTGGTTTTTGGAAAATAATATGGCAGTAGTTTAATTAAAATGGAAACATGGTACCCAGATAATATCTTTTTTTTTTATTTAAATGTGTATTTACATTAATACTCGTACAAGGTTTTAAGCTTATAATTAAATTTTAAAATAATCAGCAATAAGAAATAATTTATGTTTTTTTTTGTTTTTTGTTTTGATATAACAACAAATAACGGTGCTTAAAATAAAATCATAACAAATAATAGAATTACTGGAATATAAATGTTATTCATTCACTTGCCAAAATCTGCACATCTAATCGAGTTTTATGTCATACAATTTTTTCAATTTAAATATTCGTTATGTTTATAAGTTCTGGGGTGGAATCGGCCAAGGTGATATGTGACAGTCACATTTCTGATAGTCACATGTGATCACATTAAACTTTCAGTCTGCGTAAAGAGATCACCAGGAAAATTACAAATTCTGGCATCACTCATTATCGGCCATTATCATATAAATGATTGTCACAATCAAAAATTTCAGACTGCGTAAAATGATGCCAGAATTTGTAATTTTCCCTGGATTCGCCCAAAATATTTTTTGAAAAAGCTGAACTTCTGGCTAAAAATTCATCGTTTTTTAACTATTTTTTTTCGTTTAAGTTATTGTTAGGGAGGTTTAAATTCGCGCGAATTTTAAAAGCTGGGAAAAAGAACTAAAGTTTACGACTGATACCCTTCTTGCCTTAAGCTCCCTCAATTGTTCTTTTGTTATTTGCGCTCGGTTGTTTTGTTTGATTTTGATTGAGGGAAAATCATAATAAATTTGAAAATCTAAAACATTTTGGCACCAGCCGTATTAATGTTTTAGATGTGCACAATATTGTAATAAAATGTCATTACCTTATCTTATGTGGCTCAACCTCTCCTCAACTAACAAGCCAGCTCGGTACAGTTTTATTCATTAAGTTGGTTGAGGTTCCTCTCACTTGCGTGCGTCTTAATCTCAGCCTTCCTATACTGCGCCGTCCATCCGGGGTGGAATCGAAGATTTTCTGCGCCGGAGCATTGATGTCCTTCCATTCTATATGACCCAGCCAATTGAGATGTTTTATTCTTTTGGCTCAAACTCAAAAAACCGCTACTGACCTTACCATTTGTTGTTCCGATTATATCAATATTGACAGTGTATGGGAGTTACTTTTTATAGATTTTTGCAAAATCATACCATTGGTGTTGGCGTGAGGGTTCTGTAGGGTTATTCCAGAAAGCGAAGCGGATCGTTCTGAAAGGGAAGCGGATCGTTCTGAAAGCGATACAGCAATTTCGACCGCTTTCGCTTTCGAATGTGAAGAAAATGATCATTCCAATTTTCTCATATACATTTCCACTTTCCACTCTGCCTCTCAATTTTTCCAGTAGGGTTATTCCAGAAAGCAAAGCTCGTCGGATTGAAAGCGATACCTTAATTTCGACCGTCTCGATAGTGATATTGATGCCAGTGCTGAAATGATCCCAAATGTGATTCTTCTAAGGATGCGTGCTTTTATTCCTAACAGAGTAAAAAGCATCAAGCCTAGAGAAAGTCCTGGTTTAACTCTGAGTGTAAAGAAGCTATCAGGCTCAAAGAAGTAAGTTTCCGATCTTATAAAGCCAATCCAACAGAGGAAAATCGGAAAAAGCACAAACAAGCAAGGAATTCATGCAACTCCGTTATTGAAAGAAGCAAATTTTTGCATGACCAAAAATTACCGCAAAAAATTCTGCAGTGTCCCAAAGGCAGTAAAAATTGTTGGTCATTTGTAAAAAATATTAAAAACTCCTCAACATCTTCGGTTCTACGCTCATCGACAATAACAAACCAATTGTTTACTCTTCAGAGAGGCAAACTTACTCGCCGCCTATTTCGCTGCCAGCTCCACGCTGCCTAACAGCAACTTTGCCCCTCCTGTACTTGAGAATGTAAATTGTTCCATGGACACTCGTACAGTAGCAAAAATCATCAAAGATCTCGATATACACAAATTCGATGCCCCGAATCCCTAATCCTTCTGCAGAGGTGTTCTTCCACACTGGCAAAGCCACTGCGTAAGCTTTTCCATCGCTCCTTCTCTTCTGGAATCTGTTCTGTCTCCAACTCTTTTCCTCATTTTTATAAATGATCATCTCTTTGTTAATTCAAATCCACTTAACTGTTTTGCTGACGACTCTACCCTCAGCTTGTCATATTCGTTCGATAATTTACGTCCTTCGCCTTTGGCCGTACAATTGCAACGGTACTGTATGTCAAGCTTATTAAACTCTGATTTATACATCATTGTCAAATGGGGTAATAGGAATCGTGTGGAGTTTAATGCTTCGAAAGCTCAATGTTGTCTTCTGTCGTTAAAGCTAAACATACCCCCATTGACATTGCCCATGAATGGCACTTACATCGAAGAAACCGAAAAGCTCTCAGTACTCGGTATGTGTGTCAACGACGACCTCCGTTGGAACGACCATATATTTGAGATTGCTAAGAATGCTGCTAAGTGCTTAGGTTTTCTGTATGGGTGTAAGAAGTATTTTTCTCCTTGTGATCTGGCTACAATTTATAAAGCGTTTATTCGCCCTAAACTCGAATATAACTCCCACCTCTGGGCAGATGCTTCGCAAACATCGCTTCACCTGCTTGATAGAATACAAGATTGAGCATTAAGATTGATAGGAAATAGAACTGCCACTGAAACAATTGCCCCTCTCGGAAACCGACGCAATGTTTCATGTCTCTCCTTATTTTATCGTTTCTTTTACAAAAAATGTTCACTCGAAGTAGCCAGTTGCATTCCTCCCCTTAAAAGTTTCTCCCGCAATGCCCGTCTCGCAAGGAGTACTCATCAATTCACCCTTGAGCCCAATTTCGGACGTACCGTGAAATATAGGTATTCTTATTCTTATTCTTAGCCGAACAACACGAATTTGGAACAGTTTACTAGGCGAGATTTTCTCTTGCCATTTTGATCTGCAGGCATTCAAAACCAATGTTAATCGATACCTTCTATCTTTCCCCTCCCTATCTTCCTAATGCCCGCGCAGTGTGCTCTACATTAAAAGGGAAACAAATACTTCATTGTGCGCGCGTTAATTAATAAAAAAATACTCGAGCACGTCAGATTATTATACATGATTCAGCTTAATGCCCCAGTCGTTCTGACCAATAATCTTTTGGTTTTTTTTGTTAATTTTTTTTTTTTTTTTTGGAAAATGATAAATACAAAATAAATATAAAAGAAAATCGAGCAAAAAAACGATTCATAATTTTCTTTACTTCGACTTTCTATTAGTCTTTAAATTTCATTTACTAATTAGGAATTCATTAGAAGCCCAATTATTTTTTTATAAGTAATAGTTTTTTTTACATTTTGTGTATAAATAATAAATCAAAGCAATAAATAAAAAAAATATATCTCGAACATTAACAACAATTTTTAATATGTAATAACAACTGTGTAAAACAAAATTAAATGGTTTGTATTTTTAATTAAACAAAAAAACGGAAATGTTATTTTATAATAGTTTAAAAACAATATTTGTGTTTATTTATGTAACAAAAAAGGCCACGGACACCGCACCATTTACGAGATATCAGACCAAATTTGAATTTTGAATTGAAGCATTCATTTGAAATAAAATTAAGTGTTTTTTGCTAACAATTTATAAAATTGCGCTGCTGCTATATTATCATCGCTACACTCTGCCGCATAATATATTTTATAAAACACATTACATTTAAACGTCATAAAAAAATTAATCACAATCAACGTCAACTACCCATCACTAAGTTAAAATAAAAAAAAAATAAAAAAAGAATTCATATAAGCCGCATACATCTTTTCACTATTTCAAGCCGCAGTTATATAATTAAAAAAATTCATTTTGGATCTGAATTCTCGTGGGTCTGCATTGCAAAGGTCAAAATATGAAATTCTGTAGCACCATGAGATTCAGCTCTGGCGTGAATTTCAATTCATTCACATCTACATACATTTAATGTAACTAATAAAAAAAATAAAAAAAAAATCATTTACTTTCATTTTTCCATTTTCTACTATTATTTGGCTTTATTTTCCGTTTTTCCTTAAAACCTGTTAGTTTCAATTTCTTTTTTAATTTAATAACCCCAAATTTTTCACTGAACCTATTAATCCAAATATTCATTTAAAATTATTTCAGATTTTGATGACTTTCCACCGTTCCTACCAATCGAACCGCCACTCGATGTTGATTACAATTTCGCCCTGGGTCATTCTGAAGGTCTAATGGAGTTATTCGATGATTTAGTAACTTACAAAGGAAAATGAATAAACTGTTTAAATCTGAGGATTTTTAATTAGTTTTAAGTAAAAAAAAGAAAACAAACAAATAATAAAAACGAAATACCTTGTTGAACAGGTAAACAAAAATAAAATCAATTATGCATGTTGTTGTGTATATATATAAAAAAAAATAAATTTTTACCTTTTCCTAAGAAAAACAAAACAAAAAAACTTAACCTATTCAACCAAATCCTTGAGTCCACACATTAAACAAGCAAGAGTAACTTATTTATTTTAAATGCAAACAAAAGACAAAACCTCTAAAACTTAAAAATAAATAAAAGTCATAAACAAAACAATAAGAAGGTCTGTTTAATAAAAACAAACTTAAAAAAAAATTAAATGATATATCTTTTTATTAAAAAAAAATCGAATAGTCAACAAAGTATATATGTATTTAATAAAAATCGACTAGAAAGTACCTTGCCTTCTTTGTATATATCAAAAATATTTTGTTTTAAGAGGTTCTTTTTTCAATATATCCAAAAAACGCTAGGTGTGGACTGAAGTGAAGGATACATAAACTTGAATAGTATTTTTTTAAATATTAACAAAAAAAAAACAAGACTCCACCACACATACAACAAACAAAATTCAGTAAAACAATTTTGTGGAAAATGCCGTAGTAAGCAATCAAACAATAAATACAAAAAATGGGAATTCAATTGTACCATTTTTAAATTATTATTAAAATATATATTTTCTTAAAATTAGTTCTTATTTATTGTGATTAAAAAAAGCTATAAACTATAAAAGTTGAACAGATGGAAAAAAATAAGAGGACTTGTACATTGTAAGAAAATGTGAAAATTTAACAAAATACTTTTCTCTGTAACTTTTTTTTAAATTATCAACCAACCAAGTTGTATATTGTTTTGTTTTGTTGTCACCATCATTTTATACCAAATTCCTCTATCCCGAAAAAAAATCCCATTTTGATAATATGTATAATAATCTTTGGGGTCTGTCTTTCTTTTCCATTTATTATTATTTTTTTTACGGATTTGTAAATTAGAGTGGACGGAAGTAAAATAAAAACAAATGGCGCCACTTGAGGAAGAAATTAAACAGACATTTTGTCTTATTTGTAATAATATGTACAAATAGGTAACATAAAATTAAAAAAAAACTAACTGCAAGGTAAATAAAACTGCAAAAAAATCAACCTTGTCTTTCATTCTATCGGATTTTAGCAGCAACCTTAGGAACTTTCAGGTGTTCAACAAAGTTGCTTTGCATTTTTTTGTTCGATTCGAAAGCAGCTTAGGGCCCCAGCAAACGACATCGAAATTATCGGCAGAAGTTAACAAGCTGTATAAGATCCCTGTAACGGTAAGATTTACCGCAACAAAAACCCTCTCTTATTCGGTTTTTGCAATCTCGTTGCGATCATGATGTTTTGGGCATGATCGTACACTCTTTTTTATAATTAACGCGCGCACAGGGGGATAATTGTTTCCCTTTTAATGTAGAACACACTGCGCGGGCATTAGGAAGATAGGGAGGGGAAAGATAGGAGGTGTCGATTAACATGGGCACTCTATGACTACGATTTGAATTGTTGTTTATTTTGTTTTGTTTGCATCTGTTTTATAGGGAATACCAGCACTTATAGTAACATACATATTTTATACATTCGTACGAAATTGGCTAGAATTCTTTAGGTTTTTAAATTTTTGTTTACTCAAGGAACGTTGCCGTTTGTAAGAAAATATACACATACAGTCTTAAAATTTAAACACAAACTTTCTTCTTGCTATGCATATTATACAAACGTCCTTGAGGAAACGGATTTTTGTTTTGAATTTTGCTTTCCATTCATAGGTATAAATTAAGTGCAAACTATGCGGATATATTTATTATAAGGATGAAAAAGGGAGATACTATTATTTGCGTTAATTTGTATGTCAAGTTGCATTCTATTGTAATTTAATTTATTTACATCTTCTTGAATATCAAATTTTGATAGTAATCGGATCAGCAGTTTTCGAGAAGTTGAAGAAAAAAATACCGCTCCTATAGGAGGTAACGTTTTTAGCCCACCATATTACAAATTTTTTTCATAAAAATTCTTGGAGCATACATAACGGTTATATAACATTTACCGTTAATTTTTGAGCTAAAGAAAAAACTGGAGAACGTCAAAATAACTTTATGCTCCAACATTACATTACATTACATATTGATCTACTCCGTAGATAAATCTACGAAGTAGAGACACTTACGAGCACTGGCTACTGAGGCCACCGGCTCAGACAATTACAAGACAACACACAAGACGACATTGATACAGGACAGAACAGAAGATAGGAAGAGGACGGAAAACAGAAAACACATAACACATGTCAACAGCACGCAGTTGGTTTTCAGACGGTCCCCCATCTTTCCACTAACCACGCGCAACGATGCTTGGATCTCACGGGAAGCGATGCTTTATCGGACCTTATGCTCCAAATTTGAAAACGATTGGCCAAACCGTTTAGGCTGTAGTTTAATATAGTTACATCCGTACATAGATACTTGTATAAGGCAAGTTATGCATTCGTGTTCTTCCATATGTACATATACAAATAAAATAAGTACTTTCTTCTTTCTTGAACACTGTATAATAAGCCATCGTTATACCTCATGTAAAGAAAGTCCATCTTTTAAAATCATGAGAAGAGAAGGGAAGGGAAAAGAGAGCTGCGCAGTAGAATGGCCAAATGAATTGGTTCAAGCTATAATTATATGATTTAAGCCGTTAAGGCTGCAGATCATTCATTATACATACAGACGGACATGCAGACAGACTGACATGCAGACAGACTGAAAAACTGACAGACAGACATACAATTTGTTCACTAACTTTTAAGGCTTCTTTTTTATCGACATATCAAGATTTCATGCTTGATTGTTATATCAATTTTTTGTTTATAGTCACTAATCCAAAACTCGCCTCATAAAATTTGCTTATGAACACGGCAACCAAAACAAAAAAAATCATAATAAAAACAAACATTTCCCCAACAAAGCAACAAGAACTTAATTCACCTCACTGCACGTATTTGTTTCCTTTTCCTAATAGCCCTGTCTATTTATAACCTGCCTCTTATCTTTATTCTCTATTTAAAAAAAATATTCTCTTAAAACTCTCTTTTCAATTCTGTCGTCACCATGATAGTACTTTAGTTTCTATATACAATGGAATAATGAAGTGTTTGAAACAAAATTAAAATATTTTGTGGTGGTAGGTATTTGGGATAGACGACGATCTGGCGTTTGTTTTAAATTTGTGCTCCATTACTCGCAGCAAATATACAAAAATTGTTTTATAAAACATCTCTGTACTTATCATATTAATTTTTTTTGCACTTTTACGATTTAAATTGATTAATTTACTATCAAATTACATTTAACGATTAGTTCTCAAATCAAAAGATTTTTTTGTGAAACGTCAAGTCAACATTTAGTGAAGTTAGCTACAATTCAAAGGGTGTGTTCAACATTTTCGGAGTCATGTCATGTTTTTGGCTCTCGCTAGAGTTGTGGAATACCGATTGTTACTCGACTCGACTGTGAGCTCTCGAGTGACATCTCACTCGTTTCGTATTCAGGAATAGGCCCCGAAATCAGATGGGGAAAAATACTTCTTACGCCGATACAGGAAACCTAAGCAGCCTTTTTAGCGATCTCAAATATATGGTCATTCCAACGGAGGTCGTCGTCTCGTCGTTGATACACATACTGAGTACTGAGGGCTTTTCGGTTTCTTGGATGTAAGTGCTATTCATGGACAATGGCATTGGGGGTATGTTTAGCTTTAACGACAGAAGACAGCATTGAGTTTTCGAAGCATTAAACTCCACACGATTCCTAATACCCCATTTGACAAAGCTGTATAAATCGGAGTTTAATGATCTTGACATACGGTACCGTTGCAATTGTACGTCAGAAGGCGAAGGACGTGAATTATCGAAAAGCTGAGGGTAGAGTCGTCAGCAAAACAGTTAAGTGGAGTAGAAATAACAGACAGAAGATCATTTATAAAAATGAGGAAGAGTCGGAGAGATCAGAGCCCTGGGGCACACCAGCATTTATTTTGTGGGAATCAGGCTTGAATCCGTCCAATACAACTTGTATTGAACGGTCCCGAAGATAGCTTCTAATCCAACGAACAAGAGTATCATCGATCCCAAAAGCACGCATTTTCGATAAGAGCTTCAGCCAAACTATCAAATGCCTTGGAGATATCAAGAGCAATAATCTTACTTTCACCAAAGCGATGTAAAGATTTGTTCCACTGTTCGGTGAGATATGCCATCAGATGACCAGTGGAACGGTTGCTGCGGAAGCCATACTCACGGTCATGGAGAAGCTTTCGATCTTCGAGATATTCCTTAAGCTGACGGTTAATCAGCGTTTCCATGACCTTAGAAAGAAGGGTCGGTAGGAGGAGGGAGAGGATGGGTCACCTTTCTTAGGAACAGGCTGGACAAATGCTGTATTCCATCTTCTAGGAAAAATTCCACAAGAGTAGGAGCGATGGAAAAGCTTACACAGTGGCTTTGCCAATGTAGAAGAACACCTCTTCAGAAGAATCGGGGGTATACCATCCGAGCCAGCGGATTTGTGTATATCGAGATCTTTTAGAACTCTTACTACTGTACGAGTGTAGAAAAAAATCTGTCCCATGGAAAAAAATTTACGTTCTCAAGTACAGGGGGGGGGTAACGTTGCTGTGAGGCAGCGAAATGGACGGCGAGAAAGTTTGCCTTCTCTGAAGAGTAAACAATTGGTTTGTTATGGTCGATGAGCGAGCGTTGGAACCCCAGATGTTGAGGAGTTTTTAATATTTTGTATCTATCACTATCGAGGAAGCATAGTGACCAGTTAAAGTTTTTTTTTTATAATTAACGCGCGCACAAGGGACTATTTGTTTCTATTTTAACGTAACACAATGTGCGGGCATTAGGTAGATAGGGAGGTGAGAGATAGGAGGTGTGGATTAACATTGGTTTTGAATGTTTGCAGATCAAAATGGCAAGGGAAAATCTCGCCGGGTAAACCATCCCAGTCGTGTTGTACGGCTAAAAAAACAATCTCTACATTTCACGGTACGTCTGAAATTGGGCTCAAGGTTGAACTGATGGGCATTCCTAGCAAGACGAGTATTACGGGCGAAACTTTTAAGGGGAGGAATGCAGCTGGCTACTTCGAGTAAACATTTTTTTATAAAATAAAGAAAGACATGAAACATTGCGTCGTTGTTCGAGGGGGGCAATTTTTTCAGCGGCAGTTCTATTTCCTATCAATCCTAACGCTCGATTTTGTATTCTATCAAGCATGTGAAGCACCTGCTCAGTGGTGGAAGTTATACTCGAGTTTAGGGCGTATAAACGCTTTATAAATTGTAGCCAGATCAGATGGGGAAAGGTACTTCTTACACCGATATAGAAAACCTAAGCACTTATCAGCATTCTTAGCGATCTCAAAGTTACGGATAAAAAAATTCAGGCCGTTTCAGTCAGCTCTCTCGTATTGCCAAACGGTCCTGGTCGGAGGGTTTTCTTTAACTGGATGGGTGGAGGAAGAGAAATTAGCTGAAATGACACAATGGTCTGAAGTGCCAAATGGAGAAGTTACACTAATGGTATATTTATCAGGGTGATAAGTAAGAAACAAGTCAAGAGTATGGGCGGCTTGCCCAGCAACATCTGGTATAAGCGTTGACACATCAATGAGTTGGGTAAGGTGATGTAACCCGGCAAAGAGCTCGCCATACCTTCCTTCGGGTGCTGTCTGACCAGAAAAGCGAAGCCAATTGGAATTGTGTACATTGAAATCGCCCGCAATAACGATTTCAGTGCGAGGACAAAGAGAAACAATTTTCGACATGGAATCAGACAGCACATCAAACTCGTTACAAGTCGAATTGCAGTCGAGATTTGGGCTCCTGTAAATAAAACAATAATGAATGTCATGCTTGCGGACAGTGAATTTGAGCCACAAGAAGTCAAAGTCCGTGTTGGAACATTGCCCATATTGGAGAAGGCTCTGGCAAGCAATATCATTCCTAACATATATCACGAGTACATGATGGGAAAAGAGTAATGGCACCAAGCTATACCCATGTAGAGCAAATTCTGATAAATCAGTATTTACTCCAACCTGGGTTTCACTCAATGTCAAAATAGCTGGCCTGTATTGAACAGTGCAGACGTACACGTGAAAGAAATTCTTTCTTCGGCCGCGAACATTAGAATATACGACAAGAAAATCACTTACCATTTAAAAATACTTACATGCAAAACACAATTCTGACTAAGACGAACCATGCAGTGAAAATTCAGATTATTTTTGTAATAAACAAACTGTCCTAGGTGTTATAAGACAGCTTGCATAAAAAAATCAATTCAAACATTCAGCACAATAAGACAAATTCAGATGCCCTTATCGATTTACCGTAAGCATTATGCCCTAAACAGATGTGCAGCTGGGCTGCACGCATGACTGCATGCAGTCGCGCACCTAAAACAGATGTGCATATTTTTTGACATTTTTATGTATTGGTGTTTTAATGCCAAAATGCAGCGTTACCACTGGACATTATTAAAAAGTTGCAAAAAAATGTTATTCTGAAGAAAAAATGTCACTTATTAATAATGTTAATAAAATCAAATTTGTGTGAATATTGAATTTAGAGAATAAAAATTCCAACAAATCCGACAAAAAATCGATTTTTTAAGTATCGCATTAATGTAAGTGAAAGAAATACATAATGTTACCATAAAAACCATGATGAAGTGTTTTCTTAAAAGTGGTGGCAAAAGTGTCACAGCGGTCAAGCTGATTAACAAGTTTGGTATATATCAGTAATGCCAGATACCTTTTATTTACAATTTTTGTTCGTTTGTTGTTGTGGCTGCAATGAAACTAGGCAGCCAATTTAGGAACAGAGACATCGTGCAGTCACTGCAACCCCTGCAGGAACTGGGTTGGTCGGTCCCATAAGAGCCTGTGTAAATTATTTTGACTGCACGGAAACAACTGCACATCTGTTTTCACCATTAGATGGTCATACGATGCCTACAGTAGATAAGAAAGAGGCAGTTAAGCACAAAGGTCTTGGGACAGATAAGAGGACAATTTGCTACGCGAGTATGTATTGTTTTATTTATTTTTTTTTCTTCCACAGCGCGAGTGGGCATATTTATCTGTCTTTCAACGACGCGAGTGGATATTATTTTATTCTTTACAGCACACGCGAGGGGTTTTTTTCATTTTCTCAAATGAGTGTGTTTTATTTTTTTCAAACACTCGCGACAACAATGCGCAAATAATTTTTATTTTACTTTTATTTTCAACTAGCTGACCCACCCGTCGTTGCTTGTCTTTACCGGTTTTCTAAATACCGATGAAAACGCAACATATTGGGTCCTAATCTTAAAGGATCACAAAGGGATTAAGACGGGAAGCACATATTATTTGTATCTAAAGATTCTGGATGTAATATAGTTGGCCATGTCTCAAGAAGTAAGTAAACATCTATAAAAACAATGCCCTTTTAAATAAATAAATTTATTGGCGCGACAGTTCCTTAAGGAGCCAAGTCCTAGTGACTTATACTCTCAACCATTCCTGTGTGTGTGTTGTTACTCTGCAAGAATGGAAGGGACCTACAGTTTACCGCCGAGTCCGAACGGCTACATGAGATGCACTTTTTCGAGACAAATTTTACTCTTGGAGGTTTTGTCAGTTCCTCGTAAGAGGCAGTGCCCCAGAAAAAAAGGTGGCTATGAACTGGATTTGAACCCAGGTTCTTTCGCTTAGCAGTCCGACACACTAACCACTAAGCCACGGGGCACTACAATGCCCTTTTACTCATATTAAAAATATGAATCGAAATTGCCTTGAACAAAAAATAGCTTCACTTAGCGGGTCCAACTATGCTTTAAAACAACTAAGGGCACCATTTTCATACTTCATAGAGGAAAAATTAATTTTTTGTAAATATCTCCACTGCAACGCTACCTATCGGGCCAATTTAAAAATTTCTGAATATTTCGACAAAATCGGTGTCGGCGTTTGGTTTATTGTTTGAGAAGCACGTAGTCAGGCCATATAAACGCGTTGGTTCTCTCATCTGATTTCTCGTTCTTCTTCAATGGATTGAGTAGCCACTGTTACGAAGCTTCATTGCATTTCGTCTTTGCTGGGAAAGATTAGATCTTCTGAGCATTTTTATCAACAAAACTCGCACAATAAGGTTTACTAATTACACTCGCACAAAAGAAACAAATCGACCGAGTTAGCTTCATATGTTTTTTAAACAAATCACAAACACAAAAATAACACTTTCGCGATTTTCGAAAATAATTTCTGGCGTTCAATGTGTCTACTAAGTCATTCCACGTGCCTCTGATTGGTCGATTGGCTCTTAAAGTTAAATGACTTTTATAGCGAGTTTCATTCAAATTTTAAAGATTTGATCTCAAAATTCAGATTTGCTCTATTCAAAGAAACTTGTTTTACGATTAAATCAGTATTGGTGATTATCTGACGAGCACACACAGTATTTTGACGACACACAAAAATATCTATGCATTATATCTATCTATTGTTGATTCACTCAAAATGCCATTTTGGTATTTTCTGACTTCAAAAACATCTTTTATTACTAGTTTGTTTCTTTTGTTGCTATTTGTTGATTTTATTGCTTAACACAGGCTGGCAAAAGTTAACAACGAACAACAAATTACAAAAAAATTTCCATTTGACGTCTGACCGAAAAGACTATTTACATGTATGTGTGCATTCAGATCAAATCTGCCACCCCATCAGAGATCAAATCTTTTGTGTTGAGATTTGATCTAGATTTGCTCTTTTTTTTGCAATGAAACTCTCAAAACTGAAAAAGATCAAATCTTTTGACAGAAAGAGCAAATCTTTTCTTCAATGAAACTCGCTATTAGTTGACAGTGGGTCAGCTTGTCGTTCAATGATTTCACTTTGACAAAAAGTTAGTTTACTAATAGCGAATTTCATTCAAGAAAAGATTTGCTTTTTCTGTCAAAAGATTTGATCTTTTTCAATTTCGAGAGTTTCATTGCAAGAAAAAGAGCAAATCTAGATAAAAAAAAAACAAATATGGCATTTTTAATATATAAACAACTGTATATGCCTGGTATTTTTGTGTGTGATATCAAATACTGTGTATGCTCGTCAGTGAATGACCAATACTAGGATTAAATGATAAAACAAGTTTCATTGAAAAGAGCAAATCTCGATTTTCAGATCAAATCTTTAAAACTTGAATGAAACTCGCTAAAAAGTCAGTGCCCATTGAGATAAATCGATTTGACAGTTGTATTTGTTTTCTATATTTTTGTTTACATTTCAAATCGAGTATTATGTCACGTCACACGGGAATTCAATCGAACGGGATAAAAAGTATCCTATATCCGTCTCCTGGTTCTAAGCTACCTCCCCACCAATTTTCAGCAAATTCGGTTTAGTCGTTCTTGAGTTATAAAAAGTGTAACTTGTTGGTTGAGGCCCAGGTCCACCCCGGACTGTAGCACCAACTAAAGTAAGGTAAGGTAAGAAAAAAAAACTAACACATTTCTGACAGTTCTAATTAGGTGTAAGGTTGGTTGCGCTTCAAAATAAAATGCTTCTTTCGTTTTTGGATGGCAACATTTTTATTGCGCTTTTCTCGTTTCCCTTAATCGTTCTATGCCCACTTTCGTAAACTTTAGTATCGTTGGATTTAATATAGTTTCGTAATACACTGCGAGCGGCAGTGGTGCAGTAGATAAGATGTTTGCTTGTTAAGCGAGAGATCCTTCCTAAGTTCGACTCTTAGTTTGGGAAGCAATTTTTCTAACTCCTAGTGCAAGTTAGAGCCGTCCGTAGGTTTTAAGTGAGAAAATAATCACCTAATTCTCGATCTACTGCGCCGAAAAAAATCTTTCCTATCTCTCTAATTCTTCTAAATAGTGTCGTGCAACATCCGGTTGCACTCTAAAAGGCTTTGTGCCTTGCAGACACATAGTTAAAATATTATTAATAGGGCCAAGGTCCTTTTCCGATCGAGTCTCAAATAATCTTTAAAGGAATCCTTTACAGCCAGCATCAAGTATTAAGAACGAGTGGCAACATTGACAAAATGTTATCAAGGAAGCCGCCTCTGAAGTGCTGGGTTTATGAGAAGCAAGCGATTGAGGAAATGAAGGAGAGCTGTTTTGCAGGAATGAAGTTCGAAAGTTTTACCAACATTTAAAAAGAAACTGTCAAAGCTACAGGGCTCGATCTGAAGCATGCAAAGACGATCAAGGGAATATCGTTGTGAATTCCGCTGGGCGAAGTATAACAAATATTCAGCCCACCACATCGGGATGAAATAAAGCTAGCTATATATAAGCTTTTTGGCAACAAAGCCTCTGGAGCCTAGCTGCAAAGCTCTTCAAAGCTGGAGGCGATGACTTGGCTGTAAGTATGCACCAATTAATAAGTAAGATATGGTTAGAAGAAAGCAATAAGCAAAACCATGCCCGATGAATGGAATCTCAGCATAGTTTGTCCGATCCTTAAAAAAGGAGACCCTCTGAAGTGCACCAACTACAGGGTATCAGTCTCCTCAACACCGCCTACAAGATCTTTTCTGCTGTGTTGTGTGAACGCCTGAAGCCATTTGTAAACAACCTGATAGGTCCATATCAGTGCGGTTTTAGGTCAGGAAAGTCCACTATCGACCAAATATTCACATTACGGCAGATCTTGTAAAAAACCCAAGAACTTCAAACCCACCATCTTTTAATCGATGCCGCGTACGACCGCATTTATAGAGACGAGTTATAGAGAGCAATGTGCAGTTTTAACATCCCTGCCAAATTCGTCCGCCTGTGTAAAATGACAATGGAAACGCACGCTCAAGGTCGGTAAACACCTCACCGACACTTTTGAAGTCAAAAAAGGATTTAGACAAGGCGATGCGCTGTCATATATGGCCATATATGCTCACAGGCAGAGACTCCGCAAGAAGCTTCAAGGTATGTACCGCAGGTTGTTCAACAGAGAGAAGGTGGAGTATAGACGCATATACTCCGAACTTCAATGCACCAACACCATGTTCAACCAGGCAGTGAAACATTACTAGGAGGATGAACTCAGGAAGACTTGCGAACATCAAACTGGGACCCGATGCCTTCAAGAAAATTAACCAGCTTTTTGGGAAAAAGATGCCAGATACATTAATGCACGGGCAACATTCTGCAACAACACCAACCGAAAAAGAAGAAGCCCTCGCTAAGCATTTTGAAGAGAACTTCAAGGATCGCCCACCCAATCACCTTCCTGAATTCATCGAAGATGTTGAAAACAAGTTTGAAGAAGTTGCAGCCTCTAATACTTCAGTCACCAACTTTAATGAGGACAATCCTGCACTCGGACCAACTCGAGATGCTTTTACTTCCATCGAGGAAGTAACTGACATAATCCACGGAGGAAATTCTAAGAAGCCAACAGGAAATGATGGGATTTCTAACTTTGTGCTTAAATGATACCAAATCTCGCCATCCTACTGCTGACGATCATCTTCAACAACTGCCTGAATAACTGAAAATCCTGGAGGGACATATCCTGAGAAATCTTCATCATTTTTTCAAGAGAAGGGAAATCATACCTAAATGTCAGAATGGTTTCCGAGCACGACACTCCACCATCCATCCGCTTCTTGGATTGCACTCTGACGTGACACACGGACTCCACGAGAGACAACAGTCGCCTGTTTACTGGACATCGAAGAGGCCTGTTTGGATAAAAGGACTAATATTCAAACTGTCAAGTCTAAAACTACCTGAACACTTGGTAAGATTAATAAAAAAATTTCTAACCCATAGATCCTTTTATGTACAGGAACAAAGAATATTCACAAAGAAAGACGATCAGCTCTGGAGTTCCACAAGGTTCCAAGTTGGGCCCCATACTTTTCAACCTTTATACAGCTGATCAGCCTACCAAAATCCCGATGGGGACTAAAGATAAATAGCGATAAGAGCGAACTTATCTGCTTCAGAACCCCAACAACAGCAACAAGAGGTCGAAGAGGTTTCGCATCACGCTGTGATAATATCAGTATCAAGCTACCAGACAACACAGTGATACGGACAAAGACAACAGCAAAATACCTTGGAGTGAATTTCACTCATCTATAAACAGCTGATCCGTCCAGTTCTGACGTACTTGTCCTATTTGGTACACCATATCACCAAACATATATGGAGAAGATCGATGTTTTTGAAAGGAAGATACTCCGTAGCTGTACAGGTCTACACCGAAACCCTATTACAAGGAAATATGTCCCAAACAAGAAGCTATAAGAAGACACCAAAGTGATCCCAATAAATCAGTTCATGTAAACAACTCTTCAAAAATATTTTAAGGAACTTGGAGGAGCACCCCAACTTGGAAATCCAGCAACAACTAGAGCCCAACCATCGCTACCTCAACATTCGAGCCATCACAGACGACCGATTCGAGGATATAATGAACAATGACGGAGCCCCGTTCTACGAGAGAACAAGCAACGGACACCGCATCCTAGCCCCAATGTTTAAAACCAACAGCTATTATTATTAAGAATTTCAATTAAAAGATTATGCAAACAAAAATATGATATAAGTAAAAATATAGCATTGTATAGTCATCCTGTTGTTGAGCCGACATGATTTAATTTTAGTTATAAGTTAGTTTAAGGCAAATTGTACATACATTTTGACGAATATAATAAAATAATCTAATCTTAAGCACTTTCGAAATCGGTTCACTCATTAATTTTTGAACTGTCTTAAAACTCTTGAATGCCTCTTTTTGATATGATTCACATATTCATAGAAATGTAAGCAACAATTTCGAGTTAATTTGAATGATAAATTCAGGATTCTGGACGATGGGAAGGTATACGCATACGCAGGCCGAAACAGGACCAAACGGCCAAGAAGGAATTATCGTTATTTTTAAAAGCCACGAAAGGCTAATCAGAATGAAAACAACTATTCATTTGCGTTTTGTTCTCCATGTCTGATTTTCTTCTTTTTTTTATTCATGGTTCTTTTGTTAATATATATATTTTTAATAGAAAATCTGTAATCAAAATAATAAAATGTTGTTTTATTTTAACTCTTTTAAAAAAATGCGTTTTTATCCCTTGATTTGTATTCTTTTGTCTAATTTGGGCTTTTATCTCAACGAAAAAATATGCTTAATTATTAAATATAATTTAATATTTATTTTTTGGGCTGTCTATCGATAACTGGTTGCACTGTTTTACCTCCACGAATCTGTCCCCAACCGATTAAACTGCAAAAGAATTTAAATAAACGTACGTTTGCAGTATTTGACGAAGGTTAACTTACCGCCAATGTTGTTCGACTCTACGACTTAGAGCGATTTTTTCCCCAATTTCAGTACACACAGGCGTAGTCACTACAATTTTAGCCAAATCATCTTTTGCGGCACGCACTTTGCCACCGGTACTTAAGGAACCAATGTTTACCAAAAGAATTTCATTCTTAGCTAGTTTCTGTACACGGGCTCCTTTTTTGTCACCTTCTGTACGAACACCTAAAAGACGTTTCAGCAAATAGTAGGAAATTTCGAGTTCGGTATAAATTTCTGGCAGGTGCCCAACTGCGCCAAGAACTTGACCGACCAAACGATCAGCACGGCAAAGTGTTGGATCAATCTTTGTGCCCACACCAATCAATCCTCCAGGAACGGCAAATTGCAATTCGTTTTGCTCGGTGTAAAGAGAGACAATTCTCGAGAAAATCGGTCGACATGTAACATTGCCCTCGGAGTCTTTCGTAACGACACCTGGTCGTACTTCGATCTCCTGGCCAACCTTAAGGACACCACTGAGGATCGATCCACCAGCAACGCCACCTTTAAGGTCAAGCACTTCACAGCCAGGTTTGTTGACATCAAAGGAACGGATGACAATCAGCCGAGGAGGTGAATCGAAATTACGTACGGGAACAGGGATTTTATTAACAATGTATTCGCAAAGTACCTGGAATAATTTTGTTTGTTCATGAATAGTTTAGGAGCAAGTGTTTTTTGGGTATTAGCTATTACCTCAATATTATATTTTAATTGAGCAGAAATTGGAACTATAGGACTTCCCTCGGCGACGGTTCCCTGAACGAACTTCACAATTTCTTCGTGTTGTTCCTTGGCTTGATTTTCTGTCACTAAATCAATCTTATTCTGAAGAATAATGATGTGCTTCAGTTTCATAATTTCGATGGCAGCTAAATGTTCTGAAGTCTGCGGCTGGGGACACGACTCATTGCCTGTTAAATAAAATAAAATGATAACAAAATATTCGCTTCTTCTTTGTATAGCTTTTAATACCAGCAATTAAAAGTAAAGCTGCATCCATGACGGCGGCACCGTTCAACATAGTTGCCATAAGAATGTCGTGACCAGGGCAATCGACAAAACTCACATGACGAATTAATTGAAAACGGCCAGAACATGCTGGACGACTGCACGGAAAGCTATCGTCTTTGCTAGATCCTCCGGAAATGAAGCTGGCGGGACGGGGACATTTTGGATTGTCACACTTATAAATTTTTGCATTGGCATAACCTAGAAAAGAAACGAAATGATATTTCACTCTAATCAATTTCTGGGCCAGACTAATTAAATAAAATATCATATCATACAATTTTAAACTTTTTCGATTTCGTTATAGATACATCAGCACCAAAATTAAAAGAAGCTTATAGCGAGTTTCATTCAAATTTTAAAGATTTGATCTCAAAATCGAGATTTGATCTTTTCAATTTCAATGAAACTTCTTTCATGATTAAATTGTAGTATTGGTGAAGGACTGTCACTCTTCCTTTGTCATTTGCATTTAGGGATGTAACATCGTTCATAAAAACATCGATGTTTGAACACCGATGTTATGATGATTATCGATATTTTCGTGGAATTTAAGAAAAAGGTTTATGAACTGATTTTTGATACTCAATAAACAGTTAACAGTTACTCAATAAAAGTTTGTGTTTCACTGCATTTATAAAACATCAAATGCAATTATAGTTAGCAAAACAACGTAAACCGTTTTTTTTTTTTGCCGATAGGTATCTCATAAGATTTGAGATTATATTTAAAGATACCCTGAAGTAAAATTGGAGGGTTTTTAATTGTCTAAAACTTTTCTGTAGACCATTTTTCGATCAGAAGTTGAACTTCGCCGGAAATCAGAACAGAACATTTTCAACTCTTAATCTCCACCCCACAAACCTCGCCATTCGAATCGACTTGCATTTATTTTTCTCCTTTTTTAATCCCTTTCTCCGGCGATTCCGACTATTTGCCGTCCTGTAGTTAATTTTTTTTCTAAGAAAAAATTTACCCTGGATTAGCTTGAAAATTCCACTATCAATTCTGTTTCAATTATATTTCCTTTCTTCCTTAGAATTTGTGTTTATTTTATTATCTTCCGCAAATAAACAATCGCAATTTCATAAATTTAATAAACAAATGACATTTTGCTATTTTTAGTTTTAAACTGGATCTACATGCGTGCTTCTGGTTTCGATTCTTTGAGGAAGGAATCGATTTTCTCTTCTTTTCAGACAAAAACTGTCTTAAATTGCCCAACAAAAAACTTGTGTTGCATGAAATTTCACTAACAAACATTGAAATTGAGAAAACGTAGTGATCCTTTTAAGAGATAAGTTCTTTTGACACACATGTCACTATTATTAAATATCGTTTGCTAAGAACGATCTATCGATGTTTAAATGAGTTTTAACATCGATGTTTAGATTTTTAAAACATCGATCTATTCCTGCCATCACTATATATTTCATTTGGTTGGTCTGTTGTCATTGACAGAAACGATTATTTACATGTACATATGTGTGCATTCAGATCAAATCTTCCACCGCATCAGAGATCAAATCTTTCGTGTTGTGATTTGACCTACATATAGCGAGTTTCATTCAAGAAAAGATTTGCTCTTTCTGTCAAAAGATTTGATCTTTTTCAATTTCGAGAGTTTCATTGCAAGAAAAAGAGCAAATCTAGATCAAATCTCAACACAAAAGATTTGATCTCTGATGGGTTGGCAGATTTCATCTAAATGCACACATACATGTAAATAGTCTTTCGGTCAAACGTCAAATGGAAAATATTTTTTTATTTTTGTTGTTTGTTGTGAACTTGTGCTAGCCCGTGCTTAGTCAAAAAATTAACAAATATCCATTAAATATACAAAATAACAAATAAAGGTGTTTTTGAAGTGAGAAAATACAAATATGGCATTTTAAATATATATACTGTACATGCCTGGTATTTTTGTGTGTGATATCAAATACTGTGTATGCTCGTCCGTGAATGACCAATACTAGGATTAAATGATGAAACAAGTTTCATTGAAAAGAGCAAATCTTGATTTTCAGATCAAATCTTTGAAATTTGAATGAAACTCCCCAATAGATTTGCTCTTTTTCTTGCAACGAAACTCTCAAAATTCAAAAAATCAATTCTTTTGACAGAAAGAGCAAATCTTTTCTTGAATAATACTCGCTGTTATTGTTTGTACTTTCGCTTCACTGAAATTCGTTAACAAATTCTGCGACGAGTTTTATTGGAAAGTATCGGTTACTGTCAACAAAAAAAGGCAATATTGTGAAGGATATGTATGTATGTATTTCGAAAAAAGAAGAACGCTTTGTAGTCAACAACCTTATTGGAAATATCAGGAAAATCACACGCTGCGCAGGTTGGTGCTATTTATTGGTAATTTTACTTTTTATTTTAAAACTTCACTTGTAATCCAACACTTTGGTTTTGGGTTGTTGCGCTTCGCACTTTCACAGCACAGCCAAAATAATGTTTTAGGTTATTCAATTACATTAACGGTTTTATTAAATCCAACAAAACATTTCTTTTAAAAGTATCAATTCTGTAAGTTTTTGCACACAAACTATAAAAAAAGTTGTTGATGTGGATAAGCTTGGTAGCTATAATTCTGTTCGAATACTTTCATATAAAAGTAGGGAAGCCCAATAGGCGATTTCGGAATTAACGTAAGCGCGAGAAATTAACATAAGGGAGGATAACCTTGCCTCCTTTAGTACCTCCACCATATTTTAGCCCTTTGTATTTACAAGAACATGCGTGTAGGGCAGCCGATCAGATTAATAAAACAAAATTGATCGTTAGAAATACTCGTGCGCGTAAGATTAAGGAAAGATGGGTTAATTACAAGCTAAAAAGTTAGCATTTTAATAATCTGACGATTTGAGCGTGACGGAAGGGAGTGGGAAGGTCAAAAACTTTTAAAAAAAAATCGTCACCTTAACATTTTCGAGCGCGGTCGATTTTAAAAGAAATAAGTGAAGAATAACGGAAAATACATAATCTACCGATTTGCACAAGCCGAAGTAGCAAAAATCATCAATAAAGTTTAGTGCGGCCAGCTGCAGTGAAGCATGTATTTCCCACTCTTTCTCTTTCTCTTTACCTTTCACTTCTTTATCTCTTACTCTCCCAATTCCCAAACCACTTTCCGTCACCATGACACGATCACAGTAGCTGATCACATGCGTTCGGGGCATTACAATAATATGAACACTGAATTTTTGTTTTGTTTTTTAATATATGTATGTACGTTTTGTGGATGTGATGCCAGATTAAGAATATCCCTCCAAATAGTCGTCAGATTATTGGTAAGAACGACTGGGGCATTAAGATAAATCATGTATAATACATTGTATATAAACTGCCTATAGTACTATCATGAGACGAGAAAAAATCTTTTTCCCTAGAGCCGCTTGGAGTGCTAGTGTAGGCATATTTTATTTGAGAAAGAGAGAAATAAGAGCATGTTTTTAAGTGTTATGCTCTGTGCTTTTTAGTTAGCTGAATCAATCTGCCTGATGAACATGCATGTTGTTGGAAAAATGTGTGGTTTACCTACATTCTTGGTGAATTTTAAGAGGAAATCTCTTTGAATTATACAATTTTGTTGACTTATAAGCAATTTAAAAAAAGATGCTTAAGATGTACATTGTTTTGTATATCATTGACCAGCCTTTTGAAGTGGTTTTTTTTTAAGATATTCAATTTGGGTTTATCTGCTACATATAAATTGAACGTTGTCGTTTTCAAAAAATGTACTCATACATTCTTGAAAATTTAACACAAACTTAATTCTTGCTGGATTTATTGAATGGATTTTGGTATGATTTTTTCTTTCAATGGAGATAGGTACACACATTTAGTGAAAACTATGCATGGAGATAAGTACATTCAAATTTTTTTTTTGGAAATTGATTGTAGATTTGTATCTATTGTATATAGACTGCAGGTAGTAATGATTTTTGTTTTTTTTTTGAGGCTTTGTATGAAATAACTGACCTACCCTTTGCTCACGGGTAGGAAATTCATAGTTAAAGCAAATCTTATTTTTATATCGCGGTGGGTTTTTTGGCTGTAGAAAATAAAAAAGTGGGCCGATTTTCGTGATTCTTTTTTTAAAATGTTCGTCTGCGGCGGGTTTTCGATAAAAAAAATGTTTAAACTATCCCAGATGTCGGATTTCAATTATGACAGATTTCAGATGGTTTTTTACCTACTAAAAAAAAAAATTGAGATAATAATCAAACATGATATTACGATGATAGAGAAGTCGAAAAAAGTTGGTTCGAAAAATGTCTGTCTGTTCGCTGCTCTACAGCCTAAACGGATGGGCCGATTTGGTTCAAACTTGGTATTTAGTATTTATTAGGTAGTATCTCGGGGGGTGTTTCTCATTTTTGCTCTAGGTCAAAAATGAACTTTATTTGCCGTTTAACAAAAAGTTTGATTTTCTCGAAAATGGTTCCAACGATTTTGATAAAACTTTCAGGATGCTATTTTTTTACAACAATACATCTTTCAGTAAGAATGAATTTTTTCGAAATTCGTTCTAATACGGTACCTATCATAGAACCGGTTTTTCCAAATGCGGTTTTATCGTTAACCAATATCCTGATTTCAATAAAATTTTGCAAACAGGAAGTCATTTACAATTCAATTAACATTGCATTTCAAAATTTTCGAAAACTTTTTTTTTTCACTTTCACTGGTTTTCGAAATATTTTGAAAACGGGTTGATTAAAACTTTTTCAAATAAGTATCCCAGATGAAAACTGTAGATTTCCTTATAATGACATACTTAAAAAAAATGTATTTATTCGAATTTAATGAAAAAGTGATTATTAAAAATAATTACCAATAAACCGCCAAAACTCACAAAACACAATTTTTACAACCTTCGTGTCCGAAATCAGATACAAAGTGCTTTACCTATACCAAATTATTGGATTATTCATACATAAACATACTAACTTTATCATCTGCCACTGTATTTTCTTATTAGCTATTAGCATTGAATATAAACTGAACAACTGTCCACATGTCACCAGGATAGTACTATAGCAATTCATATACAATGCTTATTAGCAGTGTATTTCTTATAAGCAAGGCAGTTTATATACAATGCATACAATGGATACAATGATGATCAGCTGGAAAATATCGTTTGAACATGCATACATAGAACTAACCAAACATACTTCCGTGTAGTAATGTATATGCAATGTATACATGCACAGCACAGCAACCGCAACCTACGCAAAAAAAAAACAAAAACAAACATCGTTCATCTGCCCAAAGAATATAGGGCAGAACATTGTATATAATAATGTACGAAAGGCAGTTTGTTTACAATGTCCAACATCAGATATATTCATGTCAACATTGTATATGAACTGCATATCAAAAAAAAATTTCTTAACCTTAAACTGTAAGGTAAGCAACAATGTATATACATTCCTGCCTCTTTCATAAATTTCTCATTGAAATTTCGTATAAATCAAAGAAATCTCTTGAAATTACCCATAGATCGTAGCTAAACCATACAAATTGTTATCTACCTCTCTCTTTTATAAATTACTCATAAATTACTTATGAATAAAGTACAATTCAGCGAGTTTCTCTGAGAATTCTCTTTGTAAATGAACCGCCATTGTATTTGAACTCTTTGTTCGCCTTTTAAAATCACCGAGTAATCTTTTTCCCTAGAGCCGCTTGGAACGCCACCGTCCACCGGTCGTCGTGATAGTACTATAGCAGTCTATATACAATGGTATAATAATAAATAATCTGACGCGCTCGAGTATTTTTTGTATAATTAACGCGCGCATAAAGGAGTATCTGTTTCCCTTTTAATGTAGAGCACACTGCGCGGGCATTAGGAAGACAAAGAGGGGAAAGATAGGAGGTGTCGATTAACATTGTTTTTGAATGTTTGCAGATCAAAATGGCAAGGGAAAATCTCTAGTGAACATTTTTACTTGAGATTGATTATAGGGACTATAAGGCAAGTTTAGGATTCGTGAATATAAAAAAAAATTGAGATAACAATGAAACAGTCTAAAAAAGTGATCCAGAAAAAATGTCTGTCTGTCAGTATGTATAACGAGCTGCAGCCTAAACGGCTTAAGCGATTATCTTCAAATTTGGTGTGTGTTATTCTATTGCCATTTTGGGCCAAAAATAACGGTACTTGCCATTCGACCGATAAGGAGAAACTTATTTTTCTCGAAAACGGTTCCAACGATTTTGATGAACATTTTTGAGAATTTTTTTGTTGGTATTGGCTTTCATTTGATTAGAACCACATATACGGGAAAAGTCTATTAACGGGACCTTTCATATAACGGTTTTTTTAATTTTTGGCTTTCTCATTAACGGCTCTATGGATTTCTGTCAAATTTTATATTTGAAAAGATCTAGATAACCAAATTAATTCTGCATATCAAAATTTTGAATATCTTTTTTGTCTAATTAAAATTAATTTTTGATTTTTTTTTTTTTGAAAAATCAATATTTTTAAAACTAATTAGAAACAATCATTTTATATTTTATAATCACAGGTATATTAATAAACTCTAATCACCTGCATACCAAAATTTCAAAAAAGATTTTTTCCTGCAATTTTCGAAATACATTTTTTATAAATTCTTTGTTATTTAAGACGTGTGATGGCGTACTTCATTTTTACTAAAAACCGTTCAGTATTGTGGTTTTGATACTTTTTATATGTTCAAACTGTGTTATTTTCAACGTAAATGTTACTTGTTTCTTTCAAAGATCTTGCCTTCCAATGTAATTAGGCACATAAGAGCAAGTACGTGAGACCCAGTCGTGCCCATTTTGTATAAAAGAAACGATAAAATAAGGAAAGACATGAAACATTGCGTCGGTGTTCGAGAGGGTCAATTGTTACAGCGGCAGTTCTATTTCCTATTAATCTTAACGCTCGTTTTTGTATTCTATCAAACAGGTGAAGCGATGTTTGCCAGAGATGGGAGTTATACTCGAGTTTAGGCCGTATAAACGCTTTATAAATTGTAGCCAGATCAGATGGAGAAAAATACTTCTTACATACAGAAAACCTGAGCACTTAGCAGCATTCTTAGCGATTTCAAATATATGGTCGTTCCAACCGAGGTCGTCGTTGACACACATACCGAGTACTGAGAGCTTTTCGGTTTCTTCGATGTAAGTGCCATTCATGGACAATGGCATTGTGGGTATGTTTAGCTTTAACGACAGAAGACAGCATTGAGTTTTCGAAGCATTAAACTCCACACGATTACCCCATTTAATAAGCTTGACATACGGTACCGTTGCAATTGTACGTCCGAAGGCGAAGGACGTGAATTATCGAACGAATATGACAAGCTGAGGGTAGTCATCAGCAAAACAGTTACATGGATTAGAAGTAAGAGAGAGATCATTAATAAAAATGAGGAAGAGTCGGAGACAGAACGGAGCCCTGGGGCACACCAGCATTTATTTTGTGGGAATCAGACTTGAATAAGTCCAATACAACTTGCATTGAACGGTTGAGAAGATAACTTATAATCCAACGAACAAGAGTATCATCGATCCCAAAAGCACTCATTTTCGATAAGAAAGCTTCATGCCAAACTCTATCAAATGTTTTGGAGATATCAAGAGCAATAATCTTACTTTCACCAAAGCTATGTAAAGATTTATTCCACTGTTCGGTGAGATATGCCATCAGATCACCAGTGGCTGCTAATTACACAAAAGTCAAAAAAAAAATTATTGCGCATTGTTATCGCGAGTGATAAAAAAAATAATATTACACACTCGTTTGAGAAATTGGCAAAAACCCCTCGCGTGTGCTGTAAAGAAAATAATAATATCCACTCGTGTCGTTGGAAGACGATAAGATGCCCATTCGCGCTGTGGAAGAAAAAAAAAATAATACACACTTGCATAACAAATTAAATTATCCTCTTATCTGTCCCAACCCTTTGTGCTTAGCTTAACTGCCTCTTTCTTATCTACTGTAGGTATCGTATGCTTGCGGTAAATGGATAAGGGCATCTGAGTTTGTCATATTGTGCTGAATATTTAAATTGATTTTTTGTATGCAAGCTGTCTTATGGGCATAACACCTAAGACAGTTTGTTTATTACAGAGATTAATTTGGATTTTCACTGCATGGTTCGACTTAGTCAGAATTGTGTTTTGTGTGTAAGTATTTTGAAATGGTAAGTGATTTTTGTGTCGTGTATTTCAATGTTCGTGGTATAAGAAAGAATTTCTTTCACCTGTACGTCTACACTGTTCAATACAGGCCAGCTGTTTTGGCATTAAGTGAAACCCAGGTTGGAGTAAATACTGATTTATCAGAATTTGCTCTACATGGGTATAGCTTGGTGCCATTACTCTTTTCCCATCATGGTCTCATGGTCTATGTTAGGAATGATATTGCTTGCCAGAGCCTTCCCCAATATGGGCAATGTTCCAACACGGACTTTAACTTCTTGTGGCTCAAATTCACTGTCCGCAAGCATGTCATTCATTATTGTTTTATTTACAGGAGTCCAAATCTCGACAGCAATTCCACTTGTAACGAGTTTGATGCGCTGTCTGATTCCATCTCGAAAATTGTTTCACTTTGTCCTCGCACTGAAATCGTTATTACGGGCGATTTCAATGTACACAATTCCAATTGGCTCCGCTATTCTGGTCAGACAACACCCGAAGGAAGGTATGTCGAGCTCTTTGCCGGGTTACATCACCTTACCCAACTGATCGATGTGCCAACGCGTATAACGGATGTTGCTGGGCAAGCCGCCTATACTCTTGACTTGTTTCTTACTTCTCACCCTGATAAATATACCATTAGTGTAACTTCTCCATTTGGCACTTCAGACCATTGTGTCATTTCAGCTAATTTCTCATCCTCCACCCATCCAGTTAAAGAAAAATTTCCCACCAGGACCGTTTGGCAATACGAGAAAGCCAACTGGGACGGCCTGAATATTTTTTTCCGAAACTTTAACTGGTCACTATGCTTCCTCGATAGTGACATTGATGCCAGTGCTGAAATGATCACAAATGTGATTCTTCTAGGGATGCGTGCTTTTATTCCTAACAGAGTAAAAAGCATCAAACCTAAAGAAAAGTCTTGGTTTAATTCTGAGTGTAAAGAAGCTATCAGGCTCAAAGAAGTAAGTTTCCGTTCTTACAAAGCCAACCCTACAGAGGAAAATCGGAAAAAGCACAAACAAGCAAGGAACTCATGCAACTACGATATAGAAAGAACCAAATTTTTGCATGACCAAAAATTACGGCAAAAAATTCTGCAGTGTCCCAAAGGCAGTAAAAATTTTTGGTCATTTGTAAAAAATATTAAAAACTCCTCAACATCTTCGGTTCCAACGCTCATCGACAGTAACAAACCAATTGTTTACTTTTCAGAGAAGGCAAACTTGCTCGCCGCCCATTTCGCTACCAGCTCCACGCTGCCGCATAGCAACGTTGCCCCTCCTGTACTTGAGAATGTAAATTTTTCCATGGGACAGATTTTTTTCCGCACTCGTACAGTAGCAAGAGTTCTCAAAGATCTCGATATACACAAATCCGCTGGCCCGGATGGTATACCCCCGATTATTCTGAAGAGGTGTTCTTCCACACTGGCAAAGCCACTGCGTAAGCTTTTCCATCGCTCCTACTCTTCTGGAATCTTTCCTAGAAGATGGAAAACAGCATTTGTCCAGACTGTCCCTAAGAAAGGTGACCCATCCTCCCAGTCCTCCTACCGACCCATAGCACTGACATCCCTTCTTTCTAAGGTCATGGAAACACTGATTAACCGTCAGCTTAAGGAATATCTCGAAGATCGTAAGCTTCTCCATGACCGTCAGTATGGCTTCCGCAGCAACCGTTCCACTGGTGATCTGATGGCATATCTCACCGAACAGTGGAACAAATTTTTACATGGCTTTGATGAAAGTAAGATTATTGCTCTTGATATCTCCAAGGCATTTGATAGAGTTTGGCATGAAGCTCTCTTATCGAAAATGCGTGCTTTTGGGATCGATAATACTCTTGTTCGTTGGATTAGAAGCTATCTTCTGGACCGTTCAATACAAGTTGTATTGGACGGATTCAAGTCTGATTCCCATAAAATAAATGCTGGTGTGCCCCAGGGCTCTGTTCTATCTCCGACTCTTTTCCTCATTTTTATAAATGATCTTCTGTCTGTTACTTCTAATCCACTTAACTGTTTTGCTGACGACTCTACCCTCAGCTTTTCATATTCGTTCGATAATTCACGTCCTTCGCCTTCGGACGTACAATTGCAACGGTGCCGTATGTCAAGTTCATTAAACTCCGATTTATACAGCATTGTCAAATGGGGTAATAGGAATCGTGTGGAGTTTAATGCTTCGAAAACTCAATGCTGTCTTCTGTCGTTAAAGCTTAACATACCCCTAACGCCATTGTCCATGAATGGCACTTACATCGAAGAAACCGAAAAGCTCTCAGTAATCGGTATGTGTGTCAACGACGACCTCCGTTGGAACGACCATATATTTGAAATCGCTAAGAATGCTGCTAAGTGCTTAGGTTTTCTGTATTAGTGTAAGAAGTATTTTTCCCCATCTGATCTGGCTACAATTTATAAAGCATTTATACGCCCTAAACTCCAGTATAACTCCCACCTCTGGGCAGGTGCTTCACAAACATCGCTTCACCTGCTTGATAGAATACAAAATCGAGCGTTAAGATTGATAGGAAATAGAACTGCCGCTGAAACAATTGCCCCTCTCGAACACCGACGCAATGTTTCATGTCTTTCCTTATTTTATCGTTTCTTTTATAAAAAATGTTCACTCGAGGTAGCCAGCTGCATTCCTCCCTTTAAAAGTTTCACCCGTAATACTCGTCTTGCTAGGAATGCCCATCAGTTCACCCTTGAGCCCAATTTCGGACGTACCGTGAAATATAGGGATTCTTTTTTTAGCCGTACAACACGACTTTGGAATGGTTTACCCGGCGAGATTTTCCCTTGCCATTTCAATTTGCAAGCATTCAAAACCAATGTTAATCGACACCTCCTATCTCTCCCCTCCCTATCTTCCTAATAATTAATTATAAAAAAAAAAAAAAAAAAAAAGCTGTTCAGTAAAACCAATTTTCATCATTAAAATAAATAAATGTTTTTTTTAATAAATAATACTGTTTCCCGGGTTTGTTTTTTGTCAAAATAAATTATTTTAATTGATTTGCCATCGATTGGCATAAGTTTCTTGTTTTAAATCTTTTTCTAACACACAAAAATATCCATTGAAGTTTTTTAATGATGGTTTTTAATTATCGCTATAACTGGCCCCTTACAAACACATAGTTAAATTATTACTACTATAATAATATATATACATTTCCAAACTTTAATCTACATACGTTCGATTCTGCGTCAACTAATTCCAAGTCCAAGTACAAATACTAATGAACTCCAGAAGCACATATTCTCCTATTTATAATACTTTATTTGAAATTCTAATAGACACAATATTCTTCAATGTTGAATCGATTGTTTTTTAAACGATCAACAGGTTTATACACACTCAGTATATGAAGGAAACGTTTCATCATCTCCCTCATTTTTAAATGGAAATTGTTAATAAAACACACATTTTTTCTTGGTACCCAACTACATTGACACATAAATTAAAATACACCTTGTTTACATGTTTCTGCTTTTCGGTAGCTTCTTCGTTCTTCATTTATACAGACACGTACGGTGTTACACTGATTTGGATTATCCCGATGCTGTTTTGTTCAAATTAAATTTGCTAAATTTTAAAAACAAATCAATTAAAAAAACTATCTATTACCACTAAAAAACATGATTGATTAAAAATTATAATTTTTAGTCCGTGTATAGCTGAGAAACGTTGTTATTTACAACAGTCAGGTACATATGTATGCTGTTATAGGTATGATGTATTAGTTTACATTTTTCGTCCAATTGGTCTGATGCAAGACATTGCTAGATTAAATGATGATCTTAGCCTATTCTTACGTGGTCTAATGATAATCATCTATCTAAGTATGTAGCTGTGCTATGGGCAAGAAATGAGATTAACCTCAGATTTTTCCTCGGTCATTCTTAATAGTGAAATCGTCACGTATGTTAAAGATGTCACTTTGTTGTGTGTACGATTAGGAAAATTTACTGTGGACTACGGAGATTGAGATCTTCCTCGGACTCATTGCCACTCTATATGAAAAAAAACATCTCATTGTCATTAATAATGTCTTATTTTATTTATAACAGCTTTAGATTGAATGTATAGGAGCAAACTGAACTTTACATACATTTAATCTATTCTTGCATTTTTGATCTCCTTATTTCTTTCCTTTTTAATATTAATTAAGGAAGCCAATGACCAGTCTTATCTGACACCTGCAGATCTTCAGGAGTTGATTAATATTAAAAAATAATTTTTTGAAAACGACGAAAAAGTTGCGGTTAATGTGAGAATTATTATTAGGCCAGAAGTTAAAAACAATCCAGAATTGTGGTTCCAACGAGGAGTCACAGTTCACACAACTTGTCGAACTGTACCTCTTCTGGAAGAAATTTTTGGTGATCCGATAATATCGCGTTTTTCTGATTTTAACTGGCAGTGGTCACCCGATTAATGGCTGCAGATTTTTTTTCTATGGGCCTACCTAAAGAGTAAGGGGTGCTGGCACCTGACATTCTAAGGAAAGTAATAGGAAATTGAAAAAAGATCACGTCGTCAGGTTGAAGCCAAAAATGAACCATATTAGATATTATTTTCAAAACGTAATGTTAGGATATTTCCAAAACATCGTCTTAACAATGCCAAAGCTAAATAAAGTTATAAGGAGAAGTTATTCATAAAATAAATCATAACTTTCAGGTTGCGCCATCCTAGGTCGTCGTTTTTAGCTAGCTTGCGGGCGGTAGTGATGCAGTTGATAAGATGTTTACTTGCTACCCCATGATTTTGAATTTGATACTCTGTTTGGGTAGTGTAGTGCTAGTACAAGTTAGACGCCAACCATGGGTTTTAATTGAGGAAATTCTAAACCAATTTTCCATCTACTGCTCCGAAATCTATAATTCTTCTAACTAGTGTCGTGCAGCATCCATGTGAATTTTAAAAGGCATTGTACTTTACAGACACAATATATTTATTTTTATAAGTTATCTCTTTCATTTTCTTAAGAAAAAAGTCTTGTCAATAATAGTTATAAAACTAAACCTACCAAATACCAAGCAAATGGAAGCATCAAAAAATGATTAATTGTTCGTTGTTATACTTCAAAAACAAACTTGTGCCACCTACGCCTCCCATAATTAAGTGTGAATTTCTCCAAAAATAAACTTTGTCATGATAAAATGCATTTTTTACAATCATTGAAAGCCTGGGCCGAATTACGGCTTCAATGAGCGAGTGAGTAAGTGCCATCAGTGATCGAATGCACAAGTAACCACTTTGGGATGATAGCATTCGTAGTCCGACGTATTGTTTTACTATTATAAATTGTACTAGTTATATTCAACTTCATGGTGTATTTATTGATTTCTCTATTGGCTAACAGAATGCGAATAACCCGAACACCACAGCAACGTAGAAATACTCTAGGAAGTATGACGTCGGAAAGCTGCAATCCGCCAGAACCTTTGCAGATCGAATATCCCGTAACCTCTCCAGAAATCCATTACCGCCAACATCAAGTGCCGAAGACCAGTGGCAACACTGCCAATAAGCCATCAAATGATGTGCTAGGTTTCACCAGATCACCACCACGAAACCTCTGGTTCGATGACGAATACAGGCAGGCCCATGCAGCCAAATAAGAGGCATATAAAGCGGGACTGCAAAGAGCTCTACGAGCAGAAAAGGCGGGAAGAACACCGGCTTCTCCAATAGAAAAATATAGAGTATGAGAAGCGCGCGGTCGAAGATATTAAGATATGCTACTCCAGGAACAACGTACGGAAGTTTTACCAACAGGTAAAAAGAACGTGCGAAGGGAAAAAACCCGCACAGAAGCTTGTAGATATAGGAATGGAAACCTCTTAGTAGATCACAGTCGGTGCTGAGTACATGAAAGGACCATTTCTGCAAAATGTTAAACAGCTATGAAGACCAAAATCTGTCAGGCAGAATGAACCATTCAACATGGACGATGACAGACAAAACTTCCGTCCACCTGACCAAAATGAAGTGAAGATAGCAATATCTAAAATAAAAACCAACAAAGCTGCTGGACCCGACGGACTAACCGCCGAATTTTTTAAAGTGGGCAACTCATCTCTAAAGTTTGGTCAAAAGAAAAAAGCTTGATGAATGGAACCTCACTATCGTGTGCCCGGTCCACAAGAAAGGAGACCCTCTAAAGTGCGTAACTATAGAGGAATAAGTCTCCTGAATATCGCCTACAAGATCCTCTCTGCCGTACTATGTGAACGTCTGAAACCTTTCGTCAGCAACCTGATTGGCCCCTATCAGTGTGGTTTCAGACCAGGAAAGTCCACAATCGATCAAATGTTCACGCTATGGTCGATCCTGGAAACTACCCAAGAATTCGATTTTATCGGTTTTAAGGCCGCTTACGATAGCAGTTACAGAGACGAGCTATACAGAGCCATGTCTGGTTTTGGCATCCCCACAAAACTCGTCAGACTGTGTGATGAAGAACTTTCGCTGCTCCGTCAAGATTGGTCAAAAAAGGATTCCGACAAGGTGATGCGCTAATGTGCGATTTCTTCAACTTAATACATGAAAAAATTATAAGAAACTCGCAAGACAATTGCAGTGGGACAATTTTTTTCAAGTCTGTGCAATTGCTAGCATACGCTGACGACATAGACATCATTGGCAGAACTCGGCGAGCTGTCACTGGAGCTTTGCCAGCATTGAAGCTGAAGCGGCGAAGATGGGACTAGGTGTCAATGAGGCCCAAACGAAGTACCTGCTGTCAAAAAAATGGACGCACAACACCGGCGGATTGGACAAAACATCACAATAGACAGGTACAACTTTGAGGTAGTTAGGGACTTTCTCCAGAAATAAAGCCAAGAATTACTCTTGCCAATCGCTGTTTCTATAGGCTAGGAAGGCAATTGAGTAGCAAAGCTCTCTCTCGAAAGACAAATGAGACTCTGTATAAGACTTTAATCATCCAAGAAACCAGTGGTAGCCAGCCAAAGACCGGAGAGGCATGTTGGTTGAGGCCCAGGTTCGTCCCGAACTGTAGCGCCTCCTAAGTAAGTAACTAGTTTCGTGTAGCATCCATGTGAATTTTAAAAGACATTGCACTTTACAGACACAATGTTCAAATATTATTATTATAAGTTATCTCTTTCATTTTCTTAAGAAAAGACTTGTCAATAGTCAATACAACTAAACCTGCCAAATACCAAACAAATGGAAGCATCACAAAATGAGCAATTGTTCGTTCTTATATTTCAAAACCAACTTGTGCCACCTCCTCTTATCATTAAGTGTGAATTTCTTCTTCTTGTCCTGACAAAATGCATTTTATACAAATCATTGGAAGCCTGTATTGTGGCAGTTCTACGCAATAATTTATTTAACATCAATGCAACATAGTTGTCTGGTGTCCAAGCCACACTTACAGATTTCCACCAAACGAGTTCTTTTATGTATGCTTTAATATATTTATTCAAGAATTAAAAAAATATATATAAAAAACTGAATTGTAAAATAATACATATCAACTTTTGATTCCATTTTAATATTCTGTATTTAAAACAAAAAAAAAACATTTATTTTATTTTGTTTTATTGTCAATATAATGAAATTAATTAAATGATAACATACATAATATGAAGTTGTTCTAAGTAAGTACTTATCTAACAATAAGGTAACCGAAAAAAAACAAGTCCTCTCATGCACATTTCAAACTTAATATTTAACAAACTGTATAATGATGGTTTTCTATCTAAAAAGCGTGCGTGTTCCAGAACGTGAAACATGAAAAAGTATTTAACTATTAACCTTCGTAATTATTTATATAACTTAAGTGTTAAAGAAAAGTCAAACATTTAAAATAAAACCTTTCGACAGTTTTCGGCTCCACAACGACAGGCAACCTTTTCCGCCTCCGATAGATTTTCATACTTTAAATCAGACTCATGGTCACGGCAGATATAGTCAAAAGTCAGTTCTTCTCCTGCTTTAATAGGTTTAATAGCAAAGAACGCCAGTCTGGGCATATTGATGTCTAAGCAATTTATCCACGTCGGGAATACCGCCAAGTTTGGATCGCAGGAGTGATTTATAAAATGCGATATATTACCGTGGAAGGCAGCATCGATTGAATAAACGCTCTCTGCCGATGTATTGTAGTCCAAGTCGAACAGGTAGGTACGTCCTATAGCATCATACTGCTTTCCACGTTCATTAGCCTCGTCGGCCAATAGAATTTCACCAACATATTCACACACGAATTCTCCTTTTTTAATTGCATGGTGCGTCTTGAGGGCCCAGCCGCAACCGTTGTTTGTTTTAAAAATGCATAAGGAGTTCTTGCGTCCACGTTGTATGATTCTATTTAAACAATCGGGGCCGCACTTACATAATTTGTTGCACTCATATATAGCCTCACCAGACTGTATTCGCAGTCGACCACTTTTGTCGTAGGCGAACTTGCCACCGGCCATTTTAGAACAACAAGGAGATCCTGATTCACATCCATCCTCACATTTGCAACCGATTGGTGGATCATCCATTATCTGCACGCCCTTGCCTGCAATACTGCTCTTGATATAATTAAAATTTGGATCGGGAACGTCAAGATCAGCTTTGTTCTCTACAGTCACTTTAGCGTTCGCTTCAATATCATTCACAACTTGCTCCCAGAGCATTATATCTTTCAGCTGTTGCATACGCTGCATGATATAAGGTTTCATCAAGGTTGCCCTTTTTATACGATCCCTAATCTTGCCACGTTCAACTTTGCTCTTCGAACCCGAAAGCCAGAACTGCGCCAGCAGCACCAAATCCGATTGATGTGCCAGTATATCAAAACTGTCCAACGTCTGTACATCCACCTCTGCCGCCGTCATGACTTCATTATTTTCTTCGATTTCCTTGCGTATCGATTCATGAATTTTGTCTATGGTTGCCTCGAATTTATGTAACTCACCCTCAAGGAAGACGCTCAAATGTAGACATTCCTTTACGTTAGCATATGGTTCCCATGTATTTGTGCTTGGAGGATAATCCTCCCATTTGACAAAGTATAACGGTTGGGCACAATGTGATTCCATACTTTCGATAGACTCAACAACATACTCAGCCTTTGGATTTGTCTTGGGTTTTTTGCTTTTCGGTTTGCTATGCGTCGTCGGAGTACTCTGGCGAAACCGAATACTTTGAACCGATTCAGATCCACTCTCGTAGCCTGAACTGGGACTTGATGCGTGTCTTATTGACCGCTCAGTTGAAGGTGTTATTGGCAGATGAAATCTGATTTCATCGTGAAGCTGCTCACGATGATGCTTTTGATATTTTTGATTAACTTCCCTAACGAACGCGCGCAGAAGTTGTGGTGATTTTGTAATTCGCAAAAGTTTTTGATATGGGATACGTTCTGTAAGTATAAAAGAAAAAAATAATAATAAATAAATTGCTGGAGCCTTAAAGAATTCATCAATCAAACAAAATTACTAAACTAAAAAGAGAATTATGAAATTTTAAAAAAAAGAAAAACTTGAATCCCTATCAGTTATTTTTTTTTTAGAAAACATGATTCCAGCATTTTATTTACTTTTTTTTTTCTTTTTTTCACAAAACGTATTGCATATGAAAAATATATTTAAAGTAAATTAAGAAAAAGTAAAGAAGCCTTTGCATTAATAAAGCAAATAAAATAAATGATAGGGATTCACCAATAGCACCAACATATTATGGATTGAGGAAAATGCCTTGTTGTGTGTCAATTAATCTATCTCATCCAATGATATTCTCATCGTTGGATGATTTACCAGAACTAAGAGTTGAATTCAATGGAGTCAAAAGCATTTATCAGTTTGGGAGCGATTAATGAAACTGTATACATATATATATAGCAGAACATTTTTAGTTGAATGCTCGGTTTGCGTTATTCTTTTAATGTCCGGTTTATTTTGTAAAATAAAAAAACATTTCTCAATAAATTATAAAATATTTGATATGTTTGCAGGTATAATTATATAATTATTTATGTTATTAGAAAATCTTTTTTTATTTTTTCATAAGCCGCAAGATTAATAGCTAAAGAAATCTATTATTATTTAAAAAGTTAGTATAGTTAGTTAGTATTCCTTATAACAACATGGTATGTATTTATTGTTGTAAAGTAAAAATCTCAAGTATAGTTACAACACAAATATTTAACTCTGCTTCTATGTATGTGTTTGTACTTACAGTTTAAATTGCTTATATACTTTTCTACCGTTCTACGGATTTTTTCTTTTGTCATTTACCTTTTGTATAATTATGATTCTAACTAGTTACTTCCCAATAAACTATTGTCCTAACAAGATCGATTTTACCTTTTAATTTCTTTGGGATCCACTTTATAACTTCAACAGGTTATGGGCCCAGAACCCATATTCGAAGTCATAAGGTAAAAAAAAAAGAAAATTAACAAATTAATCATGAGTTCGTCTCTATATCAAATAGAACAGCTGGATGAAAGCAACTATGATTCCTGGTGTGTCCAGATGCAGAGTGTGCTTATCCATTCCGAGCTGTGGAAGATGGTTAGCGGAAAATTTGTTAAAACGGAAGAAATGGAAGCATCCGAGAAGGAAAAATGGGAGAGTCAAAACGAAAAGTCGTTGGCTTCAATTATGTTGAGTGTGAAGCCATCCCAAATAAATCACATTAAACATTGCAAGACTTCAACGGAAGCCTGGAAAACATTGCGAGAGATCTATCAGCGCAGTGGTCCAGCGAGAAAAGTTTCACTTTTCAAACAATTGCTGCACCTCCGTATGTCTGACGGCGACAACACTTCACAATTTATTAATTTTTTTTTTAATATTGTGTAAAAATTGGCAGAGATTTGTGTAACGTTGAATGAGGAGTTGTTGGTAATTATACTCTTATCGAGTTTGCCTAAATCATTCGAAAATTTTGTTGTTGCAATGGAGACTCGTGATTCTTTGCCTCAAATAAATGTTCTTAAAGTAAAACTCATAGAAGAAGCTGATCGAAGAGGAAATGGATTGGATGACGTAGCATCAGTAAGTCAACAAGCATTTATAGCAAGAACAAATCAAAAGGAGAGAGAGGTGGTGCAAGAAAGAAAAAATAATTCGAAACATCATAAGAAACCTACAGGCAAGTGCTATAATTGTGGTTTAAGGGGTCATTTCGCGGCAAAGTGCAAAGCAGCCAAAAAACAACAACAGAATCAATCATTTTCATATTCCCTTTCTGCATCAGATACACATGTGTTGAATAGCTCAAACTGGTGTATCGACAGTGGATCGACATCACATATGTGCAGTGATGTGAATTTGTTCAATACAATAGAAAAAAGCACAGAGAGAATACGATTAGCGGGAGAAAATTTTATCGAGGCAACGGGGAAAGGTACGGTCATCATCAAAACAGCTATGTGTAACATAACTTTGAGAGACGTCTTATATGTTCCCGGTTTGCAAGGGAATTTCATGTCAGTTAGTAAGGCGGTGATAAACGGATTTACGGTTGTTTTCAATGATCAATTTGCGATACTAAAATCCAGCTGTGGTATAGTGGTGATTAAAGCTAAAAAACATAATAACTTGTTCGTCTTTGAAAATGAAATTGATTCACTTTTTTATTCGTCTGTCGATAATTTCATGAAATGGCACAATAGATATGGACACTTAAATTTCACAAGCATGCAAGAGTTATGAAGAAAAAAATTAGTGTGCGGTATGACAGTGTGTAATGTGCCAAAAGAATTTAATTGCAAGATTTGTATGAAAAGTAAGATTTGTGCTAAATCGTTCCCTCAAGCTAGCCAAACGCGCTCTAAAAAATTACTAGAATTGATTCACATCAGTTGGAGGCTCCAAATATTTTGTGACATTCATCGACGACTTGTCAAGGCACATGTTCGTCTACTTTATGAAGTCTAAAGGTTAGGTTTTCGATAGATTTAAAGTGTTCAAGGCCATGGTGGAGTGTCAAACCGATATGAAAATTAAAGCTTTAAGAAGCGATAATGGTTCGGAGTACGTTAATTCCAATTTTAATAATTTCTTAGATGAGCATGGAATCCAGAGGCAGCTTTCAGTGGCATACACGCCCCAACAAAATGGCGTTGCAGAGCGGGCCAACCGGACATTGTGTGAAATGGCTAGAAGTATTCTACTACATGCAGGTCTCGACGAATCTCTATGGGCAGAAGCAGTTGCTACATCAACTTATTTGCGGAATAGAGCGCCAACTAGAATTTTAGTCGACAAGACACCATACGAGGTATGGACTGGTAAAAAGCCCATGGTACATCATCTGAAAATATTTGGATCTCCTGCAGTAGCATTAAATAAATTACAGCACGGTAAATTCCGTCCAAAAGGTAAGGAATATATAATGGTGGGATATTCTTTAACCTCGAAGGCCTATCGTTTGTTCGATCCGACCACTCGGAAGGTCATTGAAAGGAGGGATGTGATTTTTGATGAAACTGGCCTATCCAAGTTTAAAGAAAATGAAATAAACGATTATGTATTTTTAGATGCCCACATGCTGCCAAATGGAAGTTGCAATGAGTCCATTGCTTCAGAAGGAGATCATAAAACCACCACCGCCACCACAAACAAAGTGACCACCGACGCCGCAAACACCGTCAACCCTTCAAAAGAACAAATTGTTGAAAAGAATCGACATACTAAAGACGAAAAATGCGATGAAAAAGTCAGGATTGGACCTGGCAGGCCCAAGCTACTTCGAAATGGAAAACCTGGCCGCCCTCAAAAACAATACAATGTTTTAGGATTATTGGAGGACGATTGTGCTATTCATGTACCAGAGACTGTTCAAGAAGCTCTCTCCAGCACACATTCTACCGAATGGAGGGAAGCTATGGAGAAAGAGTATGCAGCTCTTATCGAGAACGAGACATGGTCACCAGTTGAGCTACCACCGGGTAAGAAATCCATAGGTTGTCGTTGGGTATTCAACATTAAAAGAAATGTCGATGGAAGTATCGAGCGCTTCAAATCAAGACTGGTTGCCAAAGGCTGTAGCCAACAATACGGAGTCAACTTTCACGAAACTTTTTTGCCAGTGGTACGTTATGCCACAATTCGAATGGTGATTGCGTTAGCAGCTGAGCATCGAATGTTCCTGCATCAGATGGATGTATCCACAGCCTACCTCAACAGTGAGCTGACAGATGAGGTGTTCATGAGGCAACCTGAATGCTTTCAAGATGAAAAGTTTCCGGAACGAGTGCTGAAACTTAACAAGGCAATTTATGGACTGAAGCAGTCAGGTCGTGCCTGGAATTCGAAACTCGATAGTGTGCTGAGAAATGCTGGGTTTACACCGTGCGAAAGCGAACCTTGTTTGTACAGGATGCACAGTGAAGGTAATTTTAATTTAATAGCCGTATACGTTGATGACTTAATTTTAGCCAGTTCGTGTAAAGAAGAACTAACCAAAATTAAAGTAAAGTTAGCCAGCAGTTTTAATATGGTAGACAAGGGTCCACTACAACATTTCCTCGGTATGGAAATTGAACGAGAAGGTGAAACTGGTGCGATTTCTGTTGGACATAAGCAGTATGTTAAAGATCTCTTGCGGCAGTATAACATGGAAAACTGTCGACCTGTGGCAACCCCGCTCGATGCTGGTTTTCAAGTCAAATGTGATAACGAAAATTGTAAGAAGGTTGATCCGACCAAATATCAATCTCTCATTGGAGCGTTAATGTATTTAGCTATTACAACGCGACCAGATATCATGCATTCTGTTTGCAAACTGGCACAGCGAAATATCGACACACATGCTGGCACAAATCTGCTGCAAAACATATATTGCGATATTTGTCAAAAACAATTAACCTTAAATTACATTATCGTTCGCAGAAAGCTCAAATTCAAGGTTTTGTCGATGCAGACTGGGGAGGAAATTATTTGGACCGCAAATCGTATACCGGATACACGTTCTTTTTGGCAGGCTGTGTATTCTCTTGGGAGTCTAAGAAGCAGAATTGTGTAGCCCTCAGCAGCACGGAGGCTGAATATACAGCATTATCGACAGCAGCCAAAGAAGCAGTCTATTTACGAAGACTATTGAGAGAAACCGGACTTCACTCAGATGATCTTCCATTGGTGATGAACGGCGATAATCTCAGTGCACAACATCTTGCGAAAAACCCAGTTTACCACGCACGCAGTAAGCATATTGATATAAAATATCATCATGTGCGAGAAGTCGTGAGCAAGAAGGATTGAGCTGAAATACGTCCCTACACATGACATGGTAGCCGACATCCTAACAAAAAATTTGCCAAAAATTAAACATTTGAGATTCACTCAATTAATGGGAATGTATTAATGATTTTTCGTAACGTAAAGCTTTTGAATAGTTGTTTAAATTTTGATTTTTTGTAAAATTAATATTTCTGTTGAGAAGGAGTGTTGTAAAGTAAAAATCTCAAGTATAGTTACAACACAAATATTTAACTCTGCTTCTATGTATGTGTTTGTACTTACAGTTTAAATTGCTTATATACTTTTCTACCGTTCTACGGATTTTTTCTTTTGTCATTTACCTTTTGTATAATTATGATTCTAACTAGTTACTTCCCAATAAACTATTGTCCTAACAAGATCGATTTTACCTTTTAATTTCTTTGGGATCCACTTTATAACTTCAACATTTATTAAGTAAGAATCATTGGAATTAATAAATAAATATATTATGCCCCTTTGATTAGTTTTCTGAAGCCACTTGTTATTTATATATGTATGTACAAATCCCACGAAATATATAATATAATAGGAAATTAATGGTTGAGAGTATAAATCACTAGGCCTTGGCTGCTTAAGAAGCTATTTTCAAATTTCAATTTATTTCAGTTTATGTATAATAACTGAACTGAAATAACTTTTTTAATACTGAGTACTAACAATTTAGGCAATATGGGAAAAAATAAATTCGTATAACTCTAATTTGTATTTTTTTTTTTTTTTTTTTTTTTTTTTTTTTTTTGCCGCGACAGCTCCTTAAGGAGCCAAGGCCTAGTGACTTATACTCTCAACCATTCCTGTGTGTGTGTTGTTACTCTGCAAGAATGGAAGGGACCTACAGTTTACAGTTTACAGTTTACATGTCTTTAAAATCCGTGTATATATCTAAACTAAAAAACATCAAAGCTGCTGGAACTTTTTAAAGCGGCCGGAGATAACCTGGTGGAGTCCATACATCAACTCATCTCTAAAGTTTGGTTAGAAAAAAATATGCCTAATGAATGGAACCTCAGCATCGTTTGACCGATTGACAAGAAAGGAGACCCTCTAATCTGCGCCAACTATAGAGGAATAAGTCTCCTGAATATCGCCTACACATCAATTCTCAATCTTGAAAATGGTATCTGCATTTGAATTTGAATCTGTCACTGTTGTATACATCGAGAGGCATTAGTGGCAAAACGAATACCAGCAGAATTAAAAACAGTTCTCGATGAAGTTGTGAAAATAATCAATTTTATAAAATCAAGGCCGCTAAACCACCGCATCTTTAATAAAATATGTAATGATATGGGCAGCATCCATAGTCAGTTATTACTCCATACTGAGGTTCGTTGGCTATCCCGAGGAAAAAATCTTAAACGGTTTTTCGAGCTTATCGAAAAAATACGAATGTTTTTCCTCAAAGGAAGTAATTTAACATTTGAATTGCGCGACCGTTTTAATGCTAAATACACATGAGGCAACCGTTGCAGCAGCGTGTTTCACTACACACGAGGGAACCGCTGCCGCAACCACAGTTCAGTGTGTAACTGTGATAGAGTAAATACGAAGTTAAAGTTGAAGTTGAATTAAAGAAGACGTCCCATAACTCTCTCAAATGTTTATATCCATTAATAAAATTAATATTTTATTGTTTGAAGCTGCCATTTTTTTTTTTTGTTATTTTTCCACGAACTTCACCCCCTTTAATTCAAGATTCTCCTGAATTTTTTTTGTGCCAATTTTTGTTTCTATATTTTTTACAATCATTTTTACGTTTTTGTTTTTTCTTTGTATTATAAAATTAAAACTCCAATTACAATTATGGCAATACATAAAATAAAAAATTGTGATCGAACTTATAATATAATTATTATTTGTATGGTATTTTAATTCATTGTGTTTGAGATTTTCAATTTGGTACATTTCTAAAATAGTTTCAAAATTAAGTTTTTCTTTAATTATTGCATAGGAGAATTTATGTACAAATTCTATATTAAAGTTCGATATTGAAATGTTTCTTATATTCATTGTACAGTTGTTAATATTATTATTATTATTGTAAATTCTTTACTAGAAAAATCTTATTAACAATTTCTATATACATCTTATAGAATAATAGCATGACACAATTTTGCTGTCTGCCTTAATTAACTTACTTCGAGTTTTTTTGTAATTGGAAAAAGTTAAAGTTAACATTCTTCAAAAAAGGTTAAAATTATGATTATGATTAAGAAGAAAAATTGATATGCTTTACAAATTTGAACACACCATTTAAAATTTATTCCAAAGGCGTATTTTCTTTTTTATCATTAGAAAATCAATATTTATATTTTAAAAACATTGAATATATAGCAGAAAATTTATACATTTAATATTTTAATATTTTCGATTTCATTCCGGTTGCATATCGGACGAAGGTCAATTCTATGTGGCTTATACTTCAAATTGAGCATTTCAGTTCTAGCTTTAAATATAAGACTTATTTGATCAAGAGAGAGATTTTCGATGAAATAGTTACTTCTACACAGTGTGTGGTTTAGTTCCTTGTAAATCAGTCTAGTTTGGGATGTTTGAGCTTTGTTCAAGCATTGAAGATAGAGCGAGTCATCTACTTTAGCTATAAAACTATATAATAAATCTTGCCAATCGCCAGGAGAGGTATTAATTAGGTCAAGATTTATACTATGCTGTCTAGCCAACTCATTCCATTCTTTGAAAGGCGATAGTTGACATTGCAATGCGTACCTCATAATTTGCTTATGAAGTTTTGAATCAGATCTATTCATTACTTTAATTATATAATCAGCATTTAATTTTAAATTCTTTAGAAAAAAATTGTGGTATACCAGATTCCACATGAATTGCATACGTTGGTGTTGAACTGGGAAGTCTAAAAATGCGTTAAAAAAAATCTTTGCACTGCTTCAAACTCTTCAATAAATTGATTACCAAATACTTGATTTGCATAGCAAAGGCAAGTTTTAATTGTTGCCTCAAACACTCTGAATTTAGATGAAACATCGATATATTTATTGCAAAAGAATTTACCCCACATTATATTCAAAGCCGTTTTGGCAGCAACGCATTTTTCTTTTATATGTGGGCGGAGATCAGGGTTGTATGTAATTAAGAAACCTAAGTACATATATTGCCTGACAATCTCTAAAGGTTCATGCTCTAGAAACCATTTTTCTCGTGGAGTTCTTTTCCTGTTTGTGCTTTCGATAACCATAATTTTTGTTTTTGAAACATTGATTTCAAGATTCCATAAATCGTAAAATCGTATAAGTTTATTAATTTGCAGTTGTAAAGAAGAAGGGTTATCTGCTAATAAGACCATATCGTCGGCGTAAAGAAGCATTTTTATGTGTACATTACCAAACACAATACCCCCAGGAAAATCTTTGGATACGTCATCGATAAATAACGCAAACATAATAGGGTCTAACACACACCTGGCGGAACACCAGCAACTGTATCGAAAAAATCGATATTGCTCTTCCATTCCACACTGCAGCAGAAGTATCAGTTATAAGAATATATATAAATTAAGAAATTTTGTCGATAGACCTAAAGTTGAAAGTTTATAGATTAACGAATTCCTATTTACGGTATCAAAGGTTGCTTTAAAATCAACAAAACAGGTGAAAGTTTCTTCTTCTTCTCAAGATATAATTTTGCGATAGATGTTAGAGCAAATATATGGTCTACTGTGGAGAGTCCGGAGCGAAAGCCAGCTTGGAAAATACTAAAGAGTTTGTTCTCTTTAACCCAATTCGTCAACCTATGGTATAGAATACGGGTAAATATTTTCCTTAGACTAGGTAAGATCAATATACCCTATTAATTGCTTGGAAGGTGCGAGTCCCCCTTTTTGAAAATAGCGCAGATCCATGATTTTAAAAACATTTTCGGAATTGTTTCTTGGTCGAGAAGTTTGTTAAAAAATACGTTCAAATGGTTCACAAAATTTTCTGTTGAGTACTTATAAAATTCAGCAGGAACGCCATCAATCCCTGCTGAGCTTTAATTTTTTAGAGTTGCAAGGTTTTTTTGCAGCTCTGTTATTGAAATTGGCATGTCTAGTTCAGGTATTACAATTTGGGGCAAAGCATACTGGAATCTTAAGAGAGATGTCGGAGGGTTCAGAAGTTCCTTAAAATGATCGGCAAGTTTTCAACTGCAATACCAAAGGCTGATCCTTTTTTACATACACCAAGTAATCTCACATTTGACCAGAATATTTTTGAGTCCTTAAATGCTGATAGACTTTTAGCAACGCCATTAAAAAGTTTTTCTGTTTTTGAACACTTTTGGACATTTTTATAGGTCTTGTTAGTTTGAACGTAAAGCGATCTAAAGAACTGCGAATTTGTTTTTCTGAAGAGATTTAGATAGGAAAAAGATTTTTTACGGAGTTTGAAGCATTCCCAGTCAAACCACTGAGCCACAAATTTATTTCTACTTTGGGTTTCTTTCATAACAGGAGCTTGTCTAACACTATTTACAATATTGTCTAGCCTGATCACAAAACCAATGTTCATGGGTAGAAAAACAGTTCAACGCCTATGTATATACTTCAGCGCGATTTTCTATCCATTTTATACTCTTAATTGCAGTCTTGAGTGGCAAAGTCACATCTTGAAATTTAGGAGCGGTAACTGTTGGCATATGTCCAGAATAATTCGCAAGTTGAACCTCAAAATCCTCAATAGCACTTAGCTCACAAGACAATAATCGATTACTGAACTGCCTTGGCACGACACGAAACTAAATTCACCTCTTTGTCACTTTTAGTTATCCCATCTAACCGTAACCTTAATCTTCCATAAAATTCATAAGTTGCCTTCCACAACTATTTATTACTTCGTCTATAGAGTTTCTTACACTATCAAACACATGTGAAACGTTTGTACGTTGGATTTTGAAAATTACCAATTCTACCGTTAAGATCACCTAATATCAAGATATATTGCATTTCATTTTCACTCAAAAAAGTTTGTCAATATTTATTATGAAATTTCCACTTAATTCTAAATTTCTTTATTTTGTATCTTGGAATATTTCAATTTAAAAAAAAATCTAAATCAGTTGCTACTAACGGGTGATTTTTTAAGAGCTTGAGAACTTTTAAAAAAAAAAAAACGCATAAAATTTGCAAAATCTCATCGGTTCTTTATTTGAAACGTTAGATTGGTCCATGACATTTACTTTTTGAAGATAATTTCATTTAAATGTTGACCGCGGCTGCGTCTTAGGTGGTCCATTCGGAAAGTCCAATTTTGGGCAACTTTTTCGAGTATTTCGGCCGGAATAGCCCGAATTTCTTCGGAAATGTTGTCTTCCAAAGCTGGAATAGTTGCTGGCTTATTTCTGTAGACTTTAGACTTGACGTAGCCCCACACAAAATAATCTAAATGCGTCAAATCGCATGATCTTGGTGGCCAACTTACCGGTCCATTTCTTGAGATGAATTGTTCTCCGAAGTTTTCCCTCAAAATGGCCATAGAATCGCGAGCTGTGTGGCATGTAGCGCCATCTTGTTGAAACCACATGTCAACCAAGTTCAGTTCTTCCATTTTTGGCAACAAAAAGTTTGTTAGCATCGAACGATAGCGATCGCCATTCACCGTAACGTTGCGTCCAACAGCATCTTTGAAAAAACACTGTCCAATGATTCCACCAGCGTACAAACCACACCAAACAGTGCATTTTTCGGGATGCATGGGCAGTTCTTGAACGGCTTCTGGTTGCTCTTCACTCCAAATGCGGCAATTTTGCTTATTTACGTAGCCATTCAACCAGAAATGAGCCTCATCGCTGAACAAAATTTGTCGATAAAAAAGCGGATTTTCTGCCAACTTTTTTTTTGGTAATTTTGGTAATAAAATTCAATGATTTGCAAGCGTTGCTCGTTCGTAAGTCTATTCATGATGAAATGTCAAAGCATACTGAGCATCTTTCTCTTTGACACCATGTCTGAAATCCCGCGTGATCTGTCAAATACTAATGCATGAAAATCCTAACCTCAAAAAAATCACCCGTTATTTCTTCTCCTGTATATACTAGGATGTAAAATATCTTCTTTGGCAGAGGCTATATTGTCCAGAATGTTATTAATTTTATCGAGAATTTTAAGTTTTAAAAGCTGGTCTGTTCTTAAAAGTCTAATTGTTAAATTTCTTGGACTGTCTACTACATCGTTGACTAGTTCGGATATATGTGTTCTGTCTTCTTCTATAATTTTCTTAAAACTGTTTATATTGTTCATAATTTGTTTATTAATGCCAATCTATATTTAAATTTTCTATTGCATTCCTGTTATTAATATCTACAACTTTAAAATTGTCTAAAATTTCTTTTGATTTGATGTCATTAATCTCATTTTTTCCTTTAACTAAATTTATTTCAAGCGTTTCGATTATGGCCATTATTTCTTCCGAATCTATAATATGAACAACGATTTTTGTCATATTAATAAGTTCTACTGTACCTCGACTGATCATTGTAAATCACTGTTCAGTTTGTACTTGAGAGATGAGAAGAGCTGGCTCCGCTACCGTTGCTGTAATCATGGTTGTCCACAGCATTACCGAAATAAGAACCTGCAAATTTATTAGGTCTTTTAACCGTTGTTGGATGAACCGTTTGTATGTAAGCGTTTTTTTCTGAAGTAAGGTTCATTTTTGTGTCTTAAATGCTTATAATTTCTTATAAATCCTTCTTCTCTACACTCGTTATATTCTTCTCTATCTACATTCCTTTTATTTAAAACCCTGGTTCTTAGGTTTTTTGGCTTTTTCACTTAAAATTGTCGGTTCTGTCTCTCCTGCTTTATTTGGACTCATATCAAGAGTGGAGTGATACTTATTATTATATGTTTTAACTGCCTTATGTATTTTTTGATTTGTAGTTAAATTGTTATTTTTGAGTGTAAGATTTCAAGTAATGTTGAATGAAAACGTTCAATATCCGAGTTTCCTGAATGGGAGTTCGGTTTTGTAAAATAAACCTGAATGTTTTCTTCTCGGAAAAAATCATTTTCTTTGGATTTCTGAATTTAGAAAATTGTTCTTCAATAGACCCAATTCTTACTAGTCACGTTATAAATATAAGCTTTTTTTGCGAGTTTATCTAAAAATGTTAAATAGAAAAGCTTATTAAAATGGTAAATATCCATGTGTAGTATTTCGTTGGATTCGTTTGGAGTTTCCGAAGTCTGAAACATAGGTTTAATTGGTTTTCTGTCATATTTTCCTTCTTGACATGTTTGACAGTTTCCTTTAACCTTGGATATTTGTTTTACTAGTCCTGGGAAATATACTTTATTTTTTAAAGTTTTATAGGTCTCGATTATTCCAGAGTGAATACTTTCTTTACAATGGTATAAGGAAATTTGTTTGCAAACATCTGTTAACGCGCGCACAAGGGACTATCTGCTTCCCTTTTAATGTAGAACACACTGCGCGGCATTAGGAAGATAGGGAGGGGAGAGATAGGAGGTAGGAGATGAATGTTTGCAGATCAAAATAGCAAGGGAAAATCTCGCCGGCTAAACTATTCCAAATTCGTGTTGTTCAGCTAAAAAAAGAATCCCTATATTTCACGGTACGTCCGAAATTGGGCTCAAGGGTGAACTGATGGGCATTCACGATAAAATAAGGAAAGACATGAAACATTGCGTCATTGTTCGAGGGGCAATTGTTTCAGCGGCAGTTCTATTTCCTATCAATCTTAACGCTCATTTTGTATTCTATCAAGCAGGTGAAGCGATGTTTGTGAAGTACCTGCCCAGAGGTGGGAGTTATACTCGAGTTTAGGGCGTATAAACGCTTTATAAATTGTAGCCAGATCAGAAGGAGAAAAATACTTCTTACACCAATACAGAAAACCTAAGCACACCAGCATTTTTAGCGATCTCAAATATATGGTCGTTCCAACGAAGGTCGTTGTTGACACACATACCAAGTACTGAAAGTTTTTCGGTTTCTTCAGTGTAAGTGCCATTCATGGACAATGGCATTGGGGGTATGTTTAGCTTTAACGACATAAGACAGAATTGAGTTTTCGAAGCATTAAACTCTACACGAATCCTATTACCCCATTTGACAATGCTGTATAAATCGGAGTTTAATGAGCTTGACATACGGTACCGTTGCAATTGTACGTCCGAAGGCGAAGGACGTGAACTATCGAACGAATATGAAAAGCTGAGGGTAGAGTCGTCAGCAAAACAGTTAAGTGGATTAGAAGTAACAGACAGATCATTTATAAAAATGAGGAAATAAGTCGGAGACAGAACATAGCCCTGGGCACACCAGCATTTATTTTGTAGGAATTAGACTTGAATCCGTCCAATACAACTTGTATTGAACGGTCCAGAAGATAGCTTCTAATCCAACGAACAAGAGTATCATCGATCCCAAAAGCACGCATTTTCAATAAGAGAGCTTCATGCCAAACATATATCAAATGCCTTGGAGATATGATATCAAGAGCAATAATCTTACTTTCACCAAAGCGATGTAAAGATATGTTCAACTGTTCGGTAAGATATGCCACAAGTTTTTATTTTCCCCAAAAAGTTTTATTAAGCATTGCTGAATTTTGTTATACTCATGGTATGATAACACTGTGTAAATGCCTACTTTTCCTTTTCCTTGGCTGATGGTCTGTAACTACTTTAAATTTATTTCCCTAAAGGTAGGGTCTATTTTATGTCACTGACCAGACAATATCCAAGAACTCTTGGAGAAGACCTTTTTCATGATCATTTAATGATCTTGAAGCATAACAGACAGGATGACCTTCCTGGGTGAGGACAGCCCCAATTGCATAATTTGAAGCATCAGTAAAAACAGTAAAGGGTTTTTCAAAATGTGTGAATCTAAGGAGAGGGTACTTTGTGATGATTTGTTTAAGAGCTTCAAAAAACTGGCTATACTCTGAGTCTCTTGGATTAATTTTAGCATTTTCTTCAAGTACCTGATCATTGGGTATATGATCTTAGAATAATTTTTAACAAATTTTCTATAAAATCCGGTTATACCTAGGAATGATTTTATTTCCTTTTCCGATGATGGTAGCTTATAATTTAAAATGCATTTCACTTTATCTGGATTTGGTTTCATGCCTTCGCCAGTTAAAGTATGACCCAAGAATTCAGTGTCTTTTTGTAAAAAGGAACATTTGTCAAATTGTACATTGGGATTGTGTTTGGCTAGTGTACCAAGAATGTCGGTTATTGCTATTGCAATCATATGTTCTTCTAGACTAGGGCGTTTTTAAGGCCAAATGGCATTCGAGTAAATTCATATAAGCCTTTTGGTGTAACAAATGCAGTTTTATGAATATCCTCGGGGCGCATTTTTATTTGGTAATAGCCTTTTGCCAAATCTAATGTTGTAAAATACTGGGCTTTCCCTAACTTGTCCTTGTCTAATATACTATCTATATTAGGCAAAGGGTACTTGTCATCTATGGTGATTTCATTTACTTTTCTGTAATCTACACATAATCTGAACTTTTGTTCACCTGATTTGTCAATTTTTTTCGGGACAACGACAATTGGGGAAGAGTACTGCTCGATTTTCGAACAATTCCCTGTTTTACCATCTCTAGTACTTGTCTCATAATTTCTTCCTCATGTTTAGGAGGCAATCTATAAAGTCTGGAATTAATTTGTTGCTTCGTATTTGTTCTTATCTCATGTACTATTGAATCCGTATTTGTAAGCTTATCTCCCTCTTAATAAATTAAGTTTTGATACTGTTTTAAAACTGTACGTACTTCTTCTTTTTCTTGAGAATTTAAGTGCGGCAGTTCTACTTTATCTGCGGTTTCGCTTGAAAGTTCATAATGTTTAATATCTTAACTTTCTTCAGAATATAAATTAATTTTTGACGTATTAAACATAAACTCTATAAATTTTCTATTTATATTTATATTAGTAACGTTTGTTCTGATAATATCCATACCAACAAGTCATAGTCCTTATTACATAAATTAATTTTATGCCACTTTAATTAACAATTACTTGCCATTCGGCATTCTTTTGGTGTTTCTGTGACAAGAAATTCCATGAACTCCTTTGTTTTGTTGTTAATCGTATTGAAAAAGAATTATTTCTTTTCTAGTATAGGAACATTGGAACAATCTACTCTGAAAGAGTTAACTAAACTCACTGTAGAACCAGTATCAATTAATGCTTTAAATTTTGTCTTATTAATTGTAAAATTGCGAAAAAAATATTACCGAGGCCCAGTTCCGAAAATTCCAATTAGTTTCGAAATTATTATTTTCTCCACAACTAATTAGGTTCGCTAATTAAATTATCTATATCCATTGGTTGTGGATTTTGATAACTATTTCTAGCTTGTCCTGAAGGATTGAAATAATTAGCACTTTGTCTATTTTGTCCTGAGTTGTTAGTGTTTCTATATGGCCTAGCTCTTGATTGACCGGAATTATAGCTTGAATTCGTTTGAACTAATGTATGACTTTCTTTGGGTTTAGTTTCTATGCTATCTTGTTTACTAGCTGAATTTGTTTGAAAATTCCTTTTTAAATTTCCTTCAGTATCTGGGATATAGTTTCTCAGAATACCTAAAATTGCCCTACTGTAAGATCTTAAATTTTTGCAATAAGTAGGTGTTTTGAAGCATTTATAATTTCGTTTTTATTTTCTTCGTAGAGTGCATATTCATGACACTCTTTATAAATCCTTTCCATTTTATTACATAATTCTAGAATACTTTTTACCTTTAGTTGGTTAATTCTGCTCCAGACGTTTATATTATATCTGTTCCTAATCTGCGAATTCGTATGAATTTTCACGAATTTCTGCTAATTCCTGTTCCCGTACACCAAAAATTCGTAGAAATTCGCAGAAGAGAAAGCTCGTGAGAGAGAAAATAATTTCCCCACCCTGTGAATTTCTGCTCAAGAAATTTTTGAAGGAAGAAAAAAGTAGCAGCCAAACGTCAGTTTGACAATTGAAAAAAGACAATAAATAAATCAAATTTACGACACGTTTGATAAACCGGTGGTTCTGTAAACTTTTCTATGAATATTGTTGACGAAATCCAGCAGCAAGGAGTAGAGAAGAATTGTTGCTGGAAGCGTGGAAGCACTTACAAAATTACTAATTGTTTTGTTGGTGGAGCTGATGCAACAAATAGGCAAAACATTTCCCTTGAAATAATAGGTTTGTTCGATGTTCCCCGCCCCAGTGCGCACTGGGGAATGTCAGTGCATTTCGTTTAGCTGTCAAAAAACTGTGTTTCTGCTCGGGGTTTCATTTAACATCGAACAGCTCAGTGCAACAGTTTTAGTTTTTTGACATTTCATTTATTTATTAATTTTCTTTACAAAGTCTACAGTTTTTCCATTTCCATCAGATAGAGTATATCTCGGCATTTTATCTAAAATCACAAAAATAACTTAATAATTGCAAAATAACCTACAAAATATCTTATATTTATCAGATATTGCACTCCAAATTTGTAAAATAAAATTTGTTTTAAACTTCTACCACCAAGCACCAACAGCTGATTTGAATTTTGACAGCACTGATTTCTTACACCGACCAAAAACCTGGGGCGTGAGAGTGTGCACTCAATGCGTGCTCGGGGTTGACATCGAACACAGTGCAAAAACACTGGGGCGAAAAAAGTGTCACATAAAACACCTCAGTGCGAAACCAGTGTACACCAGTGCGCCCCAGGGTAGACATCGAACAAAGCTAATAAACAAAACATTTTAAAAATGGTTTCGCAATAATTAGTTTCCACCAATCTTTTGACATTTAAGTAGTGATGCTCGAACTTTCGACAGTTTATCGATAGTATGATAGTGAAAAATATCGGCCACATCGATAGTTTAAAAAACAATCGAACGACTATCGATAGTTTAAATAATTCAAACTTACCTTCAAATTTCGAGCTTGAGCTTATTCAAGAGATGGAAACCTGTTGGAAAAGCTCATACTCTATGCTTAAACGATTATCAAATTTTATGAGAGCTTAGCTATGTGAGCTATGAGAGAGTGTCAAAGAGGTCTTGCTGCACTGACATCCAAAAACATTTTCATGCAATAGATAAAATCTTGCAGCTTCCTGAGTGCTTTGAAATTTTGAATACACCAATATGCAGCCAAAAATACATAACAATTTCCTCTTACACGAGGAATTTTCGCAGTTAAGAATAAAACCTATTGCAGAAGAACGCCACTCTTGCTGTCTAAAACCTTTTCCATAACTTTTTACAATTTCATTGAAAGACATTATGGGTAAAACACAATCACGCTTTAGCTTCGGTTTCACCTGACATTTACAAAAAAATCAGTACATCTTATCACAATGTCGGCTTTGACGTTACGTTTGGTTCGTGTACAATATAAGGTAACGTGACTCAAACGTAAAGCTTAAGTAGAAACTGGTTAAACTTTTGCTCGCTTTGACAGAAAAAAGCAAAATCCGAAATTTAGAAAATGTCATTTAAAGCGGACACAAAGCGTGTGAAATGTAACGTGACGCAGTCAAAGCTGAAGCGTGATTGTGTTTTAGCCATAAGGGTACTTATAAATGTTGGTAAGCTTCACTTTTGTTTTATGGATAGGCAGTCATAAATCTAAAAACTTGAACAAGCCTACGGTATCGAATTTGATGACTAATAATTTGCGCCTATTCAACTGATAAATGTATCGATAGTATCAGTACTATCGATATTTTTTCAAAACTATCGATGATATCGGAAATAAATTTTCTGCGAATAATTATCGGGAACAAACCTATTAACTGCTGGTCTGAAAAGCTGCACCAGTTGTTTTCGAACGTTGCTTCATTTATGTGTAGAAGACACTTCGCTTCGCCAACGATTTTGGTGTTGTATATAGCCTTATATAATTCTCCATCAGTGTCTGGGTTTGCTGCGAGGTGTTTGTCCACGATGTAGTCCCCCGTGGCTTAGTGGTTAGTGTGTCGGACTGCTAAGGGAATGAGCCTGGGTTCAAATCCACCTCATAGCCATCTTTTCCGGGGTACTGCCTCTCGAAAAAGTGCATCTCATGAAGCCGTTCGGACTCGGCGGTAAACTGTAGGTCCCTTCCATTCTTGCAGATTAACAACACACACACAGGAATGGTTGAGAGTATAAGTGACTAGGCTTTGGCTCCTTAAGGACCTGTCGCGCCAACAAATTTAATTAATTTAATTTATAGGTTGTGCACGCAGCTTAAGAAAAGTATTTTTTTTTTAATAATAACTTTAAATGAAAAACACAAGCTATTTTTTTCAAGAACTGATTTTTAGTTCAATGATAAAAAAAAAACAAAAGTTCGAATAGACCGACTGCGCCAGTTATATGCAATTATACATATCAATAAAATAATAAAAAAACAATGTTGTTTCTTCTCCGGGCCGATTGCGACTGACGGTTATTCTTTATTATTAATTAAATATTAAATAAATATAAAAAGGTCAATCCACTTTTCGTTAGCATTCGGATATTGCTGTTTCGATTGTCAACGGAAAGTGGTGTTGACCTTCATTATGTTAACATTTCTCGATTGTGACCGGAAAATTATGTTGGCTGTGAACTAACACAAATGTTCCATCGTCAGTTCTTTCTTTCATTTGTGTAACTCGTACGAGAGACGAGCTAAACAGATCCATGTCTGGTTTTGGCAACAAAACTCGTCGAACTGTGCAGGATGACGATGGAGAACTCTCGCTGCTTTATCAAGCAGCTTTTGACGTCAAAAAAGGATTCCGACAATGTGATGCGCTATCGTGCGATTTCTTCAACTTAATACTTGAAAAAATTATAAGAAACTCGCAAGTCAATTGTATTGGGACAATTTATTTCAAGTCTGTGCAATTGCTACTATACGCTGACGACATAGACATCATTAGCAGAACTCGGCGAGCTGTCACTGGAGCGTTTGCCAGCATTGAAGCTGAAGCGGCGAAGATGGGACTAGACCTTAATCATCCCAGTCCTGCTCTATGGCGCCGAGGAATGGACTCTATCTAAAGCGGATGAAAATATGCTTATTCGTTTCGAGCGTAAGATTTTTCAGAAGATTTTTGGCCCTATCTGCGTTAACGGGTTTTGGAGGAGAAGGTTCAACCAAGAACTATACGACCAGTACAGCGACATTGACCTGGTCACGCTTAAGATGGCTAGCTCATGTAGAGCGAATGGACAACAATGCTCGGCTCGCAGGATCTTCGATTCCATCCCAGAGGGTAGACGCAGTCAAGGAAAACCTCGCCTTAGGTGGCGCGCTCAAGTGGAGGACGACCTCAACCAACTTGGAGTGCGAAACTGGAGGCAGTCCCGAACTGTAGCGCCCCCTAAGAAAGTAAGTAAGTAAGGAGTTTTAAGAGAATCACTTTTAAATGTGCATTTGCGTAATATGCATCTACTTTGTTTAATGAACACCCTGTTAGTATTTAAATTACATACATATGTATATAATATTATTTACATTCTTTACACAGGTATTCGTGTTTATAAGTTCCTAAATGTTAACGTTAAAATCTTATGATATTAAGAAAACAGTTTCGTATTCAATTGTCTGTTATGTTCTCTTAACTTATTATAATTATTGTCAATTCGGTTCAGTTGAAATAAAACTATCGTGGAAGAAACACCTTGTCGTTTATTTTAAATTGTAGAATAAGTGTAATAAATCCTTACACTTCGAAGATGCATCGATTGTCTTTCGTTATTTCTATAAACAAAGCTCTAACCAAATAGTCCAGTTGCATTCTTCCCTGAAACAATTTAACCGTAATACTCACACTGCTAGGAATGCCCATCAGTTTACTTTCTTTAGTCGCAACACACGAATGTGGAATGCTTTGGCAGGCTATGTTTTTCACTCCCATATAGATATGCAGAATTTCAAAGCTAATATGCATCGGTATATCCTCCTTCATCCCTCCTCATTTCCCTAATGATCGTGCGGTGTCCTCTCTTTTCTCGCGTGTAAATTATATATTATTGGTTGTCTGTAAAGTCGGTTTACGGACGATAATTTTACGTGATAACGTCATAAGAAAACATTGATGGCAGCAACACCAACTACAGCCCGTTAAATCACACCCACAAACCCTCTAGTTAAATTCACACACACACACCCCAATATCATTTACTTTCTACTTTAACAAAACTTCCCCTATTTTGTATTTGTTTTTCAAATTAGATTGGGAATTTGCGCCTGTTCTGTTTTCATGTTCGCCTGGTGCTTGCGATCAATTTTGGTTGAAAGAACCACAGTCATCATCATTTTCGAATCATTTTAAATCATTTTTATTTTACGTTTTTATTAAAACTAACTTAGAGCTAGACAACAATCTTAACAACTAGCTTATATATTAACTTAACTAACTTACTGGCGCTCTAAATTATTCAGTATCTTATTTTACTGCTTTCGACGTTAGCCTAACTTATATTTAAAAATTCAACTTTATTAAACTGTATTGACCCAGAAAAGTTTTAAAAAAACAACTGGGTTGCTGAGCAATTTTTACTACGTACAACTACATAAAACTAGAACAGCCACAGTAATTTTTTTTTACCACCGCAGCTGCCCTATTCTACCTAACTTAAAAACTACTTTAAACCTTATGTAAGCCGACCGTTGGTTATAACCCATATCGACTGCCACTATCGTTTTTGTAACCACCAAAACTGGTTAACTTGTTTAAACAACAACGGTCTCTATCAGATATCGAACTACTAAACCGCAGGCGCTCTGCTCCGTTCTCTGCGATGACGTCGCGATGAGAAAGTGGCCGCCTATCCAGTTTTGCGGCCAACGTGGTAGATCAGCGGAATCGCCGATCCACTCTATATCAGCCCTCCACTGTCTAAATAGAGAAATGCTTCGGGCGGGATGAAGCCGCTTGAACACTCACAAATATTTGTCTTGGGGGTGGTAAGTCCCGAAGATTCGGCCATTAGTTGAGGTCATTGTCCTTGCAATGTGACCTCGAATCAGCTTAAATAAAAAGTTATCTATCCTGTTTATATTGGCCCCATTGTATAGGACCTCGTTGGGATAGTAGTGTTTGTACTCCGACTCTGGTTTTCTATGTACTCCAAGACAGGTACGAGGCAGATGCCAAGGTACTTTACTAAACTTTTACTCTCCAGTGGATGTCCATGTGGCCCATCGATCACTAGCTTCCACCAGTTCTTTCTCGTGTCCCTAGAAGCTCTAGACAAAGGGCTTCTAAACACGATAGTTTCACATTTCTAATAATTAATTTTCATTTTCCAATCGTTGCAATATTGCTGAATCTTTTCGAAGTCACTCTGGTGTTTTGATGACCTCGACTGTTCTGTACGCAATTGCTTGAGTAAGATTACCTATGAGATCACTGGTGTAAATATTGAAGAGAAACGGCGAGTTGACCGCTCCCTGTTACAGACCATTTTAATATCAAATATTGTGATAGAAGTGACATTGCCACTTTTGACAACAAACTTTCTACAATTAAGCATGTCATAAAGCATATATAACAGTGGTTTACTTATGTCCCAACTGGTTAGCTTCAGATAAAGACCTTCTAACCATACGGTCTAGAAAGCCTTTTCCAAATCTACCGTGCAGGCACCCGTGCATTGATTTTTAGCATTGTTCCATTGGACATCAGACACGAGCTTAGACGCGGCATGAATTGTGTCATGCCCCGCTTTAAAACCGATTTGGATGTCTGCAATTATATTTTTGTCCTCCGCCCACTTGAACAGATCTCTATTGAGAACTTTTTCGAATACCTTACTGATACTCGGAAGAAGACTTATCGACCGGAGATTTGCCGGATTGGAATTATCCTTTCAATTTTTCGGGAGAGGATGTACAACAGCTATCTTCCAACTAACTGGATAATATGCATTATTCAGCGCGTTGTTAAACAGTGTTGTGTATGTCTAATGCATCTTTAGGAAGATGTAGTACAATGCTGGGTATACTATCGACTCCTGCTGACTTCTTTTTCTTTAGTGAAAGATGATCTGGGGTTCCACCTTAGAAATGACCAATGAACTGGGTCCATTTTGCTCGGCGATGGTGGCATTTGCCAAGTTTTCGTCATTGAATTCGGTAAAACCAAGGTTCTCAGATTACCATTGAGTAATGCTGTTTCGAAGGTGTAAGTGATTCAGCACAGCCCTGTCTTCCAGGTCGTGATTTGGGCGAAAGCTCTCATTCACCTTATATACTTGCTGGAAAACATACCCTACTGTTTCTACCTTCTCTTTAGGATCTACGATGATAAAGAAATCAAGATGGCGTTCCCTAGATCTATTCCTGCAGACAAAAGTTATCTGGAGTTTAAAATACGGAAGGTCGTTTTGATCGTTCCACAGTATCGCGGTTAGTATGAGTCATGATTCTTATAAGCATGAGTCTTACATGAGTAATGTTATTTTCTACGTGTAGCCTGTCATGGATTAATAAGACGTCATCACGTCAAAAAAAAAAAAACCATCAACAACAGACAACCAAAACCGATGAAAAATCAACTTGACCATCGATTAATTTGATAAACTTCTTCTTCTTCTTTTTTCATCAGCTTTGGCTCTGGCAATTATTACAGCCTTGGAGACCGAAGAATCAGACAGAGTAGATTTTATATGGTTGACGTGAGCAATGATGGACATATTATAATGGTTATTCGGTTTTCTGTCTATCAATCCACGGATTCATCTAAGGTGATAAACATCCTTTTTCGAGCGACTTTCAGATTACAGATTTTATCTGCAAAAAACAACATGTTTATGCAAATATACAATGCAAAGCAACAAACAACGCATCGAAATATACATTACAAACTGTCATAGAGAGAGTCAAATATTGCTGGGTGTTTAAAAATCGGTGTAAATCTTACTCAAAAATCAAATTTCCATTTCAGTGTACTAGATAAAATAGTTGGTAACGAAGAACTTCCAACAAAATCTAGGCGCAGAAAAGAATGATGAACGGTAGGTACTTTATTAAATAAAGGTTAAAACCTTGATTTCTTTTTTTTTTATAAACAGAAAAACCTACACAATCCGGTTATGCTTCGTTTAAGCCCCTGTTGCTAAACACTATTGTTACTTCGACATTTGGTCCTTTCATTATGTAGTAGCATATGTTCATGGGTATGTATATGTGCTTTGTTTATCGACTTGTACTGAACAGGGGGGGACGCTCAGAAAGGATCTCAGCTACAAACAACAAAAGAAAATGGCGCAATCCTACAAAGTGGGAATTGTTCATAAAAACCATCTCAGAATGAAAGTAGTAAATGGTTTATTTTTCTTTTTCGCTAAACGAGTTAAATTTTTTCAACTTAGGTTGATTCAATTAATCATTTAAGGAAGTTAGTTTCATATAATTGTTTTGGATGAAGGCAAGTCAGTCAGAGCGGCATTCTTTTTAATGCTATTATAAAACTGCAGTTCTGATCCTTATTTATTTAGTCAGGAGAAAGGTAAACCAAATGCAAGAGCACTTTTCATACAAAAAAATCACTTACCAAGCTTGATGGTGATGTTTCTTTCGAGTTCGTTTTTAAAACGAACTGTTTGAACTCCCGAGAGGGCTTTCACCACAGTAGATTTGCCGTGAGCGACATGACCAATGGTTCCAATATTAATTGTTGCCTGACGTGAAATAACTTCCGGCGAGAGGGCGGTCAAATTATTGATGTCCTGGAAAACACATTAAAAAAAAAAGTTAGACACCTATGCGTTATTAAATTAAATCGAATAGCTGCTATACAATAGAGTAACACTACACTACTATTCCATGTTTTAGGTTAGGTTTTTGTTGAGATTGCATCAGCTGCATGAAACAAACTTGACGCATCCCAATTTTAGAAGCTACATATAAAAATTAGGAATTATTTTAACATTTTTTTCGTTATAAGGAATTTTGGTTTATGTCAGAATAAGTTTTGGGGAAAAATTATAGCCACGTGCCCACCACAATGGGTCGCGAAGAATTTCCCTCTAGAAGCGAGTTTGCAACGCCAACAGATTTGTCAGACATTTTCGGTAGTTCCAGCATTAGAGGCAAGGGTGGGAGTTGCGGTATTTCAAATTGCAGTTTTATCAAATACTTACGAGGTTTTCAAGGTTCTGTTCTTGTAAATTAGTATTGACACCAATTTGTCCCTCCGTTGTTGACATTTTTATAAATTAATAATTTTGGAACACTTGGCAAATTAATAAAAGTTAAATCCAACCTCGTTACACAGAAACATCAAAAATTGTCGACACTTTTGAAAAGACTTTTTTTATAACGAAGCTGACGGCTAGTTGACTGGCGGCTTTCAGCTCAACGGCACGGCAGCGCTGGTTATGTGTCATTCGTTGTATTCAGTGATATTGTTTTAAAGTGATGCCAGTATTCACTTTATACTTCTCTCAAAAGTAAATGAATAAATTAAAGTTTTGTATCTGTTTTTATTTTATATTTTTTTTAATGGTATACTTATACCATGGACCTATTAAGTATGGACTGCTAGTTGGTTGTCATTTCCATATAATATCATACAAACATGTGTCACCCGATACTAAAAGTTTAATCAAACCGGGTTTGAAATATTTAGATAGTGTTTGGTCCTAGACAAATTAATACGTACGCAGCACACCCACAGGGCGGCTAGCTTTTCTTACATACACACATAAGTTCAACTTTTTGCGATTGGCCCTACTTTTTTAATTATTATTTTTTTTTATATTATTTTTTATTTTTTATTTAATTTATGTTTTTTTATTCTTATTTATTATACGTGCCAAAATTTAGTTTCCCATACAAAATTCTGTCCAAAATTTAGCCAACTAAAATTTAGCAAAGGATTTTAGCAGCGTTATACGCAGCTATTACTTTTTTAGCGGACAGATAAATTGATTGGCACATTTATTCGAGCTAAATTTTAACAGGCCGTAGCTTAAAGAGGGAGTTGTCTTGATTTAATCTCCGCCAAAAAATTGTTTAAAGAGATTAAAGCCGAAAACATCTGTACAGCGCTGTACCTAACACAGATGTGCATACTTTCTGACATTTAAGTATTGCTGTATTAATGCCAAAGTTCAGCGGTTGGACGTTTTTGAAAAGTTGCAAAAAAAGTGAGTCTTAAAAATAATGCTAATAAAATAAATAAAATCTAATTTGTATGAATATATAGTTATATATATATATTCATACATATATATACATATATATATTATATATTATATATTATATATATATATATATATATATAATACAAATTCCAACGAATCCGACAGAAATTATTTTAATTAAAGACTTAAAATATTTTGATATTTTAAGCAATGATATAAATTTTCAGTAGATAGGTTACAATTATACACAGGTAGTATTACTTTATTTTTATTAGGTTCCTGTTTAGGGTTATACGCCAAAAACTGTTAACAAGTTGTATATTTTGAATGTGTATCTTTTCTTGAACAAAACAGCAAAGATTTTATTTTTTAGTATCATATTCATGTAAGTGAATATAAGTGCCCCGTGGCTTAGTGGTTAGTGTGTCGGACTGCTAAGCAAAAGAACCTGGGTTCAAATCCAGCTCATAACAACCTTTTTCCTGGGGTTTTTATGGTTATAGTTATTATATTTTTCGTCACTTACATTAATACGATACTTAAAAAATCAAATTTTTTTTGGATTTGTTGAAATTTGTATTCTCTAAATTCAATATTCACACAAATTTGATTTTGTTCATATTATTTTTAAGTAAGTTGGTACCAATAGTGTGGATAACTAACTGCTCGGCTTATATCGTGTTTATCACTTTCATCTTGATTTTGCACAGTTTTATATGATTGCTATAGCATCTATATTCCATTTAACACCCCAAAAAAGAATTAAAACGTCGGTAATGTGTAAATGTGTTGCAGCTAAAAGTTTATATAAGCGGCAAAGCGATATAGCCGCCTTATTGGAACGAATTCACTGCTTGTTTTTAATATTGGAGCAAATACTTCTATCTTATTGTGATGTGGCAACAAGTTTAGATATTCGGAGGATACATTTTGTAAATTAACGACATCTGTTGGATTCATTGTATACAACAACCACCATTTATTGTGTACAACAACCATGCCCCTAAAAGTATGCTACAAATTTGCAATATGTTTTAACTGAGTACTAAATCGAACTTGAAGTACTAATTCGAGACTCGAATTAGTACCGAAAGCTTAGATTGTGCCAGAACCAGACAGAAGCTTCCAGAAGCTTGTAAACTTGTATAAATACAAGAGTAGATTGCATTGAGAGTTGAGTTTATTTTCGAAAGTGGAATTGTTAACAACTGGAAGCGTTAATAAAAAGTGATTGAATTGAGATTAAATAAAAAGTGTTGAATGATAAAAACCTATATGAATTGTGAATAAGTGGAATAAGTTAAATTGGTGTTATTTAAACTGAAAGACGTTGTATTTAATAAAATAAAGGGATTTGTTGCATTAATTTGGAATTTTGATTGAGTTTTATTTGTCGAAACCCAGGCCAAAATATCACATTGGTGTCAGAAGTGGGATAAAACTCAGTAAAGTGCTAGAAAATTCCATAGTGACATTTTCTAAAACAATTTCGGTGACTCATTTAATTGTGAAAGTGGATTTTTCCAGAAACTATTGAACTGATTGTGCTATAAAACTGTGAATAGCGAGTATTTTTGTTAAAAATAATGTTGGAAAAAGATCTTTCTAGAAGAGACATTAAAACAAAACTGACTGTGTTGCGAAAATAGTGTTTGAGTTACATAAAATGGGTCGCAAATTAGAACAATTGACAACAGCTGAGTTGAAAGAAGAATTAGGAAAAAGAAATCTTCAGACTTCTGGGCTGAAAAAGGAACTATTGCTCCGACTTCAGAATGCTATCACTCAGGATGGTGGAGACCCCGATACCATGTTGTTTGATGTTGAAGAACAAGGGAGAGAATGCACAGTAAGTACAGCCGATGAAATGCCTGCTTTCATGAAGTTGCTTTTGTTGAAATTCGAAGAACAAAAGAACGTTCTCGAAAAACAACAGAACGTTTTCGAAGAACAAAAGAATGAGCAGAAGAATTCGTTGGAAATTCTCCAGCAACAACTAAGCGAACAAAGGAACGTTCTCGAAGACCAAAGGAACGTTCTCGAAAGTAAATTCGATGAACAAAAGAATTCATTAGAAACTCTCCAGAATCAACTAAGCAAAAGACTTCAAATAGTAGATCAGAAATTTGAAGCCAAAATAGAAAGCTTAGAAGAAAAGTTCGGAAAGCAAGTAGAAAGTGTAGAACAACAGTACGAACACCTGGCTAAGGAGGTTGATTCTTTGAAAAAGCAGAAGGTTCGGGAATATTCGAGCGACGGTCCACGAAGAAAAGAAATGCAGCCCCCTGTCTTCGATGGTCAAACATCATGGCCAATTTATAAGAGGCAGTTTGAAGCTGCCGCCTTGACGAACAACTGGGACAACGAAGACAAATCAATTGCTCTTACGCTTGCGCTCAGAGGAACAGCTGCCGAATTGCTGCAGACCATTCCTGAAGACAAACATCATGATTATGATGCCATGGTCAAGGCAATCGAGATGAGATTTGGCGACGACCACATGCAACAAGTTTACCGAGTCCAGTTGCGCCGAAGGGTCCAGACAAGAGGTGAAACGCTACAACAATTGCAAGCTGACATCGAGCGCTTGGCAAATTTGTCTTATCCCAATATTAGCAGGGAAATCATAAACGAACTGGCAACCGATGCGTTCACTAATGCCATTGCAGATGGAAAACTACAAATGGCTGTGAGAATGGCAGGTAAGAAAACGCTCGCTGAGGCTTTAGCATTTGCCCTGACAATGGAAGCAGCAGACCAAGCTTCGCAAGGTAGCCATCGCGTCAGGGAAATGGCTACGCTAGAGTGCTCATGTCAACGTGTCGACATTGAAAGACAAAACCCGAACACTGCTCGAGGTCAAATGAGATGCTGGAATTGCAACAAGCTAGGACACCTACAGCGACAATGCAGATCTCCACAGGTAAGCTGCCCACATAGCGCGAGAAAAAGGCCTACTGACAGGGATATCGCTTACCCTACCGGGCATGATTTGGGGATACATCAGTGTGGAAAGCGCGTAAGAACCAACTTCGCGGGGCTGAAGTTGGATGATGGAATCGACGCCCCCAGGACCATTATCCAAGTTGCGCAAACGAAACGCTGCAACCAGAGTTTGACAGTGGAGACCGTCATCGCCAACAGAAAATGTGTGGCCACTATCGATACGGGTGCCACAGCCTCCATAATTAGAAGAGGCCTTGTCCAGACGTCCTGGCTTCACGTCCCTGGAACAGTCTGAAGGCAGCTACGGGAGAAGTAGCAAAAGTGTACGGAGAGGTACTTCTGAAGATATAATTGGCAGGGCTGACCTTCTCACATGCATTCTTGGTAGCTGACATATGCGACGACTGCATACTAGGTGTGGATTTTATGAAGGCACATGAGGTAGTCCTAGACTTTCGAATGCAGGTGTTAAGGTATTCAATCGTCGAGATTCCAATGGTGTACGGAAACGAGAATGCTGTAAATCTTCGGACGATCATAAGCAGTGATGAAATTCTCCGACCATCTTCAGAAAGAGCGCATCCTAGGTGTTTGAACTGTAAGAAGGACGAAAGTATTTCTGTTCAGAGACTAAGGGCTGAACCTGTAAAGGGTTGGACTGCGGAAGAACTTCGTAATGCACAAAAGGAAGATCCTGATATCGAGCCCATTTTTGTATGGAAGGAATCTATGGATAAGCCGAATGCAAGAGACATCTCCGAAAGAAGTCCTACCTTAAAGGCATACTTGGCGCAGTGGGACTCTCTCCATGTAAAAGATGGTGTTTTGTGGAGAAATTGGGAAATGCCGAATGGAAGATCCTTTAAGATGCAGCTTGTGGTGCCACGGTCGAAAGTGCAGGAGATTTTAAGGGACATGCACGATGAAGAATCCGGCGGGCACTTAGGAATCAACAAGACACGGAAAAAGATACGGGTACGTTTTTATTGGTTAACTGTAAGAAAAGATGTCGAGAGATGGTGTCGAAAGTGCACCACGTGCAAGGCTAGTAAAGGATCCAAAGTGAAGGCAAGCGCTAAGATGCACCAGAACAAAGTGAGCGCCCCGATTAAAAGGATCAACGACACACACCAAAGAACCCAAAGCAATATAAACATTGCGAGAGACCGCCTGAGGACCAGATACGATGCGCGAGCAACAGCACCTGAATTCAATGAGGGAGATCTGGTATGGCTTTACAGCCCACATCGCAGAAAAGGAGAATCGCCCAAGCTTCAGCAGGACTGGGAAGGTCCCTACCAAATAATTACGCGCATTAATGACGTCGTTTTCCGAATCCAACGAGGACCAAGAGCAAAAATGAAAATTGTCCATGTGGATCGAATGCATCGTTACCACGGAAACAATGATGATGTGCTTGTTCGGGACGAACAAAACTAAGAGGGGGACAATGTGATGTGGCAACAAGTTTAGATATTCGGAGGATACATTTTGTAAATTAACGACATCTGTTGGATTCATTGTATACAACAACCACCATTTATTGTGTACAACAACCATGCCCCTAAAAGTATGCTACATATTTGCAATATGTTTTAACTGAGTGCTAAATCGAACTTGAAGTACTAATTCGAGACTCGAATTAGTACCGAAAGCTTAGATTGTGCCAGAACCAGACAGAAGCTTCCAGAAGCTTGTAAACTTGTATAAATACAAGAGTAGATTGCATTGAGAGTTGAGTTTATTTTCGAAAGTGGAATTGTTAACAACTGGAAGCGTTAATAAAAAGTGATTAAATTGAGATTAAATAAAAAGTGTTGAATGATAAAAACGTATATGAATTGTGAATAAGTGGAATAAGTTAAATTGGTGTTATTTAAACTGAAAGACGTTGTGTTTAATAAAATAAAGGGATTTGTTGCATTAATTTGGAATTTTGATTGAGTTTTATTTGTCGAAACCCAGGCCAAAATATCACATTATTTTATAGTATGCAAATATAGAGTCGATTCATTGCGCCTGTTACGCTGTTATAAAAAATGCTTTAATGCTTTAAAAAAAATGTTAGTTCCCTTCAGAAGAGCTTTATGAGCCCTACAGCAAAGAATAATAATTAAATAATTGGGAAATCGCAAGTAAAGTTGTTAGTTGAATAGTTTTATAGAATTGCTATAGCATCAATATTACTCTTTACACTCCGAAAATAAATTCAAACGTCATTAATGTGTTAATAAAATTGCTCCGGAAATTATACTAAAAAAGTATCGTATATAAGTCCCAAAATCGCAAAATCGGCGTGGCAAAATCGCATCGTCACCTCCTCGCGGTGCCCGCTGGATATCCAACTAACGACGAGCGTTGGATCCATTCGATCCACGAGCTGAGTCACCTGAGTTATCTTTTCAGGAGCTAGGAGCAAAAGAACAGAAATATCGCTCTGAATGCACCAGCTCACAACTAAATCCAAGAGCGTCTGACACATATTGTGCGGCACACTGGTCAGCGTCTGTACCCTGTGGGGCGGCTGAATATAAACTATAGATAGAAGTAACTGACCTATTTATGGTACGTAAACAAAGTTAAAAAAATTATGGCAATGAACAAAACGACTAGATTAAATACCCCAGGTGGCAATCCAGTTAAACTGTTAAATCCACTCTCTTTAGAGGTCGGTCCTATGGATTCTGGGGAGGACCAATTATTGCTTATAAATATTGAGAGACGGAGTTCAAAGATGCAAAGAACTCCCCCAAATAAATTTACTTCAGGGGTTACATCACATCAGACAACCCCAAACAATACTATCGATGTTAAACACATCAGCGAAAAAGGGACCAAGAAAAATGAAGAGATCGACATTACAGATCAACAGAGTTCCATCGAAGACAAAGAGATAGACCAATCAAAATCAAAGAACTACTTTGAAGATTGGCAAATTGAAGTAGCGGCAAGAAAACAACTTGAAGTTCTTGTTCAAAGTCTTCAGCTGCAAGTGAAAAAACTCGAAGAGAAAGTTTCCTTACTTGACAAGAAAGATTCAGAGTCCACGCTTCAGTTAAGTCCAAAATATATTGAGCGTGAATATCAAACTGATGAAGAAGAGCTCTTGTTTGAAACTGAGAAAAAGAAAAATAAGCGTATCACAAAGAAACGTAAACTAAACGGGAGTCCTGAGATTTGTTTAAGAAATCAGAAAAACTCTAAAATCGAAAATAATAAAGAATTGTTTACAGAAACTAAAGAAACGAATAATGTGGTAGCTGTTGTTAAATCAAATTCACACGCTAAAGGCAGCAAAAAATTACACCACCACCAATTATGATCTCAGGATTTCCAATCTTTGGAGATCTTAAGAAAATAATAGAAAAATGTACTAAAAAAGCTTGCAAATACACATCGTATAACAAAGACAACTGGAAAGTCACAGTTGAAGAAGCCGACGAGTATAGATCTGTCACTGAAGAACTGAGCAAACACCAAATTCAATGGCACTCATATGAGAACAAAGCTACAAGGCCAATAAAAGTAGTAGCCAGAGGTCTTCATTCCTCGTGCTCTCCCGAGGAAGTAGTGGAAGATCTTGTACAAAAAGGCTTCCAAGCCCTTGATGCAGTCAATCTATTTAAGAATGAGACAATTAAATTCTCCTCTGGAGAATCGACGACAAGTAAGAGATTACTACCTTTATTCATGCTAACTTTTGACAGTAAGCAAAGTGTCGAGGAGATTTATAAAGTAAGATCAATCTTGGGCATAGCTGTTAAAATTAAACCACTCCGAAAATCTAAAGTTGTTCCGCAGTGCAAACGTTGCCAAGCTTATGGTCATACCCAAAAATACTGCAACCGCAGTATAAGCTTGTGTAAAGTGCGAAGGAAAACATGCAACTAAAAATTGTCCGATGAGCAAAGATCAGAAAGCAAAATGTGTGAACTGCCATGGTAATCACCCGGCAAGCTATAGAGGCTGCCCAGTTGCCAAAAAATTCCAAGAGTTTAGAAGCAAAAATACATTTGCTACAAACCCAGAAACACAGTAAATACCGATTTAACTGCTGAAAACAATACTAAGAATGAACCGCCTAAAAAAGCTGTTCAAAGTAAAAGCGATGAAAATAAATCCTATTCTCAGATTCTAAAAAATGTGCGGAAGAATGAAGAGACTTCCATAAAAGAAATGCTACACCTCATTCTCCGAAGAATTGATAAACAGGATTTGAATATCAAACAGTTAAGCGAAAAAGTCGCTCTCAAAAAACAATGATGGACAGAACACTTAAAATCGCTACATGGAATGCAAACGGTCTTTTACAACACTTATCCGAATTAAAAATCTTTTTAGATCTAGAACATATAGATATTTGCCTGGTGTCCGAAACTCACTTCTCCTATGGGCAAAATCTAGATAATGTAATAGAAAACTATTCATGTTACCACGCTCCACATCCAACTGACAAGGCAAGAGGTGGATCGGCAATTCTTATAAAAGAAAGCTTAAAACATTATGAAGAAACCAAGCTTACTAATGAAAATATGCAAGTAACAATTATTAGTATTGGTATGAAAATGAAAGAGTTTAAGATAGCAGCTATATACTGCCCACCAAGGCGCTCCCCGACAGAAGATGACTATACAGATCTATTAAATCTTCTTGGGCATAACTTTCTTGTTAGTGGAGACTTCAATGCGAAACACACCCATTGGGGTTCAAGACTTATATCAACAAAAGGCAAAAGACTTTTCCAAGCAGGCCGTAAATACAATTGCGAATTCTATTCCTCCAGGTCGCCTACTTACTGGCCTTCCGATACTAATAAAATACCAGACCTTATTGACTTTTTCGTAGCTAATGGAATCAAACGAAATCACATTAGTGTCGAAGGTAATTATGACTTGTCATCAGATCATACTCCAGTGATTCTATCACTAAGTGAATCGGAAGTAATAGAAAAAAGTAATCCAAAGCTTGTAAATAAGAAAACAAACTGGAGTGATTTTAGAGAAAGGCTTTTAAGTTTTATAAATTTAAGATCTCCCATGGATACAATCGAGCAAATTGACCATGAAGTGGAACAATTTATTGCTGATGTGCAACAGGCCGCTGAAGAAAGTACTCCAACATTTTCTAATAGAAGACAAAATGAAATAAAATATCCTTTAGAGATAAGAGAGTTGATAATAGAGAAAAGAAGAGCTCGAAGAAAATGGCAAAATACTAGATTTCCAGATGATAAAACAACGTTTAACCGTATAAGCAACAAACGCGGCTGAAAATAGCTTACAGTTTGTTGATAAGATAGATGAAAGTGAAATACCAATTGTAAGCTTAAAAGAAATAAAAAGTATGTGTTTACATCAACTATCAAATAAAAAATCACCAGGTTATGATCTAATTACTGCCCAGGTTATGAAAGAAATGCCTTTGAAAGCCTTCATAAAACTCCAATATATAATAAATGCATGCCTTAAGCAACGGTATGTCCCACACCATTGGAAAATTGCTGAAGTTATTGTCATACCCAAGCAAGGTAAGCCACCTACAGAAGTGACGTCTTACAGACCAATATCGCTTATACCAATTATGGCAAAAGTTTTTGAAAAACTGCTTCTGAAGAGACTTAGCAAAATTATAGAAGAAAGAAGGTTAATCCCAAATCATCAGTTTGGCTTTAGAAATAAACATTCCACGATAGACCAAGTTCATAGAATAACGGATGTAATAGAAAAAGCATTAGAAGAAAAACAAGTATGTTCAGCTATTTTCTTAGATGTTGCTCAAGCCTTTGACAAGGTTTGGCATGAGGGACTTGAGTACAAACTGCAAAGGGATCTTCCCAGACAGTACTATGAAATATTAAAATCGTACATCTCAGACCGATTGTTTAGAGTAAGGTACGATCAAGAATATTCGGAATTGAAGAAAATAGAAGCCGGTGTAACACAAGGAAGTGTCCTAGGTCCTACCCTGTATTTACTATACACAAGGGATATCCCAGTTGGTAATCACACCATAATGGCTACTTTTGCAGATGATACCGCAATTTTGGTAACCACAAACATGTCTCTAAGGCAGCAGTAAAACTACAAAATGCCGTCGACACAGTCAGAGATTGGACCGAAAAATGGCGTATAAAACTAAATGAAACAAAATCTTCACATATAAACTTTACAAATAAAAAGATAAACAATATTCCAATATTCATTAATAATCAAGCTGTACCTTACGCCAATACGGCCAAATACCTTGGAATGACTTTGGATGCAAAGCTAAAGTGGAAAGAGCACATCAAAAAGAAAAGAGAAGAACTAAACTTGAAATATAGGAAAATGTACTGGTTACTTGGTAACAACTCTGATTTATCAACCCAAAACAAAATAATGCTGTATAATCAAGTACTAAAGCCTGTTTGGACCTATGGTATCCAATTATGGGGCTGTACAAAGAAAACAAATACCGAAATCATCCAAAAATTCCAAAACAAAGTCCTTCGTGGAATAGTTAATGCACCTTGGTACATAAGAAATAGCGATCTACATCGTGACTTACAAATAGAAACGGTTACAGAAGTTGTTAAAAAATACGCTGTATCGCATAATCAGAGACTGCAAAGTCATACCAATTCCGAAATGGTGTCCGTCTTGAATACCAGAAACCATGTTCGGAGATTAAGAAGAACCAAGCCTCATGAGCTTATGGTCTAAAAAAACATGGGAAAGTATTAAAAGTTTAAACTTCCCCCAAAGTGATTTTACAAAGTTAAGAAAGAAAAATCTGATGTCGATCTCTCAAGATTGGTCCTGATAAAGAGGTGGTTTTAGTGGTTAAGAGTCCCACCCTACTTGGTGTCGAATACTGCCAAGTGTCTTTTGAAGATTTCCTCCTGTCAAAAAAAAAAAAAAAAAAAAAAATACAGAAAATATTAAAGGAATTCATTATATAAGAGTTAGCTCCAATAACAATTTTAGTTCCATTCAGAAGTGCTATTTGAGCACTACAGAAAAGAATATCTCTTTAACTGGAAAATCGGAAGCAAAATAGGTTTTTTTTCCTTTATAATTAACGCGCGCACAAGGGACTATTTGTTTCCCTTTTATTGTAGAGCACACTGCGTGGGCATTAGGAAGATAGGGAGGAGGAAAGATAGGAGGTACCGATTAACATTGGTTTTGAATGCTTGCAGATCAAAATGGCAAGGGAAAATATCACCGGGTAAAATATTCCAAATTCGTGTTGTTCGGCTAAAAAAAGAATCCCTATATTTCACGGTATGTCTGAAATTGGGCTCAAGGGTGAACTGATGTGCATTCCTTGCGAGACGAGTATTACGGGAGAAACTTTTAAGGGGAGGAATGCAGCTTGCTTCGAGTGAACATTTTTTATAAAAGAAACGATAAAATAAGGAAAGACATGAAACATTGCGTAGGTGTTCGAAAGGGGCAATTGTTTCAGCGGCAGTTCTATTTCCTAACAATCTTAATGCTCGATTTTGTATTTTATCAAGCAGGTGAAGCGATGTTTGTGAAGGAACTGCCCAAAGGTGGGAGTTATACTCAAGTTTAGGGCATATAAACGCTTTATAAATTGTATCACAAGGAGAAAAATACTTCTTACTCCAATACAGAAAACCTAAGCACTAAGCAGCATTTTTAGCGATATCAAATATATGGTCTTTCCAACGGAGGTCGTCGTTGATACACATACCGAGTACTGAGAGCTTTTCGGTTTCGTCGATGTAAGTGCCATTCATGGATAATGGATATGTTTAACTTTAACGACAAAAGACAGCATTGAGTTTTCGAAGCATTAAACTCCACACGATTCCTATTTTGTACTATATTTGACAATGCTGTATAAATCGGAGTTTAATAAGCTTGAGATACGGTACCGTTGCAATTGTACGTCCGAAGGTGAAGGACGTGAATTATCGAATGAATATGAAAAGCTGAGGGTAGAGTTAAGTGGATTTGAAGTAACATGCAGAAGTTCATTTATAAAAATGAGGAAAAGAGTTGGAGACAGAACAGAGCCCTGGGGCACACCAGCACTTATTTTGTAGGAATCAGACTTGAATCCGTCTATTATAACTTGTATTGAACGCTCCAGAAGATAGCTTCTAATCCAACGAACAAGAGTATCATCGATACCAAAAACACGCGTTTTCGATAAGAGCTTGATGCCAAACTCTATAAAATGCCTTGGAGGTATCAAGAGCAATAATCTTACTTTCACCAAAGCGATGTTAAGATTCGTTCCAGTGTTCGGTGAGATATGCCATCAGATCACCAGTGGAACGGTTGCTGCGGAAGCCATACTGTTGCGATTTGGCATTTTCTTTTAGTTTCTTTTGTTATTTTAATCGCTGGCTTTATTATTTTCTCCGTGAGTCTTAAGCCAGATGTATGTTTTGCCGCATCTAAGAACGAGAGCGACGAATAAATAAACTTTAAGGCATATTTCCCTTTTCACATATCGTCACGTGACACTATTGTATGTGAAACTTAGATTACTATCAAGATGGGTGTTTCATCTAGCGCCTTCTAGTTTCGCTAGATCATCCTAAAGTTTTTCTCTAAGTGGTGATTGCAATGCGGGTTTTAGTCATCAATACATTTGCAATGTTAGAAAAAGCCAGAACGGAAGGAAATAAGCCATCAACACTTTTTTGTGTTATTTTTAATTAATTTTTGTATCGCTGAAGCATTTTACGCAACTCAAGCTAAAATTAAGCTTACAAGTTCTCTCTAAACGTTAGCTAAAATTTCAGCTAAATTTTGACAGAAGAGCGTTGTGGATAAAAAACAGATGTTATGTTATTCAAATAAACGTAGCCCCATAAAATTTTAGAGGGTGATAAGGCCATAGCCCTTTAGGACTATTATTGCCAAAAAAAAATATAAAATACATGTTTGAATTTCTTTTATATGATTATTATTGTGATGTGGCAACAAGTTTAGATACATTTTGTAAATTAACGCCATCTGTTGGATTCATTGTGTACAACAACCAACATTTATTGTGTACAACAACCATGCTCCTAGAAGTATGCTACATATTTGCAACATGTTTTAACTTAGTACTAAATCGAACTTGACGAAACAATTCGAGACTCGAATTAGTACCGAAAGCTTAGATTGTGCCAGAACCAGACAGAAGCTTCCAGAAGCTTTTAAAGTTGTATAAATACAAGAGTAGATTGCATTGACAGTTCAGTTTATTTTCGAAAGTGGAATTGTTAACAACTGGAAGTATTAGTAAAAAGTGATTGAATTGAGATTAAATAAAAAGTGTTGAATTATAAAAACGTATTTGAATTGTGAATAAGTGAAATAAGTTAAATTGGTGTTATTTAAACTGAAAGACGTTGTGTTTTATAAAATAAAGAGATTTGTTTTATTATTGTGGAATTTTGATTGAGTTTTATTTGTCGAACCCCAGGCCAAAATATCACATTGGTGTCAGAAATTGGGGATAAAACTCAGTAAAGTGCTAGAAAATTCCATAGTGACATTTTCTAAAACAGTTTCGGTGACTCATTTAATTGTGAAAGTGGAATTTTCCAGAAACTATTGAACTGATTGTGCTATAAAACTGTGAATAGCGAGTATTTTTGTTAAAAATAGTGTTGGAAAAAGATCTTTCTAGAAGAGACATTAAAATAAAACTGACTGTGTTGCGAAAATAGTGTTTAAGTTACATAAAATGGGTCGCAAATTAGAACAATTGACAACAGCTGAGTTGAAAGAAGAATTAGGAAAACGAAATCTTCAGACTTCGGGGCTGAAAAAGGAACTATTGCTCCGACTTCAGAATGCTATCACTCAGGATGGTGGAGACCCCGATACCATGTTGTTCGATGTTGAAGAACAAGGGAGAGAATGCACAGTAAGTACAGCCGATGAAATGCCTGCTTTCATGAAGTTGCTTCTGTCGAAATTCGAAGAACAAAAGAACGTTCTCGAAGAACAAAAGAACGTTCTCGAAGAACAAAAGAACGTTCTCGAAAGTAAATTCGACGAACAAAAGAATGAGCAGAAGAATTCTTTAGAAGTTCTTCAGAAGCAACTAAGCGAACAAAGGGATTCTCTCGAAAACAAGCTAGATGCACAGAATGCTCTCTTCGACAAAAGACTCCAAATAGTAGATCAGAAAATAGAAAACTTAGAAGAAAAGTTCGGAAGGCAAGTAGAAAGTGTAGAGCAACAGTACGAACATCTGGCTAAGGAATTTGATTCTCTGAAAAAGCAGAAGGTTCGGGAATATTCGAGCGACGGTCCACGAAGAAAGGAAATGCAGCCCCCTGTCTTCGATGGTCAAACATCATGGCCAATTTATAAGAGGCAGTTCGAAGCTGCCGCCTTGACGAACAACTGGGACAACGAAGACAAATCAATTGCTCTTACGCTTGCTCTCAGAGGAACAGCTGCCGAATTGCTGCAGACCATTCCTGAAGACAAACATCAGGATTATGATGCCATGGTCAAGGCAATCGAGATGAGGTTTGGCGACGACCACATGCAGCAAGTTTACCGAGTCCAGTTGCGCAGAAGGGTCCAGGCAAGAGGTGAAACGCTACAACAATTGCAAGCTGACATCGAGCGCTTGGCAAATTTGTCTTATCCCAATATTAGCAGGGAAATCATAAACGAACTGGCAACCGATGCGTTCACTAATGCCATTGCAGATGGAAAACTACAAATGGCTGTGAGAATGGCAGGTAAGAAAACGCTCGCTGAGGCTTTAGCATTTGCCCTGACAATGGAAGCAGCAGACCAAGCTTCGCAAGGTAGCCATCGCGTCAGGGAAATGGCTACGCTAGAGTGCTCATGTCAACGTGTCGACATTGAAAGACAAAACCCGAGCACTGTTCGAGGTCAAATGAGATGCTGGAATTGCAACAAGCTAGGACACCTACAGCGACAATGCAGATCTATGCCTAGACAGGTAAGCTGCCCACATTGCACAAGGAGGAGGCAGAATGACGAAGCATCTGGCAGGAATAGCACTCACACTGCTGGACAAGCTTCTGATCAACAGCAGGCGGGAAACGCCTAAGAACCAACTTCGCGGGGCTGAAGTTGGTTGATGGAATCGACGCCCCCAGGACCATCATCCAAGTTTCGCAAACTACACGCTGCAGCAAGAGCTTGACAGTGGAGACAGTCATCAGAAACAGAAAATGTGTGGCCACTATCGACACGGGTGCCACAGCCTCCATAATCAGAAGAGACCTTGTTCAGACATCATGGCTACATAACACCAGCTGCTACACTCTGAAGACAGCTACGGGAGAAGCAGCAAAAGTATACGGGGAGGTATTTCTAAAGATACAACTGGCAGGGTTGACCTTCTCACATGCATTCTTGGTAGCCGACATATGCGACGAATGCATCATTGGAGTGGATTTCATGAAGGCACATGAGGTAATCATAGACCTTCGAATGCAAGTATTAAGGTATCGAACCGTTGAGATCCCTATGGTATACGGAAACGAGAACGCTGTGAATCTTCGGGCGGTTATAAGCAGAGATGAAGTCCTACCACCTTCTTCAGAGACAGTTCTTTGGACGCGTTTGGAGGGTGATCCTGGGAACCACCGATTCTATTTCATTGAAGCAGATAATAAAGAGGACTTTCCAAGCTATATCGTTGGAAAGATTTTAGTGGAACCAAAGAAAAACATGGTTCCGGTAAGGCTGATGAATCCGAACAAACACTCCGTCAAGCTCAGACAAGGAGAGGTGATTGGAAGATGCGTACCCATTGCAGCCATATCGACAACATCTGGGAGTGATTCTGCGAGTCCTGTTTCTGCAACAAAATTGGCTGAGGTATGTAATGCTATCCTTGGAAACTGTGAGCTAAATCAGGAGCAGTAAACCATGGCCAAAAATCTCATTGGCGAGTTTGCTGATATATTTGCATCGCAGGATGGAGACTATGGTCGAACACACCTAGTACAGCACCGAATAGACACCGGCGATAGCAGACCGATCCGACAACCTGCTAGAAGACTTCCATTGGCAAAACAGCCGGAAGTCGATGAGATGATATCAACCATGGAAAAAGACGGTCTAATCGAAAGCTCAAAAAGTCCGTGGGCATCACCCGTTGTACTAGTAAAAAAGAAGGACGGCAGCACTCGATTCTGCGTGGATTACCGGAGGCTCAACGATGTCACCAAGAAGGACAGCTACCCCTTGCCTCGAATAGATGACACCTTGGATACCCTTTCTGGAGCGAAATGGTTTTCCACCCTCGATCTGAAAAGTGGTTACTGGCAGGTACAGATCCATCCAGAAGACAAAGAAAAGACCGCTTTCACAACGGGAAATGGACTATGGCAGTTTACCGTTATGCCATTTGGCTTGTGTAACGCTCCAGCCACCTTTGAGCGTTTAATGGAACGTGTGTTACAGGGTCTGACATGGAAAACCTGCCTGGTGTACTTGGATGACGTCATCGTTGTGGGAAAGACGTTCGCTGAACATCGCGACAACTTGAGGGAGGTGTTTACACGACTTCGAACTGCACATTTGAAACTAAATCCAAAGAAATGTGCTCTGTTCAAAGCTGAGGTGAAATATTTGGGACATGTGATATCATCAAATGGAGTAAACACTGACCCGGAGAAAATCGAAACCGTGAGAAATTGGCCAGTTCCCGAAGATAAACACCAGCTGAGGAGCTTTCTCGGTCTCGCCACTTATTACAGGAGGTTCGTCAAAGATTTTGCCGGAATCGCAAAGTGTCTGCACCAGCTAACTGAGAAGGGTAGACAATTTAAATGGTCAGGTGAGTGCGAAAGAAGCTTTCAACATCTAAAACAGCGACTTTGTGAGGCACCAATACTAGCTTATCCCACCCCTGGCAAAACATTTATTGTCGACGCGGATGCTAGTAACGTGGGTGTTGGAGCAGTTCTGTCGCAGATACAAGATGGGCAGGAGAAAGTGGTAGCCTATTTCAGCAAAGTTCTGTCGCGACCAGAGAGAAACTACTGTGTAACCAGACGGGAACTCCTTGCTTTGATACTGGCGACAAAACATTTCCATAAATATCTGTATGGACAGAGATTCATCCTGCGTACCGATCACGCCGCTTTAAAATGGTTGCTACAGTTCAAAAATCCTGAGGGGCAGGTAGCAAGATGGATCGAACGATTGCAGACTTACGACTTCGAAGTACAGCATCGCAAAGGAAGACTGCACTGCAATGCGGACGCGCTTTCCCGCAGACCATGTGAGCCCAGTTGCAAACATTGTGCGCGAAAAGAGGAAAAGGATGAAGGTATATCTGTCCAGAGAATAAGAGCCGAACCTGTAGAGGGTTGGAGTGCCGAAGAAATTCGTAATGCACAAAAAGAAGACCCTGACATCGAGCCAATCCTTGCATGGAAGGAATCTATGGAGAAACCAAACGCAAGAGATATCTCCGACAGAAGTCCTACTTTAAAAGCATACTGGGCGCAGTGGGACTCTCTCCATGTGGAAGATGGTGTTTTGCGAAGAAAATGGGAAATGCCGGATGGAAGATCCTTTAAGATGCAGCTTGTGGTTCCACGATCGAAAGTAGAGGAGATCCTACGAGAAATGCATGCTGGAATATCCGGTGGGCACTTGGGAATCAACAAAACATTGGAAAAGGTACGGGAACGCTTTTATTGGCTAAGCGTGAGAAACGATGTAGAGAGCTGGTGTCGAAAGTGCATAACATGCGCAGCTAGCAAGGGACCCAAAGTCAAAACACGAGGTAAAATGCACCAGTACAACGTGAGCGCCCCTTTTGAAAGAATCGCCGTTGACATCACAGGCCCGTTCCCGGAAACTGAAAACGGTAGCCGTTACATCCTTGTTATCATGGACTACTTCAGCAAATGGCCGGAGGCTTTTGCGATACCCAATCAAGAAGCTAAGACCGTTGTCGAGCAGATAGTGGACCACTGGGTCTGCAGGTTCGGGGTGTCTATGGAATTGCATTCCGACCAAGGGCGAAACTTCGAGTCGAAGGTATTCCAGGAAGTATGCGCATCACTCGGGTTAAAGAAAACAAGGACAACACCTCTTCATCCACAGTCTGATGGAATGGTAGAAAGATTTAACAAGACCTTGAAGGAACATCTGTCCAAAGTCGTGAACGAGAACCAACGGGATTGGGATCGGCGAATTCCTTTATTTCTTATGGCCTACCGGAATGCGGTTCATAGTACAACTGGATACACTCCATCCGAAATTCTATTTGGACGAACTGCCCGGCTTCCAAGTGAGCTAAAATTCGGATTTCCTATTGAAGACCCAAAATGCGAAGAGGACTACGTGTTAGATCTTAGAGAAAGGATCAACGACATTCACCAGAGAACAAGAAACAACATAAAAATTGCGAGTGACCGCATGAAGACCAGATACGATGCAAGAGCAACAGCACCTGAATTCAATGAGGGAGATCTGGTATGGCTTTATAACCCACATCGCAGAAAGGGAAAATCGCCCAAGCTTCAGCAGGACTGGGAAGGTCCCTACCAAATAGTTACGCGCATTAATGACGTCGTTTTCCGAATCCAACGAGGACCAAGAGCAAAAATGAAAATTGTCCATGTGGATCGACTGCATCGTTACCACGGAAACAATGATGATGTGCCTGTTCGGGACGAACAAAACTAAGAGGGGGACAATGTGATGTGGCAACAAGTTTAGATACATTTTGTAAATTAACGCCATCTGTTGGATTCATTGTGTACAACAACCAACATTTATTGTGTACAACAACCATGCTCCTAGAAGTATGCTACATATTTGCAACATGTTTTAACTTAGTACTAAATCGAACTTGACGAAACAATTCGAGACTCGAATTAGTACCGAAAGCTTAGATTGTGCCAGAACCAGACAGAAGCTTCCAGAAGCTTTTAAAGTTGTATAAATACAAGAGTAGATTGCATTGACAGTTCAGTTTATTTTCGAAAGTGGAATTGTTAACAACTGGAAGTATTAGTAAAAAGTGATTGAATTGAGATTAAATAAAAAGTGTTGAATTATAAAAACGTATTTGAATTGTGAATAAGTGAAATAAGTTAAATTGGTGTTATTTAAACTGAAAGACGTTGTGTTTTATAAAATAAAGAGATTTGTTTTATTATTGTGGAATTTTGATTGAGTTTTATTTGTCGAACCCCAGGCCAAAATATCACATTATTATAAATTATATTAAATATATTTGTGTCTAATCGCAATAATATTTACTCCCTTTTAAACCTCGATGCCCCCCCCCCTTTAGCTACGTTCTGAGAAAATTTAGCTCGAATAAATGTGCCGATAATTTTGTATTGGTCCGCTAAATTTTTGCAGTACACTGGGAAACAAGATTTTGAAAGCAATTAATTAGGCGTAATATTTGCAAGATTAATTTCTTGAGTTCGTTAATTTTACGTACGACATATGTACTATTAACCTAAATGGACAACGATACAATCAAAAACGATAAATAATATTACACTTATATAGTCTTTCAATATTGAATTACAAAAATTAAGGAATCGAACTCCTTAAGAAAATAAGTTCCAGTTACGGGCGCTCAACTTACTGAAAGTGAATGCGCTCATCATTTCTACTCTGCAATCAGACTAATGCAAACAAGTCTATTCCCATACTCACTTACACTGTATGTATATGTACACAACGCGTATTCTTTATTTTTTCTTCATTGGCATGAATTTTTTTGGAGAATTTTCTGCATTACAAATATAATGTTGCCATGTTTGATTACTATATCAATTTCGTTTAGTCTGCAAAAATGCAACTTCATGTGAGGTTGTTACTTATTTTACAAATAAAACCCATTGTTTGCCGATGTTTGTACGTATGCTAATTTTTTTTGAACTATTGAGTATTTCCAGCATAAAAAATGGTTAACATTTGTTGATCCGTAAAATAGAAAGTTGAAAAATAAAAGAATTGTCCTGTTAATTTTTTTTTTGAAAAACAAGTAATTATACACTTTCGCTGTCACTTGGTATTTTGGTTGTACGAAATGTATAAATTATCCCCACGTCGGATTTCAGATAGTTTTTTATCTTTGAATGCTGAAAAAATCATGTTTTATGATCAATTCTTCATAACTTTTTTTATCCTACCCAATTGAATTCACAAATTTGATTTGATTTTGACAAGTTGATTTTTCAACTTTTCCAGCTTAAAATAAAATTAGTGCTAACATCAAAAATAAGTATTAATGATTTTTTTATAAAATGTTCATATTTTTTTAATAAATCGGCCATCAAAATGAACATTTAAAAACAAAGGCGCAAAATTATAGACGCTTTAATATCAACCTAAAAGAAATAAAGTTTGGCACTAACTTTAAAAGTGTAGTTCTTCAATAATAGACGATTCAAAATTGATTTTCTCTTAGTGTGAAACTAGATTTTTAAAAAAGTAAAAAAGCAGGAATACCTTGCATTATCTTTTTAGTGTGAAACTAAAAACTCTCAGAGAGAATGACGGCTCGCTCTCACAAACCGCCATTTTCAAAATATAAATACACACAAACCCTGCCAAAATACAATAACAACCAAATTCCTTAAGGTTCTCAAACTTTCAAATTAGATTTTAACTAGTGAAGAGGGTATTTTGTTTATAATTGAGAAAAACTTAGTTCAGAAATAAACATTTTAAGAAGTGTGAAGTTAACGTATTAAAAATATGTTGTCTATAATTTTGCGCTTTTTTTTGTTTTTTTTTGTGACAGATAAAGATGATAAGATAACATGTTAACAAAAGTCTACGTACATCATTCTTCTGTACGTATTCTTTTCTTTTATGAAGTTTGTTTTTATATTCATATTTTCAGCTATAATGAAGCGAAATAGTTGCTTTCTTCGAATTTTATATTCTTTTGATAAATAAAAAACAATAACTAAATAATAAGATCTACTAGCGTACGTACACTTTTATTAGTAAGTGTACTTCAATCTCACTCTGACGTTAAATTACTTAAAAACAGATGTGCAGTTGTTCATGCAAATAATTGCAAAAGGACAGGATTTTCTACAGTGTATGGATTTATCTCGTTGCATGAATACCGTTGCAATGAACAATAATATAAGGTTTTTACCATCGACGTATTATATATGGACTGCTAGTTGCCTACCTCAAATTGGTTCCATTTTAGTTTCAATTATTTTGGGCGACACTAGCCCTTCTGAGTACACTACCGGGAAAAAATTAAACCTCAATTTTGACATTTCATCCAGTAATCCCAGACTTTGGCAGCAGGTTTTCCCACGTTGGCATGTTAAAATTTCCTTTTTTCCCCCGCGTTATTTAGAATATCCCACAATTAATTAATAAAAAATACTTTTTTCCTTCTTGTGCTTTTAGCTTATCTAAGGCACAAACCAATAAAAAAGGAAGTTGTCCACGATCTAAAAAAACAAGAGGCAAAATACCAAAGATGTCGCACACTTCTATGGATGGAATTCAAAAGTGTCAGTTATGTTTTACCGGTAAATGCGACTTTTTAATTTTTTAAAAACAGATGTCGCGAGCTTCTATGTTAACATTTTAAGTAATTATTTTTTTTCCTGAAGTGGGTTCAGGAGAGCTAGCATCGCATTCTCAATTTTGGCGACATTTTTTTGACAATTGTTTTATGAAGCTGATATTAGACTAGCAGTCCATATATAATACATTCATGGTTTTACCATGAAATTTTACTGGGACAATACATTTTTCTATATTTTTGCGCCCAAATCTTTAATCTTAAATCCTTTTAGCAAAAACCTAAGATTTCATTTCGGTGGGAACATATAATTAATTTATTCAAATTTAAATTCTTCCAAACCGTTACTTTCCGAATTTCGCATTTTTCTAACAGGCTGCACTCATTTCTTATTAAATTAATTCTGAACGTATTCATCCTAACTTTGTCCCAAGCCGGCCATTTTCCTTGCAAAAATACCCAACGATCGTTAAATTTTTGACGTACTCGCAGTATTACGGGAAATCAAAAAGTGAAGCCGAACCGGCATTTTTATTCTTTGCAACAGTTGTGGAAATTTTTATTCAATCCCAGCAATAACTAACAATTTATTGCAACTAAGCATTTATATTAACATATAACCTCCATTTAAAACTAATTAACAACAAGAAAACATGTCTAGCTTACCAGCAAAGCGCGCTAAAATCTCAGCCGACGACACACCAAACGAGGATGAATCAGAAGCATTAGAATTGATTGACGCTTGTCAGAATGAAATTGACGCCCTCAATGAAAAAGCCAGTGAAGAAATTCTTAAAGTTGAACAAAAATACAATAAATTACGCAAACCATGCTACGAAAAACGTAGCGAGCTAGTTAAGCGTATTCCAAACTTCTGGGTTACGGCGGTGAGTCCTTAGAAAAAGCCTCAAAAATAATAATTACAACAGCCATTGCACGCATGCTTCCGCCATGGGTGGAAAATTTATTGCGCACGTTTTTTTGTTTTAATTTTAATTTTTTGCTCGCACTTAATTTTTTTTGTGTGCGTTTTTGTTTTTACTTTCAGACAATTTTAATGAAATGAGTGTTTTATTTTTTGTTTGTTTTTATCCTTTAGTTCATAAACCACCCACAAGTATCGGGAATTTTAGATGAAGAAGAAGAGGATTGTCTGCATTCGCTTACCAAACTGGAGGTGGAGGAGTTCGAAGACATAAAGTCGGGATATCGCATAAATTTCCACTTCGACGATAATCCATACTTTGAGAATAAAGTACTCACTAAAGAGTTCCATCTGGGTTCTGGCGGTAAGATTTGTTTTTGCAAATTATTAAAAGCGTGACTTGTTTCAACATGAAGGAGGTGCATATATTGTTTTCCTTGTCAAGGTGACTGTACTTTTCGCTGTGTGAATCGTGTGTATAAGAGTTAGTTGATCTATGCAAAAAAAAAATAGATATTTAGTAGCTAGGTAATCATGCTAAAGAACATTGTATAGGTTATACATTTTCTATTAATTTAATCCACATGAATTAAGTTAATAAATATGGTTGCTATGGTAAGGTAGAGGGTTGAAGGACAGATAGACTGACTAGTTAACAACGTCGTATTTAGGAAATTTGAAAATAAATTGGTGCAAAAGAATTCCAGACTTAAATTATAAATTTATTATAATTTGCTTGATCTAGAAGTTACATTATCATTGACGTAATGATGCAGGTGTAGTTTTAGAGGTAACATGGGTGAAAGAAATTTTTTTTTTTTTTTAAGCACTAAAGTTTAATTTTGCAAGTATTTTAGAATTTGAGTTTGAATTCATCATTTGTGTGGTGCGGGTTAAAAGGGTCAGAAGTAATAGCTGATTAATGCATTCCTTGCAGTTCGAGTAGAACCCGGCAGGGTCAAAATAATAGTAGCGTTGCTAGATAAGCCTGAAAGATGTTAGAAATATAGCCTACTTTCTTCAACTTCTTTAATATTACTCAAAAGTAATATTAACCTTGAACAAAAAAAAAAATGTTTGTTGCGTGAATTTTGTTTGTTATCAGGGGTGCAACGGCGCTTCGTAGAATCGAATCAATTATTGATGCCCAAGCATTGTTGGTTCCATAATCCCTAGTTACTAAATCCACGTATTAAAATTCACAAATCAAAAACCCTAAACACAAAATCTCCAATCACAGAATCCCAAACACAAAGGCAAAGCTTAATTACTTTGATAGGCTCGAACTATAGTGGATTTTGACTGTTTGGTGTTTTCAAGATTACCTAGATTTTGTCTTTTGTCTACGACGGACAAACCAAAAATCCATAATCTTCACTTTTTTTGTATTTAAAATGTAATACTTTTTGACGATTTTGTGTCATTTGTTTGTACATATATTGCAAAACTAAATGAAATAGGGTGGAATCGGCTAAGGTGATATATGAAATATGATAAGTGATTGTCACAATTGACGAATTCCGTCTGCGTAAGATGATTGTTATAAGTTATAGTCACATTTTTGTGACTTTTTCTTGTGATTGCTACTTAGGTGTCACTTAGGGATGAAACATCGTTCATAAAAATATCGATGTTTTAACATTGTTTAATGTTGATATCGATGTTTTCGCGAAAGAAAAATGTCTGTGAACTGGTTTTTTGATACATAATAGATTTTTGTATTTGGAAAAAAAAAAATATAAAAAACTTACATTTCTTTTAATCATCATTGAACTTAAATACACTTAATTGGACAGACAGTAACCACCCATTTTTATTTTTGAAGTTTGTGTTTCATTGTATTATATTTGTAAATATCGAATGCGATCCAAATGTATGTAAATTTGTCCATGGGACAGATTTTTTTTCACTCCCATAGTAGCAAGAGTTTTACAAGATCTCGATATACACAAATCCGCTGGCCCGGATGGTATACCCCCGATTCTTCCACACTGGCAAAGCCACTGCGTAAGCTTTTCCATCGCTCCTACTCTTCTGGAATCTCTCCTACAAGATGGAAAACTGCATTTGTCCAGCCTGTCCCTAAGAAAGGTGACCCATCCTCCCCCTCCTCCTACCGACCCATAGCACTAACATCCCTTTTTTTCTAAGGTCATGGAAAAGCTAATTAGCCGTCAGCCGAAAGCTTCTCCATGACCGTCAGTATGGCTTCCGCAGCAACCGTTCCACTGGTGATCTGATGGCATATCTCACCGAACAATGGAACAAATGTTTACATTGCTTTGGTGAAAGTAAGATTATTGCTCTTGATATCTCCAAGGCATTTGATAGAGTTTGGCATGAAGCTCTCATCGAAAATGCGTGCTTTTGGGATCGATGATACTCTTGTTCGTTGGATTAGAAGCTATCTTCTGAACCGTTCAATACAAGTTGTATTGGACGGATTCAAGTCTAATTCCTACAAAATAAATGCGGGTGTGCCCCAGGGCTCTATTCTGTCTCCGTCTCTTCCTCATTTCTATAAATGATCTTCTGTCTGTTACTTCTAATCCAGTTAACTGTTTTGCTAACGACTCTACCCTCATATTCGTTCGATAATTCGTACAATTACAACGGTACGGTATGTCAAGCTCATTAAACTCCGATTTATACAGCATTGTCAAATGGGGTAATAGGAATCGTGTGGAGTTTAATGCTTCGAAAACTCAATGCTGTCTTCTGTCGTTTAAGCTAAACATACCCCCAATGCTATTGTCCATGAATGGCACTTGCATCGAAGAAACCGAAAAGCTCTCAGTACTCAGCATGTGTGTCAACGACGAACTCCGTTGGAACGACCATATATTTGAGATCGCTAAGAATGATGCTAAGTGCTTAGGTTTTCTGTATCGGTGTAAGAAGTATTTTTCCCCATCTGATCTGGCTACAATTTGTAAAGCGTTTGTACGCCCTAAACTCGAGTATAACTCCCAGCTTTGGACAGGCGCTTCGCAAATATTGCTTCACCTGCTTGATAGAATACAAAATCGATTGATAGGAAATAGAACTGCCGCTGAAACAATTGCCTCTCTCGAACACCGACGCAATGTTTCATGTCTTTCTTTATTTTATCGTTTCTTTTATAAAAAAATTCACTCGAAGTAGCCAGAAGTAGCCAGCTGCATTCCGCCCCTTAAAAGTTTCTCCCGTAATACTCGTCTCGCAAGGAATGCTCATCAGTTCACCCTTGAGCCCAATTTCGGACGTACCGTGAAATATAGGGATTCTTTTTTTTAACGGAACAACACGAATTTGGAATAGTTTACCCGGCGAATTTTCCCTTGCCATTTTGATCTGCAAACATTCAAAACCAATGTTAATCGACACCTCCTATCTCTCCCCTCCTTATCTTCCTAATGCCCGCGTAGTGTGTTCTACATTAAAAGGGAAACAAATAGTCCCTTGTGGGCGCGTTAATTATAAAAAAAAATTGTTTTAAATTTCATTTATTTTTAAACATGGCGACCAATTTGCATGATAGTGTCCTATTTGCACCGATAGTAAAATAACAAATAGTTATAATAGCTTAAGTTATATTCCACTATACTCTATTCAATTTATATTTTCAGTAAAGGGAAGATAGGATATTTGCCTTTCACTATTACTGTTATGGATTCAATAAGCTATCTCTATTTTAAAGCTCTCAAATGGTTCCCATACTGGGCATTTTAAATTGGTATAATTCTCACCCAAATGTAGGTATGGTTACCAACTGTTTATTCAAATTGTATGAAAACAGAATCATGTAGACCGTAAACTAAATCTAAAAAAAAATTTAATTAAATTAAATCCTTTATCCATTACCAAGAGTTAAGATAGTAGGCGTTTTTTTAAGAGTTCCTCAGAAGGCCTAATCTCTTAACGTAAAAATAAATCACAGAAAAAAACGCAAAATATTATTCACAGAAATAATTGAAGATGTTTTTCAAATTGGTAGGCACGGTTTTTAAATATAACCGTTTTTTAACTATAAATAAATAAAATAAATAAATAAATTTATTGGCGCGACAGCTCCTTAAGGAGCCAAGGCCTAGTGACTTATACTATCAACCATTCCTGTGTGTGTGTTGTTAATCTGCAAGAATGGAAGGGACCTACAGTTTACCGCCGAGTCCGAACGGCTAGATGAGATGCACTTTTTCGAGACAAATTTTACTCTTGGAGGTTTTGTCAGTTCCTCGCAAGAAGCAGTACCCCAGAAAAAAAGGTGGCTATGAGCTGGATTTGAACCCAGGTTCTTTCGCTTAGCAGTCCGACACACTAACCACTAAGCCACGGGGCACTATAATATTCGAAAAAATATATATTTTAACTATAATATTCGAAAATATTTTGAAGTAAAATTACTTAGGTAATTACATCTTCCTGAATAACAATTTTGATAGTAATCGGATAGCCATTTTCCGATGTACCGTTTTTAGCCCACTAACTTATATTTTTGTTTAACCAAAATATAAACCACACCTCCAAAAGTACACAGATTTTTTTTTCATACAAATCCTTGGAGCCGTTTTCGAGAAAATAAGCTTTAACTTAACGGTTCTAACGACAGGTACCTTTAGCACTTGAGCTAAAACAAAAAATTTAAATAGAAGAATGTCAATCTTAATTAATCTTATTTTATAAATTTGAAGACGATCGACCAAGCCGTTCAGGCTGTAGTCCAAAATACATATATCCGTACAGACAGACAGACAAACATAATTTTCCAGTAACTCAAATACGTTTCACAATCGTAATCTCATGTTTGATTATTATCTCAATTTATTTTTATGTACGAATGCATAACTTGCATTAAAGTACCTATAATCGCAAGTAAAAAAAAATTGTCAAACAAATATTGCATTATGTATCTTTATTTTAGCCGTTTTTTTAAGAAAAAAAAATTACTAAACATTTAGTTTGATGAATATAAGCCTTTCTAGCTTGCTGAAACTTTTTCCGGTTTTCCTTGGTGGTGTTGGCTTTATAACAACAGAAACTTACATTGTTTTACCTGATAACCCCTCTACAGCTCGATTCAAACCATGAGTTTTCCTTAGGTTTACTCTTCGACCTATTTGGGATAAAATTTGTCATTCCTAAAAGAATTAAATTTGTAATCATGTCTGCGCTGGCATCAATGTCACTATCGAGGAAGCATAGTGACCAGTTAAAGGTCCTGAATAAGTTATTGAGACCGCCCAATTGGTTTTCTCGTATTGCCAAACGGTCCTTGTGGGGTTTGTTTCTTTAACTGGAATGGGTTGGCACAAGAAATTTGCAGAGATGACACTATGGTCAAATATGCCTAGAGGCGGTAATACACAAATTGTGCATTTATTAGGGTAAGAGGTAAGAAACAAGTCTAGAGTGTTTGCGGTTTGGTCTGCAATGTCAGGAATTCGGATTGGCTCATCAACAAGCTGAGTAAAGTGGTTTAACTCAGCAAAAATCTCAACATACCTTTCTTCGGGTGTTGTCTGGGCAGAAAAGCTAAGCCAACTAGAATTGTGCCGTTAGAATTCTCCAACTATGTATGTCTTTAGCTTTTTACTTGCGATTATATTTAGTTACTATAAATAATGCAAGTTATGCATTCGTGCAGTTTAAAAATTTTGAGATAACAGTCAAACATGACATTACGATGATAGAGAAACATATTTGAGTTACTGGCAAAATTCTGTCCGTCTGTCTGTCTGTACGGATGTATTTTGGACTGCAGCCTAAACGGTTGGGCCAATCGTCTTCAAATTTTGAACTTAAGGTTATTTTTACATTCTACAGAGGAGTTTTTTCAATTTTTTTTAAGCTCAAAAATTAACGGTACCTGTCATGACCGTTATGTAAAAGCTTATTTTTCTCGAAAACGGCTCCAAGAATTTTTATAAAAAAAAAATAAGTGTACTACAGTAGGGTATGCATTATATTTTGGTGAAAAAAAAATTAATATGGTGGGCTAAAAACGGTACATCCCACCGTTTTTTTTCTTCGACTTTCTCCAAAACTGGTGATCCGATTACAATCAAAATTGATAATCAATAAGATGTAGGTAGCCTAAGTCATTATGCATTAATTCTTTTTCGAAAACTTTTTTTTTGTATTTTTAACAATTTAATTATTTTTTTTTTGAAAAATCAATATTTTGAAAACGGGTTTCAGTGAATTTTTTTTAAATTTTGTTTTTAAATGTACGTTATTTTTGTGCTTAAGTATTCTTGAATTATTTTTTTTTAATATTTTAAAAAAAAGTTAAACAAAAACCGTTTTATTTAAAAACGGCTCCTACGATTTTGAAAACAAAATTCACACTTACATTTCCTAAAGAAATAAAATGGCGTTTAATTATTTCACCCAATACAATTTAACGTACTTCATTCGAACAATCAAAAGTCACAAAAATCGAATAAATGCTTTGATGTTCACTCTAATTTTCTTTAATTTTATTCTACAGCGTGACCGCACATATGAGCAAGTACGTGCGATCCAGTCGTGCAATTTATTTTCAACTAGGTCTGTGTTGCTTTACAGCTAGTTTAGTTTAAGGTCGAATCTGCTTAATATAGGGTCCATGTGACGAAGCCATAGAACAGGAGTGAACAGATTTCTTGTATGCTCATTTGTTTTTCCAACACAAAGAAACATCAAATATAGTTATCTATACTCTGTTCAATAAAAAATGTGAGCACAGGGAAGACGTTCACATCTCGCTCTGACGGCAATGAAATCTCTTTAAGGTGTGAGAGAGTAAAAATATTATAAGGCTTGGTTAAAAAAACACCAATTCAGAAAGCAATTAAGAAAAATCCACCACTCGAAAATAATGTGTTTTTTCCGCACAAACGAAGAGGGTTGTTTGCAACAACAATTCGTGTGTTAGTAGTACACAGAGTAGGGTTTATTTAGAGCTGTTGTTATTTGTATCCAACAGTTAATGGTAACGTTTAAGGCTATTCTCGAATGTTTTTTGTCTATTTTTGCTAATCATAGGAACTTTGGTTTCCTTGCTTCAGTTTATTTGCTATAAAACCAGAACTGAGCTCTACCAGTGATGGTTGTGGCCAACATTGGCTAGCATTTCAACGTCTTTTAATCCTAAATGGACACAAAGCAACAAATCTGAGTTGGTTATTAATTCAACATTTTATGTTCCTCAACCAATATGGATTTTTCTTACTTTAGGACTACTTGTTACAATATTAATTTTATGTTTATCCATCAGCAGCTGCAGAAAACAGCGATCATCCATCATCAACCAGTACACCAATTCAATGGAAGGAAGGCAAAAATCTACTTAAGCAATTGCTATCAAAGCCTTTCAACAACAAAAAGAAACGGAATTCCGAATACAAGACATTCTTCGACTGGTTTACTGACAACAGTGATCCGGTGAATGATGAAATTGCTGAACTCATCAAGGACGATCTGTGGCCAAATCCATTGCAGTATTATCTGGTACCTGACATTGAAGTTGAGCCCGAAGATGATAATGACGATGATGACGATGACAATGAGTAAGTATCAATCAATATCACAAAAGCGTGAATTGTTACTAAAATGAACACTTTTTCTTAATTTTTAGGGACGAAATGTTTGATGAGGAAAACGTGGAAGAAGAAGAAGGTTTGATACCTTGAATATTTTGCAATAAGTTTACGCTATTATTTTTTTTTATTTCTTATTTAGACGAAGGAGCAGAAAACAAATAATAAAGTTCAGCTTGAAGTAACGCAACTCAATTAAGCAAAAAAAAAACATCATTGGATATTATATATAAACTACAATGTAAAGTATTTTTCTTTTTTTCCGAGAAATATTTGAAAAGGCAAACTAAGATATAAACACGCGTTCTTTTTAGTTGAAGTTAACGTGTTAACCAAATTGTAATATTGGGATTTTAAAGTTCAAACTAATAAAACTTATCCTTCTTTCGGAAAAAACTACACACCTTTATCAATATGTTGTTTTGGATCTGGTTTTGTTTTATAGCTTTCATATTTTTGGGAATATTGATTTATTTGCTTCACTGTCAGTTAGGTATAATATTCCTGCAGTGAAATCACATCTGATCAATGAATTTATATCAAGTAGATCAAATCCATGGGCTGACGAATGCAGATCACCGGTGTCGTTAAAGTAAGATCAAACAAAAATGGAGTATGTATCCAAAAAAATTAACTTGCGAAGTTTGGCAGTCGCAAAAACTCTTGGATCAAACTAATTCAACACCTGTGACCTTATGTAAAACGATAATCGTTTGTATTGCAGCGTATTATACAAATTGGTCGTATTACTCGTATTTCATTCACCTGTCGTTTTGGGTTCGTGGTCTTGTAACGAACTTGATCTCGTTTCGGATAAGCCGAACAGAGTTTATATCTGTTGGTACTTTGTAAGCTGAAGAGTCATCGAAGATCTGCCGAAGAGACCCGAAGCTTGTCGCGCTCTTACAAAAAAAAATTATTTCAAACAATCGCTCTACACCGTGACGTTCGTTTTTTCGGGTTTCGTTTTTCCTGCCCCTCGTGTCTATAGTCCTCTCAAGAAGCAGCATTTTTTTAATTGCTGCACGGCCCGCAATGAGTGGCGCTGAAATCGCCAATTGGTGTGACTATAGAATAAGAACAAAGCACAAAAGTGTATTAAATGTCGGTAAATGTTCTCGTCTTCACTACTAGGAGTTAGTTACTGCTCAGCCGTAAAGATGGCCAGAAGCCAAATGTCATCCATGAGAGTACTGTAGGCAATGGGCCTGCACACGAGATGAATTCATCCGGTATGTGTGTCAACAACGACCTCCGTTGGAACGACCATATATTTGAGACCACTAAAAATGCTGCTAAGTGCTTAGGTTTTCTGTTGGTGTAAGAAGTATTTTTCTTCTTCTGATCTGGCTACAATTTATAAAGCGTTTATACGCCCTAAACTCGAGTATGACTCCCACCTCTGGGCAATTGCTTCACCTGCTTGATAGAATATAAAATCGAGCGTTAAGATTGATAGGAAATAGAACTGCGGCTTAAATAATTGCCCCTCTCGAACACCGACGCAATGTTTCATGTCTCCTTATTTTATCGTTTCTTGTATAAATAATGTTAACTCGAGGTAGCCAGCTGCATTCCTCCCCTTAAAAAATTCTCCCGTAATACTCTTAATGATCATGAGTTCACTCTTTAGCCCAATTTCGAACGTACCGTGAAATATAATTTCTTTTTTAGCCGAACAACACGCATTTGGAATAGTTACCCGGTGAGGTTTTTCTTTGCCATTACAATTTGATTGCATTCAAAACCAATGTTAATCGACACCTGTCCCTCCTTCCCTAACTTCCAATGCTCGCAGCGCGTTAAACATTATAAGGGTAACACAAATCCTTTTTGCGCGCGTATAAAAAAAATTAAAAAAAACTGACCTTCATCTGCGACAGCATAGCCAGGTAAAACTTGGCCATGAGAGAATTCGGTGTCCCAAATAAATTCACTAGTGTTTTTAAAATAGGTAGCCGACTAAAATTACAAGCCAAGTAATAGTAGCCGGTTTGCTGTCCAAACCAATAAATCAATCTTTAATAGACTCCGGCAAGGGGATGGTCTGGTTTGCATAATACATCCGGCGAAAAAACCTGTGGCTGCGTATTAATGAAAGGCAAACCAAGTTCATGGTGGCTGTGTCTGCGAGAAGTTTTGTTCGAACAACCGGGGAAGTGGAACATGACTGAAGTAGTGCAATCCTTTAACCACCTTGGGTCAAAAGTGGCAGCCGATAACACTATGGTGCAAGAAATACGCGGGCGGCTGCTTAAATCCAACAAAAAATTACTACTATATTACTCATATACGGACTTGGGTGCTTACTAAAAGGCACTTCGATTTCAAGAGGAAAGTCTAACGGAGAATTGTTGGCCCGTGAGCGAGACATGGATAATACACAACCATGAATTTTATGAAATTTACCTCAAATAACAAAATAAAGCTGAACAGACTCCGGTGGTCTGGACACCTAGCTCGTATGTGGGAAGAGGAATAGCCTCAGAAAGTCGTTTGCTGTTTTTTAATGGTAGAACGCAACGTGGCAGGGAGTCCGAAGTATTGGAATGCGAAACTGGATAAGTCGCCCATTAATCGGGATGTATGTATTTATTTGTAATTGATTGAATGTTTGGGTATTTTTACTTGCGATTATATTAAGTGCAGTAAGGCAAGTTAGGTATTCATGAAGATTAATAATATTGAGACCATAATTACACATGACATAACGATGATGAAGAAATATTTGAGCTACTGGCACAGTTTTGCCTATGTATGTTTTTGGCTATGTGGCTTAACGGCTAAAGTGATTTCTTTTCCAATTGACGTTGTGGGATTTTTTTTGAAATTTCAATTTTAGGGTTTAAAATAACTTTAACACATAGCTTATTTTTCTCGAAAACATGAATGAACATTTTTTAAAAGTGTGTAAATAGCCCATTAGGGATGAGCTACCATTCTAGTCTATTAAGGGTACTTTTCATGTAACTGTAGTTTCTTCCCAACTAACAATTTCACTTGTATAAGGTTCAATTTTTTTTAATTTGGCAAGTAATTGCTTGCATATAGCTTGTATAAGGCAAACTTTCGCAAGCCACACATTTCGAACTTTGACAGTTAAAAAAATAGCTATTACAAAGTGAGTTTGGTGAGCTCTATACAACGCTTGTAAATAAGAAGGATTTAAATGGCCTGTATAAGGCCTTCCAAAGATGTTTACTAAAAATTTAAATGAAAACATCTTGTGTAAGGCTTGCAGTTTGGCAACTGCTTGAGGAGAAATACATATATGTAGCTAAAAACCACAATACAAATAATGCAATAAAAACTCAACATTTTAAAACAAAATAAAAATAATGCATTTTTTCTCAACAATTTCTTAATCTACTTTTTTGTGCTAAAAAATAATGTTTTTTGTAACACTCGTAGCAGGTTATTAGCAATGACTGTCATTGAAAGGCTTGTGTAATGTCTTATAACATCCAGAGTAGGCTATTAGCATTTAGCTGTCAAAAAATGCCTTGTCAAGTAAACGCAAAGGTGGTGAAGGAAACAATACCAACAATATTAGACCTTGTACATGTACATGATTCCTTTTTTCGGTTGTTTCTTCATTCTTCTTGTGGATAGGCATGTACGGTGTGTACACTGATTTGGATTACCCCGATAATATCCAATACTTACCTACAAACTGTGCTGTTTTATTCTAAAGAAATTGGCGAAATTCTAGAAAAAAAAAACAATTGAAAACCATCCATTACAACTAAAAAACACGATTGGGAATTGTTTTCAATTTTAAAAGTTCTTATTTTTAGTCCGTGCATAGCATTTTCTTTCTCAAACGAGAAACTCTAAGCTCAACCACAAAAAATCTTAAAATGTTCATTCTTCCATTCGTTACTTCATTCCCCCTACTCTTCTACACCCCTTACCCATTTGTCAAAAAGAAAGAATGAAGAAACGTCCGAAAAAAGGTATCATGTACACAAGGTCTTAGAGACCTTTTAAATTGAGCGCTCTGCGTTTATAAACCGCAAAAGCTTTGGCAAATTTATGTCTAAAATGGACAAACATAATAACAAATAGTTGCAATAATCGCCCATTTTTATATTATATGGACAATTATAAAAGAAACAGTTCAAATAACATTTTTCTGATACAAAAATGGCCGCAGTGACATTATGAGCGGATACTTATAGAATTCCAAACAAATTCATTGCGCCGCATCGGCCATATGACCGTAAGTGTGTGTTGCGTTTGTGGCCGCGCACTATCTGCCGCCTAAGGCTGCGTTTCCGGTAATGTAAGTCCCCTTTTATACACATAATCATATCACAGTACACATAACTAAGGTAATATATTGCGCAGGTTGTCAAAATCTGATCTGTCACTTTGTATTAAAATTGGCGGTTCAGAGATCTACATAAATAAAAAAATGTTTGAGCAAACTACACACCTCACGCTTGTTTTATATTTGTCTTGTTTTTTTGTTTATTAAAAAGCTTTTTTATAAATTAATTACCAGAAATACTTTAAAATATAGCCACGAGATCTATTTTTCAGAACAAATAAACAAGCTAATGGTCTCTGGTGGCCGCCATTTTACTTTAATGCAGAAGATTGCAAAAATAAAACCTCTCATGATATTATCTTAGATATGTGTACTGTGTAATCATATGACGCCGATTGTTCATCAATTCCCTTTTGGGCACGACTGTAGCCTTCACACGTTGAATCAGCGTCACGCGACAGTGTGTGACAAACGTTACTATGTCTTTACGTTTGTTTATTTCAATCCTCTCGTTCTTACTTTTAGCAAAACATACATACATCTGAGTACAAACTGAGGAAGATAATAATAAAGCAAGCAATGAAAATAACAAACGAGATTGAGAGAATAGCAATAAATTCTTCGTCGCTGCGTGATTGTGATCCCCACTACACTTCTCAACTCCTTCGCCTAAATACTAAGTCACGCTGCAGCATATGCCTATGTGTATAAAAGGCGACTTAGTGTCGAGCGACCCATGTTTGCATGATATTGTATTGGTGGTGGTAATTTAAGACTTTTTCACAAAAAATCACAAACGCAAGTTTTGCTGCCTTTTTCGTCCGTCTGTGAGAGCCTTAATAATATGACTGATTAACTTTTTTGTTCAACGTTTTCTTCGGGACTTGTTTAGTTTTATTTTTCTGTTTAAATTTTGAAAACTGCCCATTTTAGTCCGAGTTTAACAAACCTAACATTTCATGAAAAGCTATTTACTTCTATAAGACCATTCAAGAAAGGTCTTATAGCAGTTAAATAGCTTGCGTAATGTGCGCCAAAATAACTTGTAAATATATAAGGCCTTTTAATGTTACTATAGCAGTCAGAAAATAGCTTTTATAAATTATATTGTTAGTTGGGTTGGTAAGGGCTCATTAAATTTCTATCAAATTTTATATTTGAAAACATCTGGGTAGCCAAATTAATTCTGTTTACCAACATATTGAATAATTATTGTGATGTGGCAACAAGTTAAGATATTCGGAGGATACATTTTGTAAATTAACGCCATCTGTTGGATTCATTGTGTACAACAACCAACATTCATTGTGAGCGCCTAAGAGTATGCTACATATTTGCAATATGTTTTAACTGAGTACTAAATCGAACTTGAAGTACCAATTCGAGACTCGAATTAGTACCGAAAGCTTAGATTGTGCCAGAACCAGACAGAAGCTTCCAGAAGCTTGTAAACTTGTATAAATACAAGAGTAGATTGCATTGAAAGTTTAGTTTATTTTCGAAAGTGGAATTGTTAACAACTGGAAGCGTTAATAAAAAGTGATTGAATTGAGATTAAATAAAAAGTGTTGAATGATAAAAACGTATTTGAATTGTGAATAAGTGGAATAAGTTAAATTGGTGTTATTTAAACTGAAAGACGTTGTGTTTTATAAAATAAAGAGATTTGTTTTATTATTGTGGAATTTTGATTGAGTTTTATTGGTCGAAACCCAGGCGAAAATATTACATTGGTGTCAGAAATTGGGGATAAAACTCAGTAAAGTGCTAGAAAATTCCATAGTGACATTTTCTAAAACAGTTTCGGTGACTCATTTAATTGTGAAAGTGGAATTTTCCAGAAACTATTGAACTGATTGTGTTATAAAACTGTGAATAGCGAGTATTTTTGTTAAAAATAGTGTTGGAAAAAGATCTTTCTAGAAGAGACATTAAAATAAAACTGACTGTGTTGCGAAAAAAGTGTTTCAGTTACATAAAATGGGTCGCAAATTAGAACAATTGACAACAGCGAAGTCTTCAGACTTCGGGGCTGAAAAAGGAACTATTGCTCCGACTTCAGAATGCTATCACTCAGGATGGTGGAGACCCGGATACCATGTTGTTCGATGTTGAAGAACAAGGGAGAGAATGCACAGTAAGTACAGCCGATGAAATGCCTGCTTTCATGAAGTTGCTTCTGTCTAAATTCGATGCTCTGGAAAGTTCCTCGAAAGAACAAAAGAATTCGTCAGAAATGCTGCAGAAGCAACTAAGCGAACAGCTGAACGTTCTCGAGAGCAAATTTGATGGTCTCGAAAACAAACTTGATGCACAGAATGTTCTCTTTGACAAAAGACTTCAAACAATCGATCAGAAATTCGAAGCCAAAATAGAAAACTTGGAAGAAAAGTTCGGAAGTGTAGAGCAACAGTACGAACATCTGGCTAAGGAGTTTGATTCTTTGAAGAAGAAGAAGGTTCGGGAATATTCGAGCGATGGTCCACGAAGAAAGGAAATGCAGCCCCCTGTCTTCGATGGTCAAACATCATGGCCAATTTATAAGAGGCAGTTCGAAGCTGCCGCCTTGACGAACAACTGGGACAACGAAGACAAATCAATTGCTCTTACGCTTGCGCTCAGAGGAAAAGCTGCCGAATTGCTGCAGACCATTCCTGAAGACAAACATCATGATTATGATGCCATGGTCAAGGCAATCGAGATGAGGTTTGGCGACGACCACATGCAGCAAGTTTACCGAGTCCAGTTGCGCCGAAGGGTCCAGACAAGAGGTGAAACGCTACAACAATTGCAAGCTGACATCGAGCGCTTGGCCAATTTGTCTTATCCCAATACCAGCAGGGAAATCATAAACGAACTGGCAACCGATGCGTTCACTAATGCCATTGCAGATGGAAAACTACAAATGGCTGTGAGAATGGCAGGTAAGAAAACTCATGTCAACGTGTCGACATTGAAAGACAAAACCCGAACACAGCTCGAGGTCAAATGAGATGCTGGAATTGCAACAAGCTAGGACACCTACAGCGACAATGCAGATCTCCACCTAGGCAGGTAAGCTGCCCACATTGCGCAAGGAGGAGGCAGAATGACGAAGCATCTGGCAGGAATAACACTCACACTGCTGGACAAGCTTCTGATCAACAGCAGGCGGGAAACGCCTAAGAACCAACTTCGCGGGGCTGAAGTTGGTTGATGGAATCGACGCCCCCAGGACCATCATCCAAGTTTCGCAAACTACACGCTGCAGCAAGAGCTTGACAGTAGAGACAGTCATCAGAAACAGAAAATGTGTGGCCACTATCGACACGGGTGCCACAGCCTCCATAATGAGAAGAGACCTTGTTCAGACATCCTGGCTACATAACACCAGCTGCTACACTCTGAAGACAGCTACGGGAGAAGCAGCAAAAGTATACGGGGAGGTATTTCTAAAGATACAACTGGCAGGGTTGACCTTCTCACATGCATTCTTGGTAGCCGACATATGCGACGAATGCATCATTGGAGTGGATTTCATGAAGGCACATGAGGTAATCATAGACCTTCGAATGCAAGTATTAAGGTATCGAACCGTTGAGATCCCTATGGTATACGGAAACGAGAACGCTGTGAATCTTCGGGCGGTTATAAGCAAAGATGAAGTCCTACCACCTTCTTCAGAGACAGTTCTTTGGACGCGTTTGGAGGGTGATCCTGGGAACCACCGATTCTATTTCATTGAAGCAGATAATAAAGAGGACTTTCCAAGCTATATCGTTGGAAAGATTTTAGTGGAACCACAGAAAAACATGGTTCCGGTAAGGCTGATGAATCCGAACAAACACTCCGTCAAGCTCAGACAAGGAGAGGTGATTGGAAGATGCGTACCCATTGCAGCCATATCGACAACATCTGGGAGTGAATCTGCGAGTCCTGTTTCTGCAACAAAATTGGCTGAGGTATGTAATGCTATCCTTGGAAACTGTGAGCTAAATCAGGAGCAGAAAACCATGGCCAAAAATCTCATTGGCGAGTTTGCTGATATATTTGCATCGCAGGATGGAGACTATGGTCGAACACACCTAGTACAGCACCGAATAGACACCGGCGATAGCAGACCGATCCGACAACCTGCTAGAAGACTTCCATTGGCAAAACAGTCGGAAGTCGATGAGATGATATCAACCATGGAAAAAGACGGTCTAATCGAAAACTCAAAAAGTCCGTGGGCATCACCCGTTGTACTAGTGAAAAAGAAGGACGGCAGCACTTGATTCTGCGTGGATTACCGGAGGCTCAACGATGTCACCAAGAAGGACAGCTACCCCTTGCTTGAATAGATGACACCTTGGATACCCTTTCTGGAGCGAAATGGTTTTCCACCCTCGATCTGAAAAGTGGTTACTGGCAGGTACAGATCCATCCAGAAGACAAAGAAAAGACCGCTTTCACAACGGGAAATGGACTATGGCAGTTTACCGTTATGCCATTTGGATTGTGTAACGCTCCAGCCACCTTTGAGCGTTTAATGGAACGTGTGTTACAGGGTCTGACATGGAAAACCTGCCTGGTGTACTTGGATGACGTCATCGTTGTGGGAAAGACGTTCGCTGAACATCGCGACAACTTGAGGGAGGTGTTTACACGACTTCGAACTGCACATTTGAAACTAAATCCAAAGAAATGTGCTCTGTTCAAAGCTGAGGTGAAATATTTGGGACATGTGATATCATCAAATGGAGTAAACACTGACCCGGAGAAAATCGAAACCGTGAGAAATTGGCCAGTTCCCGAAGATAAACACCAGCTGAGGAGCTTTCTAGGTCTCGCCACTTATTACAGGAGGTTCGTCAAAGATTTCGCCGGAATCGCAAAGTGTCTGCACCAGCTAACTGAGAAGGGTAGACAATTTAAATGGTCAGGTGAGTGCGAAAGAAGCTTTCAACATCTAAAGCAGCGACTTTGTGAGGCACCAATACTAGCTTATCCCACCCCTGGCAAAACATTTATTGTGGACGCGGATGCTAGTAACGTGGGTGTTGGAGCAGTTCTGTCGCAGATACGCGATGGGCAGGAGAAAGTGGTAGCCTATTTCAGCAAAGTTCTGTCGCGACCAGAGAGAAACTACTGTGTAACCAGACGGGAACTCCTTGCTCTGATACTGGCGATAAAACATTTCCATAAATATCTGTATGGACAGAGATTCATTCTGCGTACCGATCACGCCGCTTTAAAATGGTTGCTTCAGTTCAAAAATCCTGAGGGGCAAGTAGCAAGATGGATCGAACGATTGCAGACTTACGACTTCGAAGTACAGCATCGCAAAGGAAGACTGCACTGCAATGCGGACGCGCTTTCCCGCAGACCATGTGAGCCCAGTTGCAAACATTGTGCGCGAAAAGAGGAAAAGGATGAAGGTATATCTGTCCAGAGAATAAGAGCCGAACCTGTAGAGGGTTGGAGTGCCGAAGAAATTCGTAATGCACAAAAAGAAGACCCTGACATCGAGCCAATCCTTGCATGGAAGGAATCTATGGAGAAACCAAACGCAAGAGACATCTCCGACAGAAGTCCTACTTTAAAGGCATACTGGGCGCAGTGGGACTCTCTCCATGTAGAAGATGGTGTTTTGCGAAGAAAATGGGAAATGCCGGATGGAAGATCCTTTAAGATGCAGCTTGTGGTTCCACGATCGAAAGTAGAGGAGATCCTACGAGAAATGCATGCTGGAATATCCGGTGGGCACTTGGGAATCAACAAAACACTAGAAAAGGTACGGGAACGCTTTTATTGGCTAAGCGCGAGAAACGATGTAGAGAGCTGGTGTCGAAAGTGCACAACATGCGCAGCTAGCAAGGGACCCAAAGTCAAAACACGAGGTAAAATGCACCAGTACAACGTGAGCGCCCCGTTTGAAAGAATCGCCGTTGACATCACAGGTCCGTTCCCGGAAACTGAAAACGGTAGCCGTTACATCCTTGTTGTCATGGACTACTTCAGCAAGTGGCCGGAGGCTTTTGCGATACCCAATCAAGAAGCTAAGACTGTTGTCGAGCAGATAGTGGACCACTGGGTCTGCAGGTTCGGGGTGCCTATGGAATTGCATTCAGACCAAGGGCGAAATTTCGAGTCGAAGGTATTCCAGGAAGTATGCGCATCCCTCGGGTTAAAGAAAACAAGGACAACACCTCTTCATCCACAGTCTGATGGAATGGTAGAACGATTTAACAAGACCTTGAAGGAACATCTGTCCAAAGTCGTGAACGAGAACCAACGGGATTGGGATCGGCGAATTCCTTTATTTCTTATGGCCTACCGGAATGCGGTTCATAGTACAACCGGATACACTCCATCCGAAATTCTATTTGGACGAACTGCCCGGCTTCCAAGTGAGCTAAAATTCGGATTTCCTACTGAAGACCCAAAATGCGAAGAGGACTACGTGTTAGATCTTAGAGAAAGGATCAACGACATTCACCAGAGAACAAGAAACAACATAAAAATTGCGAGTGACCGCATGAAAACCAGATACGATGCAAGAGCAACAGCACCTGAATTCAATGAGGGAGATCTGGTATGGCTTTATAACCCACATCGCAGAAAGGGAAAATCGCCCAAGCTTCAGCAGGACTGGGAAGGTCCCTACCAAGTAGTTACGCGCATTAATGACGTCGTTTTCCGAATCCAACGAGGACCAAGAGCAAAATGAAAATTGTCCATTTGGATCGACTGCATCGTTACCACGGAAACAATGATGATGTGCTTGTTCGGGACGAACAAAACTAAGAGGGGGACAATGTGATGTGGCAACAAGTTAAGATATTCGGAGGATACATTTTGTAAATTAACGCCATCTGTTGGATTCATTGTGTACAACAACCAACATTCATTGTGATCGCCTAAGAGTATGCTACATATTTGCAATATGTTTTAACTAAGTACTAAATCGAACTTGAAGTACCAATTCGAGACTCGAATTAGTACCGAAAGCTTAGATTGTGCCAGAACCAGACAGAAGCTTCCAGAAGCTTGTAAACTTGTATAAATACAAGAGTAGATTGCATTGAAAGTTTAGTTTATTTTCGAAAGTGGAATTGTTAACAACTGGAAGCGTTAATAAAAAGTGATTGAATTGAGATTAAATAAAAAGTGTTGAATGATAAAAACGTATTTGAATTGTGAATAAGTGGAATAAGTTAAATTGGTGTTATTTAAACTGAAAGACGTTGTGTTTTATAAAATAAAGAGATTTGTTTTATTATTGTGGAATTTTGATTGAGTTTTATTGGTCGAAACCCAGGCGAAAATATTACATTATATTGTGATGTGGCAACAAGTTTAGATACATTTTGTAAATTAACGCCATCTGTTGGATTCATTGTGTACAACAACCAACATTTATTGTGTACAACAACCATGCCCCTAGAAGTATGCTACATATTTGCAACATGTTTTAACTTAGTACTAAATCGAACTTGACGAAACAATTCGAGACTCGAATTAGTACCGAAAGCTTAGATTGTGCCAGAACCAGACAGAAGCTTCCAGAAGCTTTTAAAGTTGTATAAATACAAGAGTAGATTGCATTGACAGTTCAGTTTATTTTCGAAAGTGGAATTGTTAACAACTGGAAGTATTAGTAAAAAGTGATTGAATTGAGATTAAATAAAAAGTGTTGAATTATAAAAACGTATTTGAATTGTGAATAAGTGAAATAAGTTAAATTGGTGTTATTTAAACTGAAAGACGTTGTGTTTTATAAAATAAAGAGATTTGTTTTATTATTGTGGAATTTTGATTGAGTTTTATTTGTCGAACCCCAGGCCAAAATATCACATTGGTGTCAGAAGTGGGATAAAACTCAGTAAAGTGCTAGAAAATTCCATAGTGACATTTTCTAAAACAGTTTCGGTGACTCATTTAATTGTGAAAGTGGAATTTTCCAGAAACTATTGAACTGATTGTGCTATAAAACTGTGAATAGCGAGTATTTTTGTTAAAAATAGTGTTGGAAAAAGATCTTTCTAGAAGAGACATTAAAATAAAACTGACTGTGTTGTGAAAATAGTGTTTCAGTTACATAAAATGGGTCGCAAATTAGAACAATTGACAACAGCTGAGTTGAAAGAAGAATTAGGAAAACGAAATCTTCAGACTTCGGGGCTGAAAAAGGAACTATTGCTCCGACTTCAGAATGCTATCACTCAGGATGGTGGAGACCCCGATACCATGTTGTTCGATGTTGAAGAACAAGGGAGAGAAAGCACAGTAAGTACAGCCGATGAAATGCCTGCTTTCATGAAGTTGCTTCTGTCGAAATTCGATGCTCTGGAAAGTTCCTCGAAAGAACAAAAGAACGTTCTCGAACGTAAATTTGATGAACAAAAGAATGAGCAAAAGAATTCTTTAGAAGTTCTCCAGAAGCAACTAAGCGAACAAAGGGATGCTCTCGAAAATAAGCTCGATGCACAGAATGTTTTCCTCGACAAAAGACTCCAAATAGTAGACCAGAAAATAGAAATTTTAGAAGAAAAATTCGGAAAGCAGATAGAAAGTGTAGAACAACAGTACGAACATCTGGCTAAGGAGGTTGATTCTCTGAGGAAACAGAAACTTCGGGAATATTCGAGCGACGGTCCACGAAGAAAGGAAATGCAGCCCCCTGTCTTCGATGGTCAAACATCATGGCCAATTTATAAGAGGCAGTTCGAAGCTGCCGCCTTGACGAACAACTGGGACAACGAAGACAAATCAATTGCTCTTACGCTTGCTCTCAGAGGAACAGCTGCCGAATTGCTGCAGACCATTCCTGAAGACAAACATCAGGATTATGATGCCATGGTCAAGGCAATCGAGATGAGGTTTGGCGACGACCACATGCAGCAAGTTTACCGAGTCCAGTTGCGCAGAAGGGTCCAGGCAAGAGGTGAAACGCTACAACAATTGCAAGCTGACATTGAGCGCTTGGCGAATTTGTCTTATCCCAATACCAGCAGGGAAATCATAAACGAACTGGCAACCGATGCGTTCACTAATGCCATTGCAGATGGAAAACTACAAATGGCTATGAGAATGGCAGGTAAGAAAACGCTCGCTGAGGCTTTAGCATTTGCCCTGACAATGGAAGCAGCAGACCAAGCTTCGCAAGGTAGCCATCGCGTCAGGGAAATGGCTACGCTAGAGTGCTCATGTCAACGTGTCGACATTGAAAGACAAAACCCGAGCACTGTTCGAGGTCAAATGAGATGCTGGAATTGCAACAAGCTAGGACACCTACAGCGACAATGCAGATCTATGCCTAGACAGGTAAGCTGCCCACATTGCACAAGGAGGAGGCAGAATGACGAAGCATCTGGCAGGAATAACACTCACACTGCTGGACAAGCTTCTGATCAACAGCAGGCGGGAAACGCCTAAGAACCAACTTCGCGGGGCTGAAGTTGGTTGATGGAATCGACGCCCCCAGGACCATCATCCAAGTTTCGCAAACTACACGCTGCAGCAAGAGCTTGACAGTGGAGACAGTCATCAGAAACAGAAAATGTGTGGCCACTATCGACACGGGTGCCACAGCCTCCATAATCAGAAGAGACCTTGTTCAGACATCATGGCTACATAACACCAGCTGCTACACTCTGAAGACAGCTACGGGAGAAGCAGCAAAAGTATACGGGGAGGTATTTCTAAAGATACAACTGGCAGGGTTGACCTTCTCACATGCATTCTTGGTAGCCGACATATGCGACGAATGCATCATTGGAGTGGATTTCATGAAGGCACATGAGGTAATCATAGACCTTCGAATGCAAGTATTAAGGTATCGAACCGTTGAGATCCCTATGGTATACGGAAACGAGAACGCTGTGAATCTTCGGGCGGTTATAAGCAGAGATGAAGTCCTACCACCATCTTCAGAGACAGTTCTTTGGACGCGTTTGGAGGGTGATCCTGGGAACCACCGATTCTATTTCATTGAAGCAGATAATAAAGAGGACTTTCCAAGCTATATCGTTGGAAAGCTTTTAGTGGAACCAAAGAAAAACATGGTTCCGGTAAGGCTGATGAATCCGAACAAACACTCCGTCAAGCTCAGACAAGGAGAGGTGATTGGAAGATGCGTACCCATTGCAGCCATATCGACAACATCTGGGAGTGATTCTGCGAGTCCTGTTTCTGCAACAAAATTGGCTGAGGTATGTAATGCTATCCTTGGAAACTGTGAGCTAAATCAGGAGCAGAAAACCATGGCCAAAAATCTCATTGGCGAGTTTGCTGATATATTTGCATCGCAGGATGGAGACTATGGTCGAACACACCTAGTACAGCACCGAATAGACACCGGCGATAGCAGACCGATCCGACAACCTGCTAGAAGACTTCCATTGGCAAAACAGTCGGAAGTCGATGAGATGATATCAACCATGGAAAAAGACGGTCTAATCGAAAGCTCAAAAAGTCCGTGGGCATCACCCGTTGTACTAGTGAAAAAGAAGGACGGCAGCACTCGATTCTGCGTGGATTACCGGAGGCTCAACGATGTCACCAAGAAGGACAGCTACCCCTTGCCTCGAATAGATGACACCTTGGATACCCTTTCTGGAGCGAAATGGTTTTCCACCCTCGATCTGAAAAGTGGTTACTGGCAGGTACAGATCCATCCAGAAGACAAAGAAAAGACCGCTTTCACAACGGGAAATGGACTATGGCAGTTTACCGTTATGCCATTTGGCTTGTGTAACGCTCCAGCCACCTTTGAGCGTTTAATGGAACGTGTGTTACAGGGTCTGACATGGAAAACCTGCCTGGTGTACTTGGATGACGTCATCGTTGTGGGAAAGACGTTCGCTGAACATCGCAACAACTTGAGGGAGGTGTTTACACGACTTCGAACTGCACATTTGAAACTAAATCCAAAGAAATGTGCTCTGTTCAAAGCTGAGGTGAAATATTTGGGACATGTGATATCATCAAATGGAGTAAACACTGACCCGGAGAAAATCGAAACCGTGAGAAATTGGCCAGTTCCCGAAGATAAACACCAGCTGAGGAGCTTTCTAGGTCTCGCCACTTATTACAGGAGGTTCGTCAAAGATTTTGCCGGAATCGCAAAGTGTCTGCACCAGCTAACTGAGAAGGGTAGACAATTTAAATGGTCAGGTGAGTGCGAAAGAAGCTTTCAACATCTAAAACAGCGACTTTGTGAGGCACCAATACTAGCTTACCCCACCCCTGGCAAAACATTTATTGTGGACGCGGATGCTAGTAACGTGGGTGTTGGAGCAGTTCTGTCGCAGATACAAGATGGGCAGGAGAAAGTGGTAGCCTATTTCAGCAAAGTTCTGTCGCGACCAGAGAGAAACTACTGTGTAACCAGACGGGAACTCCTTGCTCTGATACTGGCGACAAAACATTTCCATAAATATCTGTATGGACAGAGATTCATCCTGCGTACCGATCACGCCGCTTTAAAATGGTTGCAACAGTTCAAAAATCCTGAGGGGCAGGTAGCAAGATGGATCGAACGATTGCAGACTTACGACTTCGAAGTACAGCATCGCAAAGGAAGACTGCACTGCAATGCGGACGCGCTTTCCCGCAGACCATGTGAGCCCAGTTGCAAACATTGTGCGCGAAAAGAGGAAAAGGATGAAGGTATATCTGTCCAGAGAATAAGAGCCGAACCTGTAGAGGGTTGGAGTGCCGAAGAAATTCGTAATGCACAAAAAGAAGACCCTGACATCGAGCCAATCCTTGCATGGAAGGAATCTATGGAGAAACCAAACGCAAGAGATATCTCCGACAGAAGTCCTACTTTAAAAGCATACTGGGCGCAGTGGGACTCTCTCCATGTGGAAGATGGTGTTTTGCGAAGAAAATGGGAAATGCCGGATGGAAGATCCTTTAAGATGCAGCTTGTGGTTCCACGATCGAAAGTAGAGGAGATCCTACGAGAAATGCATGCTGGAATATCCGGTGGGCACTTGGGAATCAACAAAACACTGGAAAAGGTACGGGAACGCTTTTATTGGCTAAGCGTGAGAAACGATGTAGAGAGCTGGTGTCGAAAGTGCATAACATGCGCAGCTAGCAAGGGACCCAAAGTCAAAACACGAGGTAAAATGCACCAGTACAACGTGAGCGCCCCTTTTGAAAGAATCGCCGTTGACATCACAGGCCCGTTCCCGGAAACTGAAAACGGTAGCCGTTACATCCTTGTTGTCATGGACTACTTCAGCAAATGGCCGGAGGCTTTTGCGATACCCAATCAAGAAGCTAAGACCGTTGTCGAGCAGATAGTGGACCACTGGGTCTGCAGGTTCGGGGTGCCTATGGAATTGCATTCCGACCAAGGGCGAAACTTCGAGTCGAAGGTATTCCAGGAAGTATGCGCATCACTCGGGTTAAAGAAAACAAGGACAACACCTCTTCATCCACAGTCTGATGGAATGGTAGAAAGATTTAACAAGACCTTGAAGGAACATCTGTCCAAAGTCGTGAACGAGAACCAACGGGATTGGGATCGGCGAATTCCTTTATTTCTTATGGCCTACCGGAATGCGGTTCATAGTACAACTGGATACACTCCATCCGAAATTCTATTTGGACGAACTGCCCGGCTTCCAAGTGAGCTAAAATTCGGATTTCCTATTGAAGACCCAAAATGCGAAGAGGACTACGTGTTAGATCTTAGAGAAAGGATCAACGACATTCACCAGAGAACAAGAAACAACATAAAAATTGCGAGTGACCGCATGAAGACCAGATACGATGCGAGAGCAACAGCACCTGAATTCAATGAGGGAGATCTGGTATGGCTTTATAACCCACATCGCAGAAAGGGAAAATCGCCCAAGCTTCAGCAGGACTGGGAAGGTCCCTACCAAATAGTTACGCGCATTAATGACGTCGTTTTCCGAATCCAAAGAGGACCAAGAGCAAAAATGAAAATTGTCCATGTGGATCGACTGCATCGTTACCACGGAAACAATGATGATGTGCTTGTTCGGGACGAACAAAACTAAGAGGGGGACAATGTGATGTGGCAACAAGTTTAGATACATTTTGTAAATTAACGCCATCTGTTGGATTCATTGTGTACAACAACCAACATTTATTGTGTACAACAACCATGCCCCTAGAAGTATGCTACATATTTGCAACATGTTTTAACTTAGTACTAAATCGAACTTGACGAAACAATTCGAGACTCGAATTAGTACCGAAAGCTTAGATTGTGCCAGAACCAGACAGAAGCTTCCAGAAGCTTTTAAAGTTGTATAAATACAAGAGTAGATTGCATTGACAGTTCAGTTTATTTTCGAAAGTGGAATTGTTAACAACTGGAAGTATTAGTAAAAAGTGATTGAATTGAGATTAAATAAAAAGTGTTGAATTATAAAAACGTATTTGAATTGTGAATAAGTGAAATAAGTTAAATTGGTGTTATTTAAACTGAAAGACGTTGTGTTTTATAAAATAAAGAGATTTGTTTTATTATTGTGGAATTTTGATTGAGTTTTATTTGTCGAACCCCAGGCCAAAATATCACAATATTTATTTTTTGATTTTTTTTTAATTTTCAATTTTTTTTTTTTAAATAACCAATAATTTTCATATTTAATTTAATGATCAGTTGTATATTTATAATTTCTAAGAAATCTGCATACCAAAATCTCAAAAAAAAATTGTTTAAATATTAATTAATATTTAAGATGTGTGGTGGCATAGTCTATTTTTACTAAAAACCCTTAAGTGGTCGTGTGACCCAATCGTTGCGAAAAAGAATGAAGGCAGAAAACTAATTTCCCGGTGAGTTGTGTGCCGAATTTAAATGCCTCTATTTTAACTGGATGCATATCTGTATGGTAGTGTTTCTAAGGCAATGCAACAAAATAAACCAGGAGAATTATAATTTTTTTGAATTTGAGTCACAAGTCATGAATCAAGGGAAATTATTTTAGCATCACCGAATGAAAAAAGAATTTAAGAGATATGTTGGACTTAGAGATGAAAAATTAGAAACAATCAATCCATTGGATTTCTCTAAAATACAGAAGAAAACATATTTTATACAATTTTTTATAATTATTGTGATGTGGCAACAAGTTAAGATATTCGGAGGATACATTTTGTAAATTAACGCCATCTGTTGGATTCATTGTGTACAACAACCAACATTCATTGTGAGCGCCTAAGAGTATGCTACATATTTGCAATATGTTTTAACTGAGTACTAAATCGAACTTGAAGTACCAATTCGAGACTCGAATTAGCACCGAAAGCTTAGATTGTGCCAGAACCAGACAGAAGCTTCCAGAAGCTTGTAAACTTGTATAAATACAAGAGTAGATTGCATTGAAAGTTTAGTTTATTTTCGAAAGTGGAATTGTTAACAACTGGAAGTATTAGTAAAAAGTGATTGAATTGAGATTAAATAAAAAGTGTTGAATTATAAAAACGTATTTGAATTGTGAATAAGTGAAATAAGTTAAATTGGTGTTATTTAAACTGAAAGACGTTGTGTTTTATAAAATAAAGAGATTTGTTTTATTATTGTGGAATTTTGATTGAGTTTTATTGGTCGAAACCCAGGCGAAAATATTACATTGGTGTCAGAAATTGGGGATAAAACTCAGTAAAGTGCTAGAAAATTCCATAGTGACATTTTCTAAAACAGTTTCGGTGACTCATTTAATTGTGAAAGTGGAATTTTCCAGAAACTATTGAACTGATTGTGTTATAAAACTGTGAATAGCGAGTATTTTTGTTAAAAATAGTGTTGGAAAAAGATCTTTCTAGAAGAGACATTAAAATAAAACTGACTGTGTTGCGAAAAAATGTGTTTCAGTTACATAAAATGGGTCGCAAATTAGAACAATTGACAACAGCTGAGTTGAAAGAAGAATTAGGAAAACGAAATCTTCAGACTTCGGGGCTGAAAAAGGAACTATTGCTCCGACTTCAGAATGCTATCACTCAGGATGGTAGAGACCCGGATACCATGTTGTTCGATGTTGAAGAACAAGGGAGAGAATGCACAGTAAGTACAGCCGATGAAATGCCTGCTTTCATGAAGTTGCTTCTGTCGAAATTCGATGCTCTGGAAAGTTCCTCGAAAGAACAAAAGAATTCGTCAGAAATGCTGCAGAAGCAACTAAGCGAACAGCAGAACGTTCTCGAGAGCAAATTTGATGGTCTCGAAAACAAACTTGATGCACAGAATGTTCTCTTTGACAAAAGACTTCAAACAATCGATCAGAAATTCGAAGCCAAAATAGAAAACTTGGAAGAAAAGTTCGGATGTGTAGAGCAACAGTACGAACATCTGGCTAAGGAGTTTGATTCTTTGAAGAAGAAGAAGGTTCGGGAATATTCGAGCGATGGTCCACGAAGAAAGGAAATGCAGCCCCCTGTCTTCGATGGTCAAACATCATGGCCAATTTATAAGAGGCAGTTCGAAGCTGCCGCCTTGACGAACAACTGGGACAACGAAGACAAATCAATTGCTCTTACGCTTGCGCTCAGAGGAAAAGCTGCCGAATTGCTGCAGACCATTCCTGAAGACAAACATCATGATTATGATGCCATGGTCAAGGCAATCGAGATGAGGTTTGGCGACGACCACATGCAGCAAGTTTACCGAGTCCAGTTGCGCCGAAGGGTCCAGACAAGAGGTGAAACGCTACAACAATTGCAAGCTGACATCGAGCGCTTGGCCAATTTGTCTTATCCCAATACCAGCAGGGAAATAATAAACAAAATGGCAACCGATGCGTTCACTAATGCCATTGCAGATGGAAAACTACAAATGGCTGTGAGAATGGCAGGTAAGAAAACGCTCGCTGAGGCTTTAGCATTTGCCCTGACAATGGAAGCAGCAGACCAAGCTTCGCAAGGTAGCCATTGCGTCAGGGAAATGGCTACGCTAGAGTGCTCATGTCAACGTGTCGACATTGAAAGACAAAACCTGAACACTGCTCGAGGTCAAATGAGATGCTGGAATTGCAACAAGCTAGGACACCTACAGCGACAATGCAGATCTCCACAGGTAAGCTGCCCACATAGCGAGAGAAAAAGGCCTACTGACAGGGATATCGCTTACCCTACCGGGCATGATTTGGGGATACATCAGTGTGGAAAGCGCGTAAGAACCAACTTTGCAGAGCAGAAGTCGGTTGATGAAATGAACGCCCCCAGGACCATTATCCAAGTTGCGCAAACGAAACGCTGCAACCAGAGTTTGACGGTGGAGACCGTCATCGCCAACAGAAAATGTGTGGCCACTATCGATACGGGTGCCACGGCCTCCATAATTAGAAGAGGCCTTGTCCAGACGTCCTGGCTACACAACACCAGCTGGAACAGTCTGAAGGCAGCTACGGGAGAAGTAGCAAAAGTATACGGAGAGGTACTTCTGAAGATAGAACTGGCAGGGCTGACCTTCGCACATGCATTCTTGGTAGCTGACATATGCGACGACTGCATACTAGGTGTGGATTTTATGAAGGCGCATGAAGTAGTCCTAGACTTTCGAATGCAGGTGTTAAGGTATTCAATCGTCGAGATTCCAATGGTGTACGGAAACGAGAATGCTGTAAATCTTCGGACGATCATAAGCAGTGATGAAATTCTCCGGCCATCTTCAGAAAGAGCGCATCCTAGGTGTTTGAACGGTAAGAAGGACGAAAGTATTTCTCTTCAGAGACTAAGGGCTGAACCTGTAAAGGGTTGGACTGCGGAAGAACTTCGTAATGCACAAAAGGAAGATCCTGACATCGAGCCGATTCTTGTATGGAAGGAATCTATGGATAAGCCGAATGCAAGAGACATCTCCGACAGAAGTCCTACTTTAAAGGCATACTGGGCGCAGTGGGACTCTCTCCATGTAGAAGATGGTGTTTTGTGGAGAAAATGGGAAATGCCGAATGGAAGATCCTTTAAGATGCAGCTTGTGGTGCCACGGTCGAAAGTGCAGGAGATTTTAAGGGAAATCCACGATGAAGAATCCGGCGGGCACTTAGGAATCAACAAGACACGGAAAAAGGTACGGGTACGTTTTTATTGGTTAACTGTAAGAAAAGATGTCGAGAGATGGTGTCGAAAGTGCACCACGTGCAAAGCTAGTAAAGGACCCAAAGTCAAGGCAAGCGCTAAGATGCACCAGAACAAAGTGAGCGCCCCGATTAAAAGGATCAACGACGCACACCAAAGAACCCAAAGCAATATAAACATTGCGAGTGACCGCATGAAGACCAGATACGATGCGAGAGCAACAGCACCTGAATTCAAAGAGGGAGATCTGGTATGGCTTTATAACCCACATCGCAGAAAGGGAAAATCGCCCAAGCTTCAGCAGGACTGGGAAGGTCCCTACCAAGTAGTTACGCGCATTAATGGCGTCGTTTTCCGAATCCAACGAGGACCAAGAGCAAAAATGAAAATTGTCCATTTGGATCGACTGCATCGTTACCACGGAAACAATGATGATGTGCTTGTTCGGGACGAACAAAACTAAGAGGGGGACAATGTGATGTGGCAACAAGTTAAGATATTCGGAGGATACATTTTGTAAATTAACGCCATCTGTTGGATTCATTGTGTACAACAACCAACATTCATTGTGAGCGCCTAAGAGTATGCTACATATTTGCAATATGTTTTAACTGAGTACTAAATCGAACTTGAAGTACCAATTCGAGACTCGAATTAGCACCGAAAGCTTAGATTGTGCCAGAACCAGACAGAAGCTTCCAGAAGCTTGTAAACTTGTATAAATACAAGAGTAGATTGCATTGAAAGTTCAGTTTATTTTCGAAAGTGGAATTGTTAACAACTGGAAGTATTAGTAAAAAGTGATTGAATTGAGATTAAATAAAAAGTGTTGAATTATAAAAACGTATTTGAATTGTGAATAAGTGAAATAAGTTAAATTGGTGTTATTTAAACTGAAAGACGTTGTGTTCTATAAAATAAAGAGATTTGTTTTATTATTGTGGAATTTTGATTGAGTTTTATTGGTCGAAACCCAGGCGAAAATATTACATTATTATCGTTTGCTTGTGCAGTTTTTAAATTTAATGACCAAGAAACAACGCCATCTATGACATAAGCCGAAATAATGCATTTAGTTATTATTGACAACAACCATTACGACATTGTCAATCTCACATTGATACCAACAATACAAAACCAAAAACCCAAATGACAAATACGTCAACCACTCTACATCGCACCGACATCGATTTGGAAATTTTGCTCTGAAAATTAATTTTATCCCACGAAATGGCAGCCGTAAATAAGTTAGCTCTTTTGGTATGTAAATTGATTTTCATTTTTTTTTCTTTTTTATTATTGTAAAATCAATTTGAGATTAAAAAGAATATTGATGTTATGATACCAAACCTTAAAAATCTATTCGCACATTATCCAACTTTTGGTTATGTAATGAGGATGTCTGTGAGTTTATTTTTTCTAATCAGTTGAGTTTGGTTTTTTTAGGCACGTTCCATGAGCAGTTCTGCCCAGACTGTGAAACTTCCAATTCAGGTTTTCGGTTTGGAGGGTCGTTATGCCACCGCCTTGTACACAGCCGCTTCCAAAATGAATCAATTGGATCAGGTCGAAAAGGACGTAATCAAGATTCAGGAAAGCATCAAGACCGACCCCAAAATGCGTGAATACGTTGCCAGTCCCATTATTAACCGCAAGGCCCTAGGAACTGCTTTGAGGGAGACTTGCGAGAAGTTGCGTATGGCTCCAGCAACTAGCAATTTGCTTGGTCTCATGGCTGATAATGGTCGCTTGAAAAAGCTCGACACTGTTATCAATGCCTTCAAGACCATCATGGCTGCCCATCGTGGTGATGTTGTGTGCGAGGTTATCAGTGCTAAGCCACTGGACAATTCACAAAGGAAAGAACTCGAAGGAGCTCTAAAGGTAATGTATTTTGCTTTGTTTGATTTTGTTTGTGCCATCCTTACTTTATCTGCTTTGTTTTAATAGGCATTCCTTAAGTCAAACCAGAACCTCCAAATCACAGCCCGTGTTGATCCAAGCATCATTGGTGGACTTATTGTTTCCATTGGTGACAAATACGTTGACATGAGCATTGCCACAAAGGTTAGGCTTTATACCGATGTCATTTCTTCAGCTGCCTAAGAAGGAATGTCTAGATAACATGAATTATTAAAAAAAAAAAATGTCCTAAGTTCCAAGAAAGAATAATCTGTACTTTTTCCATTAAGAACTCATCTAACATAAGAATGAAAATTGGATAAATAAAAACGTAGTTGTTGCATCTATCTGTTCTATATATGCATGTATTTTTTCAATAGGTATTAGGTGGCGTCTAAACTAAAGAATGAGCTACCACTACCATGACGTGTCTATAAACCGTCTCTTCTCTACTCTAGTAACAAACATAAATATTTACAGTACGCCCAAAAAAAGAGCATCTCGATTCAGACCAAAATAAAAAAGTTTTTGGTGCACTTTTCAGACTTTAATATACAAATTTGTTTGGACATAAGATACAGCAATTTATTTATCCACCATGCTGGGACTCCTTGCACAACAGCCTTTTCTGCTTAACTCATACAAATAACCTCATTGCAATTATTCGAGATATACCTAATCGGCCTTATCCAAGAACTCAAGTTGCTTTCGAGGTATGAGTTGCGGGAAAAAAATGAAGCATCATCAATCGCAGCTAGCCTATCCTGCTGGTGGAGATTATTTTTTATATTTTGCGCACACTAAAGGGATGTTTTTCTTTTTTATTTATTTTTCAAGTACATAACGTTTATAATTTTCAGTCATCAAGGTGAACATGCAATGTAGACGATGGATGGAGATTAGCATCTTTTAAAGTTAGCATTAAATTTCCTTCATCCAGATTTACAACCTTTCTGGGGAATGGTGAAATTAATTTAAATTTGCCCATTACCATCGGAAAGTGTTCTGATATATAGAGTTGCAGGGCACGTAACTTAGTATCAGATGGCCATTTTATTGTAACGCTTTCATCAACGCCAGCATTTACCAAACGTAACTTGAGAGTGGTTATTTCATCAGTTAATATCCCAAGGTAAGCATTATGCAGCTCGGGGACAAATTCTTCGTTTTTATTTGTAACTTCAGAGCTTGCTTTATTATTTTTGATAAGTGTGTTTTGAATATCATCATCACTATCCGATATTTCATGAAAATCATTTTCTTCAAGTTCTGAAACTTTAGATTTCTTAGAATTGCTGCTATTATCTTTAAGAGAGTTTCGAACAGCCAGCATAATTTGTTCTTCTTCTGAAAGTTCTGTTGCGTATTCAAGTGAGCGTGTTCTCTTTCTATGGTCTGGTGTAAATGAATTTTTGTTAAATGAATCTTCGGTGGTAGACTGCATCGTGGAAGATGAACTTGGTTTTGTTGAATCATTTTGAACAAATCCCTCAGATGCATGTTCACTAATGAAAATGTTTAAGGATTTTATAAGATCAATTTTGTTTGGGTGTTCAGTTTTCCATATTTCTTCTCCAGTTCTTGGATCAATTACACATATATAAGGAGTTTCGTTGCAGTGATAGAATGTTGCAAAACGTGCGCCTTCCGATGTATCGGACAACACCTGCCAAAGAATAAAGTTAGTTTTCATTAAGTTGCGTAGCTTAGTCTGAGACCAGACATCACGATTTAGTAATTGTGAATTGAAATTATCACTCTGTACGTTTACTAAAAGCCAACGTCTCATATTAGTTGCCATTCTGCGGACATACTGAAATGTTCCTGCAACTGCTAAGTCAGTCGGTGGACGAAAAATGTCTCCTAAACCTAGACTATTCGCACGAGAAGCAGTGCTTGTGGATGTCGAGGAATGCTTACTCATCTCTAAAGGTCGATTCGTTCGACTCGTTCTGGTTGATCTTTCAATTGGAACTGTAGGCTTTACAACTATGTCTGAACCGACAAGATTTTCTTCCATAATACTACCTTCACGTGCAAAATCACGCAATGGACACAATTTTATTTTTGGAATCGATCGATTTTTTGCTCCTGTTGATTCAGCTGCATGTCGAAAAATATCGTCTCTTGTTCTAATCAATTGTTCACGCACAGGTGCAATAGGTGCGCGGACACCATCTTCTTCTGGATATGGATCCACAATATCGGCGACAAGGTTCCCACCAATTTCTCCGTTTTCTTCGTTTGCAAGGAACAGATTTACAGCAGCTTCGACATCGTTGCCACATGAAGCTAAGAGCTTTGTAGCCAATTGCCTTGTGGTCCCCGTGACTTCCATGACGGAGGCAGCTAGGTCTATTGAAAACATTTTGGTTGTTTAATGTTATCTCCAAACTTAAGTAGATGTTTTTTTAAATGTTTTATCCTAAAAATAAAGTTTTTAATTAGATCTACAATTTATACATAGCAATATATTTACTTTTGATAGCCGAGTTTAGAAAAGCAGAAGCGCCACCATATTCAAGATTCCTACTTTTTTTACTAGGTACTGCTAATGTGTTTTTCTTCTATTTGTTTATTTATTATATTTAGCTAGTTCCCATATATTCAGATTTCGGAGTACTCAAAGAAATTTCATCGTCACTTTTGTTTGATGGAGATGAAAAAATTATCTGAACAATTTCCCTGCAAACGCCAAAGAAAGCTTTGTATCTCTTTCCTTCTAAGGGAGTTCTATATATGTACGTTCACACTTGTATCCTTCGGATTGGATTCATTGGGGATGTTCGAGGTCGCATACCTTCCTAGTTCAATAATTTCGTTGTTGTTGTTATTTAACATCTGATTAACAGCTCATGAACAAAACATTGCGTACGTTCACGTGCTTATCTTTCGGATAGGTTACCTAAATACCTATATTTATTTTGTAATTTCGTACGTTAACGAACTCTTCGGGTAGGTTACCTTTTCTTAAGGGCTTTCTTTTATTAACTATCGTTATACTACGTTTTTATTAGGCCAAATGAGCTAATTTCGTATCAAATTTCCAAATTTGATTGCAAATCATCTCCCATCTTCCCACATTTCGAAATCATCTCATTTCTACCTAATTGCATTGTATATAGAAACTATAGTACTATCATGGTGACGCATTTTGTGAACGCCCCCTATCTCGCTGATTCAGAACTAACTGACAGAATTGAAAAGAGAGTTTGAAGAGAATGTTTTTTTAAAATAGAGAATAAAGATGAGAGGCAGGTTAGAAATAGACAGGAAAAATTAGGAAAAGGAAAAAAATACATGCAATGAGGTGAATTAATTTGTTGTTGCTTTGTTGGGGAAATGTTTGTTTTTATTATGAATTTTTTTTTGTCTTGGTTGCCGTGTTCATGGGCAAGAAAGTAAGTATATATAATAAATGCGTATGTACAAACAATTTCAAAGACACATTTTATGAGGCGAGTTTTGGATTCGTGAATATAAACAAAAAATTAATATAACAATTAATCTAGAAATCATGACATGGCGATAATAGAGAAGCCTTAAAAGTTAGTGAACAAAATGTATGCATGTCCGTCTGTATGTATAATGACCTGCAGCCTTAACGGCTTAAGTCATATAATTACCTATGGCTTGAACCAATTCATTTGGCAATTCTACTGCGCAGCTCTCTTCAAATTTCCCTTCTCATCACATGATTTTAAAAGATGGACTTTCTTTACATGAGGTATAACGATGGCTTATTATACACTTTACAGTGTTCAAGAAAGAAGAAAGTACTTATTTTATATGTATACGTACGTATGAAAAAACACGAATGCATAACTTGCCTTATGCAAGTATCTATATACGGGTGTATATTAAACTACAGCCTAAACGGTTTGGCCAATCGTTTTCAAATTTGGAGCATAAAGTTATTTTGACGTTCTACAAAAGAGATATTTCAATTTTTTCTTTAGCTCAAAAATTAACGGTAATTGTTATATAACCGTTATGTTAAAGCTTATTTTTTCTCGAAAACGGCTCCCAGAATTTTTATGAAAAAAATCAGTGTACTACTAACTGTAGGTAAGCATTATATTTTGGTGAAAAAATTTTGTAATACGTATGTTATTAAAGTATATGTACTTATAGGTACATATACCTTAATTGAACAAAATATTTGCAATATTACAAAACTAAGGCTAAATTACAATAGAATGCAACTTGACATACAAATTAACGCAAATAATAGTATCTCCCTTTTTCATCCTTATACAAATTGTATTTCCACAAAAGGTCTTCGTTTACTAAAAATCTACAACAATCAATTTCCAAACAATTGCACTTAATTTGTACCTATGAATGGAAAGCAAAATTAAAAGCAAAAATCCGTTTCCTCAAGGACGTTTGTATAATATGCACAGCAAGAAGTAAGTTTGTGTTTAAATTTTAAGACTGTATGTGTATATTTTCTTACAAACGGCAACGTTCCTTGAGTAAACAAAAATTTCAAAACCTAAAGAATTCTAGCCACTTTCGTACTAATGTATAAAATATGTATGTTAGTATAAGTGCTCGTATACCCTATAAAACAGATGTACACAAAACAAAATAAACAAAAATTCAAATCGCAGTCAATAGACTAACTGCCTATTCCTACCAACAACAAATTCTGTATTTTAAAAAAAAACCGTTGCTAGGGATTTTTATATAGCAACAAGAGGCTTTAGAAAAATGAAAGCAAAAATTTTAAAATATCAAAACAAAAAATATCTGGTCCTACGGAATGTGTTTTTTTATGAATGAATTGCACTACTGGGTTGCTCGTAGTAGAAGTTGTTGTTGTTAATCGTCGAGCCTTTTTTAAAATGTTGACACTGTATGTGTTTATTTACATACATGATACATATACAATGCTAATGCCTTAATCAAAAATATTTTAATGCAGAATTATAAGATAAACCTTTATTATCTTGCATATCAATATATGAACATATCGAATATGTAAATATACATACATATCAAACATGGCATTACGTACGATGATAGAGAAACAAAATGTTAATGGTAAACATAATTCTGTCCTTCTGAATGTGTAGCTCTTTGCAGCCTAAACGGCTAAAGAGGTAACCTTTAAATTTGGTTTGTGTAGTTCTTTTGACATTCCTCAGAGGGGTTTTTAAAACTGTATTATTCATTATTATTATTACAAATATTATTTTATTTACAAATAAATTGCACAATTGCATCGCACGTACTTGCTCTTCTTTAATATCAATTTTGGTTCTAATCGGCTTACCAGTTCACGAGAAAGTCGATTAAATAAACGGTCCTATGGGAGGTACCGTTCTTAGCCTACTATCTTGAATTTTTTACACCTATACATATCCCGCACCTACAATAGTACACTGATTTTTGTTCATAAAAATTCTTAGAGCCGTTTCCGAGAAAAATAAGCTTTTACTTAATGGTTATATGACAGGTACTGTTAATATTTGAGCTAAAAAAAATTAAAAAGTCCTCTGTAGAATGTCAAAATAACCTTAAGTTCTAAATTTGAAGACGATTGGCAAAAACGTTTAGACTGTAGTCGAAAATACATACTTACAGACAGACAGACATTTATGTTTCTATATCATCGAATGTCATGTTTGATTGTTATCTCAAAATTTTTAATCTACATAATGCATAACTTGCATTATAGTGCCTATAAACGCAAAGTAATAAATATCTGAAGGGTCTGTTAACGGTACCTTTCATGTATTCATAACGTTTTTTTATTTTCCCCTCTCTCTAAACGGCTTTTTGAATTTGCACAATACGTTATATTGAAAAATTAAGTTGACGAATAAATGTTGGGCTCTATATCCCTTAAAATTGCCACCTCTAAGAGTATGCAGCACCAGTTATTCTGCAACTAGACATTTGCAAGTTATTGTATAAGAGCAAGTATGTGGCACGAATGCATTACTTGCGTTATATTATCTATATTATATGCATATAATCGCAAATTGAAATTGTGATTAGTTATAAAAATTCTTAATATTTAATTAAAAAAAAAGTCAACAACCACCTATCGACATCCCTTATATGAATATGCAAAAACCTACAAACATATTTGGTTACTAACTTCAAAGTCCTTACTTTTATAATAATGCCATTGTTGATTAGTTTCATTATTAAGAATCCATAACTTGAATCCATAGCTCAACAAAATAACATCTTTTTCCTTTTCTACCCATTATAATTAAAATCCAAGTCCTTGTACCTATGAATTTTCAATAAGAGTTTTCTAACGAAGTTCTATACACAATTTGCACTTAATTTGCACCTAACGCCTATCGGATTGGGAAGCGAAATTCATAATTTACAAATCAAAACCAAAATCTGTTTCTTCAAGGAAATTAATATATAAGATTGTGTTTAAATTTTAAGAATGTATATGTATTTTTTTCGCAAACGGCAACAACGCAAGTTGTAGTAAAATAGTAAACAAAAATTTGTAAATCTAAAGAATTCAAAAAATGTAAACAAAAGCTACAAAAAAAGGAAAATAAACAAAAATTCAGATGCTTGTCAGTTTTTTCTACCTTCCTAACTGCCTATTCCTACCAACAACAATTAATTGTTTACTTAAAAAAAACCGTTGCTAAGGATTTCTACCTAGCAACGCTTAAAAAGCTACATCAAAATGATTTTAACCAATGAAAATGTTTGTATCGTGAGCAAATTCCAAAAAAAAATAATTCACCTCAGCTAAGCAAAACAAAACACCCTTAATAATCTTCTGGTCTCTTTCTTTTCCTTCCCGCCTTACGTTCTCTTAATTCTCTCTCACAAATCTAGCGGTCACAACTAGCGCCATCACACGAGCTGATTCTACAAGATTGTTTGATGTCCCATGATAGTACTATAGGCAGTATATATACAATGCTAATTGTGACGAAATTAGGTTGAAATTTATGTAATGTGAAGTCGAACACACCCTATTTGAAAACAATTGAATCACAATTGAACAAGGTTCTATAACAAACGTCAAAGTTGACATTATAAAATGTCAAATAATTAAATAAAAAAGTAAGAGGGCATGACTGGGTCGCACGTACTTGCTTTATGTGCCTTTTCACTAGCTGCCTTATTTATTAGATTTCGCTAAAATGCTAATGAGCGGTTGATTAGTTACGCAACGTCAAATCATTTACTCAACGTTGAGTAAATCCTTATTTATAAACATTTTTTAAGCCATATTAGTTACTTAGAGCTCTTGTAATGCAACGTAACGCAAAATCTAAAAAAAATCCATAACTCTGGCTATGATAAACATCAATTATTGTAAATCATTCTGGCAAAATCAAACATAGACCTTGTGTAAATGATTCTTTTTTCGTTTGTTTCTTCATTCTTTCTTTTTGACAATTGGGTAAGGGGTGTAGAAAAGTAGGGGGAATGAAGTAACGAATGGAAGAATGGAAATTTAAAGGTTTTTTTGTGGTTGAGCTTTGACGTTTCCCGTCAAAGAGAGAAAGAAAATGCTATGCACGGACTTAAAATAAGAACTTTTAAAATTGAAAACAATGCCCAATCATGTTTTTTAGTGGTAATGGATGGTTTTTAATAGCTTTTTTTTAGAATTTCGCAAATTTCTTTAGAATAAAACAGCACAGTTTGTAGGAAATTATTGGATATATTCGGGGTAATCCAAATCAGTGAACACACCAACGTACGTGCCTGTCCAAAAAAAAAGAATGAAAAACAACCGAAAATAGGAATCATGTACACAAGGTCATATTCGACAAAGGGAAGTGGAAATCAAAAAAAAATCTTCATTTTTGAGCGTCATATGATCAAAACGATTTTTGTAATGCTTCTGTCTTCTTGTGCTTTAACTCATTTATACCTTTATCACTTAAAAAATATGAATAATTTAAAGGAATTTCGTTTTAAAGCAAAAGAACCCTTGTAAATGTTTGAGAATTTTTATTTCACAGGATGTTTCGATTATCTGACTGATTGACTGACATTTAGATGCTAATATGTCCTTACGCAGGCTCTTATCAACCTATACACCCATTTTAACTTACACAGCCTCTAATCAACGTATTTTTTTTATAAATTAGGATTTCTTGATTAGATGCATGTTAAAGGTTGCGTAACTTTACTCATTCGTTAATATGGGTTTATAAATAAGGCTGTAGATATTTGAAAGAAAATAATTAACATTTACGTAGAAATAATAGACTGACAGACAGTCATTTCTTGTCGCAAACTTCTTTAGGCTTCTCTATGATCGTTATTTCATTTTTGAATTGTATCTCATTTTTTTAAATTCACGAATCCTAAACTAGCCTTAAAGGTACCTATAATTGCAAGTAAGAAAGTGTCAAACAAAATTAGCAAACTTAGATGAAAACACTTTTTCGGCAAATTTCGAAATGAGGTAATTTCGTCTCTAATGAAAACGTAGTATTAACTGTCGTTGTTGAGTAAAAAAAATTGGTTTAAGTGTCATTGTTATAGCGAGTTTCATTCAAATTTCAAAGACTTGATCTGAAAATCAAGATTTGCTCTTTTCAATGAAACTTGTTTCATCATTTAATCCTAGTATTGGTCATTCACTGACGAGCATACACAGTATTTGATATCACACACAAAAATACCAGGCATGTACTGTATATATATTTAAAATGCCATATTTGTATTTTCTCACTTCAAAAACACCTTTATTTGTTATTTTGTATATTAATTGGATATTTGTTAATTTTTTGACTAAGCACGGGCTGGCACAGGTTCACAACAAACAACAAAAATAACAAAATATTTTCCATTTGACGTTTGGCCGAAAGACTATTTACATGGATGTGTGCATTCAGATCAAATCTGCCAACCCATCAGAGATCAAATCTTTCGTGTTGAGATTTGATCTAGATTTGCTCTTTTTCTTGCATTGAAACTCTAGAAATTGAAAAAGATCAAATCTTTTGACAGAAAGAGCAAATCTTTTCTTGGATCAAACTCGCTATTAGACTTTGTTGGGATTGCTGCGATTTCATTTTAGAACGATTTATTGTTAGACATTGTTAATCTGTTAAACAAATATTAAACAAAAATTCAACGTACTTCTCCAAATGAATACTTAATAAAATACAAATTTTGTCATCGAAAATTATTCTATTTGTATTGTCGTTGCGTAAGATGTTTTTAATCATTGTAAATCCATTTTAATTTTTGAAACACCACCAAAACAAAAAAATATCTTTGAATTTTGAATGGATTTTAATTCTAAACGAACTTTGACTTTGGCAGATCAACAATCTCAATTCATATCATGGACATGAGTTGGAAATAGTTACAAATCGGAACTATTTGACACTTCAACAATGCATTTTGGAACGATGTTTTCCTGTCAAATAGTTACGAATCGTAACTATTTTACATTTTGGAACAAATAGTTACTGGCTGAACACAATGGTGAAGCTGAAGCTGAAGTATGAAGCGCTGTCAAGGTTAAATATACGCGAACTCTATAAGGCGAACACAATGAGAAGCTGTAACTGAAGTTTGAAATTTAGCTGAAGCGCAATTTTACTCAACTTCAACTTGCGCTTTAGGCTTCAGCTTCATTTTTGACATTTCACAGGAACAAAATAGGGTAATTCAGTATTTCTGAACTATCCGAGATCTCTGTTCTGTCTCCGACTCTTTTCCTCATTTTTATTAATGATCTTCTGTCTGTTACTTCTAATCCACTTAACTGTTTTGCTGACGACTCTACCCTCAGCTTTTCATATTCGTTCGATAATTCACGTCCTTCGCCTTCGGACGTACAATTGCAACGGTACCGTATGTCGGTATGTTTGTCAACGACGACCTCCGTTGGAACGACCATATATTTGAAATCGCTAAGAATGCTGCTAGGTGCTTAGGTTTTCTGTATCGGTGTAAGAAGTATTTTTCTCCATCTGATCTGGCTACAATCTAACGGGTGATTTTTTTGAGGTTAGGATTTTCATGCATTAGTATTTGACAGATCACGTGGGATTTCAGACATGGTGTCAAACAGAAAGATGCTCAGTATGCTTTGACATTTCATCATGAATAGACTTACTAACGAGCAACGCTTGCAAATCATTGAATTTTATTACCAAAATCAGTGTTCGGTTCGAAATGTGTTTCGCGCTTTACGTCCGATTTATGGTCTACATAATCGACCAAGTGAGCAAACAATTAATGCGATTGTGACCAAGTTTCGCACTCAGTTTACTTTATTGGACATTAAACCAACCACACGAATGCGTACAGTGCGTACAGAAGAGAATATTGCGTCTGTTTCTGAGAGTGTTGCTGAAGACCGTGAAATGTCGATTTTACGCAAAGATCTTGGTGTAAAACCGTATAAAATACAGCTCGTGCAAGAACTGAAGCCGAACGATCTGCCACAACGTCGAATTTTCAGTGAATGGGCCCTAGAAAAGTTGGCAGAAAATCCGCTTTTTTATCGACAAATTTTGTTCAGCGATGAGGCTCATTTCTGGTTGAATGGCTACGTAAATAAGCAAAATTGCCGCATTTGGAGTGAAGAGCAACCAGAAGCCGTTCAAGAACTGCCAATGCATCCCGAAAAATGCACTGTTTGGTCTGGTTTGTACGCTGGTGGAATCATTGGACCGTATTTTTTCAAAGATGCTGTTGGACGCAACGTTACGGTGAATGGCGATCGCTATCGTTCGATGCTAACAAACTTTTTGTTGCCAAAAATGGAAGAACTGAACTTGGTTGACATGTGGTTTCAACAAGATGGCGCTACATGCCACACAGCTCGCGATTCTATGGCCATTTTGAGAGAAAACTTCATCTCAAGAAATGGACCGGTAAGTTGGCCACCAAGATCATGCGATTTGACGCCTTTAGATTATTTTTTGTGGGGCTACGTCAAGTCTAAAGTCTACAGAAATAAGCCAGCAACTATTCCAGCTTTGGAAGACAACATTTCCGAAGAAATTCGGGCTATTCCGGCCGAAATGCTCGAAAAAGTTGCCCAAAATTCGACTTTCCGAATGGACCACCTAAGACGCAGCCGCGGTCAACATTTAAATGAAATTATCTTCAAAAAGTAAATGTCATGGACCAATCTAACGTTTCCGATGAGATTTTGCAAATTTTATGCGTTTTTTTTAAAAAAAAGTTCTCAAGCTCTTAAAAAATCACCCGTTATAAAGAGTTTATACGCCCTAAATTCTGGGCAGGTGCTTTGCAAACATCGCTCCACCTGCTTGATAGAATACAAAATCGAGCGTTAAGATTGGTAGGAAATAGAACTGCCGCTGAAACAATTGCCCCTCTCGAACACCGACGGAATGTTTCATGTCTTTCCTTATTTTATCGTTTGTTTTATAAAAAATGTTCACTCGAAGTAGCCAGCTGCATTCCTCCCCTTAAAAGTTTCTCCCGTAATACTCGTCTCGCAAGGAATGCCCATCAGTTCACCCTTTAGCCAAATTTCGGACGTACTGTGAAATATAGGCATTCTTTTTTTAGCCGAACAAGACGAATTTGGAATAGTTTAGCCGACGAGATTTTCACTTGCCATTTTGATCTGCAAACATTCAAAACCAATGTTAATCGACATCTCCTATCTCTCCCCTCACTATCTTCCTAATGCCGCGCAGTGTGTTCTATATTAAAAGGGAAACAAATAGTCCCTTGTGCGCGCGTTAATTATATATATATAAAAAAAAGATAGGTATTGTCGAAACCAGCTACCCGGTCAACATACCACAGATTTCTCAAAAATAATTGCGTCTACAGGGAGCGGGTTGAAAGGTCGCATGCCAGAAAATACATTTTTCACTCAACCCTTCCGCGCCTATATCTCGTTATTTTGAGGTCCTAGGTGAGTGGTTCTTGCACTGTTAGATAGATATTGAATCCAGCTATCGGTACACCAGTTATCACTAAACTAGAAATAAAGGGAGACAAAATATACTTATTGCACCTCCAGGAGTGAAATGAGTGGAAGGTTCTAGATTCTCCTAGACTCTCGCTTTTAATTACTATTAGCTCCTCAGCCGTGTGCTATCGGCACCGGAGTTGCACCTAACGGCGCACTCCTTCTTGGCTTTCAACGACGCGTAATTCAATTGTACAACTTTTATATGCACAACTTCTATGATAAAGGGTTTATTTACAAATATGTATATGTATATACGAGAAAAACTGAAAAATATGGAAAATTGGTCCAAAAATATGTCTCTTGCCTCTAATTCTTTTTGGTCTCATTAGACGTGGAATTAAATGTTCTACATTCTAAAACTTTTATTTAGATAATTTTTGAAAATATTGATAAGTTTAGAACATACAAGCAAAAAACAGCAAAAAAACCCTTTTTGGGGGTACATTTTATTTGGAATGTAAATCACAAATCTACTTTATTCTTTTAAAGATTGGGTTAGTGCAAGTTACACAGGTGCTCTAAAAACGATTGGGTATAAGTTCATAAACGTTCATAAGCATTTAAGTTTTATCACCTTCGGAAACGATTTTACGAAACTCCTCAAAGTGTACAGCCAGTATTTGTTGTGCTGATTTAAATGAACCCAGCTTATCCTCCAACTGTCTTATCTTTTCCGTTTGTATTTTAATAATGTCCAACAGTTGCTTTCTATCCAGATGTCCATATTCTGAATCAATGAGTTCATTTGTTTTCGTTGATGCATCCGATTTATGTGACACGCAAGGACTTACTTCACTGTCATTTGTTATGGTTTGATCAACAAATTTCAGAACTATAGCACTAGATTCCGTTTCGGACCACTGAGATTCAAATACACTTTCAGATACGAGAACCTCTACATCTGAATCAGTGCTGTCTGGGCGAAAATCATGCGAATGTCCTGAATCTGACTCACTACCCAATTTGAGATCTGTTAAGTTTTCAGAAGCTTCAAAAGTCTTAGCTTCGTTCGTACATGTGCAACTTTCAGCGTCCAGCATGGTAAAACCTGCTCCATCAATAGATTGGATCAGGGCGTCTGCAGCATTTTGTTCTTCAGGAAGAATGCAGATATCATCACTGGCACATGGAGTGCAGGTAAGATTTTCGTCTATGTCCGTTGCATCGTCTGTATCGTCATGCAGTAGTTCTATACTGTCAGAGAAGTTTACCGGGGATCCAACAACATGTTCGTCCATTATATTCATCTGATACGTTGGCGAGTTGGGTTTTTGTGGTTCCTGTTGGATTCGTTTGTTCTTTGATGCATCTTTTCGGGGATTAGTTGCCTGTAACTGGGGAACTGCGTTGGAGTTCAGCAAGTTTGAGACTGAGTTTCTATAGTCTGTGCAGTTGAAATGTAGATAGCAAATGGTGTATTTGGCCATAAGCGTGTCTATCGAGTGTACATCGAGATTAAGGTTGTGTTGCCATATTTGTGCCAGGTGTCGGCTTTTGGGAAAGCGATGGCAGACCACTGTGAGATCAGAATTTGTGCAATTATCAACGGCGCAACGACGCATTGCTTGTGTTTAAAGTTGCTTGAAATATTACTTTGACCTATGAAGGTCAAGGTTGAAAGTTTCTTGTTTATTTACTAAAAAAAACCGTGCCTTTGTTTGTTTGCCAAAAAAAATATCTTTTTCAAAACAAGTGGGTGAAGTTTTGCCGGATTTTTGACAGATTGGAAGAGAAGAATTTTCGGAGTCCTAATAAGTCGGAAGCAATCATACAATCCGAAACTTAGGACAGAGCTCCTACTTGGACTTTTTACGAGTTAAAAAAACAGTTGGGCTGAAAGTTATGTTGCTAAAGTCATTTTATTGTTAGAGATTCATTATGAGAACTAAAGCTAGTATAAGACGGTCCTTGTAATGTGTCATTGGAGTAACCCTCCGACGTCACAATAAAATAAGTGCTACCACCGTCAGTGCACTGACATAGGTAATCCTGTCATTGTTGTCCCAAAATGCAATGACGGTCAAAGTGTGTCAGTGTAATTTTTGTGTCTCGGTGTCAGGGCAACGACATGCTAAACAATGACTATCACACGAAGTGACAACTCCCAAACAAAAGCTGATCGTTGACGGTGAGCTGAAACTGCTATGACACTGGTCATTTTTAGAAACGACGATCCCATGGCGTCAATCAATTGAGTCATTGCGTACGTTCACGCATGTATCTTTTGGTTAGGTTACCTTTCTTGTGTTTTTTTTTTGTGAACGAACAAATCCAACGAGATATATTTCAAAATTCGAAGCAAAAGAGAAACACAGTTAACTTTTCATCAGCTGTCCTTGTCCACGTGTAGAGAAAAGTATTCAGCAAATTTTAGGATAGCTTTGGATTTTCTCTCTGTTTCCATATGTTCTTCAAACAGTTGGAAACAGGTGTTTTTAACCATGCTAATTAAAACAAAAGCAATGTAATCTATCCGAAAGTTACTATCGTGAACGTATCCATTAAATTTTTGGTACTTCAGCTTTTTTTTTTAATACATATGTATTTGTTTTAATTTTCATCGTCATCGCCTTGTTTACGTTCGGGGTTGTAGACCTTTTTGCTTTAATAGCTCAAAAGTGGTATTGGATAGGTATTTTATTTTTGATTTTGTGATAATTTTGCAAATTTGTTTGTAACAAAAGAGCGCAGTGTACATCAACGTACGTGTTTGTCCAAAAGAAGAAACATGCGAGAAGAAGAATGTAAATTAGGTCAAAATATATCAGAAATTCTGCACCAGCTAGGTTTAGGCTTAGACAACAAACGCAGAACCCAATAATTAACAATTTTTTTTCAAAACGTCCTACAGTTGCTCGAATTTGCTACAAATTGTTTTTTTTTTTATTTACTATTTTCGATTTCAAAAGTTTTTATTTTTAGTCCGTGTCTTGCAAGGTCTTTAAGATTCTTTGGGGTAAAATTTTGACGTTTCACTTCGTTTGAGAATAAAAATTCTAGAAACGAGCTAAATTTTTTTTTAAATTGAAAATAATTCCCAAACATGACAGAAATTTCTGCCATGTCAGCGTTGGGACACAGTCAACGCAAATAAATAGTCACAGAAATGATACAAAAATGTGTCAGTGTGTCTGTTATTGCTGCTATCAATGACATTGCAAAAAAAAATGACTAACACATGAGGTGACAATTTTAGATGGTCGGTGTAATGACACATTACAAGGACTGTCTAATACTAGCTAACGATTTGATTAAAGATTAAGAAATAATCTATAAAGAGTGAAGCTAAAATGATGTGTTCTCAAAGAACAATACGAAGGACAAGGGCAGAAAGTGTACTATTTCCGCCATTACTCTGTTATACATTTCAGTTTGAATTCAAATTGAAAGTTTTTCATTTCTTTCTACTGAATTTTGAATGAATAAAAATGAACACTACATACGGCGTACCGCTGCTCTTGACTTAACAAAAACAATATAACATTAATATAAAAATTGAAAATATGAAGTCACTGTGGCGTATACTTACTTTTTTACGTAAAAACATTTGTTTCATCACTCTGACGTAAACTTACTTTTTTAAGTTAATAACTTTTTAAGTTTTTCATGCTCTAGGTTGTATTTAATCCAATTAACTTTTATTAAGTTATTAAAAGAACAGTTCACCTTAGAGAGTACATTATTTCGATACTCCAAATCTCAATTGCTTTGTTCAAGTTGCATCTCTTTTATGTTCTGATACAAACGAACAGTAAAATGATAAATCAACTCTACAACACTTAAAGCCGATACACCTATAAACAATCCAAACAAGCCACCGCAATTGGCCAGGAAATCTGTTACTCCATAGAGTTCTGATCGCTTCCATGCCGTAAATTCGTTATCTTTAAAATACACTTGAATTCGAGACATTTCAACGCCCTTAAAATCCCCAGTAAAGTCACCAAAATCATAGGCCTGCAAAACACTTTCTATATTGAAGATTCCCTGTGATACTTCGTGATTATAGCTCAGCGTAAAACATCCCGGCAAACAATTGCACTTCTCTTCAGGATTTCCCAGTCCAGTGAATTCCGAACGAAGGAAATCATTTTCAGCTTTATCAAAACAGCTTATCTTAGAAGCATCACACACTGCTGTCTGCGGCAATCTCGGATGTGAGAATTGAACACAGTTGCAGTGTTTAAGGGTGAAGTTTGCCAAAGATTCAATCTCACAATTATTTTGAGTGTAAAACTGGAAGAATTTTAAATAACGTTCTTCTGGATAGTAGCAATTCCGCCGTTTCGGGAGATAGTCCTCGATTTCATCAGTGGTTAGAACCAAATGCGGTTTTATCAGAACAAAGATATCCCTTTCGTATGGCACATGAATTAAGTGCTTATCCACTTGCGGGATGTCGTCCGGCGAATGAAGAATCAGCTTGAATCCTTGCACTGGCCCACGACATATGAAATCTAAATTGTCTTCCAATCCTCGTAAAGCAACCAGTAAGCCTGCTCTGAGACCACAACCGATAACCCGAATGGGATATGTGCCATAATCGTCTTCTTGCTCGTATCCTGAGGCAATGCTCCAATCAAGGGTTGGAATTCGTTTTCTCACATGTGTGTCCTTCACAAAGTACTTGTATTGATAAGTTTCTTCGCGATACAGTTCAGATTCGTTTAGTCCGTTAAATGTGTAGCAAATTCCTTCCTCAGTGTAGGCCTTTTCGAAAAATGGAGAACATTCTCCCAGAGTATGATTAAAGGAACAAAATAGCAAACTTTCTGCAAAGGTCGGGGCTATCTCATTCAGATGATCCGCTACAGCTAATGGTGGGTATTCTGGAAAATGTATCCCATCGGCCAGAAAATTTCCACAAACCTGAAGTAACGCTCTCATTTTGAGATACTCATCATTCGTCAACCATGGAGGTGGCTCAACGGTCTGCGCCTTATCCGCATAGTCATGGATATAATGATAAAAACGTGTGAAATTGATTCTATCGTTTTTCACGCTCTTGGTCTCTGAACATATTGTTATAGCAGGGAATGGTATTTGAGAAACAGGAGTTGGTATTTCGGAAAAACTTATTATAACTGGAGTTGTGTTCCATCGGTCGTATTGAATCTTAATCTGGGTAATGCACAACAGCAACGATATGAGAAGCAGAATAAACCAAAATAATTGTTCTTTGAAATGGCGTTGATGGTGAAGGTAAGGAACTCCATGAATGGTTGATTCAATGCAGTATTCTCCGTAGGTTTTTAGAAATGCTCGGCAAAAACCATATGTTTCTGGTTGGGCTTCGCTTATAGATGCAATTTTTAACTTGGAATGTTGCCTTTTGATTCGTTTTGCAGGTTGAGTTGGTTCATCTAAATCTTCAGGAACTGAAAATCTTCTAATAGCTGGGTTTATTTTTATTCTTTTGCGTTTCATTGATTAGTTTGCAAAAAAGGAAAAACTAAATAAACAGTAATCTTGAGAGTGTTTCCGCAGATGATTTGAAAATAAATTGACATATGTACATATGTATGTAAAACGGAAACAAATTAAAATCCATAAAGTGGTTTAGTTTTCTTTCGTGATTTTAAAGTACTACAAAGAAATGAACGAGCAAAGGACAAAAGTTCGTTACATAACTTTTCTTCATTGTATTGGCGCATTCAGATATTTAGTGGTCTAAAGCCAAGTTTTGCAAAACGATTTTTCGATCAAAAAACTCAAGGCTCAAGGGCATTAGTACGGGGAAATCTTTTATGGGGTTAGGAAACCTAAGCATTGCGCAGCAATTTTGGCGATTTCAAATGTTTTAGTTCCAGAGAATTAAATTTGTGATACACATACCTACAACGCAAAGCTGTTCGGTTTCCTCGATGCAAGTGCCACTCATAGATAGTGGTATGGGGGCAGCTTAAGTTTTAACGAAAAATGACAACATTGAGTACTGGAGACATTAAATTCAACACGGTTAATAAATCCCAATTGTACAATGCTAGCAATATCTGAATTTAATAAGTTTATGAGATGTTGAGAGTGTTATCGTAGGTGAACAAAATTTAGAATTTTAGTTTTAGACAATAGATTATTGATAACAATCAGGAAGAGTGTCGGAGACCGAATGAATCCTTGAAGCACAGAAGCATTATTTTGTAACAGACCGGAAACCATAAAAAACGCGAATTGAATGGTCTAAAAGATAATTTCTAATCCATCTAATAAGGGGTTAGGATACCAATGGCAAGCATATCTGATGAGAGAGCTTGATGGAAAACTCTATCAAATGCTTTTGAAATACTAAGCAGAATATTCTTACTTTCTCCAAAACGATGTAAAAGTTAGTTCCACTGATTGGTGAAATATACCACTATATCACTAGTGGACCTATCGCATGTCATTAAAAAGTTTCAGTTTCCCAAGATATTTCTTGATCTGATAGTTTATCAACGTATCCATGAAAGTAAGAATACGTCCCTGCATACACCAGTAGTTTGAGGGGGATGAAGAAACGTGGAAGCACACCTCTTTAGATACTATCAGCGCAAGGATATTTGGTATATCGAGATTTTTAAATTTTCTTGCAACTGTACGAGTGCGAAAGAAAATGTTGTCTCATAAAATTATTTACGCTCTCAGGTAAAGGAGCAGCCATATCACTCGTGGTAGCGTTGAATTAACACTAATAAGTAATAGTGTTGCAAATAAAATAATTGTCTGAGCCGATGGCCTCAGTAGCCAGTGCTCATAAGTGCCTCTGCTTCGTAGATTTATCTACGGAGCAGATCAATCTGTAATATAATTTAATAAAAAAAAATATAAATATAAATATAGACTCCGGTGGGCTGGGCACCGGAAAGTATATTGCAGTTCTTTTTATGGTAGAAGGAAATCTGGCAGACCTTGCTTACGTCGAAAGCACGGTGTAGACCAGGCCGCCCGAGCCCTTGGGTTGCCCAACTGGATGGCGTCAGCCAGCAATCGGGCTGTATGGAAGAACTTGTTGAACGAGGCCCAGGCCGGATCCCGGTTGTTCCGCCGATGGCGAGGCGATGATTGTGATGAATAATAGAAAAAGGCTTGAAAACTAGTTTTGACGTCCTTATTTCTAGTTTCATCAAAAACTAGTTTTGAGATTTCTAGTTTTAAATGTAAATTTTTGTTTGAATAGCACCGATTTGTTTAAAACTTGAAACTCGAAATTCTCATAGAACTAGTTTTACCTTAAAACTAGTTTTGAATCGTGTAAATAATATGGCTGTTAGACTTTTAAAATCCTTGAGAAGCTTCTTCCACCTTGACTAATTATAAGTTTTGAAAAAAACATTTTCTTTGTATACATTATGTATAAGAAGATATATATATATTTATTTTATTATGTAGTATAATTTGTATATTACATTAAACATTATGAAGGTAGGAATTGTACAAGATTTTAAATTTCGTTTAGTATAATTTATATTAGTAATACATATTTTGATTTTTCTTTTCGGAAACATTGGGCGTAGGTACATAACATTTTTTTTGTATATTTAACTAAATCTAAGGAAATAAATATATTCTTGTAGATATTTCAAAATATATTTGAATTAAATGCGATTAATAGATAAAAACATTATAAACAAAATATACAATAATTACACACGAATTAATAAAATAAATAAAAAAATATAACAACATTAGACAAAAACGGAGATAATCAAGCATTAGTTAAGGTAGGTCAAAGTATTATATACATACATTTATACGATAATTTGTAGTTAATATTGTTTTTATCATAAGATCTCTTCACGTGAGTTGCAAGATATATCAAAAGCTAGAAAAAAGTTTGAAAACCAATGAGATACTTCTGGATTCGAGACTTCCCGAGCGCATGTTTCGCATCACTATAAACTAATTTTACTATTTCGTTGTTGTCTTGTTATAGAAATCTAGGTATAAGTTTTTATACAAATCATACAAAAAAAATAGTTTGGGGTTTTAGAAAATCGTCATATCAATGCCGGGGATCGTAAAGCTCGAGCTATAAGTTCCGAAAATAAGTTTCTTATTATGGCCTTATATTGACGAAGGAAAAACTTTCGAGATTCAAACATACAAAATCCTCACGATTTTTTTTTTGTTATTTTTGTGTTGGGTTGTTTTGTTTTGAGTGTTCTTTAAAAAAATCCAAAACCAGTGTGGATAGGTAATAGTCTAGATAAACTCATTGAAGAATTCTGAATTGAAATCTGTGAACACCAGGCTCTTTGTTACAGTCTTAAAAATAAATAAATGTATGGGCCCGACAGCTCATTTAGGAGTCAAGGCCTGATGACTTATTTCCAAGAGCGGGGGGACCTACAATTTACCGCCGAACCCGAATGGCTAAATGATACGCACTTTTGAGACAAATTTTACTTTTAGAAGGATTGTCATTTCCATTTTCCATTACATCCGGAAAAGTTAGTTTTGACGGGGAATCGTACCACGACCTTTTGGCTAGCAGTCCTACATAAAAATGACTGAATCTTGGTACACTACTATTACAGTCTTTAACTTTAAATATACTCTCATGTGGGGTAACCCTCGTTTAAACTTACATCGCTATAAGCAATTGAAGCTCGAAAGTTATACCAAAGCGTACAATTGTCAAATCTACAGAGCTCGAATACTACAGATTATATCAACGTTTCAGAGCTTCCAGAATGCAAAAGCCAAAACCTCACTGATGCTATAAAAGCTGTCGTTGGCAATCAGAGATACTTCCAGAGATATATTGGTAAGGGAAAATGGTACGATGAAGAGCTCAAAAATTAAACCTTATATAAGGTAACAACATAACAATTACGAGCTCAGAAATACGTGCTATTCTAAATAACATAAAGCGCCAGGACAGGACAGAGTACCTTATGAACTTATGATAAATGCCCCAGACTCAGCCCTAGTAATTTTAAAAAACCCTTAACCGTATGCTTTAATCGGGAAAGGTAGAACCAAACTTTAAAAAATCGCAGATTTTTCCCATCCACAAAAAAGGAGACTTTAATTTAGTGGAAAACATTTGCTGGTGCTCTGCTGGCAAGACTTCAGGGCTGGTAAAAAGAACATGGGATTTTAAACGAATATCAAGCCGGTTTAAGAGAAGGATATAGTACAGCAGACAATCTTTTCAATTTATTCAATATAATAAAACTGAAAATACATGAAAAGAGAAAAGTGAACTGCTTTTTTATCGACTTTAAGGCTGCATTTGATCTCATCGACCGCAATCCTCATGTATAAACCTAAAGTCAGGAATATCAGTAAAGCTGTACCATAGCCCTGGTATCATATGGAGCACAAGTCGGGGACACACAAAATATGAAGAAGTGGAGATGCTACAAAGATATTTTTTGTCAAAAAAATGTTCTTGGACTACCAAAAGTAACCCCAAACAATACGCTTACATTAGAATGGAAATGAAGCCTATTCTTCAGTTTACGATTGGTAAAACTTCCATGGCCGGTTTAAAATTACTAAAATAGAACAACAGGTGGCATATAGGAACCTGTTTAGCGTTTAACAGGAGGCACTTGAAAGAGCGAGTCTAACAAGATCACATGGGTTTACTACCAGCTTAACTATGAAGTGGGCAGGAGATATGTCCAAGATAATCTAAGAACCTCAGCGAAGGCATTTTATTGCAATTTGTCCAATACTTCGGGGGATACGCAGAGATTGCTTCGGAACCACGAAACTCGATGGCAACACCATGGTCAGTCTATTAAATGGAGAAAGGGATTGATTTTATCTTATAAGATACTTGGAATAAATAAATTTATTGGCGCGACAGCTCCTTAAGGAGCCAAGGCCTAGTGACTTATACTCTTAACATTCCTGTGTGTGTTGTTAATCTGCAAGAATGAAATGGACCTACAATTTACCGCCGAGTCCGAGCGGTTACATGAGATGCACTTTTTTGAGACAAATTTTCACTCTTGGAGATTTTGTCAGTTCCTCGCAAGAGGCAGTACCCCGGAAAAGAGGGTGGCTATGAGCGGGAGTCGAACACGGGCTCTTTGCTTAGCAGTCCGACAAACTAACCACTAAGCCACGAGACACTACAAGATACTTGGAAATAGCTCTGAAATGTCGACAGAATTTAATAGATGAGTTTAATTACTAAAAAATACGATAAATATAAAAATATTAATTATAAAAACATAAATTAAGAAAAAATCGGCCATAGATCGAAACAGGCGATGAAAGTTAATATTGTAAATTTGTTTTTAAATATAAAATATTCAGATATTTAATACAACATATTGCAATTTAAACTTTTTCTTACTTAAATAAGTCAATATGTATTAAATTTATGTATTATGAAAGAGAAATGAAATTTTAATAAAACATACTACTACTACTACAGAGCTCGAATTGCAACATTGTGTAGCAGAATCACAGTGAATGCAGAGAAAACGGAAAAACACTTCTGCGACTGTATAACGCCGATGAAGAAATTCATTCCACAGTCAAGCAGAATGAACCTTTCTATCTGGGCGAAGTAGAACAACAATTATGCCCAACCTGATCTGGATGATATAAAGCTAGCTTTATCTAAGCCTAAAACCAATGTCAGAAAAATGCATGCCCGATGACTTGAATCTCAGAATTATTAGCATGACTCTTAAGAAAGGAGACTTTCAGAATTGCGCCAACAACAGAGGTATCAGTCCCCGCAACATTGTATACAGAATCCTTTCTGCTGTAGTGTATAAGCACCTTAAGGCTTTCGTCCAAAGCTTAAGAGGTTTATATCAGCCATATTCAAGCAAGCCATATTAAGGAAAAAAACCCAAAATCGTCTAAATCGGAAAAAATCTCACCGACACTCTTGATGTTAAAATAGTATTAAGACAAGGCAATTTCTTACAAAAACAGTTCAAAACACTCAAGCCAACACCATTGGTAAGAGATTTTAAAATTTCATCCAATTACTCGCATTTTCAGAAAAACACTGCGTAATGTAAGTAACATTATTGAGAAAACATGGGCTTAGCAGCCAATGACGGCAAAACGAAATATACACTGTCGTAAAGAAGACACCCAACATCGACGTCTGTGGCATAATATCGAGATAGAAATCTTTAACTTTGAGGTAGTCACTAGACTGTGTCTACCAAATGAAGAATAACACTTGGCAATTGCTGGTTCCTTTTATTATCCCAGTCCTGCCCTCATCATCCCAGTCCTGCTGTATGGTACAGGCATGTCAAAAGTGGATGGGGTAGAAAGCAACGTGGCAGACTTTGCTTAGGTTGGAATGATGACGTAGACCGGAACTCCCAAAACTTCGGGGGCCAGAAATTGGGATGCATGGAAGAACTTTTTATATGAGCGCCGGTCTGGATTCTGATTGTTTCACCGATGATGATGATGATGCATAAACGCGGATAGAGAAGGAATGAAGAAGAAATGAAATGAAAAATGAAATGAAATAAAAGATGGCTGGGTCATAGGAGCGGATGGACGCCAATGCTCTGGCCCGAAAAATGTTCGATTCCTACCTGGAAGGACGGCGCAGTATAGAAGGACCGAGACTTCCAAGTGCAAAACTTGAAGCAGATAACTATTGACAGAGCTGGTTGCAGAAGTTTCCAGGTCCAACCCGGCCTGTATGGCAACCTTAGGTTAAGTAAGCTATATGCAAATCGATAGCCACTATCTCTTTATCGATTTAAAGGCCGCGTACGACAGCATTTATAGAGACGAGCTATACAGAGCCCTGTCTGGTTTTGCAGGAAGACGATGGAGAACTCTCGCTGCTCCGTGAAGGTTGGTGCCGACCTCACAGAAGCCTTTGATGTCAAAAAAGGATTCCGACAAGGTGATGCGCTATCGTGCGATTTCTTCAACCTTATACTTCACAAAATTATAAGAAACTCCCATGTTAATTCCACTGGCACAATTTTTTTTTCAATTCTGTGCAATTGTTTGCATACGTTGATGACATAGACATCATTGGAAGAACCCAGCGAGCTGTCACTGGAGCGTTTGCTAACATTGAAGCTGAAGCAGCTAAGATGGGACTAGCAGTCAATGAGGCCAAAACTAAGTACCTGTTGTCCACAAAAAAGGGACACACAACTAGACACAACATGACAATAGACAGGTACAATCGCTGTTTCTATGGGCTAGGAAGGCATTGAGTAGCAAAGCCCTCTCTCGAAAGACAAAGGAGACCCTTTATAAGACATTAATCATCTCAATCCTGCTCTATGGCTCCGAGGCATGGACTCTATCTAAAGCGGATGAAGATATCCTTAGTCGTTTCGAGCGTAGGATTCTTAGAAAGATTTTTGGCCCTACCTGCGTTAACGGGCTTTGTAAGCGAAGGTTCAACCTGGAACTATACGAGCTGTACAGCGACATTGAAATGGTAAAAAAAAAAATACGCATATCACGTTTAAGAAGGCGAGGTCATGTAGAGCGAATGGACAACAATGCTCCGGCTCGCAGGATCTTCGATTCCATCTCAGAGGGTAGACGCAGTCAAGGAAGACCTCGCCTTAGGTGGCGCGCTCAAGTAGAAGATGAACGCAACCAACTTGAAGTGCAAAACTGGAGGCAGCTAGCCAAAAACCGAGCTAGTTGGAGAGGCATGTTGGTTAAGGCCCTGGTTCGCCCAGAACTGTAGCGATACCTAATTAGTTAAGCTAATAGAACACTAGCCTACATTTTAAACCACTACAGCCTATTCTTGAATTTTGATTGAATTATTTTATCCAGAACACAAAGAAAATAGGAAAATATGGGAAGCGGAGGAGAAGATTTCTCATTAGAAACCTTAGTAAGGTCCGTCAAAAAAGCAATTAGAATGGCAGACTGAAAATATAACGCATATGTACATAAAAACAAATAATTATCAAATCTAAGCAATTAACAGTTATAATATAAATACATAATGTAAATGTGTTTAAACTTTTAAATTTAACTATTTCGAACAATTAATATTCAAAGAAAGTCAAATGAATACCTGAGCAAGAGATGAAAGTACATACATATGTAGAATTTTTCAAAAGCACATTTACAAAGACTATACACACACACATTTTATGAATACGAAAATATTTGTTTTTTTCATCTGAACAAGGGAATGGTTTTGAAATTAAATAAAACAAAGCTATCACCTGCGCGAAACTCCGCTCATAGATCCCATGAAAAGAGATGGTGCTTAACCAGCATATCCCTTACTCCGTCTTTGAGTGGCTGGCTTTCCTTGCCTCTCTTTAGTGGCAGTTCCCAGTCGGGATTCAAATTAAAAGCAAACTGTGACAGAATTCTTAGCTCACACTTGATTTGTACCCAGCCAGGTGAATTAACGAAACTCCATGAGTGATACCATTTGTGGACAATGTCCACACACGAACACAGCACTTCCAGCCACAAATGCAGGACTTGTTCGTTGAGACCCAGACATATGAGACTGCGCAACTTAACGTCCATTTGAGCATGAGCATCATCATGACTTTGGTTGACGGCTTGGACGCACCGGTAAAGCAGCTCTTCCGGGGTGAGAACCTTTCCGTCTTCGTCCAAACGATAGGTCTTACACAATACTAGTCTGCTGTAGACGGAATCAAAATCCTTTTCCACTTCACGAGTTGCAGCTTCTTCGATAAAGAGCCACGGATGGCAGGGTCCGCCTAGAAAGGACGGTCGTTTCATACCGTGTTCCATAACTTGCTTGATTGCCGGTGCTAAAGTGCCTCGCACTAGGTCTGTGACAGTCTCTGAAATGGCATCATCACCCGCTGAGGTATACAGTTTGCTGCGTTCATCGAGTAGTTCCACGAATTTCGCCGGAAACCAACCACGTAGACCATTCAATTCGCCTACCCAGCAGTGTTCGTCTTTCTGACTGATGATGGTTATGACGTCGTTCTTACGAAATCCCAACTCATCGTCATCATGCCTTTCGAAGTCATGTAAGGCTTTAGCCCGCCGTTTTCTGGTTCGAGCAACATTTATGAAGTTTTCATGATCCTTCGCATGACTATCGCTGTGATATTCAGCAGTTAATCGAATATGTGCCGCCAGTTTCGGTTCGATGGTAATAAAGTGACGGGCAACCTTTAGAATTGCTTCACGTAGATCCACAAGAATCTCGGTCTGACGAATGTTTTTGTTCTTGAGCTCATCGGGTTCATTGTCGTCGCCACCACGGAATAGTAACGTCTGCAGCACGGATTTAGTTCGTTTTACTTGGCGCCTGGCCAGCTGCTGTTTCGGCAGATTTGGAACTGCTTCCGGATTGCCCACCAAGCCACCCTGATCGGCCATGAGATAGGCCAAATGGCGGCGACGATGGGTCTCAATGACGGTTTGGCTAAGAGAGCCTCCAACTTCTAGTGCATTGCGAAAAAGCACATCAACATCATCGATTTCGCCTGGAATGTCGGACAATGAATTGAAGATCTGCGCTGAGTTCTCCAAACGCTGTAAATCCTCAGTTTTGATTCGCAGCATTCCCAGAGTCAACTGAAAAAGAACAATTGAACCTTCATAGAAGAACCAATCCCAAATGCGGACAAGGATTTTCATATGTACGACATTGGCGTATAGCGTCAGAAACCAGTGAAGTGTTATCAGTGAGAGTTCAATATCGTGTTTCTTAAGAGTTTCGTCGACAGACGCTAAATAATTTGCAATCAATGTTTGCATTACTCGCTGATCAGCCTGGATACCAAGAAGAGTCGATGAATAGTAAGATGCTGGAAGAAGATCTTCCACAATCGTGGCCATCATCCAGAAAGCATTCTCTTCTTCCATGAACAGCAACAGGCAGGCGGCAATAACTCCAGTTCCTTGGCAATATCCAATATCAGGGAAAAGCCACGCTATTCCACGCAAAATTCTTCGAAGTCGTGGAATTCCTGTGCCATGGTGATTGCTGAAGCACGCATTGGTGGGAAGAATTCGCAATAAATCCTTTTCGATCTGTTTCGATGTCATGAGGGCGTCATTGCATGATGCTTTTAAGATCTCCTGGTAGGAAGTTTCGGTCTTCAGTTTTTTCTGCAGTGCTCCAGATAGCCTCATCCACATTTGTGGACGCAAGGAATGTGGTATTCCATCACGCACCATTTGTCGTAGTTTTTCTGTCCGTGGCAGAACCACGTCGACATTTTCCCACGTCAGTTCACAAGCTTCTTTGTTGTGCGAGAACTCCAAATGGGCAATCCATTGTTTTCTTTGCTCATTGCTCTCAACAAATGGGATTCCTAGCAATTTCTTTGAACTCTGTTCAGGGCCATCTTCCTCTTCGACCCTGAATCCAAATTCATCAAATCGATAATCCGGCTGATCATTTGGATCAACTTCGCATTCGGGCTGTCCCAGCTTAGCAAGAATCTCTTGAGGCCACATCGAAGGAGTGAGGGCAGAAAAGGGTCCGCCAGGGTTGGGTCGCAGACCATCCACAACACATAACTCATCAATTAAATCGGGTAAGTCGTTATCGTCTTCGGAAAAGTTGAATTGGAGTTTTTTCTAAAAAAAAAGAAAGTGTAGGCGTGTGAAAAAGATTACCATATTTTAGGTCAATGCAGTGGGAAGAAAAAAGTTTAACTCACAGCATGTTCCTCCCGACCAACGTAGCCTTCATGGTCTCGGGACCCGAAAATCGATTTTGCCATTTCCATTGTTGAGATTGTTTTTTTTTTCAATTGTCGAACATGGAATTTACTATCAATTTTTTATTTATTTTATGAAAAATGCAATTTTCAGATTACAGTAAACAAATAAAAAATTTGTACGTTATCTTTCCGGAATGACAAATATAGTACGAAATGTCAAATGTCGTCAACGTTTTTTTTTTGGTTTTTAAAAAGGGAATTTCTCCGGATGCGTTCGTAAGACATTTGGCTTAGGGTTAGAATACACTATTATGTATTCTTTTGTAAATTCCTTTTGAAAATCTTCATGTATCATTTTATTACCTAATTAGTTATGTTGCACATTGAAGAATTGGAAAATGTATGCGTTTTTATTATTTTTGAAAAAAAGATAAAAAAGATTCTATTTTCTATCTGTCCTGAAATCAATTTGAACTCTGACGGATATAGGCAACAGTTGAAAATCCTTTTAAACGGTCATTTCAATTTCAGTTAAGGTATTAGCTAAGTACTTAGTTCAACTGACGCAAAAATGAGCACGACTGTGTCACACATCACACGTACTTGCTCTTATGTGCCTAATGACATCATATATGAATATCTTTGTGAGAAAAATGTATGCGTTGAAGTGTGGTTCGTATGTGTAATGCTAATAGGGCTGGGCTGTTGCAATTCGAGGCAAAAGTTTTGGAACTCTGGAGTTTTGACTAGAAAAGTGATGTTTTTTAGCTAAAAACTGCGTATGAATGATTCATTTTGACCTTTTCATTTGTGTCAGTGATGTCATCTTATACCCGTCGTCCACTGCGTGTCCAATCAACCAACTGTGTTCAAATGTTTATTAAATTCTATAATTGAATAAGCAAATTTAGAGCTTCGAAGTTGGCCTAGTTCTCAGCTTTACATATAAAATATTTTTATTCAGTTTTGTAGTAGGCTTTTTATTTTTTCTGCATCATATATTTTGATATTATCATTATTATAAAGTTGTGATGTCCACTGAAAGGAAAAGAAAACCGGTTGCCACATTAATAATTTTAGTTGAAGGCATTTTTTCCAGTAAATTGCGGTGACAATGGTGCAGTAGATAAGAAGCCTGCTTGCTAACTTTGAAATCGTCAGTAGATACTTAGTTTTTCTAACTTCTAGTGCAAGCTAGAGCCATTTGTGGGTTTTAAGTGAGAAAAGTCACCGAATTCTCGATCTATTCCACCGAAAAAAATCTTTCCTATCATTCTAATTCTTCTAACTAGTGCAACGTCCAGTTGCATTCTTAAGAGCAATGTGCTTAATATAGAAATATTATTTTTATTATAAACAAAATTGCAAGTACATTCTGAGTTAAACTCAAAAACAGAAAAACAGTTAAATAAATAAATGTATATCGCAATGTTAAACGATATAAAACTGACTCGAATTTGCTGACGCAAGTCTTTATTTATTATTTGCTTCATCTTTCGTCACTTTCCCATGCCAATTCGCTTATATTGCGGTTTTTGCAACCTGGTTCGAATTCATGGTTATTTGCGGTTATCCACACTTTTTACTATCTACACACACAGGAATTGGTTCATTTTGAATCGCTCCCGCTAATTAAATTTTTCTTCTTAATGTGTCGATGTAAACAGACACCAAAATACTTCTTTTAGAAAAAATCAAACAGGTTCATGGGCTTCTATTTTGGGAAATTATTGTACCCCACAATCAGCTGAGTTTGACATAAAAATACTTTGTTGGATTTGGATACAAACATCCAGCTACACTTCAAACAAATCTTTCTAATCAATCTTCAACATATTTGCTCAAATAAAAACAAAAAAAGGTGTCCACATGAATATCAAACCAATCATTACTTGTAAGTTTCTTTTATTCATATTTTTCTTAACCTTATCTTATAATATCCGCCCCTAGATTCTGGAGCAGGACCCCTTTTTCGTTCTCTTGAAAACAATATCATATCTGCGATACCTAATGACACCTGCGAATGGAGACGTGCCTATCATCTCCCACCCAAGCAGGTTCGCTTAGAAGCCACAGTTCAAGCCCTCAATTATGAAGCTCTGGAAAAATACAAAAAAGGAGATTGGAGTATCTTGGAACACCCAATTTTGCACATTTTTACAACAGAATGTGCAGTAAGTAGCATCATTGTTTTATCTCTCTTCAATTAATGTTGTTTCTTTAGGACTTGGATACCTATAAATCCTCCACTCGCGAAGAAATTGACATCTGGCTCAAGAAACTTGCCTCCTATGGCGTTTCAGATTGGATGATCTTACTTGTGGAAACATTTGATGTAAAGAAAACCAAAAACATACTCCCTCGAACGACGGTTTTGGATAAAATTCGATTAGATTTTTGCTCCAAGAATGACGATCGCTGCATTTCTGTATTGAATCCCGCCAAACAGAAATCAACAGAATCTTTTCGATGCCTCGTCCAAAGAATAAGGTAACTCTCGTTTTTTTTCTCATTAGCTTTAGAATCATATTGGATTATACAAATTATTTTAAAGATACCTCATGCTTGCAAGTTACTCTCGTAACATAACCAAGTACGAAGAGCTCATACGCGTCAGCAGAGAAAAACGCAATCAAGATGGATGGGATTTCCGTAAGTATTTCTTTCTGCAGGAAGATCTGGCTTTGATTTTCGAAAAACTCGAACTCTACTCCGACGCACTGGTGCAATATGATGAGTTGGATGCAATTTTCTCACAATTCATAACTAATTCTGGCTTTGGTGAGAAACAAAAGTGGCTGGAGCACTTCAAGCAGCCACTTATATCGTTTCATGGCATTTGCCTCTCGAGGAAGAATAAATTTGAAATGCGTGAACGCATACGAGATTCGGCGGTGTCAATTCTTGAGTTTCGTAATTATCTCTTCGAACGGCAGTCACATTTGCTGCAAATATCCAATCTTACACCCGAAATAGCCGAAAGGCTGTTGAACTTTCTCTTTTCTACGCTGCGTGAGATAGACGTGATTAAAATTGACTGCCAGGAAGGTGCTCTTCAGTGTTGGGAGTTTGTCTGTGCTCGAGAGGTGCTCCAGATATGCGACCAGGCAATGGAACCCGATGAAGTTGTCTGTTTCCAGCACTGTGCTCCGATTTGGAATCTTGCAAAAGACAAGCTCTACGAATTGGGAAAACTGTGTGGACTACTCCCAGGGTTCACACCCACCTCAGAACAATTGCATATTGTTGTTAATCTCTCTGCTGGAATTGGAGACAATCCACTCGAACAGGAGTTTCTCAATCCGACACCGCAAATTGACACCAGGTCACACTCTCCCAATCGAAGACCCAAAGAATGCCCAACGGAGCAGTTGAAAAAAGCCCTCGGCTCAAATCAAGCATTCCAAAAGCTGTACTTAGAGTTGAGCGAATTGGCTATTAGCACGTATAAGCATGTTTCCCGTCTTCGTTCGGCACGATTAGCTGGTCTAGACTTGGGTAACTTCTATTGCGCCCTCAATGAACCTCACAAAGCCGTGGTTTTCTTCACAGACTTACTGCGCGAGTTAAAGGCAGAAAACTGGAACTATTTGGCAAGTCAAACGCTTCTAGAACTTGCCAGTTGCTATCGCAAGATGGACGATCATCTTGCCTATACCAAGACTTGTGGTGCTATCTCTTGCTGTCTGGACCTAGAAATGCTTGTCCGGACATTCTACTTTGATGAGTTCTTAAAATGTTTGCGAACTCTGAAGGCAAACCTTACTGTGCAATCAATGGAAAATACTGCTAATTTCTGTGTCCTCGAAGACCATTTCAAAATCTGTGAGATTATCGTGACTAATGTGAAGCCAATAATTCAAGATGATATTATTGAAGTACACGCTAAGGTGGAGAGTTTATTTCCACGTGAGGTTTTTGTAGAAAATGTTTCTCTGTCGTTCGAACTGAACTCGGTGGATGAAGATGCACTTTCGGACGTTCCACTGGCAAATATGCAACAAAAGTTGAAAGTATCATTGAATTTGAGTTACAAACAAGACAATACGTTGGAGAGTGCATCAGTGGCATACGAAAAAGTAAAGAAAACACAACTCGTGAGAAGGACAAGTAGCACGAAGAGAAAAGTACAGCCCACTGTGCAATCGGATTTTCAAAATTTCGTTTGCGCCGAGGGAGTTGTTTTTCATCCGGGTATGAATGTTGTTGAAGCAAAAACCAAGGCCACAAGAGTCGGGACATGGGTGTTTAAACAGGTAAGTTTTTAAGTAAGGGTATAAATGCCATTATTTGAAAAATGTGCTCTCTTTCCAGATGTCAATTCGGTTAAATCAACTGCAATTTCTCTCGGAAAAAATTCCATTTAAAGTCACCCCATTTGAAATCACTTCAAAGCCAGCCTCGGCAGTTCTAAGCTTTAAGAACCTCATAGCAGGAATCGTACAACCTGTTCGCCTTATTGTTTCCGGTGGAAGCTTCATATTCCCCTCCGAAGCCAAAATCAATTTGCGTTGCTCAAAACATATGCGTGCGCGTCTTGGCAATGAACCTCAAACTGACTTCACTAGCACTCTCAGTGTTCCTTTAGCGAATTTCAAATCGTTTGAGGAACGTGAGATTCCTCTTGAAGTTATCACCAAACTACCAGGCATTAGTGTAGCCAAACACTCCGAGCATCACATTTCACTTGGTTGTCCGTGGTCACGAAATGAACTTAACATTCCATTGGATTTCATGCCCGCTATGACGGCATCCTATCGTCTACACACCTGTGGCACACAAAAATTCGTACAAGTGTTACTGAAAGGTGTTAATGCAGAACTAGTTCTCACGGACGCCCAAGTGAAATGCGAAGTACCCGGTGTTCATTTGGCCGACTTGAATGCGGACACGCAAAGAGAAATTGTAAGGAACGTTTTGACCAATTAATTTTGGAAATAATGGAAATCAATTGAATATTTTTCAGCGGATTTGTAAAAATCTAACAGTTGCTTACATTTGGGGTATTCAAATGGATTGGAATGCCGATATTGGTGCTAACATCAAAATCGATTTTAAAGTCAATTATTCGGATTATGAGCGACCAGAAATTCTTCGGGACTACTTGTATTCCTTTGATTTAAGTGACTATACCACTCTGTTTAAGGTGCAAGCGCAACTTGTACCCAATGAGTTGTGCCGTTTGCGATCTGTGTGCAATATGAATTTGAAAATTACCAAGTTGCGAGACAATAAATTTGCAGATTTAATGTACGAAGTGCTGACCGATAATATTTGGGCAGTTTGTGGACAGTCAGCTGGTAAATTGTTTTGAAGTAAATATTTGTATACAACAACCTAAGTTTTTAACGTTTTTAGGCGTAGTTTCTATGAAGGACGTTGAGAGCCATTCCATTTTACTTGATGTTATGCCATTGACGACAGGTTTTCTACCAATGCCTAGTATTCGTCTGTCACAATACAAAACGGCTCATTCCAAAGTGATGCCGTTCGCAGCCGGTCAAGTGTATAATTCTACGAAAAGCCTGCAAATACATGTGATGGCCAGTAACAACGGCGAATAGTTAAATCAGCTTTGAACAAGTCCAAGGCATTATATTAGTATTTAAGATATTTATCCCATTAAAAAATATATGAATCCAGAAGTTCCTTTTCAAGTTTCTGCCTTAGTGATCCATTTTTAAATAACTTTAGCAATAACAATCTTCAATGCATACCGGCATTTTCGCGTGCGATTTCTGATATGCTTTTCCAAGTATGATTTATGAGTATGAAACAGAAGCAAGGTAATGCACATTTAACTGTATTAAATAAATTAACATTTGATTTACATTTATTTATATAAGAGCAAAATTATTTCTTAAAACTAATAACAATTAAAATAAAATTTTAATTAATTGTCTGTAATAAGAATACAACTGGAAAGAGAGGATTGATTTTTTCGGTGTAGTAGACAGAGGATTAGATTTTTATTATCTCGTTTATAGCACCCTTTACCTCGCACTCGAATTTTAAAAATGGTACCCAATTTCAGGAGACGGTTGCGAAGCTGTCAAGTAAAGGCAAGTTAACTACACTAGCAATTTTTGCTTTTAATTTTTCATTTAATTTTTATATTAAGTTTTTGTTTTTTAAATATTCAATCGATATAGATGCCAGTCATCTAATTCTGTTAAATCTTTTGCCCCCATATGATGGTAGAATTTTCGAGCGGGATTCCAACCGATTACGTTGAAATCAAGGTGTTTACATCCAGATGCTTTAGCATTTCTTACTATTTCTATGAAAAGCTTTTTACCAACACCTTTATTTCTAAACTCTTCCTTTAAAAAGAAACTTTGTAAGAAATACGACTTTCCTCGTGATATGGAATAAGAAAAATGGCAGAGAGCAAATCCAATTAGCTTCCTAGAAATAAAAAAAAAAACTGTTCAAGTAAATATAGGAATTTAAATATATTGTAATTTATTTTATTTAAAAAAACAAATAAAAAAAAATAGAGTTCAAGTGCCAGGTGTAGTGTCCGGTGTGTAAGGTTGGGCTTACGTAACATTTTTTTTTAAATATATTTAAACGCCATCATTAGTACTTTGCGTATTATTGATGATGATGATATAGAAACATATTTGAGTTACTGGAAAAATTCTATTTGTCTGTCTGTATGGATGTCTTTTGAACTAAAGGCTAAACGGTTGAACCAATCGTCTTAAAATTTAGAACTTAAGGTTATTTTGACATTCTAATTTTTTTAGTTCAAATATTAACGGTACCTGTTATATAACCGTTAAGTAAAAGCTTTTTTTTCTCGAAAACGGTTCAAAGATTTTTTATGAAAAAAATCAGTGCACTTTCGTATGTGTGGTATATGTACTTATGAAAAAAAAAGAAGTTGGTGGGCTAAAAATGGTACCCCCATAGGACCGTTTTTTCGATTTTTTTCGAGAACCGCTTAACCGATTACAATCAAATTTGATATTCAGGAAGATGTAGATAGTCAAAGCAATTCGACATACAAATATTTTCAATAATTTTTTTTTTGTATTTTTAATAATTTTAGATTTTTTTTTTTTTTGAAAAAATGGACATTTTGAAAACGGATAGGTGAATTTTTTTCCTATTTTTTTTAAATGTAAATACTTTTAATGTTTATGTTTGCATTCTTGATTTAATTTTTATTATTTAAAAAAAAAGTTATTTAATAAATACCGTTACTATGATTCGATTCTCTGGAAGTTGTGTTCTAGTCTCAACAAAAATAACTGTAGCCAAAAATAATAAATAAAATTTAAGTCTGCTGTCACACGAAAACGATCGCAAAAATGCGACGATTAAGTGATATCACCTTACGTGAAGCAAGATTTATGATTTTAACCGTCAACGATCGCTTATCACCTTAGCCGATTCCACCTCAGGATTCGGTGGTCTGGCCCATAGTGTTCTACCTTTTGTCACTTTTTACTCAATGAAGTTAGTTCAGCCGAAGCATTAACATTCAGCTTACTCTAGTACACTATTCTGTGGCTATTCTCTGTATTTACTGATTCGTTTGTTTAAAACGAGACAAGCTGGAACTGTTTGATAAACTATCAAAGATAATCCAAATGCTAACACAAAATATAAATTTGTATTGAGAATGCTCTTTCTTGTTGATCTTGACCAGGAACAGAACTGTCTCACTTCTTTGTTACTCCCTAGGGTTCCAGCTGTTTGGTTTGTCGTATTGACCTCAGAAAAGCACTATTATTGAAAATACGTGCTTTTGGAATCGATAAAATTCTTCTTCGTTGGATAAGCAATTTTTTTTTTAAAGCGGTATATATACTATTTATATAGGACGGATAATTATTAACGACCTTTTGTGTGAAACAACTAATCCGACGACAATACTCTCAGCTTTTAACAGATATTAGTTTCCAGATTCACAACCATGTTCTCGGATGTTAAATTGGAAGGAAAGACAACATATGATTAGTTCATTAAATTCTGATCTTGACTTCATTGTCTAGTGGGAATAACGAAATCGCGGTAACTTAAATGCTTCAAAAAGTCAAGTTGTCTGTAATGCGAATATTTTGAAAACTATTGACACAAATAAGTTAATTTAAATATAGGATTAAAGAACATATTTCTGGCTTTTAAAACCGTTATAGCAATGTATTTTTTTCGAAAATCGCCCCTACCTCCTAAACGGGGCGAGATAGACCCCATAATAAAAAATATTTGTATTTAACCCCTCTACAAAAACCGTTATTAATTCTTGGCGCCGCCGGAATTATCGTACTCTCCCCATTTTTCCCTATGTGCTTTCTAAAATTTTCAAGCCGTTTCATAAATATTGATTAAAAAAATAAAAAACTAAAAAAAATCAATAAAATAGAAAACAAATATTACCCACAAGATTTTAGTGCAATGTTCAAATAATTTTTTATCAAACTTACGTTCTAGATCTAGAGTCTTCTACTTGTGGTGTTTCAACAACAAAACATTGAAAGGATTCTTTGCCACCATCGAGGCCACCATCACGAATCAAATCTGAAAAAGATCATCACACAAATGCGTTTTATTAAAATCAAACTCAGAAATCCTATTCTTAAAATTTAGATAAAGATAAAGATATTTATATATGCATATTAGATAAATACATAACTGCTCATTTTAAAATTGCAATGATTGTTTTGATTTACATAAATGTTAAAGCTGTCATGTTGATCAAAAAACTAATTTTCAGAAAATTCAAATTCGTTACACAGATTTTAAATAAAATGCACGATCGGGTGGCAAGAAATTGTTCTTATGCTAGTGGCTGCATATGTATGTATGTATGTATTAAAATAAAACAAATTATTTTTTTTTTGGAAAATTCTTTAATTTTTTTAATTAGTTTCAGAGATTTCTTGGAAAAAAACTAAGTATGTAAACTAAATGTCTATCGAGGAAAAAAAATATTTAAAATCGTTTGACCAGTTTTTTTTTTGAAAAAGTCGTTTTTTTGAAAAACTTTTCGAAAAAATATTTTAATTTTTTTTAGTATGTCATTGTAAGAAAATCTGTAGTTTTCATCTGGGAAAATTATTTAAAAAAAATTCAATCAACCCGTTTTCAAAATATTTCGAAAACCAATCCATAACTTGCCTTATAGTACCTTTAATAAGTAAAAAATTGCACGACTGGATCGCACGTACTTTTGATAAAATCCTGTTTTTTATTTTTAGTTTTTTATTTATTTTTTTTTCTTGAAATTTTGGTATGCAGTTTTCTTAAGTTTATTAATATATGTACATAAGATTATAAAAATTAAAATATTTTCGAACTCCAAATGATGTTCGCATCATTAAAGAAAAAGAAGTCAGCAGAAGTCGACGGTATACCCAATATTGTACTACGACATCTCCCTGAGGAAGCAATAGAAATAATACACAACACTGTTCAACAACGCGCTGAATAATGCATATTATCCAGTGAGTTGGAAGACAGCTGTTGTACATCCTCTCCCGAAAAAGGGAAAGGACAATTCCAATCCGGCAAATCTCCGGTCGATTAGTCTTCTTCCGAGTATCAGCAAAGTATTCGAAAAAGTTCTATAGAGCTCTGTCCAAGTGGGCCGAGGACAAAAATATAATTCCAGACACCCAGTTCGGCTTTAAGGCGGGACATGACACAATTCATGCCGCGTTTAAGCTAGTATCTGCTGTCCAATGGAACAATGCTAAGAATCAATGCACGGGTGCCTGTCTGGTTGATTTGGAGAAGGCTTTCGACACCGTATGGTTAGAGAGTCTTTATCTAAAGCTAACCAGATGGGGCATAAGTAAACCACTGCTATATATTTATGCTTTACGACATGAAAGTTTGTTGTCAAGAGTGGCAATGTAACATCTACCACAACGTTTGATATTAAAAACGGTCTGCAACAGGGAGCGGTGAACTCGCCGATCTCATTAGGAGTCTACCTCATGTAATTGCGTATGCCGACAATTTAGTTGCGAACAGAACAGGTCCAAAAGTTGAAGTCATCAGAATTCTCTTGCAACGTAATTTCGATAAAATTCAACAATATTGTAGTGATTGGAAGCTGAAAATTATCTTCCAGAAATGTGAAACTATCCTGTTTGGAACACCTGTGTCTAGGGCTTCTAGGTATACGAGAAAGAACTGGCGAAAGCTAGTGATCGGTGGGGCACATGGTAATCCACTGGCGAGTAAAAGTATAGTAAAGTACCTTGGCATCTGGCTGGATCAGTTTCTATATTTCAAACGACATGTAGAGGCTGCTCTGGCCAGGGCAGACGGTTGTTCTATAGCAGCCGCCTTGATAGCAGGGTGAAAGTGATTTGCTACATGCCCTCATCAGGCCGACGATTGCCTACGGATGCCCTGTGTGGTTCAACGTTGCACCATCTCTAATGGAAAAGATTCGGCTGTTCGAGAGACAGTGTCTTCGCACTTGTATAGAACACGGAGTACAAACACTATTATTCCAACGAGGTTCTATACAACGGGGCCAACACAAACAGGATAGATAACTTCTTAATTAAGCTCATTCGCGGACATATTGCAAGGGCGATGACCTCAGCCAATGGACAAATCTTGGGAGCTTACTACCCCCAAGATGAATATTTTGAAAGCACACGCGGATCCTCTACAACCGAGACATAGTCGCTGGGAGCGAAGCAGAGCGCCTCCGTTTCAGTAGGGCCGTGCCCGAACGGAATCGGAAGAAAGCCCTTGATTAGGTCCACCAATTTTGGTGGCTAACTTAAAACCCGATATTTTCAGTCGGCATAAACAAAATATCGACTATGGCAGACCTACATTTATATTTAAGTATCTTTAAGTTAGGTGGGGCAGTTGCGGCGGCACCCAAAAAAAAAATTATTATAAAATTCCAAAAATACAAAAAAAAATATAAAAACACAAAAATCCAACAAAAAAATATAAAAATACAAAAAAAAAAGCTTGCTGTGGCTGTTCTAATTTTAAGTATTTTAGGTTTATTTTAAGTTATTTTAAGTTAATCGTTAGTTTAGTTTAAGTTAGTTTTAAGTAACGTAAGATAAACCGATTAAGTTAACCCAGTTTTTTATTTCATTATCTGGGTTAAAAGTAAAACCCACTATACATAAGAGAAATTTTATTTATTTTTAGGCCGAAAGGCAATTAAAATTAAGAAAGAGATTAATTTAGAGCGCCCGCATAGGGCCAGTAAGTTAATTAAGATGATAGTTATAGCTAGTTGTAAGATTTTTGTCTAAGGTTAAATAAAAAATCATTATGATTAGTTTTAAAAGTATTGATCAAAAAATTATTTTAATTAGAAAAAAAAAGTTATTCAAAATTTTGACATGCAGAACTAATTGATCTTCTCAAATATAAAAATTTGACAGAAATCCAAAGAGCCGTTACCGAGAAAGCCAAAAATTAAAAAAAAACGTTATATGAAAGGTACCATTTTCCCGTAAATTTGGTTATGATCAGCCAATACCAACAAAAAACTTCTCAAAAAATTTCATCGAAATCGTTGGAGCTGTTTTCGAGAAAAATAACTTTTCCTAAATGGTCATATGTCATATGTTGTTTTTTTAGAGGTATAGAACATTAAGTTGACCACACTATTTTAACTGGCGGCCATTTTGTCAGCTGTCAAGTGATTTATTTTTAGTTTGGTTTGGCATTTCAACATGAATAGACTGACAGCAGAACAACGCTTCCAAATTGTGCATATTTATTTTGAAAATCATGGTTCTGTTCGAAATACGTATCGAGCACTACGTCGATTTTACGGCTTGGTGGAATAAACTACTTCTACTCTTTAAAAACGATGCTGGTCAGAACGTTACAGTCAATGGTGACCGCTATAAAGCCATGATTACTGACTTTTTCGTTCATTAATTGAACAATCATGGTGTGCAGGAGCTGTGGTTTTAACAAGACGGCGCAACATGTCACACAGCTCGTGCCGCAATTGATTTTTTGAAGGAAACGTTTGGTAACCGCATAGTTTCACGTTACGGACCCGTGAATTGGCCTCTTAGATCGTGCGATTTAAAGCCGCTTGACTATTTTCCGTAGGGAAATGTGAAATCGCTAGTACACCGATAAGCCCGAAACGATTGACCACTTGAAGGACAACATTCGCCGCGTTATTGCCGATATACGGCCACAAATGTTGGAAAAAGTCATTGAAACTTGGACCTCCAGGTATTAGACTACGTCCGAGCCAGCCGTGGAGTTCATTTGCCAGAAATCATATTTAAATTATAATGCCAGGAGATTATCTTTTGAATAAAGTAAATTTCTTGTTAAGTTAAAAAAATCATCTCTGTTTTTTTCCATTTCAAAGTTCTCTATACTTCTAAAAAAAACACCCCTTATATTACATATAACGAAGAATAAATTTAGATAACACAGTTTCCCGAATATGTTTTCCAAAATATTTTTCAATAATTAATTTATAAACAAGGGGCTTGGGTCCCAAAAGTTTGATGCAGCTTACCTTCTATAGAAAGTTCAGATCCGGGGCTCCTTCGATGAAAACCGTCAAGCTCCTAGAAATGAAAAGAAGCATTTATATTTACATAATTCCATAGTTTTAATAGCAGATTTCGTAATCGTTTTAATTTCTATGATTTCATTTGATTGTTATTTTACCTAATTACAACACAGTTTTCATATAAATGTTGTTTTATAGTACAATTTGTTTAAAGAAATGGGCACGACTGGGTCGCACGTACTTGCTCTTATGTGCCTGAATCACATTGGAAGGCAAGATCTTTGATAGAAACAAGTAAAATTAACGTACAAAAATCACACGATCTGAACCTATTAATGTCAACCCCACAATACTTAACGGGTTTTAGTAAAAATGAAGGACGCCATAACGCCATATGAAAAAATTATTTCGAAAATTGTAGTAGGATTTTGATAGTTTTTTAGATTTCGGTATGCAGTTTCTTAGAGTTTATTTATATACATATAAAATTTAAAATATTTTGTTATAAATAGTTTTTAAAATATTGAATTTAAAAAAAAAGTTTCAAAAATTATTTATAAATAAAAAAAATGTTGGCATATAGAAATAATTTGTCTGCGTAGATTTTTTCAAATATTATTTTTTATAAAAAATTCAATAAGCCGAGATATTCGAAAATTTAAAAAAAAGAAGTTTTTTGAAAGGTACGGTTAATAGACTTTTCCGGTAAATTTAATGATTTCTAGAATGATAGCTAATACCTACAAAAATAAAAAAAAATAAAAAATGTTCATCAAAAGCGTTTGAGCCGTTTTCATGAAACTTAAGATTTTCCCTAACTGTCCCTAACGACGGCAGGCACCGTTATTTTTAGCTCTAAAAATAAAAAAATCAATTTCTGAGGAATGCCAAAAGAATCACACATGTATCAAATTTGAAGACAGACATTTTTTTGTCACTCACTGTTTTGGACTTCTCTATGATTGTAATGTCATGTTTGATTGTTATCCCAATTTAATAGCATCTATAATCGCAAGTAAAAATGCATTTGAGATACAATTTCAAAGAGGCTGATGTGAATAAAAGCCAAAAGAATTTTTATGTGAGATTTAAAATATTTGTTAAGAAAACCATTATTCGAATTATTGATTTTTTTTTGTTTGTAAAAAACCTCAACTCACATGAATCATCAGAAACACATCTTCAATATCCTTAGCTTCTGCCCTTCTCACTCTACAAGATTTTGTTACCATTCCGTCCATTGAAGTTCTCAAATTTGACTTAATAACGATCCACTAAACAGACAAATAAATTTATCAAAACATTTATTTTTATAAACAAATGCTTGCATTATATATCGTCAATAAGAAGCCATTATTATTTTAAAATATAAGGTTTTTCTAAATTATTTAAATAATTAGTTGCGGAAAAAAAAATTACTTTTTCCGTCAATAGAGATTTTTTAAACATTACCATCATATAATTTTAATAATAGATCGATAGTTATAGATAATAAAAATAATAGTATACTTTAGCTTGAAAAATTATTCGTCAAAAAAGATTCTTTTAACGATACATCATCACGACAATTTGTTAAAATATCTGAATACAGTTATTAAGGCGTCCAAGTCTCGCGCATGCAAAGACCTTATCTTTAGAAAACCTTGCTATATATTTCCTAATCTTTAGAATGAGTATTTTAACCTTAGATGTGAAACACGTTTTTCGGAATTTAGTTTCAAAACATTATTAATTTAGGCGATTTTAAATTTTTTTTTGCAGTTTATATTCTGCAATAATTATTGGACACTATCTATACACATAAATTAAAATGAGGTGTCTGCTTTTAAAATCAAAATAACAGCTTTTTACTTGATGCATACGAAAGAATATACAGTACTTATAACAAAAACACCATTTAATTTTTTTTGTCTGTCTGTCTGTATGTCTTTCTGTCTTTTTGTTCCGATTTTGACGGGACTTTCACGGGCAGGTAGCTGATATCCTAATGAGTAACTTAGGCTATGTTAATTACTCACTTGGTGACACTGGTGTCGTTTTTTCGGAAATTCTTATTTATGGACAGACAGGGAGCTCATTTTGAAAGAAATAATTAAAACTATTTGAATTACCCGTAGGTGGCGCTTTTGATAAATCTATACACATAAATAAAAATGAAGTGTCTGTTTTTAAAATCAAAATAACAGCTTTTTACTTGATAACAAAAACACCATTTAAATTGTTTTTGTCTGTCTGTCTGTCCTTCTGTCTGTTTGTTCCATGTAATCTCGGGAATGGCTACCCGATTTTGACGGGACTTTCACTGGCAGGTAGCTATGTTAATTACTTACTAGGTGGTGCTGGTGTCGTTTTTTTTCAAGAATTCTTATTTATGGACCGATTTTGACAGGATTTTCACAGGCAGGGATCTCATTTTGAAAGAAATAACTAGAGCTATTTGAATTACCCGTAGGTGGCGCTTTTGATAAATTTCAGGCGGACCAAGTCGCGGGTAATAGCTAGTTAAGATATAATAATTATAGATAGCGGATGTGAACCGACTTCACTAATACTTACGATACGAGAACAAGATAGAAGTTTTTGAATTCCGAAATCAACCATCGCCATAATAAAGAGCTTCTTACGAATAAACTTAGTGCCTGTTTTGCAAAGCCTAATCAGGGTCGTAGCAAGAGCTGTAAGAGCCCTGGCGCAAACCAAAACAAAATGCCCCCTTTTCTTAGTTACATTCCTTCCCAATTGATTACGAACAGGCTGTTTTTTGTTTTAATTTTAAGATATTTTTCAAACCCTTCGCTAATTTGGGAAAAATCAATTGCATAATGAATAAAGGATAAAATTATGTTTATATAAAAAAAATGTTTTAGGTTGATACATGCAACTTTTATGATGCTTTTCCCAAAAAGACATAAAGTTAACCTGTTTTTTTTTGTCTCACTATGTTACGAACAGCAGGTTAATTTTCCTGTTAGAAGCTTAGAAAATAAAAAAAACAATACAAAACTTGTTTGTATAATTAAAAATTGGTTTTCCTCAAAAAGTAAAAATAGTTTTTAGTAATGGGTACTACATATATTGATTGGTGAATAACTTCAAGTAGACTGCTGTGTAGAGATTCATAGAGTGCTGCCAAATATTAAAGAGAAATTTCGGACGAGGCTCGTTTTATGGTTTCAATTATCACTTCCGTTTCATCATATTGCTTTTATCCTCCGTATACTTTTCTTGAAAGCCATCCTCTTACGTTTTCCATGATGTTCAGGTGGGGTGAATATGGCGACCATGCAATTAGGTTTTATATTTTGGTTCTAAATCCAGGCTTTAGTTGTTCGTGCGGTATGTATCGGTGCATTGTCTTGTTGGAAAGTTCATTGCGATTTGTAGGTGATTGCCCTCATTTCGGAGTTTTCGAAATCCAGCTCCTCCTTTGATGTGCGGCCTTTCTTTTAATTTAATTCTTCTTTTCTTAAATCATGTAAATAACAGCTAACTTTGGCGCCGCAAATTAATAACGGATTCTTGTAGGTCTTAAAATAAAAAAAAAATACTATGGGAGGAGCGGCTCTGTCTCCCCCGGATTAGGCAGGAAGGCCAATTTTCTAAAAAAAGCACTTGCGTGGTCTCTCTTTACACATTTCGGAGAGTTCGATAACTTTGGCGCTGCAAAATAATAACTTATTTTACTTTTTTTTTATTTTGAGTTTGAAATAAGTTTTTTCAAAAGTTTTTATAGATATTTAAAGATTTAAAAAATAGTATGATAAAACAGACTTTTGGCTTTAAAAAAAAGTATAGCACGTTATTTTAAGAGTTGCCGTTGTTTTTAAATATATTTTTTTTCGAATGCAAGTGATTTTTAATTGCCTTTCCCGCCCAAACGGGGAGATAGACCCCCCTTCCATTTTGCGGCGCCAAAGTAGTCGTTCTCTTGCCTTTAAAATTTATACAGAAAATGGCATTGGCTATTTGTTGGTTACTTAGTTGTTAGGGTGTTTATGCGGACTAGCTTAAAAAGCCTAGTGGGTACATCTGCTGTCCTTTCGTAAAACTACAATATTTGAGTGGAAATAAGTTAGAAGTAAACAGTCTTTATTATTAAACCTTCGCGAATGGGTTCTTTGGTGAGATTGTGAGAGTCAGACTGTGACTGATTGAAACGCGATTGTTATCATTCTACGTTATAGACTTTCTTTCGTTAACAAGCTCAGCATCGAACACAAGAGCTTAAAGCTTATAAAGAAAGAATACCATTACCATGTAAACATCATTTGAAGAAAGAAGTGAACATCTTTTTCACAAGAACTATCATTCTTTAAAGGCTTTAAAGTTAAATAGTGCATGATTTATGTATATTCCAACATTTCATTATTTTATTTTAATATGTCAATTTATTCAAAGCATCTTCCTCTAATCGATAATAATGCCAATCTTGTTTCCTTAAATCGATAGCACCCATTTTCTCGTAGAATTTTCGTGCAGGATTCCAGCCAAGGACATGGAATTCAATATGTTTGCATCCAAAAGCCTTAGCACTTCCAATAACTTCCCGAAAAACCATTGCACCAGCACCCTGATTACGATATTCAGGTTTTATATAGAGGTCTTCCATGAAATAAGATTTTCGTTGGCAAGAAGAGTAGGTGAAAAAACATATTGAATAACCGACTGGCTTCCTAAAATAAGAAAAAGATTATATTTTCATTTGTTTTATCATAGAATTGTGAAATAAATTTCAAAATCTCCATTGGCTCTCAGAATCTTAGATCACCGAATCGACCAGTAGAAAATCCCCAAACCACAAAATAAATCAAAGAAAAATGTCGCAACAGTTCACAGGTTTACAAAGATAAGACTAACAATCTATTATCTATTTTATCTAAACGAAGTACAACAACAATTTCTTCCATCCAATCTGGACAAGTAGGGCTTGTTATATCTCACCTAAAGACCAATAAAGCTGCCGAAACAGATGGCTAAGACGAAGAATTCTTCAATGCTGGAGGCAATGGCGTTGTTCGAAGTATTCATCAACTCGTAAGTAATATACGAACAGAAGAAAGCATGCCCGACCTTCTGATTCTGGGCCAATTATAAGACATACACTTGACATAAGCAAAACTGGAGGCAGCTAGCTAGAGACCACGCTTGCTGGATAGGCTTATTAGTTGGGGCTAAAAACCTCTGCGAATTATGGCGCCACCTAACATAAGGCAACTATTTAAATAAATATAGTTTTTTTTTTAATTTTTCTTAATATTCTTTGTCAAGATTCATCTACAATTCTACATTATAAGCCGTGTTTTATTGGTAAGTGTATACCCAGCGCACTAAATTTATATGGCAAACAACAACAAACAATAAGTGCCGATAATTAGGTTAATGAAATAGGTGAATATAATAAGTTGAGATAAATCTTGGAAAGAAATGTAAACCAACTGGAATGTAGAAAAAAGGTACTATAATGCAAGTTATGCATTCGTGCAGAATACAAATTTTGAGATAACAATTAAACATGACATTACGATGACAGAGAAACATATTTGAGTTACTGGCAAAATTCTGTCCGTCTGTCTGTCTGTCTGTCTGACTGTCTGTACGTATGTATTTTGGACTGCAGCCTAACCGGTTGGGCCAATCGTCTTCAAATTTTAAACTTAAGGTTATTTTGACATTCTACAGAGGAGTTTTTTCAAATTTTTTTAAGCTCAAAAATTAACGGTACCTGTGATATAACCGCTCTGTAAAAGCTTTTTTTCTCCAGAACGGCTCCAAGATTTTTTATAAAAAAAAATCACTGTACTACTGTAGGTATGTATTATATTTTGGTGAAAAAAAATCAATATGGTGGGCTTTCTCGAAAACTGGTGATCCGATTACAATCAAAATTGATATTCAAGAAGATATAGGTAGCCTAAGTAATTTCGCATTAATTTTTTTTCGAAAACTTTTTTTTTGTATTTTTAATAATTAAAAAAAATCTTTTTTTGAAAAATCGAGATTTTGATTTTTTTTAAATTTTGTTTTTAAATGTACGTTATTTTTTGCTTAAGTTCGTGTTCTTGAGTTATTTTTATATATATTATATATTAAAATATATTTTTTAAAAAAAAAGTTGTTAAAAAAACCGTTTTATTTAAAAACGGCTTCTACGATTTTGAAAAAAATCACACTTTTTTACATTTCCTAATGAAATAAAATGGCGTTTAAATTATTTCATCCAATACAATTTAACGTACTTTATTCAAACAATCAAAAGTCACAAAAATCGAATAAATGCTTTGATGTTCACTTTAATTTTCTTTAATTTTATTGTACAATGTGACCGCACATATGAGCAAGTACGTGTGATTTATTTATCTAAGCCATTTAATCGGTACAAATGCCAGTCTTCTAACTCTGTCAAGTCTTTTGCTCCCAAATCTTCATAAAACGTTCGGGCCGAGTTGGTACCATGCAAATGGAAATCGAGACGCCTGCAACCAAATGCCTTTGCTTGCTTTGCAATTTCTATGAATAGCTTTCTATCCACATCATTGTTCTTAAACTCTGGTTTTATATAGAAACTTTGGAGGTAATATGATTTTCCCTGCCACGTGGAAAAGGAAAAGTAACAAAGAGCAAATCCAATAGGTTTCCTAAAAATAGAAAAATCAACTTGAAGTATCAGTTAATTAAAAATACCTTAATTTATTTAAAGTAAAAAATAAAAATAGTAATCCAGAAATAAAAACAGGTCAGACAAGGAACACTCTGTACTTATTTTAATAAAAAAAATAATAAAAACATCATCTTTCTGATAACAGTTCATATCTTTTTTAAGGTTTTGTTTTCGATTCCAGAGACACCACAAAACGAATTTTCCGTCGCAGTAGATCGATAATTAGTAACTTACAAATTACGAGCGACGCCGACGTACTTCTAGCTTAGTGGCCAGTTATAGCTATCATTGAAATGCATCATTGAAAAATTTTAAACCGATTTTCTTATATGTTTTCCTTTGATAAGTAACACAAATGATATACCAATCGATAGCAAATGATACGAAGAATTTTTTTCGATAAGAACAAATCAATTTGAACAAATATTTTTTACTAAAAATGTATTTATCTGCAAATTCGTTTTTCGTATCAGCTGATTGTTTTTTTACAGAATATGGAACAACTCGTTCCACTGATTTGAGTACCAATTTCTTCAGTTCCAATGACAGATTTGTATCCGAAATTTTTTTTCGTGTGTATTTCAACCAGGAAATTTTTTCCAATGACAGAAAATTTCAATGATTGCTATAACTGATCTCTCAAAAAAATTCCAATGATTTGTAACAATGATGCTTTTCAATGATAGCTATAACTGGCCCATTAAACTTGGAGTATGAAAAAAATATATGATACCAATCCTGAGGATTGATCTCACAATGTTAAGGAAACACCTTTTCTGCAGCCCAAAACATCTCAAAATGTAACTTTCTCATAAAGACCTCAAAAGCAATTATTAATCTTATTTGCCATAGATCATAATCCTAAAAAATTAAGTTTTACCTCAATGGTCAGTCTCGGACGGATGTCCAAATCTCTACCAGGATCTGTTGCCAATAAAATGATAGTAATCGCGGACACGAATTGATACTTAAACAAGTATTTACTTTAAAATAAGGTTTGGAAACAAAGTTAATATTTACTGATCACTCTAAACTAATATGTGGTTTCATTGGATTTGTACTGTCCCTTGATGAAAGCAAAGATAGTAATTCCCAAGGAGTTCCAGTTGGTAAACAAAAGTCAGTAAATCCAAATAAAATGGTTTGACAAAGAATGTTTGCTAGCCCGGAAAAATGGTTTACTTTTTTGAATACACTGAGAAACACAAAATCACAAAGTCTTAAAAATGTTAATACGAATTGAATGAAACACAAAAGAATCTGTGCCTAAAAACAGATTTTGAAAATAAATCAAGCCAATACATTTAACTAAATAAAAACTCAAAGGATTTTCTGAACACTATCCTGAGAGAAAAATTATGCAAATTTCACTTTACTATAGGAATAGGCGAGTTCGTTGAGTGCCCGCTGAGTGTTCGCTATAGCGATAAAATATCATGATGATTTGTTCAAGAAATTCAACAATTCTTGATGACAAAAATGACAGTATATACTGGGTTTTGACATTTTGCTTAACCCATCTTTGCTCCTTCCATCTCAATACTCACAAAAGCGTTGCTGACGTAACGTTGTGTTCTTCCGATTATGTCAATATCGTTGACGTTTGTGAGTAATTTTACTGAAAGATTGTGTCTCTGGTGTTGGTGTGAGAGTTCTGCACTCTCTATCGTTTTGTCTAAGTTCTTTTTTGACATCAAAGGTGTTGGTGAGGTCTTTAGCGACCCTAATATTATAAATAGATTTGTTCAATGGCCTTTTTTAAAATTAGAACTGAATAGAACAGCACAGAAGTAATGAGAAATGTCAGAACAGTTTAGAACAGGCGGCCGATGACATATGCCAGTCAGTTTTTATAAGAAACCGCTGGGGCGGTGTTGGTAGGGCAAAGGGAGATCCTCGCCCCCTGGCTTTTGACCAAGCCATGTATGGAGCCAATTTCATTATATTCCGTTGTGTTCGGAAAAAATTTGCCATCTGTGTCAGTGCTGTTTACAAAAAGAGAAAATAAAGGCGTTTGTAAGCACTTGCCAGAGCAAAATTCTTTTTAAAATTATTTATTTATTTATTTCAATAAATAATTATATAAATAAAATATAAATAAAAAATAAATGAAACTTTCCTCACATCAAAACCACACATCATTAAAAAAAAAAGTTACTGACTGACTTTGTAACTAACTTTTATAGGGGCTCTCTATGATTGTAATGTCATGTTTGATTTTTATCTCAAATTTTTTTATGTTCACGAATCCTAAACTTGCCTCATAGTATCAATAATCGTAAGAAATAAAAGGCACGACTGGGTCGCACGTACTTGCTCCCGTGTGCTAATCCTTTTTAGGTACAGGCGTCTTTTTGACAACGATTTAATAATGTTTTTTTGACGTGCAACTTCCTTAGCATCGTTGTGGTTTGAAGCTCGAACGAACATGCGTCACGATAAAGGTATAAACACATAAATATATAAGATTGTTAGCTTTTGCAGTTTTTTAGTGTATTATCTTTCCACTTGTTGTTTACTTATTATAAAATAATTTGTTGCTAATAACAATAGTAATAATAACAATAATAATAACAATAATAATAGAAAGATATAAAGGAATTTTTTTAGTTTAATTTTAATTTTGTAATGGAAAAATTTGAACAACTGGCATAAGGATTCGTGGGAATTAGTAATAGGGCAATAAAGCTAGGTATAGGGACCTATATACATAAGTCCCAATAATCATAATTTACTCAAATCAAATTAATTAAAATAGCCTAATTATGTTTGATGGATCGATAAACGTATGCTGTGGGAAGGTATTAATGGAATTTATTAAGGATATTAGGTACCTATAATAAGGTTGGAAGGAAGGTAGGTACTAAAATTAAGATACACATTCCAAATACTGTTAAGCGAGTGGGTATAGATACAATATTAAAAGTTAACACAGTGGTTTTGTTTATTTATAGGCAGGTGTAAACTTTTGTTTTCTTGATTGAAATGTTTGCATTCAGTATAGTAATCGAATAGTTTTTTTATTTGTTAGTTGTTTTTGTGTATTTATCATAGGCTTCCTTATTTATTCTGTGTGCTTTTATGATTATGAAATGCTTTAAAATACATAGGTATGTATATATATGTAGGTTGTCACCTACTTTTATTTGATTAATGGCTAGGGCTTAGCCGAGCTATACAAAATAAAATTTTAGGGAAAATATTGAACAAATAAAATTTGTATGAATACATAAAAACACTAATCATAACGTTTTTTGGAAAAAAATGTTGTAAGCCATCTTATTTCTTTTGATGTTTTCTATTTTATGAATTTTTAATTTCAAAATCGTTCGACCAGTTTTCGAAAACATATTTAAAATTTTTTTTGAGTATGTCAATTTAAAGAAATCTATAGTTTATACTAGGAGAAAAATTTTAAAAAAATCTATAGATTTGTTTTCAAAATATTCAAAAAACAAAATATTTTTTTAAAGCATTATTAAAAATTAAAAAAAATGTTTTTGAAAATTTTAATAAACAATATTTTTTAAATCATAAAACACTATATATTTTGAAAATTTCATCAAAATCCGTCAATTAGTTAACGAGAAAATCTGATTTTAAAAAACCGGTCATATGTGAGGTACCGTTATAAAACTTTTTCTGAAAAATCCATTAAAATTAAAAGATAGTTTTTGCATAGAAAACACCATTCGGAAAGTTTTATCAAAATCGTAGGAGCCGTTTTCGAGAAAAATAAAATTTTCATTAAAAGTTATATGGCAGGTACCGTTAATATTGAAGTAAGAATGCCAATTCGAAAAACAGTCGGGTAGAGTACTCTAAAAATACTATATACCAAGTTTGAATCAAATCGGCCCAACCGTTTAGGCTGTAGGACAGACAGACGGACGGAATTTCCGGACCCACTTTTTTGACTTCTCTATCATCGTAATGTCATGTTTGATTGTTAATTTTTTTTCTTTACGAATGCATAACTTGCCTTATAGTCCCTATAAATCGCAAGTAAATAAATTGCACGACTGGATCACACGTACTTGCTCTTATGTGCGGTCGCAGCTTGGAATAAAATTTGAAAAATAGTAAGGGAACTTCAAAGATTATATTCGATTTTTGTCACTTTTGATTGTTTGAAAAAAGTACGTAAAATAGTTTTCAGCGGAAAAATTTAAACGCCATTTTATTTCTTTAAAATATATGAACAAGTGTGAATTTTTTTTTCAAAATCGTTAGAGCCGTTATTAAATAAAACGGTTTTTTAACAACTTTTTTAAAAAAACTAAAAAAAAAATTCTAGAATACAAACTTAAGCACAAAAAACGTACATTTAAAAACAAAATTAAAAAAAAAAATCATTTACCCGTTTTCAAAATATTGGTTTTTAAAAAAAAAATTAAAAAAACTATTAAAAATACAAAAAAAGTTTTCGAAAAAAAATGTATGCATAATTACTCAAACTACCTACATCTTCTTGAATATGAATTTTGATTGTAATCGGATCACCAGTTTTCGAAAAAGTAGAAGAAAAAAAAACCGTTCCTATGGGAGGTACCGTTTTTAGCCCACCATATTGAATTTTTTTTCACCAAAATATAATGCATACCTACAGTACTACTGATGTTTTATTTATAAAAACTCTTGGAGCCGTTTTCGAGAAAAATAAGCTTTTAAATAACGGTTATATGACAGGAACCGTTAATTGTTGAGCTAAAAAAACAATTGAAAAAAGTCCTCTGTAGAATGTCAAAAGAATCTTAAGTTCAAAATTTGAAGACGATTAGCCCAACCGTTTAGGCTGCAGTCCAAAATACATCCGTACAACACGAATTTGGAATAGTTTACCCGGCGGGATTTTCCCTTGCCATTTTGATCTGCTAACATTCAAAACCAATGTTAATCGGCACCTCCTATCTCTCCCCTCCCTATCTTCGTAATGCTCGCGCAGTGTGTTCTACATTAAAAGGGAAACACATAATCCTATACATTTTCTATATATATACATTGTTTATATGTACATTGTATATACACTGCCTATAGTACTATCATGAAGCATCATTTTTACTTGCGATTATAGGGACTATAAGGCAAGTTTAGGATTCGTGAGTATAAACAAAATTGAGATAACAATCAAACATGACATTACGATCATAGAGAAACCTAAAAAAGTCATTGGCAAAAAATGTCCGTCTGTCTGTCTGTCTGTCCGGCTGTATATCGAGCTGCAACCTAAACGGGTTAAGCGATTGCTTTCAAATTTGGTATGTGATATTCTTTTGGCATTCCTCAGAGGGGAAATTGAAATTTTATTTTTAGAGCTAAAAATAACGGTACTTGCCATACGACCATTTAGGAAAAGGTTATTTTTCTCGAAAACGGCTCGAACGATTTCGATGAAAACTTTTGAGAATTTTTTCGTTGGTATTGGCTATCATTTAATTAGAACCACATATACGGGAAAAGTCTATTATCGGGACCTTTCATATAACGGTTTTTTTAATATTTGGCTTTCTCGGTAACGGCTCTATGGATTTCAGCCAAATTTTATATTTGAAACGATCTAGATAGCCAAAATAATTTTGCATATCAACATTTTGAATAACTTTATTTTTCTAATTAAAATTTTACTAAAAACCGTTAAGTATTGTGGATTTGATACTTTTTATAAGTTTAAACTGTGTTATTTTCAACGTAAATGTTATTTGTTTTTATGAAAGATCTTGCCTTCCAATGTAATTATTCACATAAGAGCAAGTACGTGCGACCCAGTCGTGCCCATTTTTTAGTTCTGAATCAAGTCGCAATGAGGCGTGCTGAAATTGCCAATTAGTGTGGATAAAGAATAAAAACAAATAACAATAAAGCGTGTGAAATACTGGCAAAATATCGGGAAATGTTCTCGTCTCCACTATTTAGACATCCTGGAAACTACCCAAGAATTCCAAATCGATACCCACCACCTCTTTATAGATTTTAAGGCCGCGTACGATAGCTTTTATGGAGACGAGTTTTACACAGCCATGTCTGGTTTTGGCATCCCTACAAAACTCGTTCGACTGAGCAGAATGACGATGGAGAACACTCGCTGCTCCGTCAAGGTTGGTACTGACCTCACAGAAGCTTTTAACGTCAAAAAAAGATTCCGGCAAGATGATGCGCTATCGATTTCTTCAACCTAATACTTGAAAAAATTATAAGAAACTCGCATATCAATTGTAGTGGGCCAATTTTTTTAAAGTCTGTACAATTGGCATCATTGGCAGAACTCGGCGGGCTATCACTGGAGCGTTTGCTAACATTGAAGCTGAAGCGGCTAAGATGGGACTAGCAGTCAATGAGACCAAAACGAAGTACCTGCTGTCCACAACATCGGCGGATTGGACAAAACATCACAATATACAGGTACAACTTTGAGGTAGTTAGGAACTTTTTTTACCTCGGATCCGCTATAACATCTGACAACAACATCTCGTCAGAAATAAAGCGAAGAATTACTATTGCCAATCGCTGTTTCTATGGGCTAGGCAGGCAATTGAGTAGCAAAGCCCTCTCTCGAAAGACAAAAGAGACTCTGTATAAGACCTTAATCATCCCAGTCCTGCTCTATGGCGCCGAAGCATGGACTCTATCTAAAGCGGATGAAGATATCCTTAGTCGTTTCGAGCGTAAGATTCTTCGAAAGATTTTTGGCCCTACCTGTGTTAACGGGCTTTGGAGGAGAAGGTTCAACCAAGAACTATACGAGCTGTATAGCGACATTGACCTGGTAAAAAAAAATACGCATATCACGTTTAAGATGGCTAGGTCATGTAGAGCGAATGGACCACAATGCTCCGGGTCGCAGGATTTTTGATTCCATCCCAGAGGGTAGACGCAGTCAAGGAAGGCCTCGCCTTAGGTGGCGCGCTCAAGTGGAGGACGATCTCAACCATATAATAGTGTTACATGAGTTGAGAAACAAAGATGGGTACTTGTCTGTCAAATTGAAATCTTTAAGAAAGATATCCACAATAATATGAAAAATATAAAAAAAAAATCAAGAAACCTAACGCAAGAGTAGATAATAAACTTTTTACAAAAATTCAGAATTAAATTTATAGCTTGACGCGACAGGTGTTATTCATTAGACTATTTAATGATGAACATTTTAACTCACATTTTTAAAAGTGATCCTTCTGGCTCTGGAGCTTCCGCAATATAACAATGGAAAATTTCTTTCTCACCGTTGAGCCCTGCATCACGGATCAAATCTAAAAAAAAACATAAATTAAATATGGTTTCAAATTTCAAGAACTTACTTACCTTGCACGGAAAGTTCAGGCCCCGAGCTCATTTTTTCGAAATCAGCAAGCTCCTAAAATGGAAAAAAATAGAATAAAATTAAACTTCTAAAGGCACGACTGGGTCGCACGTACTTGCTCCTTGGTGCTAATCCTTTTTAAGTGCAGGCGTCTTTTTGAAAAAAAGATTTAATTTTAATGTTTTTTTGACGTGCAACTTCTTTGGAATCGTTGTGATTTGAAGATCGATGAAACGAAAATGCATCACGACAAAGAGACGAACACATACTTAATAATAAAGGATTGTTAGCTTTTTCAGTTTTTTTATTATCTTAACACTTGTTGTTTACTGTTTATACAAGGTGTCCAGTAATTCGTTTACAAGATTTTGGGGCATGATTCTTGGGTATATTATAAGAAAAAAATCGTTCTACAGTAAAGCCCTATCTTTACTTTTGGTATCATTTATCGGGGATTTAAGAAACGGCTTACTTAGGTGTACCTTGACCCATGTTAACGGTAACCTGCAAGTCAAAAATTTAGCATGGGTAAAAAAAATGGGGCAGCCTAAAAACTGGATATCTTAAAACTGCGATGAGATATAACATTAATATAAATTCACTTACAAAGGATAGTATTTCTCCTAAAAATAAAGTTAGTATATAACTTATAATATTTGCTAATAGAAAGATATAAAGAACTTTTTTTCAGTTTGGTTTTCATTTTGGTATGGAAAAATTTAAAAAACTTTTCGAAAACATATTTTAAAATTTCTTTGAGTATGTCAATTTGAAGAAATAAAAAAGAAAATTGGAAAAAAAATTAAAAAAATCCAAATATTCAAAAAACAAAAAAAAATTTTTTGAATTATTCAAAAAATAATTTTTGAAAATTTTTAAAAGGCAAAACTGAATCATAAAACACTACTTATTTCGAAGTATGTCAATTTGAGTATGTCAATTTGAAGAAATAAAAAAGAAAATTGGAAAAAAAATTAAAAAAATCCAAATATTCAAAAAACAAAAAAAATTTTTTTGAATTATTCAAAAAATAATTTTTGAAAATTTTTAAAAGGCAAAACTGAATCATAAAACACTACTTATTTCGAAAATTTTATCAAAATCCTTCAAATAGTTAAGGAGAAAGTTTGATTTTAAAAAAACCGGTCATAAGGGAGGTACCATTAAAAAACTTTTCCTGAAAAATCCATTTAAACCAAAACATGGATTTTGCATAGAAACAACATTTAGAAAGTTTTATCAAAATCGTAGGAGCCGTTTTTGGGAAAAACAAGTTTTACATTAAAAATCATATGGCAGGTACCGTTAGTTTAAGAGCTAGAATACTACTTTAAAAAAAAAACTCTTTTCTAGAACGTCATAATACGACTGTGTACCAAGTTTGAAGCAAATCGGTTCAGTCGCTTAGGCCCTAGGATCCGATACAGACAGAGAGACAGACAGACAGACAGACAGTATTGTTTGACCAACTTTTTTTGACTTCTCTATCATCGTAATGTCACGTTTGATTATTAGAATTTTATTTGTTTTTTTTTACGAATGCATAACTTGCCTTATAGTCACTATAATCGCAAGTAAAAAGGCACAATCAAATAGGTATAGATGTTGTGGAGTCAGAGTTACTTGGAATTGATCTAAATCAGTTCCAGAACAGCCAATAGAATTATTGACCCATTGAGAAATGGCTCCGAGACTCCGAGACGTAAGGATATTGAGCACGCAGCTATTTCTTTGGTATATAATATACATATATAATCTATTTAAAGTACAAAACTGTTCGCTTAATAATCACATTAAATTGTGTATCTTATCTTTCGATTAAAGATAATATTGAAAGTTAAAGATTAACACTCTACTGCAGTGGTATAGGGACAGGGTATTTTTTTATTAAAAATAAACAGATGCATATGAGGAAAACTGTTGCAGAAATTTGTTGTGGCCCAAGAGGTAACAGTAGGATGTAAAACAAGATGTTTTAAAGATAGGGCTGGCCGAGCACGCGATACACGCGGCTCCGACACATGGCCCTGACAAGGCAAAGAGCTGATAAACATCACACAAATAAAACCACTAGATTCGTTTTCTGTTGTTTACCTTTTTTTTTGATAAATATAATTGTTGGAAATGCATGCATATGCGACGCTTTGGTTACCTTTTTTGTTTTGTTTTTCACAATACTTCTGCCGAACAGGTTTGTAAATAACACGGTTTTTGGCGTTTAAATGCCTGTTATATTAAAAAATATTTTGGGGATTTCACAACTTCTCGGACCAAAGAATTCCAGTAGGGAGGGAAAAGGTTATCCTGCAACAACATCAGCTGGGCATCCCGATGTGTGGTCCTACTATAGTGGTGGTGGTAAGTTTTGGCACGATTTGTGTTTTTTTTTTTTGAAATAGGTGAGGTCACACTGTGGAGGCAAGATCCCCCCCCACAACCGGTGAGCTAAGCCGAGTGACGCGAGCGTGCCATCGCCTCCTCAGTGGACATTTTTATCACTTCCTAGCCCCCCTTCTCTACCTATCCACCCAATATCTAGCTTTCCTTTTCCTATTTCCTTTTGCCAGTTCCTTGTCCTACCTACCTACCAACCTACCTCCTATATCCTACAACCCTCTTACTTCTCCAAATTCCATTCCTCCTCTTCCCCCCTCCTCCTGTCCTGCCATTCCTATCATTCCTCATCATAATTCCACTTCTGTCATAATTGTTTGACCTTCCTTCCTTCTTTATCCTAACTCTTCATTCTCATACCTTCACATCATCTTCCCATATCATACCTTAGCCATTGTATATACATTTTTTATAGTACTCTCATTGTATATACATTTTCTATAGTACTCTCATGGTGGTCATTTTTCGTCTGGCCATCTTCCTGGTTGATTCAGAACTAACTCTAAATAGTGGAGACTAGAACCTTCACCGATATTTTACCAGTATTTAATAAACTTTTGTTGTCTGTACTTATTCTATATTCACACCAATTGGCAATTTTAGCACGCCTCATTGCGACCTGATTCAGAACTAAAAAACGATGCTCCATGATAGTACTATATGCAGTGTATATACAAAGGTACTCTCATGGTGGTCATTTTTCGTCTGGCCATCCTGGTTGATTCAGAACTAACTCTAAATAGTGGAGACGAGAACCTTTACCGATATTTTACCAGTATTTAATAAACTTTTGTTGTCTGTACTTATTCTATATTCACACCAATTGGCAATTTTAGCACCCTTATTGCGACTTGATTCAGAACTAAAAAATGATGCTCAATAATAGTACTATATGCAGTGTATATACAAAGCCTTAGCCCAACCAATGCCTACCGTCCTTTCCATCACATCCTAATCCTTTCTTCATATTGCTTATTTCAAATTAATACAAAGAAAACAGATTAACTAAATAGAGCAGTAAAAACTGTAAAAAAATTAAGAGATTTTATGTATAAATCAGACTGGATTCGTGAAGAGCATTTTGTTCGTTAACAAGGACTGTGATTAATTTTATTAAAAAATAATAATAGTAATGCTAAGAATCATGTCTTTTGTTTTTGCCCTACGAACTGCGAATGAATTTGTTTTAGTTGCTTGAATTTCCATTCTAACTTCGCTCTATATTTGCACACTTAAACGGCCTTCACCGAAGACTTTACTTACTAATCTACACATTTATTTAAATAGTAAACTATTCGGTTCATGGATTCGAAAAATGATCTTTCACGATTCGTTTATATTAATCCAATTTATTAAAATTTAATACATACATAAGAAATCTTGTTTTCGTAATCCAGCGAACTGGTTAGGGATCCAAGAAGGAGCAGAACAAAAAAAGAGCAGTCAAAGATCAAACATAACGGGTGATTTTTTTGAGGTTAGGATTTTCATGCATTAGTATTTGACAGGTCACGCGGGATTTCAGACATGGTGTCAAAGAGAAAGATGCTCAGTATGCTTTGACATTTCATCATGAATAGACATACTAACGAGCAACGCTTGAAAATCATTGAATTTTATTACCAAAATCAGTGTTCGGTTCGAAATGTGACAAATTGACGAAAATGACAAATTTTGTTCAGCGATGAGGCTCATTTCTGGTTGAATGGCTACGTAAATAAGCAAAATTGCCGCATTTGGAGTGAAGAGCAACCAGAAGCCGTTCAAGAACTGCCCATGCATCCCGAAAAATGCACTGTTTGGTGTGGTTTGTACGCTGGTGGAATCATTGGACCGTATTTTTTCAAAGATGCTGTTGGACGCAACGTTACGGTGAATGGCGATCGCTATCGTTCGATGCTAACAAACTTTTTGTTGCCAAAAATGGAAGAACTGAACTTGGTTGACATGTGGTTTCAACAAGATGGCGCTACATGCCACACAGCTCGCGATTCTATGGCCATTTTGAGGGAAAACTTCGGAGAACAATTCATCTCAAGAAATGGACCGGTAAGTTGGCCACCAAGATCATGCGATTTGACGCCTTTAGATTATTTTTTGTGAGCTACGTCAAGTCTAAAGTCTACAGAAATAAGCCAGCAACTATTCCAGCTTTGGAAGACAACATTTCCGAAGAAATTCGGGCTATTCCGGCCGAAATGCTCGAAAAAGTTGCCCAAAATTGGACTTTCCGAATGGACCACCTAAGACGCAGCCGCGGTCAACATTTAAATGAAATTATCTTCAAAAAGTAAATGTCATGGACCAATCTAACGTTTTAAATAAAGAACCGATGAGATTTAAAAAAAAAAAAATTCTCAAGCTCTTAAAAAATCACCCGTTACATACGTTTTTATACATTTTTTATTTTTAGTGAATCGGAAATAAAGAGAAATATCAAATATGATGTATGTATATTTAGAACTCGAATACATTGGACACTTAGAACCAACAGTTTAATAATTTTATAATGAAGTGTTAGAGGTCGCCACACCACTTCCCCTTAGTTAGGCTACCGCATTCGTACTTTTCTTACAGCTCTGGTATTGTATGCCATCATCGTAATGTCATGTTTGATTGTTAGAACTTTTTTTTTTACGAATGCATAACTTGCCTTACAGTCCCTATAATCGGAAGTGAAAAGGCACAATGAAATAGGTGGACGTTGTGGAGTCAGAGTTACTTGGAATTGATCTGAATGAGTTCCAGAACAACCAATAGAATTATTGAGCAATTGAGAAATGGCTCCGTGACGTATGGCAGCTATTGAACTCGCAGCTATTTCTTTGGTATATAATGTACATATATATCAGGGGTATCAAGATTAAAAAAATAAAAAAAATTATAAAATATGGTGCTATAGTCAAAAACCCCCCCCCCACAAAATAAGAAAATGTTTTAAATTTTATAAAAAAAACCTTTTATCACGTAATATAATCTTCAGTGCCAGTGCAAGTGTTTTTGTGCCAAAATAAAAAGCCCAACAAAAAAAATCAATAACTCATCAAGCACACAAGCATCAATTTAAAGCCAGCATTCCTTTTTTCTCCCATCCCAATCATCTCACACAGTTGATCTGCTTAAGCACTGCATGTTTTAAGAGAACGTATTTTTTTCCAATTATATGGAGTGATTAAGTTAGATAATGTCATATGTATAATTCTCTATTGTTCTAATCTTGCAGGGGGGGATCAATATACATTCCAGGCCTAGTCAACATCCGGGGGCTTAGAAAGAATTTCTATGCATAGCATACGTCCAGCTGTTTTGGCACTGAGTGAAACTCAAATAGGTGAAAATTCTGACCCTTTGGAATTCTTCCTACATGGGTACAGTTTAGTGCCATTATTCTTTCCCTACCACGGTTTAGCCGTATACGTCAGGAATGATGTTGCTTAACAGCTTCTTCCACAATATGGTCAATGTGTAAACACAGACTTAAATTTCATTTGGTTTAAATTCAACCTTCACAATCACATCATTCACACATGTTTTATATAAATATAAAGGTCCGAATCTGGACAGTAATTCGACTTCTGACGAGTTCGATGCGCTGTCTGGAACCATCCAAAGAATTGTTTCTAAATACCCTCATACTGAAATCGTTATTATGGATGATTTCAATGTTTATAATTCTACGTGGCTTCGCTATTCTGGCCAGACCACACCCGAAGGAAGGTTTACCAAGTAAATTCTTGGTTTGACTCAAACTGTAAAAGGGCTTTCAGGATGAGCGAAGTAAGTTTCCGATATCAAAAAGCCAACCCTTCTGAGCCAACTCCAATTCATCTTCGGTTTCGACGCTTGTCCATAATGACAATTCTGTGGTCAACTCCCAAGCGAAATCTGATTTATTTGCAACATTGTTTCCCTCAGTGTGATATGGCTCCTCCTGTACTTGATACCGTTAGTGGTTTTATGGGAGAAATATTTTTTCGCGCTCGTACAGTTGCAAGAGTTCTGAAGGATCTCGATATTCACAAATCCGCTGGCCCGGATAGTATTTCCCCTATAGTTCTGAAGAGGTGTGCTTCCACGCTGGCAAAACCACTGTGTAAGCTTTTCCATCTATCGTATTCTGGCCATCATTGTTCAATGGGGAAATATTAATCGTGTGGAATTTAATACTTCAAAAACACTATGCTGCCTGATGTCCGTTAAATCATAACCTACCCCCATGCCGCTATCCATGAGTGGTACTTGCATCGAGGTAACTGATTCTGTGGAATGAACGCATATACGACATCGCCAAAAATGCTGCGAAATGTTTAGGTTTTCTTAGACAATGCAAGAAATACTCCTCCCGTTAGATCTGTCTACTATATATAAGGCGTACAATTCGCCCGAAGTTTGAGTACAATTCTCATATTTAGGCAGGTGCCCCTGTTTGCTCACTTGCGTTTCCTTGATAAAATCCAGAAAAATGCATTGAAAATGATAGGCGATAGGGATATAACAGAAGCATTTGATTCACTAGAACATCGTCGAAATGTTTCCTATCTCTCCTTATTCTATCGCTTTTTTATAAACAATGGTCAATAATATAATACGTAATACTCGTAACGCTAGGAATGCTCATAGATTTATCTAGAGTCTAACTATGGACGCACTGTTAAGTATAGAGACTCATTCCTTAGTCGAACTACACGACTGTGGAATGCTTTACCGGGCTCGATTTTTCCCTTCCGATTACGATTTGCAAACGTTCAAAACCAATGTGCATCGGTACCTCCTTTCATCTTCTATCTAATTTTCCTAAACGCTCGCACGATGTTAATACATGATAAAGGTAGTAACAACCCCTGAGTCGTGCAGAATATATAAAAAAAAATCACTTAGTATTTTTTAAGAGCTTACTGTATTTTAAATTCGTACAGCCATCATGTACGTATATTCTCTCCCAAATTATGTTCACCCAAAGATTCGGACAAATATTTGGCTTTTTCTTTGATTATAAATTATAAGAGCAGTTGCTCATTATTATTATTATATTTGTGCTCAAGATTTTAAGCGATTTCTTTGAAAAACCATGTTTCAAATTTTCTGTTTAGTAGCAGAGGTGTGCCGCAAGGCTCTGTCCTTGGACCTCTTCTATTTTCTTTGTATGTGAACGAGATACCTTCAATTGTGAAATCCTCGATACATATGTACGCAGATGACATACAACTTTATAGAAGCTGCTCCCTTAGTATGATAGAAGACTGTGCCAATGAAATAAGTAAGGACCTTGAGAAGATAGCTAGCTGGTCTGACAGAAATGGTCTTTTTCTGAATCAGATGAAGACAAAGTGTAAAAAACCATATGACTTTTCCTATTTTCGGATATCGTTCTTCGTGGCTCAAGAATAGAATTCATCTATAAGACCCGAAACTAAGGAATTATCTTCACGTGGAATGACCATATCGATGCTACAGTTGGAAAAGTTTATAATATAATACGTCAGCTCAGAGTTTCCAAACAATTCACTCCTTTAAATACCCTTATGCTTCTAGTAAAAACTCTCATAGTTCCGAATTTAATTTATGGATGCCAGATTTTCTGTAACTGTGACTCAACTAGTAGAAGAAAACTTAATGTCGCGTTCAACACTGTAGAATGTTATGTTTTTGGTGTGAGACGTTTTGACAGGATCTTTCATTTCTCTAAGTTGCTGTACAATATGTCATTTGATCACCTCATTCATTTTAGATCTCTTATCTTACTCTCTAACGTTATTCAAACTAATCAGCCTAGCTACATTTTTACCAAATTGCAGTTTTGTACTTCAACAAAATCTCATCAACTCATCATGCCTCGTTTCTCGTGTTTAACATTGGAAAGACATTTTCTAATCAACACCGTTCGTCTGTAGAATTCTCTACCAAGGCATGTTCGGAAGGTTGGTGACACGGACAATGTTCGGCGGGAACTTAAAACCTTTTTCACTCATTGATCCAAATTGAGCAAATTTCAATAAGTAGAATATTAATATAATATATTCCTATTTTGCAAAATTTTAAACTCATTTGTTTTTAATTAATTTGTTGCTATTGTTTTCCTTTTTTCTTGTTTTATTAGTATTAGATATAACAATAATTTTAATCAAATTTAACTTTCAATGTTAATCATCACTATTTATAAGAGATTATATTTTCTTAATGTGTATGACTCAAATGAACAAATAAATAAATAAATAAAATAAAATGATAGATTCTTTGTCTTATATAATTGTATCTATTTCAATTCAAAGTATCTTTATCCACATGACCGTATTTTTTTGTTCTTACTTATAGTTTCTTTTACTTTGTGTTTGAACTTGCTTCGGCAAAATTTAAAATTTAACAGATTTTTTAAAAATTATCGATAATGTACTAAAAAAAAATATCCAAATTTTCTTTTCCTTTTTTTTAACTTTAACTTGCGCTTCGACATTTTTTTAAGACCGTATCATGTATATGTAGTACTTAAAATGCAAACTCTGGACTATGACCCGATGAGTTCGCTTTTAAAATTACAAAAGGAATCGCAAGGAAAAGATTTGATTTTAAATTTGAATTTGAAATTTCACTTCGGGACAAAAAAAAATTCTTTATAAAGAGAATTTCGATATGGAGAAATTCGTTATAAAGAACCTAATTTATATGAATTTTGTTATAAGAAAGTTCGATATAAGGAAATTTGACTGTATTTCTATCGCAACTATAAGGAACATTTATCTTAGTTAAATGAAAAAGAAAAGCTACATTAATTAAATATAGGTAACAGTTCAATGTATACCAAAGTATCTGGATTGATGATAGTTTCTTTTTGTAAAAATGCAAACTAACCTGAATCATCTGATGCACATGTTTCATATCTTTTGTTTCTGCCCTACGAACTGCGAATGAATTTGTTTTAGTTGCTTGAATTTCCATTCTAACTTCGGTCTATATTAATTGTACACTTAAAAGAGCTTCACCGAAGACTTTGGTTACTAATCTACACATTTATTTGAAGTACAAAACTGTTCGCTTTATGGATTCGTAAAATGATTTTACACGATTCGTTAGGAATCCAAGAAGCAGAGAACAAAAACGCGCAATCAAAGTTCAAACATGCGTTTTTATAGATTTTTATTTTTAGTGAATCGGAAATAAAGAGAAATATCAAATATGATGTATGTATATTTAGAACTCGAATATGTTGTACACTTAGAACCAATAGTTTAATAATTTTATAATGAAGTGTTAGAGGCCGCCACACCACTTCCCCTCAGATAGAATACCGTATTCGTATTTTTCTTCCAGCTCTGGTAGTGTATGTCATCATCGTAATGTCATGTTTGATTGTTAGAACTTTTTTTACGAATGCATAACTTGCTTTATAGTCCCTATAATCGCAAGTAAAAAGGCACAATTAAATAGGTGGACGTTGTGGAGTCAGAGTTACTTGGAATTGATCTGAACGAGTTACAGAATAACCAATAGATTGACCCATTGAGAAATGGCTCCGAAACGTATGGCTATTGAACTCGCAGCTTTTTCTTTGGTATATAATGTACATATATCAGGAGTGTCCAAAAGATGCAAAATTAAAAAAAATACACATATAAAATATGAATTTTGTTTAAGGAAGTTCGATATAAGGAAGTTTGACTGTATTTCTATCGCAACTACAAGAAAAATTTATCTTAATAAAACGAAAAAGAAGCGCTACATTAATTAAATATAACGGTTCAATGTATACCAAAGTATCTAGATTGATAATGTCTTCTTTTTGTAAAAAATGCAAACTAACCTGAATCATCTGATGCACATGTTGCATGTCTTTTGTTTCTGCCCTACGAACTGCGAATGAATTTGTTTTAGTTGCTTGAATCTCCATTCTAACTTCGCTTTATATTTGAACACTTAAACTACCTTCACCGAAGACTTTAGCTACTAATCTAGACATTTATTTAAGGTACAAGACTACCATTAAACTGTGTATCTTATCATTCGATTGAATATAATATTGAAATTTAAAGATAAACACTCCACTGCAGTGGTATAGGGACAGGGTATTTTTTCTAAAAATAAACACATGCATATAAGGAAAACTGTTACAGAAATTAATAAAAAGAAAACAGATTAACTAAATAAAACAGTAAAAACCGAAAAAAAATTTTAAGAGATTTTATGTATAAATAAGACTGGATTCGTGGAGAGCTTTTGTTCGTTGACAAGGACTGTGATTAATTTTATTAAAAAAATAATAATAATAATGCTAAGAATCATGTCTTTTGTTTCTGCCCTACGAACTGCGAATGAATTTGTTTTAGTTGCTTGAATTTCCATTCTAACTTCGCTCTATAGGTACATATATTTATTTATTTATTTATTTATTTATTTATAGCTAAATAATTGACAAATTAATTTATAAACTATTTTGAAGAAGAAACTAGGGCAGCAGGACCATATAGTATCGTCTTTTGAAAGGAACAATGGTTACATATATTTGAACACTTAACGACCTTCACCGAAGACTTTAGTTACTAATTTACACATTTATTCAAAGTACAAAACTGTTCGCTTTATGGATTCGGAAAATGATTTTACACGATTTGTTTACACTAATCCAATTTATTAAAATTTAATACATACAAAATACTTATAAAAATCTTAATTTCGTAATCCAGCGAACTGGTTAGGGATCAAAGAAGAAAGAGAACAAAAAACCGCAATAAAAGATCAACCATGCGTTTTTATACATTTTCATTTTTAGTGAATCGGAAATAAAGAGAAATATCAAATATGATGTAAATTTAGAACTCGAATACTAATCTAGACATTTATTTAAAGTACAAAACGGTTTGCTTTATGAATTCGGAAAATGATTTTACACGATTTGTTTACACTAATCCAATTTATTAAAACTTAATACATAAAAAATACTTATACAAAAATTTAATTTCGTAATCCAGCGAACTGGTTAGGGATCCAAGAAGGAGGAGTACAAAAAAGAGCAGTAAAAGATCAAACATACGTTTTTATACATTTTTTATTTTTAGTGAATCGGAAATAAAGAGAAATATCAAATATGATGTATGTATATTTAGAACTCGAATATGTTGTACACTTATAACCAACAGTTTAATAATTTTATAATGAAGTGTTAGAGGTCGCCACACTACTTCCCCTTAGATAGGCTACCGCATTCGTACTTTTCTTCCAGCTCTGGTAGTGTATGTCATCATCGTAATGTCATGTTTGATTGTTAGAATTTTTTTTTTTACGAATGCATATCTTGCCTTACAGTCCCTATAAACGCAAGTAAAAAGGCACAATGAAATATGTGGACGTTGTAGAGCCAGAGTTATTTGGAATTGATCTGAATGAGTTCCAGAACAACCAATTGAATTATTGACCCCATGGACTTATAAATGGACTGCTAGTTGCCTACCTCAAGTTGGTTCCATTTTAGTTTTAGTTATTTTGGGCGGAAAAAAATTAAACCTCAATTTTTACATTTCATCCAGTAATCCCAGGCTTTGGCAGAAGTTTTCCCACGTTTACTTTTTTTTCCCCGTGTTATTTAAAATAGCCCACAATTAGTTCATAAAAAATCCCTTTTTTCCTTCTAGCGGTTTTAGCTTGCCTTAGGCACAAACCAATAAAAAAAGGAAGTTGTCCACGATCTAAAAAAACAAGAGGCAAAACACCAATTGAATTTTTAAAAACAGATGTCGCGAGCTTCTAAGTCAACGTTTTAAGTAGTTATTTTTTTCCTGAAGTGGGTTCAGGAGAGCTAGCATCGCATTCTCAATTTTGGCGACATTTTTTTTTGACAATTGTTGTATGAAGCTGACATTAGACAGTCCATATATAATACGTCGATGATTGACCCATTGATAAATGGCTCCGAGACGTATGGCTATTGAACTCGCAGCTATTTCTTTGGTATATAATGTACATATATCAGGGGTATCAAAAAAATATAAAATATGTTGCTACTTCTTTATAACGAACATTTAAGGGAACAAAAAATTGCTTCGTTATAAAGAAGTTTTATGCAAAATTCGTTATAAGGGAATTGTTTTTTACACTGCAGGGCTTTTTATATACTATGTATATTCAAACTTAATTTCGAAAATTGGTACAAAAAAAGCTGAATCAAAAGAAATTTGTATTTTTATCATCACTTAGTAATTTACGAGCTTACTGTGTTTTAAATTCGTTCAGCCATTATGTACGTATGTTCTAGCCATTTCCTGTATAATTGCATCCATTTCAATTGAATGTAGCTTTGTCCACATTACGGTTTTTTTTGTTCTTACTTATAGGTTCTTTTGCTTTGTGTTTGAGCTTGCTTCGGCAAACTTTAAAATTTAACTTATTTTAAAAAAAAATTATCGATAATATACTAAAGAAAATATCCAATTTTTCTGCAACATCTTATTTTCCTATTTATTAACTTTAACTTGCAGGAATATGAAACTATCCTGTTTAAAGCCCTATTTGTGTTGGGCTTCTAGAGATACGAGAAAGAACTGAAGCACGCTATTTTAGTTAAAGTGTGGTAAGGCACTTTTGTTTTTGGCTTGATAAATATCTATATTTCAACATAGCTCTTGTCTTGACAAAATGTTTGTTTTATAACAGCAAGTGAAAGTGATTTGCTGTATGTCTCTCAGAAGGCCGATGATTGCCTATGGATGCCTGTGTGGTTCAACGTTACATCATCTCTAATGGAAATGATATCTACTACTAGGCACTTTTTTAATCCAGAGGAAGAATTCTCTAGATGAAATCAACGATGGTGTCTACAGTCAGGCTGAACTTCCTTATGAATACCTATACTACAAAGTTTTCCGAGCACAGGCCAATAATAAGCGGATTGTCAGGCTCTTCACCCTCGGACTTGATTCTCCAGTTTGGGGACCCTGCCGCCGGAATAACTTCCGAACATGTAAATATAACAAAATCTGGTTTCGAAGCTTTCGAAGAAAAAATTATTAATCGAAGCTTAAAGAAAATGAACATATATTAATAATTGGTGATATAAATTTAAATAATATCAATTGGGTATTTGATTGTGAAGAGTTACAACTTTTACCATTTAATGTAATTAATAAATATGAAATTGAAGTCATTGACTTGTTGTAAGAACAATCTGAATCGTATACTCGATCTTGTTTATGTAGACAGAGAATTAAATGTATCTGTTGATAAGTCATTTATCCAATTTTTCCTAATTCTGTGCACCATAATGGTTTATCTGTAATTTTTGATTGTTATGAATATTTCAAACCAGATAATTTATTGTAATAAATATAAATTAAACTTTGCAAAAGCTTATTTTGAAGGCATAGCGAGTTATAGGTCGCGATTTTCTTGGCGTTTTTAATTTTCATATTTCAGATTTATCTCATTTTTATAATTTTTTCATTATTACTCTGAAAGAGGCAATTAATGTGTATGTACCAAAAATAAAAGTTTCTGAAAATTCTAAAGCTCCGTGGTATAATAAAACCCTTTGTAATTTAATTAATAAAAAGAACAAAGCTTACAAATTAACTTCAAAAAATGCAAATAATACTACACTTAAGGACAATTATATACGATTGGAGAAGGAATTCAATGTTCTTAATTAGTTTTTATTATATAAAAACTACATGCTATCGATTGAATCAAATCTAAAAATAAATATTAAATCTTTTTGGCCCTATACACAAAATAAAAAATCTAATGGTATTCCTAAAAATATGCAATATTTGGAGTCAACTTATTCTGATCTACCGACTATTTGAAATCTATTTGCCGAATATTTCAAAACTAATTATTCAGTTTCTAATGAACAAGATCCTGGGAGAATCCACAATAATCTACCGATTATTTGAAATTTATTTGCCGAATATTTCAAATCTAATTATTCAGTTTCTAATGAACAAGATCCTAGGAGAATCCAACCATTTATTTCTATGGTTGACATTGGTCGTTTAGGAGTTAGTGCATCTGAAGTTGAACTAGCACTTTCAGGTTTAGAATTAGATTGTTATCCTGGACCTGATGGAGTTCCTCCGATTGTTCTTAAAAATATGTGCAAATTCTCTTTGTGAACCTCTTTATTATATTTTTAATAGCTCGTTACAAAACGGTGAGTTCCTTTCTGACTGGAAAATATCTTTTATCTCTACTATACACAAATCCGGTTCTAAGCAAGAAATGTCTAATTACAGCCCATCTGCAAACTTTCAGCGATACCAAAGCTTTTTGAAAAAAATGTTTATGACAAATTGGCTTTCTTACTTAAAGAACATATTTCTCCATTTCAGCATGGAGTTTCCAAATTGACGTGATTTATAAAGATCGCAAAGTCTTTTGATAGAGCCTATCATTCAATTTTAATATTCAAACTAGAAAGTTTAGGTTTTCACTCTAGTATTTTGAAATGGATCATCTCTTACCTGAAAGCATACCATATGTATCTATAGATAATATGCTTTCGTGTCCTGTTGAAGTTTCGTCAGGTGTTCCTCAAGGTTCCCACCTTGGACCACTTCTTTTTTGATTTTTATCAACAAAGAGTAAATTATGCATTAAATGAACCTATAACTCGCTGTGTCAGAGAAATAAATATAATTGCTAATATTGTGGATATTACATTACATTACATTGTGGATATTAATTTTGATGTTAGTAGAGCTAAATTAAAAAAAGCTTACTTTTACATTTTTTAAGTTTACATGTATGTATTTATATAATTTTTGTTAATTTAGTTGTTTGTATTTAATTTTTTTTATTGTTTAATTTTCGATAGTCTATAAGATTATTTTTGTGTATCTGATTGATGTTAAATAAATAAATAAATAAATAAATTTAAAGCCTCGGAATAAACTTCGGATCTGAAATTAGAATGATAAAAATCAGCGACTATTTCAATGTGGAGCAGACTCAGACAAGAGGTATCGAATTTCAAAATATGTAAACAAGCCCCTCACTACAATTCACATCAAAGCTAAATTCACCTTGGCCAAAATTGGATTATAACTTTCAGATAGTTAGAGATTTCGTCTACGTGGGCTACTTGGGAGAACAGCACCAGCGCTGAGATTAAACGAGGAATATTTCTGGCCAATTCGCTACTTCTTGCTGCTGAGGAGATAATTAAATAGCAATGCCTTTTCTCGAGGAACTAGTGTCTGGTCCACATATGTTCGATTCCAATTTGGAGGAAAGGTGCTATAGAGGAAGACTGGAGGCAGCTAACTAAGTGCAGAGCCTCTTCGAGAAGTGTGTTGGTGGAAGGCCAGGTCCACCCTGGATTGAAGCGCCACATAATGTAAAATAAGTCGCTAGTATTATTATTATTTTCTAGCTTGAAGTTAGTTTTTACTAAAAGTAAAAAAAGTAAAAAAAATAAATTAGTGACAAATATCAGTGTGTTTGTCTTTTATGAGTGCATCTGGCTTTATGCCATTAACGGTTGCAGCAATTTTCTTAATTTTGTCCATGTTTGATCATTTAGCTTTTTCTTTTTCTAGCTTAAGGATTTAGAGGACTTGAGCTTATATTTGCACAAGACCGATTAGTGGCTAGTGTGCCGGACTGCTAAGCGAATGAGCCTGGGTTCGAATCCCGCTCATAGCCACCTTCATATCCGGGGTACCGCCTCTTGCGAGGTCTCGAAAAAGTGCAGATGAGATGCTCTTCGGACTTAGAGCGAAAAAATTACTTAAAAAAAATCCCACATCAATAAACAAAATTACTGATTTTGGATTAATGCCAATCCACCAGGTGGCAATGAAGCCCTAAAAATTAAGTTCTGGGCGAGAGGTTTTACATTACCTTTAATATAAGCTCCTCACCGTACTTTTCGAAAGATAATCAATCTCTTTTGCTCCCAATTGGATACTTAGCGGCCTAGACCGTATTATTTCACCATAATAGACTTTTCCTGTAACATTGTTTTGCTTTAAAACTAAAAACAATCGATATCCTCAAAGTAACATAACCAGTGGCATCGCTTAGATTCAGCCTTTCAAAAATCGAACTGGCCTATTTAGAAGCTATCAAGTCGCTTCAAAAATAGTTCTGTTGTTTTTCACTTACAAAACTTAGGTTATTTGCATATTCCATTCCACGAACCCTTAGATGAAAAGGAAGAAAGAAACTATAGGAAGTCACTTCTGTTTCCGGCCATTTCCGGAAGCCATCATTTTATTTTATTGCCATGCTAAACAAGTCACCAACATCTTAAGTTCGCGAAAAAAACTTCACCTTTAAAGCGGCTACTTCAACCCCTTGTGGACAACGACTGCAACAAGTTTTTAAGTATTTAATAGGTACATACTTATAGATAGAATGAAAATGGAAATTTTTCCATTAGCATATTTTTGTGTTGTTTCAAAATGAGGCGTCAACTACATTCCTCTGCGACTCTCCCTCCCTATAGATCAGATCATTGTACTGTGCATAATCAAGTAATGAACAAATCTAACTGTAAAAATAATATTAAATAAAGCTTATCTTTAAAATGGCTACATTATGTGAACAAAACAAGGCTACCGAGCTGCAATTCCAGATTATAACGAAGCACTTTAGGACAAAGGGTAGGGGTGGGTGATAAGAAGCATGACCGTTAAATGGAAAAAAATCGCTTTACTCTAAAATGAAAATCCCTGATAATGCCCAGTAGAACCCAAATAGCAGGAACAATAACACCAAAGATGGATGTCTTATCTCAGGATCCTCATATTTGACATTTAAGTTGTTATTCAAATTCAGTTTTTCACTTAACATGCACACATCCATATATACATATATGTATGACATGAAATGACGTCTGGCTTATCAGAGAGTGTTTTGTTTATTATCGCCTGAACGGCTGCTGCGGCTATTATGTGGAGAGTTATTGTTTGTTTAATGGCGACATTAAATGCTTATGTGAACGTCATTTAAGTACTGTTATTGCTTATCGACTTAAGAATTCAATCTTTGAAACAAGTGGTGGCTGCTAGTGGTGATAATCTATTACTTGGGCTGTGAAAAAATACCCTTTTGGCGGGAACTAAAAAAAAACATTTCCTTCTTATCTGTGAATTTATATGAGCGGAATCGAAAGAATAACTGCATTCCGTCGATTCAATTAAATGTTTTTAGTTTTTGTTAATGTTTCAAAAAATTCTAGAAAAAAGGCCAAAGATTCTAGACGAAACGTTGGCAATCTTTCGTTTTTCATAATGAACATGGTTTTTTGTTTTTTTTATTTTGTTTTTTTATTGCATATTTTCAGGATCTGATATATATGTATCTCAGAGATGATAAGCAAATTTAAATCGACATCTAAAACTATAAAAAGTTATCTTATTTATCAAAATAGATCTGATTTATCGAATGAAGTTGAAAACCGAATGAATCGAAGTATTTAAAGGAATTACCTAGTCCTGCCATAAGTTATGTTACACAATTTCCAGCGCGTATCCTTTAAAACTTCTTGTGGAAAAAGAACCATTAACTTTTTTTTGATCACATGAACTGATCAGTGAAGAATACTAGTCAGTTTGGTTTCAGTTTGCAAACTAGTAACATGGAGTGGGGCGTTAAAGAAAGTCGCGTCGCGGTAATACCGTTGCATAAGAGCGGAAAGAGTGCTGGCTAAATTTTTGAGTTGTAAAAACCACTCGGGCTATCAAGAATATTCGTTTATCGGGCTATTGCTCGGTTCGGCGAATTGTCTGGAGTAGAGGACAAGGCAAGAAGTGATCGCCCGCGCTCGTCTGTACGAGTACGGTAGTAAAGGCAGTACGTAAACAAATTCGGAGGAATCCCCTTAGGAAGCGGTAGATCATGTCCAAGAAATTGGATATATTAACCAGATCAATGTATAGGTTGATTTAGGATAATCTGCACATGAAAGCCTATCGTCGGTCCACGGGTCATTACCTAACTCCTCAACTAAAAAAAACATACGCTGGAAAGATTCAAGCGACTTTGAACGTGGCCATCATCCCGCTTCCGTGATGGTTTGGTGGAGGATCTCTCACCATGGTGTCAAATCCCTCCATTTCTGTGAAAAAGGCCTAAAACTGGTGCAAAGTTTACGAAAAAGATGTTCTAGAGGGTGTTGTAAAGGATTTGAACAATACCCTTTTCAATGAACACATTTGGATCTTCCAACAGGACTCTGCTCCAGCGCACAAGGCCAAAACCACACAGGAGTGGCTTATGGTTAATATTGCTGGCTTTATAGCAGCAGAAGATTGGGCATCGGTGAGTCCAGATCTGAATCCATTGGATTATGGTTTGTGGTTAGAATTGGAGAACATGACCTTCAAGACTCCCCACAGAAATTTGGAAAGCCTTAGAACAACATTAAACAGAGCAGCGTCAACGTCCTCAATTTAAACCGTACATGCCACTAGAGCCAGTGGCCAAACCGTTTAAAAGCTTGTGTTAACGCAAAAGGTGGTCATTTCGAGTGAATCCAATTTTTATTTTTTAATCAATATTGTGTTCTAGTAAATGAAATAATTTGTAATACAATACGTTTGTTTATTTCATTTTTATAGCGTTTTATATTTGTAACAGAACTTATGGCAACACTAGGTAATTACAAGTCTCATCTCTACTAGATTGACAATGTAATGTGCCTTGGCTCTTGAAAGAAAATGAATGTCTTGCGGGGAAATTCGATAGAAATGTAACTAACTAACAGAGTAAAATGTACGAAATGTAAATATCTATCTATAGTTTCTATTTATTTTAAAGGATTTCAAAAGCATTTTTTTTCGAAAATATGGGTAAATACTAAGCCATTGTCACAAATCGCATGCGAAGCATCAATTATTCAGGCATAAGCAAACGTTGAAAAACTCACATTGAAACTTATTGCCAATGGACCTCCTATTAAAAAAATTCTAGCTAGGAAAAAGTAAGATTTTGTCAAATTGCTTAATATAAAGGGTTTTAAATATTTAATTATTCCATTTAATTAAAAAAAGGGTTTCGGGACTTTTAAATTGCATCTTAACCAGAACCACAAGAATCTGTTGTTTAGGCAAAATTTAAGCCACAGTACTTGGCATTTAATGTTCAAAGGGTAAACATGTGTCCCCAAGAGGGTACCAGAACCCCGTAGTTTTTTCCAAAACCCACATTTGTCTATCAATTTATCTACTCTCACCTACATGCCATAAACATTGGGGGCCTAGTACCTAAACTGAAGATTCGGTTCCAACTCCTTAGGAAGGTTTTTGATGGCATCAATTAAGAGAAGAGGAAGGCGTGTTCTCTAGATGGAATCAACGGGGTGTCTCCATTTTCAGGTTTCGGCAAGAGGTCTTGAGTTTTAAATGTATGAACGAGAGCCTCGCGACAATCCACATCCAGGCTATACTTACATATATGCGCGCATGCTATCAAAGAGGGAAAAGATGATGACACAAAGTTATGCTTTTCGAGCTCTGGAATAAAACATATACATATAAAAACAACATTGCCATATCCTTGACATAATGGCTGGCGTGCACTAGGCGACCAGGTCGAAGGGCCGGACCGCAGGGGTCAATAAGCTCTTCTACGTTACATACATTGAATAAGAAGTACAGGAAGACGTGTTTTTTTGAAAATAGATGAAGCCTCTTTCTAAATAGTGTGAGTTATCACATACACACAAGTATGAGCACTGGGGTGGAGTGCAGAAGACTAAAAACTATCATGGGCGCCAAATACAATATTATAAAGCGTGTAATGGAAATAAAGAGTTACGATAAAATACATTTGGATTTGTTTTATTAATTAAACTTACCTGTTCGAAAAATCTGAAAAATACAAACAAGTGAAACAATTTTACCTCTTTTTTAAATTTTAAAGTTAGGTTTGTTTTATTTAAATAATTTTATCACAGTATTTTCTTTCTCATCTAATTGTATCAATTTTATTAGCAACATTCCCCTGAACCATATATTTGAAACATACAATCTTACAGTAATTTTTGCAACGTCCTTTTTCTCTTATGTATTAACTACAAGTGGGTCCATTTTTTTGATAAAAAACACAAAATTAAAAAAAAATACTTACCAATTTTAAATTAATTAAATCATTGAGATAATACCAAATCATCAGGCACTTACGGCATCACGAGGACCGCGAGGTGAAGTCTTGACTTCATCTTTATTCAATTGAAGAATTCCCAATCATTTTTTTCCCGAAGTCATTTGTGCTCATTCGCTTCACACATAAGCTGCACAAAAACACCACTGGACCTAGATATAATACAGATAAGTTGATATGTACTAACATGTTGACAAAATAACAAATACTTAAAAAAAACATTCACGGGTCACACAAGTAAAAATTGTTCAAAAACTACATACCAACACAACTTCATACTACATGCGCTCAACGTATTGAAGCGCCTTACCAAAAAACAATGAAAACGAATGCGCACCTGACTTCAACTCTGTCGTTTGAGAGATACAGAGAAAGTGAATTTTATCCATTGAAGTTGAACATTTTAATTTTTAACAAATTTATTGTTTTCATTTTTAATACCACACAAAATCTATTCTAAATTGTTCTACAATATTTAAAATACAATCAAAACACCACTTCACATTGATTTACATTCTAAATAAAACAATACTTACTTGTGAAAAGAAATGTCTTCATTTCTCTTAAGAAACTCTCCTTTGAATCAGGTCAGAACTCACAAATTTTTTGAGTTTTGACATTTCAATGATGGTTGGGTACTGTATGAACAGGCGATGCACAGTGCTGCAACTATCTCGTACGCATCAATTGTGGTTATTTTACCGCCTCGGAAAAGGACGGATTAACGGTTGATGAACCGGTAAAACGAATTAAGGACAACGACCTTCGGTAAAGGTAGACTTATGCAAGAAGTCTTGGGCTTTCGACACGTAAGTGAGCGACTTGTGACGATCCGTATCAAGGCTAAATTCGCTAACATTAGCCTAATATGAGCTCATGCCCCTGCAGAGGATAAAGATGACGCCAGTAAGGATGAGAACACTGGCTTCTCCAAAATAAAAAGAGAGAGCATGAGAAGCGCGTGACCGAAGATATTGGGAGATGCTTCTCCAGGAACAACGTGCGGAAGTTTTACTAACAGGTAAAAAGAACGTGCCAAGGAAAAAAACCCGAACAGAAGCCTGTAGAGATAGGAATGGAAACCTCGTAGTAGAGTCACAGTCGGTGCTGAGTACATGGAAGGACCATTTCTGCAGACTGTTAAACGGCGATGAAGACCAAAATCATGCTGTCAGGCAGAATGAACCATTCAACATGGACGATGACAGACAAAACTTCCGTCCACCTCACCAAAATGAAGTGAGGAAAGCAATATCTAAACTAAAAAAACAACAAAGCTGCTGGACCCGACGGACTACCCGCCGAACTTTTTAAACCGGCCGGAGATGACCTGGTGGAGTGCATTTACCAACTCATCTCTAAAGTTTGGTCAGAAGAAAGTATGGCTGATTAATGGAACCTTAGCATCGCCATGCGCCAACTATAGAGGAATAAGTCTCCTGAATATCCCCTACAATATTCTCTCTGCCGTACTATGTGAACGCTTGAACCTTTCGTCAGCAACCTGATTGGATCCTATCAGTGTGGTTTCAGACCAGGAAAGTCCACAGTCGATCAAATGTTCACGCTACGGAAGATCCTGGAAACTACCCAATAAATCCAAATCGATACTCGATAAAATTATAAGAAACTCGCAAGTCCATTGTAATGGGACAATTTTTTTCAAGTCTGTGTGGGGAGCTGTCGATGGAACGTTTGCTAACATTGAAGCTGAAGCGGCTAGGATGAGACTAGCAGTCAATGACGCCAAAACGAAGTACCTGCTGTCCACAAAAAGGACAAAACATCAGAATGGACAGGTGCAAATTTGAGGTAGTAAGGGACTTTGTTTACCTCGGATCCGCTATAACATCTGACAACAACATCTCGTCAGAAATAAAGCGAAGAATTACTCTTGCCATTATGAAGTTCAAAGCAATAAAGCCTTTTATTGGGAATTATAGATGCGTTAATATCGTCAATATCATTTAAAAGCTTAATAATAATTTTTTTAAATTGAGGAAAGAGTTGCCAATCAGTTGAATCACCCATTGAAAGGTTTTGTTTTTAGGTCTATCAGGAAAATAATTGTGATATATTCCTTTTGAAAGTCTATCCCGTAACAATGGGTGAACCCAAAATTTCTTCTTCCACGTCTAAATCAAACTGATGTTTTTGGCCGCGGAGCATTCCGCACTTTGCTGATGAGCCAAATATTGTAATAGCCTGTTCGCAGTTTCCAAACCTCAACATTCACAAGTGGACAAGGAGATCTCCTGATCAATCAATTGTCAATCCAGATTGATCACATTGCTATCGACGCAAGGCACTGCTCCATTATCATGGATATCCGAACTTTCCAAACATTGATTCGGACCACTAACTTGTTGTGGCTAAGGTACGCCTGCCGTTATCCCGGACAGTGTCCACAAAGAGGTAATAATTCCAGGAAATTTGAACATCTGATGACTGCTATCGCAAGAATTCGTCTGGCCCTTTTCCGATCGAGTATCTAATAACCGCAAGCATCAAGTGTTGAGAAACATTGGCAACATTTGCATAATGCCATCAGGGAGGCCGTCTCTAAAGTCTGGGTTTTACATAGCCAGCACAACGAAACCCCTGGTTGGACGATAAGTGCCGGTAAGCTCACGCGTTGCACACAAGGACCAGAACTTCTCAAGGTTTCAAAGAGCAGAAAATGAAAGAGGAACCACTATTCTTTGCTCTGTGTAAATCGTTTGCCAAAAATTGTTTGTTTCTTGACATCATTTATAATAAAATGTTATATTGGAATTTTTGAATTGTTATTTTTGTTGAGGGTCTAATAAAAATTTGTTTTTCTTTGATTATATACAAGAATCCTTTAGTCGAAACAGAGGAGGCAATTTATTATCTACATTGAAAAATTGTAATTGATACTTTTGTTAATTTGTTTTAAAAATAAATACCTATTTTGATTTTTAAAACATACTTTTTTATTATAATATAATAAACTAAGTATTTTGAAGTGGACCTCAACAAATCAAACATAAATGTATGTATAAAAAAAACTATATATAAATTTACTGGCGCGACAACTCCTTAAGGAGCCAAGGTCTAGTGACTTATACTCTCAACCATTCCTGTGTGTGTGTTGTTAATCTGCAAGAATGGAAGGGACCTACAATTTACCGCCGAACCGAACGGCTACATGAGATGCACTCTTTCGAGACAAATGAGCGGCATTCGAAACCAGGCTCTTCGCTAAGCAGTCCAAAACACTAACCACTAAGCCACGGAACACTATGATGTAGGAAAACGACACCTAAAGAAATAGCTGTAACTTGATATCAACGCAAAAAAATTATTGTCAAAGCAAAATTGTTGATTTTGATTATCAACTATCGCGTTAGCCGATTCCACCCTTGAATACCTAAGCTGTCCATTCGCTGATCCATACAGGCCTTCGTCGGACATATATTTAAATGGAATATCATGGATTTACGACCATTTCAAAGAATCTTGTGATACCGACATCAAGCATCGCTAAAGTCTAAGGTGAATGAAGTCTCAGTCGTCTGCTGTGATCTGAAAGAAAGGCTCTACATGACAGTTGTTCGTCCAGTGCTTAGATACGGTTCACAATGTAAGACATATGAGATTTAATTGACCGCAGCTGGAATGAAGATGCTTTATGACAGCAAGAGTGACAAAAGCGTAAGAAGTAAAAAAAAAAAACCATAAGGCCTCCACATAAAGAATACAGCATGGCCAACTTAGCAAATAACTGCTATCTACGTAGAATGAAGATGCTCTGAGTTCAAAATGCTATAGCTCCTGAATCAAAAAAATCCAATGGCATCTGCATTAAGTTGGTCTCTGACATGAAACATTCCAAACCGTGGAGGGTTGCCGACGTTTTCTGAGGTCAACCACGCTGAGCGAAATTATCTAAGCACTACTATCGTTTTAAAAATTTAATGCTTCTGAAAATTCCTGGCCAAAAACTCAACACCGGAACCTTAAATATCTTGTACTTTTTGGGATAATTTAAAACAATTAAAGATAAAAGATCTTCTATTAGTTTTTGTCAAGATACCTGTTCTGAAATCTTATAAAGGGTGTTTTTTAGACGTGTGGCTTTCAAGAAGAAATAAAACGCATATATGGTTTAATGTTATGGCCAAGAATTTAGCTATTATTATGAAGATAAGGGTTTGCCATTATGTTTTGAAAATGATTTGGGACAACTGGCCGCCGCAGCTGGCTCGAATAAATTCCAGCAGAGAGACCCAATTTTACCAATTTTGTGAAAATCGGGCCACAGGGCCATCTCGTTTTGGGCCCATTCACCGAACATGCGAAGCGCTTGATGGTCGTTCGGCTTCAATTCCTGCACGAGTTGGATTTTGTAAGCCCGCAAATCAAGATCCTTCCGCAAAAGCGGAAGCGCGCGATGGCGGATGGACTCATTCGGGTCTTCTTCGATACTCTGCTCCACCGAACCGAACCATTATTTTGGCAATAAATTTGCACAATTTGCAAACGTTGTTCAGGAATAAGTCTATTTCTTATGAAATGGCAAACAAAACTGAGCATAAATCAAGTGACAGCTATCAAAAAGACCAATTCCGAAAAAAAGTATTGCCAGATTGAAAACCACACGTCTAAAAAAAACACCCTTCTAATCTTCATTTCAGAATTAACTCCGAAAAACAAAAAAAGTACAATACAAATTGCTACGTCACAAAACCACAACTTGCTTACAACTTTCATTATACAAACACACCTATACAACAAAACAAAAGATAGCTAATCTTGTGAAACAATTCGCCGTAACCGTGACCTTGATAAGATAAAAAAAAAAACATTGTGTTGATATTTCAGCCAAGCCAATCAAACCAAATAACTTTAAACTGTCTGCCAGTCTGTCTGGCCAGGCTACCCGATTCAAATTTACAACAACACCAAAAGCAATATAATTCGATAACGAATGGCGATAAACTCTAATCGGTAGCGTTCTGCGAAGAGGCTTGTGCCAGCCGATAAAAATACTCTACTATACTAACGAAATGAAATTCTATACAATTTTCGATATCAGGAAACTTGCTTGTACAACGTACAAGGTGTAGTAGGTCTTGAGATCTGGAAGGAGTAGTAGCAGCACGCTTACTTAACGATAAGCAATGATCCACGTTGTGTTGCACTTTTCATTCATTGTGATTCAAACACTCATGGCAGTTGATAAGATAAATAGTTTTGTGATAGTGAAATCATGCGAATACGTTTTCATTGAATGGTTTGACAGTTCAAGTTGACGAAATTGACAGTTAATTAATTGATTCATGAAGGTATTCCAGGTGATCGATTAATGTGTTTATTTTAAAATTAGTCCGTTATTGAACTCGTTGGTAAATATAAATAAACGTCCTGTCCATCGTCCTTTGTGTTAACTGTAAACTTAGGTCTGTCATACAGAATATGGGGAGATGATGGACATCTGAATAAGATTGGGACATTTTTAAACCAAGAACAGCTTATTTGAAATTTCAAAGTTTCACCTGATCTGATTTCTTTTTCTAGGTAGGATGCGATCCATGCAATAAAGGGTGGAGAATGGAAACCCCCACATGCTCTGTGTCCCCAATAGAATACCAGCATCCATAAGTTTTGTTTACCTACCTCTGTTTATCAACTCCTACTCTTATTGCCTCCACGTGAGCCTCGGGTGCCTAGTACCTCAACTGGAGATTGGGTTCCAACCCCTTAGGAAAGTTTTTTTTTTTTTTTTGTTTATAATTAACGCGTGCACAAGGGATTATGTGTTTCCCTTTTAATGTAGAACACACTGCGCGGGCATTACGAAGATAGGGAGGGGAGAGATAGGAGGTGCCGATTAACATTGGTTTTGAATGTTAGCAGATCAAAATGGCAAGGGAAAATCCCGCCGGGTAAACTATTCCAAATTCGTGTTGTTCGGCTAAAAAAGAATCCCTATATTTCACGGTACGTCCGAAATTGGGCTCCAGGGTGAACTGATGAGTATTCCTTGCGAGACGAGTATTACGAGAGAAACTTTTAAGGGGAGGAATGCAACTGGCTAGTTCGAGTGAACATTTTTTGTAAAAGAAACGATAAAATAAGGAAAGAAAGTTGTATGTACTGGCACTGGCCCAAATATGGGAACTCAAGCTTCAGGCGAATGTACGCCTTAATAGTAGCCAAATCTAACGGTGAGGAGTATTTCTTGCATCGTCTAAGAAAACCTAAACATTTCGCAGCATTTTTGGCGATGTTATATATGTGTTCATTCCACAGAAAGTGGTTTTCCTCGATGCAAGTACCACTCATGGATAGAGGCATGGAGGGTAGGTTATGCTTTAACGACATGAAGCATTAAGTTCCACACGATTAATATTTTCCCATTGAACAATGCTGGCCAGTTGGGAATTTAATGAACTAATCATACGTTGCCGTTGCAGTTCCACATCCGAAGAACAGGGAAGTGAATGTGGAAACGGGTATGAGAAGCTGAGGGTATTGTCATCAGCAAAACAATTTAATGGATTAGAAGTCTTAGACAAGAGATCATTGACAAAAAATAAGAAAGAGTGTCGGAGACAGAACGGAGCCTTGGGGTACACCAGGATCTGTTTTGTGACTATCAGACAAGAAGAGGTTCGCCGATTCCAAATGCACGCATTTTCGGTAAAAGAGCTTGATGCCAAACTCTGTCAAATGCTTTTGAAATATCAAGATTTCTTAATCTGATAGTCAATCAGCGTTTCCATGACCTTGCAAAGATGCGATGTAAGTGCAATTAGTCGATAGTTAGAGGGAGATGAAGATACGTCTTTTTTAGGTATGGGCTCGACAAATGCAGCTTTCCATCCTCCTGGATAGAGGCCTGTAGAATACGACAAATGGAAAAGCTTACACAGTGGTTTTGCCATCGTGAAAGCGCACCTCTTGAGAACTATAGGGGAAATACTATCCGGACCAGCGGATTTGTGAATATCGAGATCCTTAAGAACGCTTGCAACTGTACGAGCGCGAAAAAAGATTTGTCCCATAAAATCATTTACGTTATCAAGTACAGGAGGAGCCATATATCACACAATGTTGCAAATAAATCAGCTTTCGCTTGGGAGTTGACCACAGAATTGTCATTATAGACAAGTGTCGGAACCGAAGACGAAGTAGAGTTATATATGTTTTTTTACGAAGAACCAAAAATTTGTACTTCCTTTAGGACATGTCAATATTTTTTGCCTTAAGTTTTGTTCGGGTAAAAGTTTTGTTCTTTGAATAAGAGCATTGCAGATATTTCTAGCTTGTTTAAACTTCTTCCGATTTTCCTCAGAAGGGTTGGCTTTAAAATATCTGTAACTTACTTCTCTCACCCTGATAGCCTCTTTACAATTTGAGCCAAACCAAGAATTAACTTTTGGTTTGATACTTTTTAGCCTATTTGGAATAAATTTTCTAATACCAAGGACAATAAAATTTGTAATCATATCGGCACTACAATCTACTTTACTACACCGAGGGAGCATAGTGACCAATTAAAGTTATTAAAAAATTGGGTTAAACCTTCCCAGTTGGCTTTCTCGTAACGCGATACGGTTCATAAATCACTAAGTAGCTTATAACCTAAATGCTTTTTAATTCATAAGTCGCTAACTAGCTAATGAATTTAATGTTTTTTTTAATTCATAAGTCACTATCTCTTTATGAATTAAAGGTTTTTTAATTCATAAGTCACCAACTAACTTATAAGTAATTTTTTTTTTATTCATAAGTCACTGAGAAGGCAAACTTGTCTTGGAATATCTCGAAGATCGAAAGCTTCTCCATGATCGTCAGTATGGCTTCTGCAGCAACCGTTCCACTGGTGATCTGATGTCATATCTCACCGAACAGTCTTATTATTATTATTTATTATATCTCTTGATATCTCCAAGGCATTTGATAGAGTTTGGCATGAAGCTCTCTTATCGAAAATGCGTGCTTTTGGGATCGATGATACTCTTGTCCGTTGGATTAGAAGCTATCTTCTGGACCGTTCAACACAAGTTGTATTGGATGGATTCAAGTCTGATTCCCACAAAATAAATGCTGGTGTGCCCCAGGGCTCTGTTCTGTCTCCGACTCTTTTCCTCATTTTTATAAATGTTCTTCTGTCTGTTACTTCTAATTCAATTAACTGTTTTGCTGACGACTCTACCCTCAGCTTTTCATATTCGTTTGTTAATTCACCTCCTTCGCCTTCGGACGTACAATTGCAACGGAGCTTAATGCTTCGAAAGCTCAATGCTGCCTTCTGTTGTTAAAGCTAAACATACCACCAATGCCATTGTCCATGAATGGCACTTACATCGAAGAAACTGAAAAGCTCTCAGTACTCGGTACGTGTGTCAACGACAACCTCCGTTGGAACGACCATATATTTGAGATCGCTAAAAATGCTGCTAAGGGCTTAGGTTTTCTGTATCGGTGTAAGAAGTTTTTTCCCCATTTGATCTGGCTACAATTTATAAAGCGTTTATACGCCCAAAACTTGAGTATAACTCACACCTCTGGGCAGGTGCTTCTCAAGCATCGCTTCACCTGCTCGATAGAATACAAAACAGAGCGGTAAGATTGATAGGAAATAGATCCGCCGCTAAAACAATTGCTCCTCTCAATGTTTCATAACTTTACTTATTTTACCGTTTCTTTCATAAAAAAATGTTCACTCGAGGTAGCGAGCTGCATTCCTCCCCTTCAAACTTTCGCCCGTAATACTCGTCTTGCTAGGAATGCTCATCAGTTCACCCTTGAGCCGAATTTCGGACGTACCAGGATATATAGGGATTTTTTTTGCCGAACAACACGAATTTGGAATATTTTACCCGGCGAGATTTTCCCTTGCCATTTTAATCTTCAAGCATTCAAAACCAATGTTAATCGACACGTGTTATCTTTCCCCTTCATATCTTCCTAATGCCCACGTAGTGTGCTCTACATTAAAAGGGAAACAAATAGTCCCTTGTGCGCGCGTTAATTATAAAAAAAGATAAAAAACTCGTGCCTATTTTTTTTCTCAAATCATGCCATATCTAGTGTTCATAGACTAGTAAATAACTTATTTGTGGTGGGAATTACTTTCCATAGATTTGGGATTGTTGGTTCATTTAAAAACAAGTAAAATTGAACTTACGTGAGTTAATTTATATTTTGGTATTCTTACTTGCGCTTATAGGGGCTATAAGGCAAGTTACCTATGCATTCGTTAGAAAAAAATCTAATAATCAAACATGACATTACGATGATAGAGAATTCAAAAAAAGTGGGTCGGACAATTCTGTCTGTCTGTCTGTCCGTTTGTCTGTCTGTCTAAGAGCAAACAAAAGTGCATTAAATACTGGTAAAATATCGGTAAATGTTCTCATTTCCACTATTTAGAGTTAGTTACGAATCAACCAGGAAGATTGCCAGACGAAAAATGACACCATGAGAGTACTAAATATCGCCTACTAAAATTTTCAAAAACAATTTTTTTTCAATTTTGAATATTTTTTTAAAAAAACTTATTTTGTTTTTTGAAAATTAAAAAAACGAAAAGATAGATTTATTTAAATTTTTTTTTCCTAATACAAACTATAATTTCCTTCAAATTGATATATTCAAAGAAATTTAATTTAATGTTTTCCCGCAAATTTTGTTTTATATTGCTCAGTAGACCCCTAGGTACTAGTCAAATAAATGCAAACTTTGTTGTGCACCTAATAGGTGAGTATCTGCATACCTAAGTATGTTAAAACATTTCATGATCATAACAGCACAAGAATAAATAATAAGGACGCCTTACGCCTAGGATAAAACATAAACAAGCAAAACAACTAACAAATAAAGAACTATTCGATTATTCAAACTGAATACAAACATTTCAATTAAGGAAACAAAAGTTTACACCTGCCTATAAGCAACCACTGTGTCAAGTTGAATAATTGTCTATACCCACCCGCTTCACAGTGGTTAATTTTAGTACCTTGCTTCCAACCTTATAGGTACATAACATCCTAAATAAATTCCATGAACCCAGACCATACGTTTAACGATCCATAAAATATAAAGCATAAATCGGCCGATACTGCTGCAATTTCACGAAGTTCATCAATCGTCGCTGGCTTGTTGGCATAGACCATAGACTTGACGTAGCCCCACAGGAAATAGTCTAACGGCGTCAAATCGCACGACTGAGGCGGCCAAGCGACTGGACCATTTCGTGAGATAACACGTTCTCCAAACTTGGTTTCCAATAAATTGATTGTAACATTCGCTGTGTGGCTTGTGGCGTCGTCCTGTTGAAACCACATGTCATCCAAGTCCATATCATCCAATTGGGGCTAAAAATATTCGGTTATCATTGAACGGTAGCGATCCCCATTCACAGTAACGTGCCGGTCTTGATCATCACGGAAGAAGTACGGCCCAATGACGCCGCCGGCCCATAAACCACACCAAACCGTATTTTTTTCGGGATGCAATGATGACTCATGGAGTACGTGTGGATTGCTGCCTGACCAATACCGCATATTTTGTTTATTGACGAAGCCATTCAGCCAGAAATGAGCCTCATCGCTGAAGATGATTTTTCGATGAAAATCCGAATCATTTTCAAGTTGTTTCTCAGCCGAATTCACGAACATAAGACGCTTCTGGTGCTCAAGCGGCTTCAGTTACGTCAATATAATCTTGTAAGGATGTAGGCCAAGATCTTTTCGCAAAATTCGCCACAACGACGTCACAGAGATGCCCAAAGCTTGAGAACGACGTGTGAGAGACACATTTGGGCTTTCTGTAACTGAAGCCTCAGCGGCAGCAACATTCTCGACACTACCGGCACTTCTTTGTCTCACTGGCACGGGAACATTGTGTACTTTTCCACTAGACGCTCAATTGTTAATCTGCTAGGACGATTATGACGACCATAAATTGGACGTAGCGCTCTTAACGTTGAGGCCACTGACTCCGAATTTCGGTAGTAAATTTTAATAATTTCGACTCGTTGTTGGCTCGTATATCATTCCATCATAAAATGGCATACCTTACTGAAGAGAAATGTCAAAAGAGCGGCAAGAAATATGCTGTCTCTGTCGCTCTACTTTTGTAGCGTCCCTGTTGAAAAACTCTTTATAATTAAGCTATTTTAATTCATCTGATTTTAAAAAGTAAATTATTGTTAAATGTACCTATAGGTACCTTTACCTAGCCTTGACGCATTTTCGTTTCGTCGAGCTTCAAATCACGATTCTAAAGAAGTTGCACGTCAAAAAAACATTAAAATTAAATCTTTTTCAAAAAAGACGCCTGCAGTCGTGCCTCTTATTTACTTGCGATTTTAGGTACTATAAAGCAAGTTTAGGATTCGTGAATATAACAAAATTTGGCATAACAATCAAACATGACATTACGATCGAAGCCTAAAAAAGTCATTGACAACAAATTTCCGTCAGAGTGTATAACCCTAAACGGGTTAAGCGATTTCCCTCAAATTTGGTATGTGTGTATCTTTTGGCATTCCTCAGAGGGCTTAAAATAACGATACACACCATATAACGGTTAAGAAAAAACTTGTTTTTCTCGTTAACGATTCAATGGATTTCAATAAAAAATTATTTTAAAAGATCTAAATAACTTAATCAATTGTAAATACCAACATTTTGAATAATAATTTTTTTCTATTTATAATAAAAAAATTCTCAACTAAATGTTAATTGGTTCTGTCAAAGATCTTGCTTTCCAATGTAATTACTCACATAAGAGCAAGTACGTGCGACCCATTCGTGCCCATTTTTTAAAGCTGTCTTTCGTATAAAAAAGGAATAAATTTTATCAAAAAAAAATGTTGTTCTCTAGGAAAAATTTACTATTTATATAGGAAATAAAGCAAATAATGGGTTAAAAATATCCCTTTTAATCCAAATGACAGCAAAAAGCTAACATTGTGTCCATTTCGATGCACACGTCAAAAATTAGCCAGGAAATCAAATTTAGCCAGCATTTTAACGCAATTGTCACACAGTCTAAGAATGCAAGCTTTAGTCCAGAAAAGTGAATCGTAGGTTAAATTTCCCCTTTACAAATGTAAAAATTGTATAGGTTTGATTATTATTTTCCTTATTTTCGGATATTTTAAAATTATTTTTGTTGTTTCTGGGGGGGGGGGGTAATAACCCCCATGACTTCCCTGGATGTATACAAAACTTATTGGTTGAGGCTTGGACCGGATCCCAGTTGTTGTGCCGCACGCCATTGATGTTGAACATTTATTAGGCACATGTGAAATAAAACACAAAAACCCTGTATTTTTTCAAAGATTCTTCAACGAAAGTTTGCAAATTGCACTAAAGAAAGTATATACATATGTATCTAACAAAGAAAAGTGACAAGTTTCAAAACGCATTATACCAGAGTTGACAGCATTATGGTGTACTGGAATGTAATTTTAATGACAATGGAAACATGTTGCTTGACCTCCAACTCAACGCAATAATGCAAAATTAAGAAATCAATGTTGGTATTTTTACAATGAAATAAAAAAGGTACTTCTGTGATAACTTACACCAGACTTAAGGCGTTTTAGTTTATTTATTAATTTTTTTCATAAAAAAATCACATTATTAACTGGCTCACTCTACCAGAGTACCTACAAATAAATATAACTTGAAACTATAAGAAAATATTTTAGGCATTTTATTTTCAAAAAGCAGAAACAACACCTTCCTGAGCCTTAGTTGGCGATGTTAAAAACAATAATACATAAATTAAAACACTTTGCGAATTATACGCTCTAGTTAAATTGATCGAGCAAACTCGTCCTACACTGTGAGTGAGTATATATCTGTGAACATGAACATACGCTATTATTTTTTTTTATTTTTTTTAATTAGCGAAAAAAAATAAAACCAAACCTACATTATTTGTATATTATATACAAATTCCACACTTCACAGAAAATCACAAGCGGAGCTTCAGAAATCAAAAATAAAATTCCATTACACTCTACGCCCATACATACAAACATTCGATGAAAAAAAAAAATAATATAAAATAATTATTTACGCCATTTCTCTGGGGTTTGTCGGGACCCGAGTGCCTGCTATTAAACGCCTTCTAAAGCTTTTGCCTCAGATTTATTTTCTTCTCGAACGAGAACAACATCGAATGACAAACACGACCGTTGCCGTCCGCAGCCGCCATTTAAAACTGTCATTCTTAAAAAATTCACACATCCTCGCGCAACGAACGCGGACGCGTCGCACGTTTTTAATTTAACCATAATTTAATTTTTTTTATTTATTTATTTTTAGTGAAGTTTCGATATCGAATATCGAATTGAATTTCGAACTTTTGACAGAAGTTAGTAGAACTTTTTGGTGGAAGTTGTAGTAAAGCCTTTTGCGACAACTTCGACCTGCGTCGAAGAAGGTATTAAGCGGGCGACTAATTTGTGATCGGTTTTTCGCCAGCAACTACTGACTTTACAGCGCACACATAGCCTGAGCCTGCCTGATAAAAAAGTTTGTTCAACAATAATATATGAATTTTTATTATTTTTGGTTTGGTTATCATATTAAACTGTTCCTATCAGTCATTCGAGCAGTCGTCCGGGCGGACTAAACTGAGAGTGATTTTGTTGTGTTTCGTATTTTTTTTTACTTCAAAAACTGATTATGGTGTTATCGTGGTGTAAAAACATGGTCGTGAAACGGGTAAGCCTGATGATTTTTCTTGTTAAATATATTTTTTTTTAAATATTTTCGTGAGCTATCTTAGAAGGAATTCCATGCATGATATCGATATTGACTGCCACACCTCCTGGTTATTTATTTTTTATGGTTGATAAGGATATCGAGAAGCGATATCAAAAGTGACAACTAAAGGTGAAGTCTGGCGCGATAGGTTTTTTAATCAGAGTCGAGTTTTCTAATCGCAGCGATATTCTGACTGGTCTTGAGATTACATTTTACAGAGATTTGGAAGGAGCACTGGGATGGTTAGTTGGTTTGAGCTTTTCACGACGTTTGGATGGTTTTTAATTGAATTGAAAAAGAATTTCATAAAAAAATTGATTACAATGAGTGGGTGGAATTTTCCTAGACATATTCGTGTTCATTACTTACAATTTAGTGATTCGATATGTATTCTAATACATTTTTGTCCGGACCTATGAAAATTAGCAAATAAGTTTTATTTTTTTTTTTGCCAATCAGTCATTATTTTAAAAATATTAGACAACATAATTAGCTTACGAAAAACTGTTGTGAATTTTAGGGGCGCTTTCAGGACTAATATTTGAAATTGAAAAAAAAACACTAAATAAAACAGTACCAAAAATTCAAAACTCAACAGAATATTTTTTATTGTCCAGACGCATTTTTTTAATCAAGAGCATCGCAGGCTCAACGTTATTTTTTTTTCAAGTTATATTTAGATTTTTGTAATTTCAAATTTCATAGATTAGTTTTTTTTTATTTGAAATAAGTTTCAGACATAAAGTTAATATTTTTTTTAATGTTCTTACTAGTTGCCTTACTTCGTTACCCTCTTTTCTTCGTGGTAACTTCTTTTTGAGTTTTTATTTGAATCAACAGTGAATTTTCTGGGGCGTATTGATGATGGGCACCTCCAATTTTTTTAAGAAGTCGCCAAATCAAGTAAAATACCAGTCGCGCCAGTCGGTATTGGGTGAAATTAAAAAAAAAAATTAACTCCAAAACTATTTAAATGAGCTCTCTTGTAGGATTTCCTGCTTTCTTATTCTGTTTTGAAAATTCTATTTTGAAAATAAAAATATATAGATTTCAATTATCAAGTTGAATTAATTATGTGCAGACGCTATTTGTTTTTGAAAATGTTTCAGATTCCATGTAGAACTGGAACATTTTTGTTCATGTGTTTTATGTGTTGTATTTGAAATCTAGAGGATTTGTAAGAGATTTTGAAAATTTAATGTTTAGTTCCTTTCGTTTGTTTCTAAAACGCACCAAAAGAGTCATGCCTACATTGGTACTTTCCAACGTTAGCATGTGGTATCTATACCGATTTAATAGCTTTTCGGTTGTTCTATTAATTCAGCTAGATAATGTTTAGCCGTATTTTCAGCAAATGTAGCAATCATTACGTCTTTTTCTTGAAGTTTATATCGACTAAAATGCGTATAACACTGAGCCAAGAACACTTCTTTGGGGGACACCAGCATTTACTTTTTTTAAATACTGAATATTCCGTTCCTTGTTTTACTAGGAAAAGTCTATTATCGAGATAGAATTCCAGAATATATATTTGATTCGAAAAAATCTGTTTTACAGCCCTATTAATAAAAAACGCTTATTCCACCTTTACTCCACAAGATAACTAAATCATGGCTTCTTAAGCATAATACGCAGCTCGAGCTAAAATTTAGCTTACATGTTTCTCTACAAAATTTTAGCAGAACTGCGTACTTGGCTTTAAGCTAAGTACGGATTAAAATTTTTCATTAATAAAATCAAAATGTAAGTGAAATAGTAAAGTGACGTTCATCGAAAGTCCCTTAAGAAAATATACTACAATGAGTAAGATGTCTGTTCCTCAACTAGAAATTGTCAAAAGTTTCTCAAATTTGGATTTTTTTGTATGAAAAAAAAAATAATATTAAAGCTCGCATTGTTGAACACACCAAATTATTCCTTCAGAATAAATTTGACACATCTGGATCTTATTCTTTCGCTAATCCAAATCCTTCGGTGGTTTAACTTAGGAAACGTCGATTAGTAGAAATGTTATTTTATTGATAACATTTTGCACTAACCACTATGTCCACAGAATAAGGCCTAACCTTTCGGTATTCCACGTTTATTAAATTGCCTGGTAAAGTTTTAGTTGGCATAGCTTTTATACTTTAGATTTTATTGATATCCTAACCCTGATTTCGTCACTGACTAACTGATGACCATCAAAATTCCAAATGTCCTTGAAAGCTGAAGTTTGGTATGTAAGCTAGTTTTAGTATACACAAACAACAAAAAGATTCTACAACTTGGATTTTTTATCCTCCATCCCTCAAACTAGGGGTTGAAAGTTTTACGAGTTTTCTGCAAAATTTTGACGCAGAGGTCTGAAAATTGATATAGGGACTCCTTGTTATACATAAATAATTTAAAAAAATGGGCACGACTGGGTCGCACGTACTTGCTCTTATGTGCATAATTACATTGGAAAGCAAGATCTTTGACAGAAACAAGTAACATTTGCGTTGAAAATAACACATTTTGAACTTATAATAAGTATCAAAACCACTTAACGGTTTTTAGTAAAAATGAAGTACGCCGTCATACGTCTTAAATGAAGAAGAATTTATGAAAAAAGTATTAAGAAAATTGTAGGACGGATTTTGATAAAATCATATTAAAAATTTCAAAAATTTATTTTAATTAAAAAAAAGTTATTCAAAATGTTGATATGCAGAATTAATTTGGCTTCCTAGATCTTCTCAAATATAAAATTTGATAGGAATCCAAAGCGCCGTAAACGAGAAAGCCAAAAATTAAAAAAAACCGTTAAATGAAAGGTAACGTTAATAGACTTTTCCCGTATATGTGGTTCTAATTAAATGATAGCCAATACCAACAAACAAATTCTCAAAAAATGTCAGTAAAATCGTTGGAGCCGTTTTCGAGAAAAATAAGATTTTCCTAAACGGTCATATGACAGGTACTGTTATTTTTGAGCCTAAAAATAAAATTTCAATTTCCCCTCTGAGGAATGCCAACAAAAATCACCCACACCAAATTTGAAGATAATCGTTAAGCCGTTTAGGCTGCAGCTCGTTATACATACTGACAGACAGACAGGCAAAGACAGACAGACAGACATTTTTTCTTCACTTTTTTTAGACTTCTCTATGATCGTAATGTCATGTTTCATTGTTATTTCAATTTTTTTATATTCACGAATTCTAAACTTGCCTTAGGCGGGGTTCACATGGGACAATGCAGAGACCAAGACAATGAGACAAGACAATCATTGTTCTATGTGAACAATTGTTTCCAGGACAAAACAATTGTCATTATATTGTCTCCCGAGCTAGCCTGCCGAGCTATCTCTGAGGACAATATCACATCATCCGACCCCGTTCAAGAAGCTCAGACAAGACAATTGAGTATTGTCGCATTGTCTTGTCTGCGTGTGAACGCTGCTTTATAGTCCCTATAAACACTATATGACTCGCACTGTCACATGTAAATCTCAAGTAGAGCTTCTAACTCTACACGTCCTAACTCTACAAGGTGTAACTTCACAAACTCTACACCTTATTCAAAATATGTGTAACTTTTTAACACCTTAGATTACCACAGACATTTTTTTCTGCGGATGGATTATCGAGATAACTAGAAATCTCACGATTTATTGATTTTTTTGAATCTATTGCCTTGAAATGGAAGTTACACCTTTTCCAACTTCCAAATTTTCGGAAAGATTCTCGTTGTTAAGATAGTGTCAACTAATTACAGGCATATGCGGCGAGTAATTCCTTCTCTTGTTTCCTAGTCTGTTCCTCGCAGACGATAGAGTTTGGCTATCGCGGTAAATCGCAATGGCTTAACTAGATCGTTATCGGTTAGATTAATTGGCTCAATAGAATTTATTGTTATTAAGGGATAACACTATTAATAATTGTATTGAAAAACTCAAATTGATCTTAGTTGTGCATTAATTATAGTTTATTGTCCCGATTAAGATTTTTATGTGGTGGTGGGTAATTTTCGAGTTGACTACGCAAATATTCATGGGCGTTTAAACTGCGTTAAACAGGCCAGCTGTTTAGGCACTAAGTGAAACCCAAGAAGGTGAATATACCGACCACTCGGAATTCAACCTGCATGGATATAACTTAGTGCCATTATTCTTTGCCAAACACAGTCTCGTCGTTTATGTTATTAGGAATGATGTTGCAAACTAACTTCAACCAAAATACGGTCTGTGTTCTAAATCAGATTTCAACTTCATGTGGTTCAAATTCACGGTTAATAAGCGCATTATCGTACTTGTTGTATTTATAGGAGCCCAAACTGTGTGTTTACTCTGTCTGACTCCATTCAAGTGTTCTTCAACTCTGGCAAAACCATTGCATAAGCTTTTTCATCAGTACAACTCCTCTAGTCTCTTTCCGACTAGATGGAAAACAGCATTTGTCCAGCCTGTCCCTAAAAAAGGTGAATCTTCCTCTCCTTCAAACTATCGACGAATTGCATTGACGTCCCTTCTTTTCAAGGGCATGGAAACACTGATTAATTTTCAGCTCAAGAAATATCTTGAAGATCGATAGCTTTAGTGACCGCCAGTACAGCTTTCGAAGCAATAGGGCCACTGGTGATCTGATAGTATATCCCACCGAAAAGTGAATTCAATCACTCCATCGTTTTGATGAAAGGAAGATTATTGCACTTGATATTTCAAAGGCAAATGCTGGTGTGCCCCAGGGCTCTGTTTTGTCTCCGACTCTCTTCCTTATATAATCAATGACTTATTATCTGAAACTGCTTTCAATAATTGCTGAACCGATTTTGACGGGACTTTCACTGGCAGATAGCTGATATCCTAAGGAGTAACTTAGGCTATGTTAATTACTCACTAGGTGGCGCTGGTGTCGTTTTTTTTCGAAAAATTCTTATTTATGGACCGATTTTGATGGGACTTTCACAGGCAGGGAGCTCATTTTGAGAGGAATAACTAAAGCTATTTGAATTACCCGTAGGTGGCGCTGGGTTTGCTTATTTTTCGAAAATTTTTATTTTAGAACGATTTGAGTCAAAACCACACCATACAATATAAATTTGCGAATTAAGTACAGTTTTTGATAAATTTCAGGCGGACAAAGTCGCGGGTAACCATATATTCCTCCAAAACTTGAGTATAATTCCCACATTTGGGCAGGTGATCCGATTACTTATTTTATATAGATAATTTCTTAGACAGAATTCAAAACATAAAAAATTCTTTCCTATCTCTCTAAACATTCTAACTATAATGTCGTGCAATACCCGGTTGCATTCTAAAAGGCATTGTGCCTTACAGATACATAGTTAAAATATTAAAAAAAAGAGCTTAAAAAATGATATGAGAGCCTTCAATAACAGAAACATTTACATCTTTTGAGCACCGTCGTGATGTTTCGTGCCTTATTTTATTCATTCAAATACAGGGAATATTTTTTTAGACCTACCACGCGAATGTGGAATGCCTAGCCAGACTCTGTTTTTCTCTCCCAATATGACTTGCAGAACTTTAAAACAAATGTGCATCGATATCTCCTTTTACTCCCTTCCCTATTTTCCTAACGTCTCCTATGTGTTTAACCAACATTGTAAGGGTAGCCAAAACTCTTGCGCGGGCCAATTATAAAAAAAAGTTTTAAAAAGAGAGAGCTTAGAGGGAAACAAGGGATCATAAGCGTTAGTTAGATGCCAACAAGCCCTAAAGCTTTTGACTTAGCCGTATCACAGGTAGATAATTCTTTAAAATTTGCAAGATAAAGTTTTTTTTTCTAAAACATTAATTTAATTCCTTTGGATTTTAGGTAAAAATCATAGTCAAAATTTCCTTAGACACTCATGGCTCGCGAAGACTTGTTAAATTTTTATAACCACTGTTTCAGCCATCAAGTAGACTACCTGGGCAAATCTCATTTGTTCCGAAAGAAAATCTTCCATTGTCACTCTGAGTTACAGTTTTTTCAAAAGCCATAATGTGTGATCTTCAAATCTTTAACAATTTTGTTGTTGAATGTTCCTGGATGCTGTTTGGAACAGAACTGGGAATAAAAACAAAAAATTTCTAGAAATTCCCGTTGCTAAGTTGGTCAGTCTTTAGATCCATAACTGATCCTTAATACAAAGTCCATCCTTATTCTAATCCGAACGGAAACCACATCGAAAACCATAATAAACCAATGAAAAACAAACCACACTTGAAGCAGAAAAATGTACAGAAGGAATGCCCATAACGTCAACTTGTAGCACTGAATCCACAAAATGCGAATCGAATTATAAAAAAAAATTCCATTGGAGGAAAAAAAATACATGTTTTCTGTGTTTAACGTAAGAAAATCAACAAGAAAACATTTTCTGTCTTTTTTTTGTTTTTAAATATTTTTTTTTGTTTTTAAATATAAATAGAGGCGGACTTGAATATAATATTATGGTATGCGTTATGGACGTTGTGTTTCAGGGCCGGATTTTGTATGAAGGCACTGAAAACATTAAGGCAAGTAGATTTATAGATTTTTGAAAGCAGGTTCAGTGTAATTTTTATTCGTTTAAAAACTTTTTTTCATATAAAATTCTAATTTTTGTTTGTGTTTATCAAACTTCTGTTGAAATAGTCAAGATCTTATACAGGCTGGGTCAAAATTGAATTCTTATTTGAAATAGCTCTTTGGGTTAAAATAATGGAGTGATTTTTTTCAAAATAAAATTCAATTAGTTGTGTCCTCTCTAAGGCGCTGTAGTTAATTTTAGTAAATCTCACAAGTTTGTTTTATAAGTACCTTAAAAGAGAGAGACAAAAAATTAAAAACAAGAGTTATGTTTTTTTTTCAATTTTGGAAGAAACTTTTCACCCACCCTGTACAAGTGGACCCTTTTTTATATATTTTTTGCTTAAATAAAAGAAATCTAAGAAAACCAATTGGTTGTCACGAAATGTAAGACTCCAATCGCGTTTCATATTCCATCCATGCATTTTTCATGAACGTATACAATTTTGGATATTTTGTGCCTGGCATTTATTCGTTTACCTTTGTTCAAATATTTTTTCATTAAATGTCGTACAATTGTTTTGTCTAGTTTTAATTCTTCGAACGGCAAACTAAGATTGAAAGATGAGAACGAAAGGCATCTATTTTATTTTTTTTAAATATGCTCACGAAAGAAGATATTTTCGAATTGAAGAATCTTAAAACTCGATACTCTTTGTTATTTCATTCTATGTTTTAAAAATCAAGCCTCTCCAGAATTCAGAGAATGTATAAGTTATCTATTAGATCTGGAGCCCCACTAAGTTCTCCGCATATAATTCAGCCCTGGTTATGGTATATGGTATGGCAATTGCTGCTTTGAACTTTGACAGGAAGTCAGTTTGTTCTTTTGTTTTCGTTGTTTCTACTGATAAGACATTTTTCATGACAAGTATGCGGTTCGTTGTTCGTTACGCTTACTTCATGTATTGTAATTTATATAAAGTAACATATAAATAGATACGTTTTTTTTTGCCTATAGAAACAAACAAAATTCAACAAAAAAGATGATTCAGGAATCTTAAGACACAAGTCCAGTTTATTAAATATAAAATACATAATTAGTTTGTAATTGACTTAAATATACATATCTAGATAAACATGGAAACACAGATCATTCGTCTCTCTGTAATTGCGGAATATCCAAGTTTTTCTTTTATTTTTAGCTCTTAAGTCTTGTTGCTGATAGAGTGACTAACTGAAGGCGTTGTTTACTACTCTTCTAGATATATTGCGAGAAATAGTCATACATTAATTCTAACTGAATCAGTGTTTGTCAAACTGAAATTTTATGCATGTCCTATAGCTCCTGGGGATTCCATTCATCGGGCATCTTGCTTATGAGTTTGGTGCATACAGCATACTTCTTACCAAGTCATCACGTGTAGCCTTGAAGAACAAGGCCATCGGCTCCGGCGTGGATTTTTTCGACTCGATCTTAGATGAAGATAGTTTTTGTTTGTCCAGATCGGTTGGGCCGGGGGCTTTATTGCTGCTCTTAATTCACCCAAATAATACGATCCAATCTGCCAGATAGAAGAATTCGCTTGGTCTTCACGACGTCAAATTTCTTCACAGTACCTTGTTTGTTTGCCTATTAATGTAGAGCACACTCAGCGGGCATTAGGAAGATAGGATGTGTGGATTAACAATAGTTTTGAATGCTTGCAAATCAAAATGGCAAGGGAAAATCTCGCCGGGTAAATTATTCCAAATTCGTGTTGTTCGGCTAAAAAAAGAATCCCTATATTTCACGGTATGTCTGAAATTGTTATGGTTTTTTTAGGTTTATTGATCTTATAATTATAAAAAAAAACGTTTAAGCCTTCAAAAAATTAATTAAAATTTTTTTTAATTTAAATTAAATAAAAATTAATTGATTTAAAAAAATAATATTCACTTAATAAATAAAAATAAAATAAAAGAAGAATGTGACGTCATAAAATATCAAGATGGCGATTTGTATGCGTCTACTAGCATACCTTGTATTTCTGTGTATCATGGCTATACTTTATAATTCAGATCTTTCGAAGGTTATGGAGTTTTTTATAATGTTCTCATTTGTAGGATGGTGCCATCGCAGGGTGCTTCTTTCGAATAAGAATATTTGAATTTACAAAGCTCAATTTATATCTTAAAAGCAAGGAACACCACGTCGACTGCGGCTGTGGCGAACACTTCGCGAATTTTTCGTGACATGTCTGCTTCGCGATTTATACTATTGATGCTTGTTAATTATATACTTTATGTGGATCAATATCGCAGGTATTGACGCCACAGCTGTTTCGCAACAGCTGCCGGATGCAGGCTCTTAAGCACCGTCGATACAAGGATAATGAGGCTATCGTATACTCGGGACTGAGATTTAGCACGATTAGAAGAGAATTGTTGGCCCAAAGGATTTGATGAAATCATCTCACTCTTTAGTGGACGTTCCCCCTTAAGAACTACTCCAACCGCAGCCCTAAAAACATAAGCCGCAATAGACCTATTCACAAAGGAACTGGCGGCCAAAAGTGCTTTAAGATTAAGGCATTCAAACAACTGTAATAAGGGCCATTATGGTCATAAAATTATAGAAAATTATATAAACACTGATAGCCAAACCGACAGACTTTCCTTCAAGAGAATGCTGGAAGGAAAGCCGGGTCATAAATAAAAATCATATCTCGGTCTTCACAGACGGTTCTAATACGGAAGCAGGAGTAGGATCAGGTATCTTATCGATAAACACACCAATAAAAAGATCTATGAAGTTGCCAAATTTCAGTAGTGTTTTTTTGAGGCAGAAGTGCTCGCAGTAGGCGAAGCTGCAAAACAACTTTTATCTTTTAACCTGGAGAACAAAAACATTGATATTTTCATACATACATAGACAGCCAAGCGGCAATCAAAGCCATATCGTCAATCGTCTCCAAGTCTAAACTGATCGACAGATGTCGCAATGATCTGCGGCAAATCAGTGAAAGAAACATGGTTACCCTCCGATGGGTTCCCGAATACTGCGATATTCACAGAAATATAAGTGCTGACGAACTGGCCAAAAGGGGTTCATCATTGCCCAACCGTTCCCTAGGCACTTGAACTATTGGAAAATAAGAAAAAAATTAATTCATGAGTTTCTCCTCAAAGACGAAAATATGGTCAAAACTCGATAACTGTCGGGTCTCCAGAAGCCTTTGGCCAAACATCTCTAAGAAAAATACAGAATACATTCAAAAGCTAGGAAAACTTCAACTGTCCTTTCTGGTTGGTGTCCTTACGGGTGACAACTCAATGGGGCCCCACATGAGTAAAATGGGCCTTAGCACATCAAGACGTTGATGCAGAAAAGGGCTCATATCACTTCCTATGTGAATGCCCCAGCCTATCTCAGACCAGGAAAAGGGTTGTTTTCCTTCGGGGAATACTTCTTCGATGATTTGGGCGACGTTTCTAAAAAGCCACTTAAAAACATTCTGAAATTCATTAAAATCTCCCCATAACTAACTCTCCTTCAAATTCCCCTCCTATTCCTCCTTGGGACCACAATGGATCCTTCAACCTAAGATAACCCAACCCCTTTTGAGTTAGGATTGTAATTAACTCAAGGTTGGGTACAGAACAAGGCTGCAAATTGCAAGGAATTGCAGCAGCTATCGCTTTGCTGCTTTTTCCGGAACTGTTGTTTTTCAAAGGACGATGGGCCTTAACTTTATCACTTATGGTTCACGATATCTATACGAATGTAAAGAGGGGGTAGCAAAAGCCATGCTATATCAGACACCTCGGGTTAGCAAAAGCCCCAGATGGTTTCTCGAATTTACTACAAAATTGCTGCCTGTTAAATTACGGTTGGCCTTTTCGAGAGCTTCTTGGTGGCTGTGGTACTATATTGACCAGGGGACTCTTGGCCATCAGGGAGATTTTCTGCTTTTAGCCTACTGGAAAGGTACCGAAGTGTCAGATAGGATAGTTTTATATCGCACTTGAGTTTTCTGGAAAGTAGTGCATGCATAGACATACATGGTCAATGCCCCTGACCACAATATCACAAGTTGATGACCATATCGGTCAGGTACTTGTGTTGAACTGCTTTCAGGAATGCCCGGCTTATCCCATCACATTTCTTTCATAGTGGTTGAGGATACTAACACTCTAGTGCATCCGCTTGTTTTTCGGCTCCTGTTAAGGAACCTTAAATTCCACGGACAAATACGATGCAGAATTCGTCATTCTTGAATCCGTCCGTATCCTATGCCTGCATAGTTGTTTAGGAACTAATCTTTTCTTTAAATGAACATGAAACCCAATCTCAAGGTGATGTACTTGGTCGAATTGAGCTTTGAACAAAAACCTATAGATGCTGGTACCCTCTTTGGGGACACACATTTAATATCTAACCAGTTTCACCTTAAGTAGTGTAAAGAAATTCTTTTGCACCGCACGAATGTGGTGTCTTTTTCTGTTTAATGGTTTACCATTCCTTGATATTCAATAAGTTATTTATTATTATTTCTAAATCGTACTCTTTTTTTAATTTTCTTATCGTAATGAGGGTATTCATGTGCTATGTGCATCATGCATATGAAATAAGAAGTTTACTAACGCAATTTTTACAAGGCGATTTGTAAGTGATAATCTCAGAAAAAAAGAAATACAAACTGTTGCCGCTTAATTCTTTTTATACAAAACCTTGTCCCCAAAAATACATGTGTAATGTAAGGAAATGTCAAAAATATTCCAAAGGTGTGCTAAAAAATGCTAAACAAATGCCCATCAACAAGGCGACAAGTGCAGGAACAGCTCTAATATCAGTTTTATTTGCATTTTATCATTTTCTTTTAACAACCTCAAAGCACTGACTTCGTTTAAACTAGGAAACCGCCTTTGCGGTCTTAGAAAAACTATACTTTGACTTTTTTCCCACAACAACACTGCCTGCGTCACACTACAGTTACTTTGCAAGCCGCAAGAAATTTAAATTTCTTACTCAAACTTATACGCTCCACTTTCGTTTGCGATAACACCACAGCCGCCCCCAAAATAAAACGGTAAATGACCTCTAACAAGTCATTTACTATAAAATGAATGTCCCAATTCAAATTCCGTTGGTTTTGGATTTGAGGAAAATCAAATGTTTATCTTCAATTGGGGCAAGTATGTGTTTCATAAAAAAAAATCCTCTCACCAAAACCAACTGTCCACTAAAAAACAAACGACATGGAGTATAGAATTACGGTTCATCTTCCCAGTTTGGTGGACTACATATACTGCGCGCCGATGAACCTGACCGAGTTTTGACAACTCTCAACTGTCATGTACTTATCTCTCTTCTTTTTTCCAAACATAACCAAACCTAAAGACAAAACCATAAACCTTTACAAACAAATGATAAAGTGCGATCTTAAGGATTATTTTGACATATTTATGAGTTCCTTCGGGATCGGTTGAGGTTCACACAAAATATCCCCCGATGACGTATTTATTACAGGTTTGGATATTTTATTGGGATATTTTGTTTATGTATAGATATCATTTTTTTCAAAAATTGTGTATTTTTTAAGATTTTATTATTTTACGATCGAATTTGATGCCAAAAATGTGTTAGATGGTTCATACGTCATATTCATATGGCGTTTGCTTCATACAAACAAAACGGTCTCAAGTGTCAAAAAGGAGAGCTCTTGAAGTGTCTGGAGTGAGTGCATTTTTAGCACAAGTGGTCGGACACTGGCGCTCTGTAATTCGTACTTAAAGAGTGCTTATTATCGGGTGTCAAAGTGAATTTGGAATGTTCTGTTCGTTTTTGAAATGATGAACGTTTTATGAATGCTGGCGCACGCAGTTCAATAGGAACCGACAGTCTATTATAAAGTGGCTTAATCGGAGATAAACTGCCCATTAGGCTGTGTAATAGGAGTAAGATAAATTCAAAGAGTTATGCAAGAACAAATATGCCACAGGAAGATGTATAAATCATGTTGCAATCAAGCGATCGGTTTCGGTTGTGGTTGAATGAAAAGGCAATTCGAGCGTGAATAGGATTGCGGTGGGATTGGAAGGAATTCAGGAGATTAATGGAGTTTTAGTTTTGTGTCTAAAGGGAGTTGGTGGTTTGTTGGGGGCGATGCAAACAAAGACACCCTTACATGGCATTTATGAGAGTCATTCTCAGCCATACCACAGTTTTTTAACCTTAAATCTAGAATTGGGGTAGTAATCTTGATTACGCTATCTGTTGACCTTTGGTATATTCTTAAGACACTTTTTCATTATCTAAAAGTTTTTTGGTCAAATTGTGACAAATAACAACAAATATATGGTGTGTAACCTATTAGGGTTTTATACACCTTTTTAGATTATAGGTACTATAATGCAAGTTATGCATTCGTGCATATTAAAAATTTTGAGATAACAATCAAACATGACATTACGATGATAGAGAAACATATTAGAGTTAAAAAATTCTGTCTCTCTGTCTGTCTGTCTGTACGGATGTATTTTGAACTGTAGCCTAAACGATTGTGCCACTCTTCTTCAAATTTTGAACTTCAGGTTATTTTGACATTCTACAGAGGAGTTTATTTTTTTTTAGCTCAAAAATTAATGGTACCTGTCATATAACCGTTATGTAAAAGCTTATTTTTCTCGAAAACGAATCCAAGAATCTTTATGAAAAAAATCAGTGTACTCCTGTAGGTAAGCATAATGTGGTGGGCTTAAAACGGTACCTCCCATAAGACCGATATTTTTTCTTCGACTTTCTCGAAAACTAGTGATCCGATTACTATCAAAATAGATATTCAAGAAAATGTAGGTAGTAGTTTCACATTAATTTTTTTTCGAAAACCTTTTTTTAGTATTTTTAATAATAAACTTTTTTTTTTTTTTTTGAAAAATCAATATTTTGAAAACGGGTGGGTGAATTTTTTTTAATGATGTTTTTAAAAGTATGTTATTTTTGTGCTTAAGTTTGTATTCTTGATTTTTTTTTATTTTTTTAAACGCCATTTTATTTCTTTGAAAGATATAAAAAAGGGTGATTTTTTTTTCAAACTCGTAGGAACGGTTTTATTTAAGAGCTTTTTTCAAAAATAAAAAAAAAATGTTTTAGAATGAAAACTTAACCATAAAAATAACCCACATTAAAAAAAAATAAAAAAAAAAATCACCCGCTTTCAAAATATCGATTTTTCAAAAAAAATTGTTTTTTAAATTATTAAAAATACAAAAAAATTTTTTTCGAAAGTATTTTAAATTAAAATTACTAAGGCTGCTTACATCTTCCTGAATATTAATTTTGGTTGCAATCGGTTAACCAGTTCTGCAGAAAGTCGAAAAAACGGTCCTATGGGGGTACCGTTTTTGGCCCATCATCTTAAATTTTTTACTTGCGATTTAGATACTAAAATGCAAGTTATGGATTCGTGCAAAAAAAATCTAACAATCAAACATGACATTGATAATAAAGAAGTTGAAAAAAGTGGGTTCGGACATTCCGTCCGTCTGTCTGTCTGTCTGTTCGCGCCTCTACAGCCTAAACGGATGGGCCGATTTGCTTCAAACTTGGTATTTAGTATTTATTTGGTAGTATCTCTAGTTTTTCATTTTTGTTCTAGCTCGAAAAATAACGGTACCTGCCATACAATCTTTAACAAAAAGTTTTATTTTCTCAAAATCGGCTCTAACGATTAATACATATTTCAGTTAGAATGAATTTTTTGAATTTTTTTCTATAACGGTACCTCTCATATAACCGGTTTTTTCAAATGCGGTTTTATCGTAAACTATTATCCCGATTTCAATAAAATTTTGCACACAGGAAGTCATTTATAATACATTTAATATTGCATTTCAAAATTTTCAAAACTTTTTCTTTCGTTTTTTTTAAATTTTCTAAAAAAATTGGTTTTCGAAATATTTTGAAAATGGGTTAATTGATTTTTTTTAAATAATTGTCTTACATGAAAACTACAGATTTCCTTGTAATGACATACTAGAAAAAAAAATTAAAATTTTTTTTCGAAAAGTTTTTCAAAAAAAAAACCACTTTTTAAAAAAACTGGTTGCACGATTTTCAATATTTTTTTTCCTCGATAAACATTTAGTTTTCAATTTTTTTTGCATACTTAGAAGAAAAATATTTTTTTATTTTAATAGACGTGTGGTTTTCAGTCTGGCAATACTTCTTTTGGAGTTGGTCTTTTTGACAGCTGTCACTTGATTTAGGCTCAGTTTGGTTTGCCATTTCATAATGAATAGACTTACTCCCGAAGAAGTAAGACCATCAAGTGCAAATTTATTACCAAAACAATGTTTCGTTTCGGTGGAGCAGAGCATCGAAGAAGACCCGAATGAGTCCATCCGCAATCGCGCGCAACAAGTGCGCGATGTGCCCATCCACTTTATGGAAGATTTTGCGGAAGGATCTCGGTTTGCTGGCTTACAAAATCCAACTCGTGCAAGAATTGAAGCCGAATGACCATCAAGCGCGTCATACGTTCGGTGAAAGGGCCCAAAACAAGATGGCTACCGATCCCGATTTTCACAAAATTGGGCCTCGGCTGGAATTTATTTGAGCCAGCCGCGGCGGCCACTTCCGCGAAATCATTCTTAAAATATAATGCAAACCCTTATCTTTATAATCAAGCTAAATTCTTGGAATTCGTGCGACCCACTCGTGCATTTTTTTAAATTTTTTTCGACGATGTGACCGCACATATGAGCAAGTACGTGCGACCCAGTCGTGCAATTTATTTTTCATCAAAACATAAACCACACCAATGATTTTTTTTCACAATAATTCTTCGAGCCTTTTTTGAGAAAAATAAGGGTACCATTAATATTTGAGCTAAAATTAAATTAAAAAAATTCCTCTGTAGAATATCAAAATAACCCTATATACTAAATTTCAAGATGATTGGCCAAACCATTTAGGCTGTAGTCCAAAATACATACGATAAGACAGACAGAGAGACAGACAGGAAGACAGAATTTTGCCAGTAACTCAAATATGTTTCTCCATAATCGTAATGTCATGTTTGATTGTTATTACTAAATTTTCTTTTTGCACGAATGCATAACTTGCATTATAATGCCTATAATCGCAGGTAAAAAATTATGTGGATTCAACAACTAAACTAAAACTTTCCGGAATTAACGATTTAATCGTCAAACTAACACATAGTTTTTGTTGACCGTATATCTCCATTCCTTCAATTCCACCTACATTTTTGTCAATATCACTACCAAATTTGGTTTAGTGTACCCTTAGCAGTACGACAAACTAACCACTAAGCCAGGCGCCCGCAGAAAATTTCCTAGGGGGCCGGGGCAGATTTACTTTGTACTTGCTCTTACCTAAGTATGTGTATAATCACATTGGAAGGAAAGATTTTTGAGGGAAATAAGTAACAGTTACGTAGAAAAATCGAACGCACTGAATTAATAAAGTGTCAAAACCACAACACTTAATGGTTTTTAGTAAAAATGGAGATCACACATTCAAATAATAATGAATTTATGAAAAAAACATTTTGATTTTGATAAAATACTGTTTTTTTGTTTTTAGAGTTTTGAACAAAAAAATTAAATTCAAAACTAACGAAATAATGAATTAATTATTAATAGAAAAAAAATATTCAAATGTTTAATTTGTAGAATCGATTTCATTTCAAATATAAAATTGGATATAAATCCAATGAGCCGTTACCGGAAGCCGAAAATTTAATTAATAGATTTTTCCGGTAAAATTGTTTTTTTTTTTTTTTTTTTTTAATCGAAGCCAATACCATATATATATATGGTAGAGGTAGCTACCGTTATATTTAGCCCTAAATATACAATTTCAAAAACACCCTCCACAAAACCACACAAATCAAATTCTAATGTAATGAATTTAGCCGTTTAGGCTGCAGATAGACGGAGGGCCATTTTGTAATAACTTTTTAGGTTTCTCTATGATCCTAAATGCCTTGTTTCATGATATGTCCATTTTTTTATATTCGCGAATCCTGCCTTAAAAAACCTATTTTTCAAGTCAAAAATAGTCAATGGATTTCGGAAAGTTATGGTTATTTATTTCCGTTAGTCCGTGCCCTACCCTGCGGGCGCCTATGCACTAAGCCACAGGGAACTACGATCGATATTAATACCAAATTAATTCAATTTACCCTTATTACCTCCCATGCCTCTACAGAAGAGAAATACGACGCTATCAAAAAAACGTTACAAAGAGCTACGAGCTCCTTAACAAAACGTTACAATAGAATAGAATGTCTTTGGTAATGCAATTGGAAAGCACAGCCTACATGAAACCACCTCCGGGAACGGACTCAGACTCATCAATTTTAGAAGGGGGAAAAACATTCATAGAAACAATGTTGGATGACTCAAATTGGAAGCGACGCTACCGCACCGATCCCGTATCCCTTGAGCTAGCCAGGAGTCCCCCGACTGACAATATGAACACCGATCCAATGACAATTATGTTAACAAGCCATAAGAAACGCATCATCAGTGGCTTATTACTACCACCTCCGCCCCTATTTCGACCCCGAAAGAGTGCTCAGGTAAAGAAAGCCAATGCGGAGGCAAGATAACTAGAGCATATTCTTATCTCTACATTAGGTGAAGGAAGGATGAGAAACGCTTACTCAGGAGAAAAAAAAGGATCACCAGCAACGTGAAGTCGAGGAGACGCATAGGTGCTTTAACAGGAAAGAGGAGCAAAACTTCTTCAGAACTGTGATAGTCAACTTCCGGTTGAAGTTGCCTTCATGGGCGCTGCGAAGCCGTCCGTTGAATGGAATCACAATAGGAAAAGGACAAAGGGGATCGACTACTCTGCGCCAACTATAAACGAACTACTTTTAAACATCGCCAATAAGATCCTGTCGTTTACTGACGCGACGGTTGGTTTTAGACCGATGACAGGTTGAAAATCGAGCCGGCTGTGAATGGAGGATTATATTAATATAAAACCACCGCAGACCCAAGACCACCAGGCTATGTAGTGCCATTAAAAGTAAAGTAATGGTAATGATGCCCCTGCACCCATACCTATCACACATCTCGCACACGTCTTATATAATGAAGAATATTTGAAAAAAATATGTCGAAAATTGTACGACCGATTGATAAAATCCTTTTTTTTATTTTTTATATTTTGAAGAAAATTTTTTTTTTTTTATTTTTTGAGATTTTAGTTAGCAGTTCTTAGAGTTTATTAATTTACATTTTGATCGTAAGATTTAAAATAAAATTGTTAATTACCTTTAAAAGTATTGAATTAAAAAAAATCAAAAATTAATAATACATAAATAGAAAAAAAAGTTATAAAAAATGTATTGTATGCAGAATTAGTTTTTATACCTAAATCTTTTAAAATATAAAATTTTATAGAACCCCAATGCGCCGTTACCGAGAAAGTAGAAAATTAAAAAAACCGTTACATAAAAGGTTGGTAACCTTAAAAGACTTTTCCGGTAAAAAAACCTACCAAAATACTCTCAAACAATTTCTTCAAAATCGTGGGAGTCGTTTTTGAGAAAAATAAGCTTTTCATTACCGGTTATATCGGAGGCACCGTTATTTAAAAAAAAGCCCTCTGAGGAATGCCAAATTTCAAGGTAATCGCTTCATCCGTTTAGGCTGCGGACAGACTGACAGACAGACATTTTTGTCAATAACTTTATAGGCTTCCCTATACGTAATGTCATATTTGATTGTTATCTCAATTTTTTTATATTCACGAATCCTAAACTTTCCTTATAACGTTTATTTTAGAGGTATAGAACTTTAAGTTGGCAACGCTATTTTGACTGGCGGCAATTATGTCAGCTGTCAAGTGATTTATTTTTAGTTTGGTTTGGCATTTCAACTTGATTAGACTGACGCCTGAACAACGCTTCCAAATTATACAAATTAGGCTCAAAACAAGATTGCCGTTGATCCCAATTTTCATAAGTGAATTTTGTTTAGGTTGAATGGATACGTCAATAAACAAAACTGTTGTATTAAAAGTGATGATAATCCTCAAGTGTATGTTGAAACACTATTCAATCCACAAAAACTGACTGTTTGGTGTGCTTTATGGGTTGGTGGAATAATAAATTGGTCCGTACTTCTTAAAAACGATGGTAGCTAGGACGTTATAGTCAATGGTGATCGCTATTGAGCTAAGATTACTGACTTTTTCATTCATCAATTGAACAACCATGATGTGCAGGAGCTGTGGTTTCAGCAAGACGGCGCAACATGTCACACAGCTCGTGCCACAATTATTGATTTATTGAAGGAACCGTTTGGTAACCGCATAGTTTCCCGTTACGGACATTGACCTCCAAGATCGTACGATTGAACGCTGCTTGACTATTTTCTTTGGCGATATGTGAAGTCGCTAATCTGCGCCGATAAGTCCGAAACGATTGACCACTTGGAGGACAATTTTATCCGCGTCATTACCGATATACGGCCATAAATGTTGGAAAAGGTCATCGGAAATTGGACCTCCAGATTAGACGTCCAAGCCAGCAGTGGCGGTCATATGCCAGAAATCATATTTAAATAATTATAATGCCAGAAAATTATATTTCGAATATAGTAAATATTATGTCAATTTAAAACTACAATTTTTTATTTATTTCATTTCAAAAATGTACACCTTTAAAAAAAACACCATTTAGTACCTAATCGCAAGTAAAAAGGATATAAACAGAAGTAATCGTTTTAGGTCTTATTCTCATTGAAATTATCTAAAGAGCGTTGGATCTAGATTGGACCCTTGAGGGATTCGAATAAGAACAAGGTATGGATTCAAACAAAATCGTTAATACCCCTGCAGGTTGGGCCGCTTGAGATTGATATGTTAAGAAAGTTTCCAAACACTGTACTCTTTAGAAAAATCAAGCTAGGGGAGAATGCCTTAACTGTAATGAAACATAACGCTATGTTTTGGAGAATTTTTGTTAAACTATTCAGTACTAAACAGTCATTTCCCAAGTGGCTACTGGAGATCGGTTGCCAAAACGTAAAGAATTAAATTCACTATCCAATCCGAAAATACTACTGAATTCTCGGAAAAAGATGTAAAAAAGTCCAAAACAGGTCTATAACGGCTTCCATAAATATAAACAATTTTTCAAATTCAAATATATTTCCGATTCCTGGTGAAAGTAAAAGTTTAGGCATAAATCTGCGTCGTTTAACATCCATTTTTTCAAAACTAATACAGTAAAAAATGCACGCCTTGGCATCTACAAGTGGCGCAACCATAAAATCCAATTTTATAACAATAAAATGCCATAAAATTAGGTACTAAAAGTTATCGTCTTATGCACCGTTTTATATTTCTTTTGACAACGCAAACGATTTGTTTTTCTATTATTATTGCATTTTAAAAGCCAAATTTTCAAGATATAGTTCATGTGCAGTTATGTGTTTTAAATGTTTCTCTTACGAAAAAGTCGTAAAAATTCCGCGATTTAATTACTTTCTTCTGGCCAGGATGACTGTGAATTCGATATCGGATCCACATAATGTCACTTCCAAAACATCGAGGCTCTTTGAAATTACTTTCCCTCTAATTTTTTTTCCTGTTTTTAATAGTTAAAGGGAAAATATTAATTTTAATTTTTGTCAAGAAAACACACATGATTTTGAAGTCCGGTCTTGTAGAAGAAAATCATAACTTCTCCAAATGACTTGTGAAGTAATTCAATACCTTGTGGTACTTTATGATCTTGATGATCATGTTGGGAACCATGTTAAAGGATACGCGCTATGCAAAGGATCCAGCTATCGATGTTGGGATTGGAAATTAGTGCGACAGGGTGATTTATGAGATAATTTTCTGGTCGATTTCAGAAATTTGTTACAAGTGTATATATGAGTGTGTGTTGCATGGATTCGTGTACACTGTACATGTAGATGCAGTTGAGTGCGTGTAAAATTCGTTTCGTCTAGGCTCGAGAGGCATGGAGTATGTTAAATTATTAGAACTTATTAAAACGGCCGAAGCATGAAAGAAAAAGGCTTATGAGGAGTTTCAAAATGTAACTAATGGGTTATAGGTGGTAGGGTGACTTTTAATTCCAATGGTTCTTTTTTTGCTTAAGAATAACAATCGAGTTTAAAACAAATTTAAGATAACAATGTTTTTAAAGAAAGAAGATTATATATATATTATATATATATATATATATATGTATTTTTTGAACTAAATCACTTTGCCTTTTAGAATGCAACATGACGTTACGTTACAAACGACACTAGTTAGAAGAATTACAAAGATAGGAAAGAATTTTTTTTTTCGGCGTAGTAGATCGAGAATTATGTGACTATTTTTTCACTTACAACTCACGGACGGCTGTAGTTTGCACTAGGAGTTAGAAAAATTTCTTTTTAACCTGAGTATCGAACTGACGACTTCCGGGTCAGAAGCAAACATCTATTCTAGTGCACCAACGCCGCCCGCTCTTGAATATTAAAAAGTGAATTTGTCGTTATTGCACAGGCAAAACTGGCAGGCAGACAAGTTCACAGACCGACAGACTGGCAGAAAGGTTTTTTCTTCCCTGTTTTTTACTTATGCGATTATATGCCCTATAAGGCAAGTTTAGGATTCGTGAATATAAAAAAATTGAGAGTCTGTCTGTCTGTCAGTATACGCAGTTACTTTTACACATGTATAAAGAGCTGCAGCCTAAACGGCTTAAGCGATTATCTTCAAATTTGGTGTGTTAGATTTTATTTTTAGGCCTAAAAATAACTTTACCAGCCATATGACCGTTTAGGAAAAGCTTATTTTTCTCGAAAACGTCTCCAACGATTTTGATGAAATTTTTGAATTTTTTTTTGTTAGTAGTTGCTACGGTAACGGCTCTTTGGATTTCTGTCAAATTTTATATTTCAGAAGAACGATGTAGCCAAATTAAATGTGCATATCAAAATTTTGAAGATCAATATAAAACTAAAATTTTAAAGATTAAAGATTTTAAATGTTATAATCACATGTACGAAAATTTCTAAAATTTTCGAAATACTTTTTTCATAAATTCGTTATAATACAAGACGTGTGATGGCGTACTCCATTTTTATTTAAAACCGTTTATTGTTGTGGTTTTGACACTTTTTTTAAGTTTAGATAGTGTTATTTTTCTACGTTAATGTTACTTACTTTTTAAATTTTATTCGACGATGTGCCGCACATATGAGCAAGAACGTGCGATCCATTCGTACAATTTATTTAATTTTCGACATACTCGGTAACGATTTAAGGGATTTCTATCAAATTTTATATTTTCAAAGGATAAAGGTAACAAAACTAATTTTGCATACAAAAAATTTTAATAAATTATTTTTTTTATTTATAATTAATTTTCATTTTTTTTTTGGAAAATTCAATACCTATTTTTAAAATATGTATATATAAAACTAATCAAAAAAATTATTTTTAATTTTATGATCAGCTTTATATTAATAACCTCTAAAAGATTGCTTAATTTTTACTAAAAACCGTTTAGTCTTGCCCATTTTTACTTGCGATTTATAGGAACTATAAGGAAAGTTATGCATTCGTAAAAAAAATTCTAACAATCAAACATGACATTACGATGATAGAGAAGTCAAAAAAAGTGGGTCCGGAAATTCCGTCCGTCTATCTGTCTGTCTGTCCGTATCGATTCCTACAGCCTAAACGGTTGGGCCAATTTGATTTAAACTTGGTATATAGTATTTTTAGAGTACTCTACCCGACTGTTTTTGAAATTGGCATTCTAGCTCCCAAACTAACGGTACCTTCCATATAACTTTTAATGAAAAACTTATTTAAACTTTCTGAATGGTGTTTTCTATGCAAAATCTATCTTTTAATTTTTAAGCATTTTCCAGGAAAAGTTGTATGACGGCACCTCCCATATGGCCGGTTTTTTAAAATCAGACTTTCTCGTTAACTAATTGACGCATTTTCAAAATATGTAGTGTTTTATGATTTAAAAAAATATTGTTGATTAAAATTTTCAAAAACATTTTTTTTTAATTTTTAATAATCGATAAACGAATCTAATTTTTTTTATTTTTCTCCTAGTATAAACTATAGATTTCTTTAAATTGACATACTCAAAAAAATATTTAAAATGTTTTCCAAAAGTTTAAAATAAAACATTTTTTTGAAAAAAACTGGTCAAACGATTTTGAAATGAAAAATTCATAAAATAAAAAATAGCAAAAGAAATAAGATGGCTTACAACATTTTTTCCAAAAAAAAACCTTATGAATAGTGTTTTTTTGATTTCATAAAAATTGTATTTGTTTAATATTTTTCCCAAATTTTTTTTTATATTGCTCGGCTAAGCCCTAGCCATTAGTCAAATAAAAGTAGGTGACAACCTACATACATACCTGCGTATTTTAAAACACTTCATCATCATAAAAGCCCACAGAATAAATAAATAAGCCTATGATAAATACACAAAAACAACAAACAAATAAAAAACTATTCGATTACTACTGAATGCAAAAATTTCAATCAAGAAAACAAAGGTTTACACCTGCTTATAAACAAACAAAACCACTGTGTTAACTTTTAATATTGTCTCTATACCCACTCGCTTAACAGTAATTGTAATGTGTATCTTAATTGTAGTACCTACCTTCCTTCCAGCTTTATTATAAATACCTAATATCCATCAAACATAATTAAGCTATTTTAGTTAATTTGATTTCAAAAAGTAAATTATTGTTATTTGGATTATATATATTGTTCACATTTTTCCATACCAAAATGAAAATTAAACTGAAAGAAGTCCTCCATATCTTTCTATTAGCAAATTATGTGGAAAGATAATACACTAAAAAACTTAAATATATATTTATGTGTTTATCCCTTTGTCGTGACGCATGTTCGTTCGAGCTTCAAACCACAACCATTCTAAAGAAGTTACACGTCAAAAAAAAACATTAAAATTAAATCTTTGTCAAAAGACGCCTGCACTTAAAAAGGATTAGCACATAGGAGCAAGTACGTGCGACCTAGTCGTGCCTTTTATTTTTATAGTTATCCCGATTTTCTTAATAGCGAAAAACTATTTTATGTTCGATATCTGTTACGTTTTAAAGCAGAAAAACTAAAACATAAGGGAACATTTGACAAAACAGCCATAATAATATGAATATCACAATAGAGAATGTCCAAATTAGACATCTAAAAGTTTTTTGTCAAGAAATATATTCTCTCCGAATCGAAGTTATATTTTGTGCGTCATTCCCTGCATTTTTTGCAGTCCCCATCATCTATCACTTCATCATCGATTTCATGAATGATTTTCTTTACGATTAGCTTCTCCACATTCCCTGCCATAGCAATTGCTTGAGTTTTGTTAACTCTGAGCTACGTTTATCTCAATGAAGTTCGCGACCTTTGTCGCAGTCCATTTACTGCATCCAATGAATCACAAACTCCATCTCCACAAACGCTTCAATTCAGATCTTTGATGTAGATGCTCGATATAATGCATGTTCCCATTAAATTCCGAATGCTAATTAGTAACTGGACTTGTTTTCTGTCCATTCATTCGAATAGAAACGTCAAGCGCTGACAACATCCACATCCATTCAATATACTCATGTTGTATCTTCGAATGCCAATTTCTCGCTTGGGAATTCATCTATGAAGCACAGAAATATCCAATTACTGTTCAATGATGATTTTATGATTGGATCAGTCATCACCAGGGCTCGTTAGCAGCGTCCCGTCATACTCGTGGTATATTCCCATCTTCCACAAAGGAGGGGCGTTTTCGACTGTCACAATAACTGCGAACACATGTTGCATAGATGAAATGGTTAAAGGCTTTTTTCGTGCATCTGGTTATTTTGGTAAATTTCTAATTTGGGGCGTAAACTGTGAGTTGGCAAGAGGTTTTTTTGTGTAAAACTATCAGGCTTCTTTTAACCCTTTGCGAGTCTTTGGCACATACCTGACAGTGTTTTGTCAACTGATCACCAGGAAGAAGGTTTCCTCGTATCTTTGGTGGCTTTGTTTTTGTGCAAGGATTTTCCACAGTGGTCAGATGTGATAATGCGTTAATTTGGCATGGCTAGAGGATGTGAATTTGATTTGTTGGCTAGGCGTTAACCACCAGGATTGAGAGCCTTTCATATGTGCGCTTGGTGGCGCTCATGCTGAGAATTTCAGATGTGTGGGCGGACTAGCGATTATTTGGCAGACGCAGAAGAGGCTGGCGCTTATGATTGCGATAAAATATCTTTTTAAAACGGCTTTGATAGATAAGTTATCTTTTATGTTTCGGCAATATGAATGTATCTTAGTTGAATGTCGGTTTGGAAAAAAAAACATCATTTCAATGAAAATTAATATTCGTATTCAGAAGTTAATTGAGGAAATTGTAAAAAACAGTGTGGGGTTATCGCTGGAATTGAAAGATTCGTAGTGCTTGAAACATCTATTGAAATGCAAATTTTCAGTATGATAACATTTATTGCTGTGAAACATATTCACTTCTAGGAAGAGGCGTTTAGGATACCGAATGGATCATGTAAAGTTTCTGTTTGTTTAGTCACTCCTGTGTTTAGATTAGGGATACGAGATAGAACTGGGATAAAGATATGGATCATAGGGCGACTAAATATACTAATAGTATAACGTATCCCCGCTTTTAACTGAATCAATTTGTATATTTCAACTAAACCATAGAAGCTGTTCTGATCAAAGCTAGGGTACCTTTTGCCTTTTGTATTTGATTGTAAGTCTGAAATTGGGTACAATAGTAAAGTGATGGCATTTCTTGCAGCCCGTGTAGGTATTTAGAGTTGAAACGTTTCAGGAGCGAAATGCTACTGGTTATAGCGATAAAATAATGAAAGTTGTTTAAATCAAGTAAAAAACTTACTTTTAATAAATAGGATAAATAATGTATTTTCAAAAAAACGGTATAAAAAGTGGACTGTATTTAAATCGCTCAACTGGATAGCACTCCTCTGGCACAGAGCTCGAACTGATTTAATGATGATTTTGAACATGAATAATATATACAATTTGACTTAAATTAACTTATAACTATACATAAATTGATTAGATTGATTTTTGTTTGTTGGTACATAAGGCGCCTAACGCTATGTAATGGATTTGAGTATACAGAAAAATAAATAACGGGTTTTCCAATAGAGACATGATTATTTAGAATTTAATTTGTGAACGCACCAATCATCAAACTGTCATTGTCAATTTATTCAGTAAGCTCAACATTTTCGTCGGTGACCACAACTTTAAGTGCGTTGAATTGTTGAATTTCATCGCAAAATCATCTTCAGTGACGAAGCTCATTTTTGGCTCAATACCGGATGTTGCTGGGCAACCTGACTTCTTTCTTACTTCTCACCCTGATAAATATACCATTAGTGTAACTTCTTCATTTGGCACTTCGGACCATTGTGTCATTTCAGTTAATTTCTCGTCCTCCACCCCAGTTAAAGAAAAACTTCCCACCAGAATCGTTTGGCGATACGAGAAAACCAACTGGACCGAAACTTTAACTAGTCACTAATCACTATGCTTCCTCGATAGTGACATTGATGCCAGTGCTGAAATGATCACAAATGTGATTCGTTGGATTAGGAGTTATCTTCTAGACCGTTCAATACAAGTTGTATTGGACAAGATGTGCCAAAGGGTTCTGTTCTGTCTCCGACTCTTTTCCTCATTTTTATAAATTATCTTCTGCCTGTTACTTCTAATCCACTTAACTGTTTTGCTGAAGACTCTACCCTCAGCTTTTCAAATTCGTTAGATAAATCACGTCCTTCGCCGTCGGACGTACAATTTATACAGCATTGTGAAATTGGGTAATAGTAATACTGAGGAGTTTAATTCTTCGAAAACTCAATGCTGTCTTTTGTCGTTAAAGCTAAACATACCCCAATGCCATTGTCCATGAATGGCACTTGAAGAAACCTAAAAAAATTCAGTACTCGGTATGTGTGTCAATATCATATCAATATCAATTTTGATAGTAAGCGAATCACCCGTTTTCGAGAAAGTTGAAGAAAAATAAACCGGTCCTACCCGAGGTACCGTTTTTAGCCCACCATATTATATTTTTTTTCATCAAAATATACTGCTGACCTACACAGTAGTACATTGATTTTTTTCATAAAAATTCTTGAAGCGGTTTTCGAGAAAAATAAGCTTTTACATAACGGTTATATGACAGGTACCGTTAATTTTTGAGCTAAAAAAAATTGAAAAAAACTCCTCTGTAGAATGTCAAAATAACCTTAAGTTCTAAATTTGAAGACGATTGGCCCAATAGTTTAGGCTACAGTCCAAAATACATCTTTCTAATAACACACTTTTGCAACACCAGTATCTGCTGAATTTAATTCTTACTAGCAGCCCTCCAGCAGCTTACCATACTGCAACTTTGAATGAAATATTCCAAATATATCGTTGTAGGGTGTTATTAGAACAAAATCTTCTCAGGTGATAAAAACTGCGAATATTGGAAAGCGGATATTGTTTTAAATTTGAGATATGCTCAGACCAACTCAGATTTTTGTCTGTTGTATTTAAATTGTGTTACGATTTCTATCTTAAAGCAGTTGACATTACAGTTAACATGAGCTTTAAAAGATTTTTTGGGACATGAAACTGAACACATACTATAAAACAATTTGAACTTTTTCACAATTTGCTGCATGGAATACAATATAGATTTCAGGAATCGCATCATTATTAAGGCTAAAAAACATAAGATTGGTTTTGTTCCTTATAATTAGTTTATGTTGTGCAAACCATGTTCTCAAAATACTAACATCATGATTTAGATTAGCCACCAAATTGAATCGGTTTACTGACGCTATGCCTAAATCATCAGCAAAAGCCTTTACATTACCAACAAAAGACAATTCCAATATGGAGTTGATGTAAATCAGGAACAAGATTGGTCCAAGAACTGAGCCTTGAGGAACACCAACGCAGATTACTTTTGAGCTACTTAGACGATTTCCAATTTTTACTCTTTGCTTTCTATCGCTTAAATTAGACACAAACCATTCATAGAAAAAACCACGAAAACCTAAATTATATAATTTTTGTAATAGTTATTATATTGTGATCAACCATGTCAAAAGCTTTATTTATAATTTATATAAACAAAGAGTCCAGCACAACATTTTTTATTGTCTAATCCTTTCTGTAGCAGACAGCAAAAATCAAGAAGAGCATCTTCAATAGAAAGTCCAGTCCTAAAGCCGAACTGCTCCGAACTAAGAAAGTTACTTTTATCAAGGTATTTCAGGACCCTAGTCTTAACGGTTTTTTCAAATACTTTTGAAATAGAAGGCAATAATGAAATTGGCCTATAATTATTTAAATTTTTTTTGGTTCCCTTTTCGAATAGAGGCATTACATTGGCATTCTTAAGTTCCTCTGGGATATTTCCAGACATAACACTCAAATTAAAAAATTTGCCAAAACATCAATTACGTTGAGAACAATATTTTTTTTAGAACAAGGTTTGAAATACCACATGAGTTAGAGTTATTAAGAGAATTTATAATTTTTAATATTTCCAGTCCAGAAATTGATTAAAAATAAAAATTATTTCTGTTAAAAGTAAATCTATTATACAACAACAGTTAGAAATAGCATAGTTTGGAAAGGACACTCGTCCAATAGAAGCAAAATAATCATTGAATTAGTTTGCAACTGCAGCATATTCCGATATACCTAATGGCATTGTCCTTCGCTATTGTAATGCAACTGTTATGATTACTGACTTTACGGTTGACAATTTTATTGATTACTTTCCATTCTTTTTTTAAGTTCTCTTGTACCATTCTCATTTAGTTATGTTGATAGTTATCCTTACAAGTCTGAATGTCCTTCTTTATCTTTTTACACAAATAAATAAAGCGGTTTTGTAAGCTAGAATTCTGCATTTAATTCCAAATTTATTTGTTAGTTCTATCTGCTTAAGAAGATGCCGATTCATCCAAGGCTTAAGTCTTACTAGTTTTTTCTTCTTACAGCGGTGTAGCTAGCTGAGATGATACAGTTATTTAATTTTTTTAGAAACAGGCTATAAGCCTCGCTTGCTTTTCTTCAGCGTGGACCTCATTCTAATCAATATAACGCAAATTATGATTCAGTTGGGAAAAGCAACATTTATAGCAGAATATTGACTTAAGGGAATGTCTTTAAAATGACATAAAACATGATCGAGGCAGGTATTAGCAATTGGCCTTGTTATTCCATTAACATATGATGTTAACCCTTGCTCAGCCATCAGTGTAAGGTATAAATCTAAAAAGCAACATTGGCTCAACATTTCTAAATTAAAATCACCTACAATGACAAGATTACCTGCTTTCACTTTAACAAGTACGACAAAATTACTCATAAAAAAACGTTAAATTGTTGCGAATTAAATCTGTACACACATACAAAGGTAAACATTTCATTACAAAAGTGACATGAGATTTTTATGACGTCAACACTTACCAAACTACAGACCTCCATATTACAAACAGTTCCGACCTTTGTCGACCTAAAACTACCTATCGACTGGGACTAAAGAAGCTGAAAGGTTATATAAAATAACTTCTTTTGAAATATTTCATGTGACAATTCTTTTTCAACTTTATTAAAAATATATAAATTCGACAATACAATCACAATTAGTAAAGAAATTTAATTAAAAAGAACTCCTTAAAATTCACATACAATGTTGCTAAATATGGCGTCATTTTGAAATTGAAAACTCAAAACCAATTAAAATATAATTGCAACAATTTATTTTATACCAAAAAAGGCATTTAAATTTCAATCGTGGAAAACAAAAATGCTGTCATGTCACATGACCTTAAAGATCATTTTGTACGAGCAAGTTATATTCCAACTGATAAGACAAATATTAAGAGTTTTTAAATAAAATAAAAGAAATAAACCCAAGTTCAAAAAGGTTAAATTCAGAAATTTATATAACGGCATGTAATTAAAACAAAAATCGGGAAGTTCGTTTTTTCAATCAAAATTAGTTTCAATATAAAAATATTATTATGGAAATGCGTGTTAAAAATTAATTCTACAAAAACAGGGTGTCACAAGGACATATAAATAAATAAATATTTTAATGTTTATTTGATTTAGTTAGATTTTAAGTAATTGTCTTTAAAAATATCTCATGAGGTCGAAGTGGAAGAAAATAGTCAAATTCAAATAGATTCTATAATTTCTATGAATGAAACTTCAAATATTACTTAAAAAAAGTTGTCTTCACTTTCAGGCTAAACATTAACATAAGCAATTACGTTTCATAACCTATATACATACTGATCTTGTTATTACCCATCATTGAAATATCAATAATTCCAACTAACTTGTATATTTTAGCCACCCCTCACCAGAAAGTCTGAGATGGAAAACAACTCCCTCCCCCGCAAACTAACCACGATTGCATTTACCTGCTCTCTGATTAATTATTATCTCAGGGAATATCTCGAAGAACTCTTAATGAATGGACGGTTTTCGGAACTACAGGTCCACTGGTGATCTGATGGTATATCTCACCGAAAAGTGGAACACATCTTTTCATTGTTTCGGAGAAAGTAAGATTATTGAGCTTGATTTTTCTAAAGAATTTAATAGTCTGGCTCCAAAGCCCTTTTATCGAAAATGCGTGCTCTCTCTCGGTATTCATTTTTACCTCCTTCGCTTGATTAAAATTCTAATCCAGGAAAAATATATATAATAAATAAATATTTATAAACATATAATATATAAATATATACATATATAAACTGAGATAGTTCCTGAGCGATTCGATGACCACTAGGTCAGTTAAGAGGGGTCAAAGATCACGGAATTGTTTTTTTAAATTACTCAAAAACAGTTTGTTTTAATAATAATAATAATAAAATTTTAACTATGTGTCTGTAAGGCACATTTCCTTTAATAATGCAACATGACGTTGCACTACACTAGTTAGAAGAATAAATTGCACGACTGGATCGCACGTACTTGCTCATATGTGCGGTCACATTGTAGAATACAATTTAGGAAAATTAAAGTTAACATCATAACAGGATTTAATCAAAATCCGTCCTACAATTTTCGAAATACTTTTTTCATAAATTCTTTGTTATATAAGACGGTGGCGTACTCCATTTTTACTAAAAACCGTTAAGTAATTTGGTTTTGATAGTTTTTAGAAGTTCAAACTTGTTACTTTCAATGTAAATGTTATTTGTTTTTGTCAAAGATCTTGCCTTATAATGTAATTAGGCACATAAGAGCAGTCGTGCCCATTTGTTAATGATTGTTTAATTTAAATTTAACTTATAACTACTTAAATGGTAGACAACCATCTTAAAACTAGCTAAAACTATCAACATAATTAACTTACTGGCCCTATGCGGGCGCTTTAAATTATTCTATATCTTAATTTTAATTGCTTTTTGGCCTAATTAAATTATTTAATATATATTAAAATTAACTTGGTTTTATCTTTGCCCAGAAAACAAATTTAAATGGGCATCTTTATCGATTTTTCTTAACCTATCTTAATCTACTTAAAACTAGCTTAAAGTAATCTTAAGATAACTTAAAATAAATTTAAAATACTTAAATCTAGAACAGCCACAGGAAGCTTTTTTAAATTTTATATTTTGTTTTGTATTTTTTGTGTTTGTGTTTTTTTTTTGGTGACCTACCTAATATGTAGACGATATTTCGTCTATATCGACTGAAAATATCGGGTTCTAACTGAGCTACCAAAATTGGTGGACCTGATCAATTGCTTCCTTCCGATCCCGGTCGGGCACGGTCTTACTGAATCGGAGGCGCTCTGCTTCGCTTCCAGCGACTATGTCTCGGTCGTAAAGGAGCCGCCTGTCGACTGTTCTATGGCGTGGTAGATCAACGGAATCACCGATCTATCGTGAATCAGCCCTCGACTATCAAGGTATAGGAAAACCTCCGGCGGGATAAGACCATTCGAACGTGTACTTTCAAAATATTCATCTTGGGCGTAGTAAGCCCCGAAGATTTGTTCTTGAATATGCCCCGTTCGTTGTATAGATCCTCGTTGGAATAATAGTGTTTGTACTCTGACTCAAGCAAACATCTTATCTACTGCACCAATGCCACCCGATTTTTTTTCTCTAAAATACCTAAAACGTATTTGATAAAAGTATACATTTTTTATGAAATTACTTCAGCTATGTATAAGTTTGTGGAACAATTTTTTTTTTTGAAAACAAACCGTTTTTGAGTAATTTAAGAAAAAAGCATTTCCTTGGCCTTTGACCCCTTATGACTTAGCGGTCATCGGATCGGTCAGGAACTCTCTCAGTCAAGGCCATCTTAAACTATGCTGGGACCCTTGGGCACACAAGAATGTGGGGCCCTTTGGAAATTAAAGAAGGAGAATTTTAGTAACATTTTTCTACTATGATCTTCTATTTATTATGGGTACTGTCTTCATGATAAAATTCTACAAATTCTTTGCATTTCTTGGTCAACTCGCTAGTTTCGATTGTCGTTAAATCTAAATCGACTATCAATTTCTTGCTGTGCTGACGAATGTTTTTTTATGTGTATGAAATGTTTCTTTGTTTCTGAAATGTTCTTTAAATGTTTCTAAAATGTTTATTTAGGTCTGGACGCTTCACGAAACATTTCTAAAATGTTTCTCTGTTTCTTCTTCCGAATTGAAAACTTTCTTTACTTTTCAAGCATTTTAATCTAGTTGCCATTTTTTTTTTGTTTTTATTTGTTTGTATTTTTTGTTCTTGATGACAAAACGTGACGCTATGATTGCTACTTTTTTACAATCCATCTTGAAGTACAAAACTGGATACATAAAATGGGAAATAAATAAATGTTTCAGAAATGTTTCTGAAAGAAAAAAACCATTTCAGAAACATTTCTGAAATTTTTATTCAACAAATGGAAAACATTTCAGAAATGTTTTTTAAACTTATGTATCTTTGGTGTGGACACACCATAATGTGTCAAGTATGGAATTGAAATAAATTGCACGACTGCATCGTACGTACTTGCTCTTATGTGCGGTTACAACGTGGATTAAAATTTGGCAAATTTTAGGGGAACTTCAAAGTTTTTTTTCTAATTTTCTAACTTTTTATTGGTCGAAAAAAATTTCTAAAAGTAGTTTTCAAAGGAATAATTTAAACGCCTTTGTATTTCTTTAAAAAATGTGAAAAAAGGATTTTTTTTTAAATCGTAGGAACGGTTTTTTATAAGCGCAAAAATAACCTAAATTAAATTTTTTTTTAAATAATCAACTACCCGTTTTTTTAAAATATTGACTAAAAAAATAAAATAAAAAAAATTATTAAAAATACAAAAGAAAATTATTCCAAATATTTGTATGTTAAATTACTTTACTTACTTACCACCCACATCTTCTCGAATGTCAAATGTTATTGTAATCGGTTAGACAAGTCTCGAGAAAGTCGAAGAAAATAAAAACAGTGTTATGGGGGGTACCACTTTTAGCCACCAACTTAATTTTTTTTCTTACTTACCTAATTAGAGGGCGCTACAGTTCGGGACGAACCTGGGCCTCAACCAACATGCCTCTCCAGTCAGCTCGGTCTTTGTATTTTTTGTATTAATGTTTTTTAAATATTTTTATTTATTCAAAGTGTTGGTATGCAGAATTAATTGATAGAAATTTATTGAGCCATTACTGAGAATTGAAAATTAATAAAAGGCACGACTGGGTCGCACGTACTTCCTCCCGTGTGCTAATCTTTTTAGGTACCGGCGTCTTTTTGACAAAGATTTAATTTTAATGTTTTTTTGACGTGCAACTTCTTTAGAATCGTTGTGGTTTGAAGCTCGAACGAACATGCGTCACGATAAAGGGATAAACACATAAATATATAGGATTGTTAGCTTTTGCAGTTTTTTAGTGTATTATCTTTCCACTTGTTGTTTAGTGCTTATAATATAATTTGCTAATAGAAAGATATAAAGGCCTTTTTTTTCAGTTTAATTTTCGTTTTGGTATGGAAAAAATTTAACAACTGGCATAAAGATTCGTGGGAATCAGCAGTAGGGCAATAATGCTTGGTATAGGGACCTATATAGGTCCCAATAACAATAATTTACTTTTTGAAATCAAATCAATTAAAATAGCTGAATTATGTTTGATGGATCGATAAACTTATAGTGTGGGTAGGTATTAATGGAATTTATTAAGGATATTATTTACCTATAATAAGGTTGGAAGGAAGGTAGGTACTAAATATAAGATACACGTTCCAACTACTGTTAAGCGAGTAGGTATAGCGACAATATTAAAAGTTAACACAGTGGTTTTGTTTATTTACTTATATGTTTTCTCGATTGAAATTTTTGCATTCAGTAGTAATCGAATAATTCTTTTTATTTGTTAGTTGTTTTTGTGTGTTTATGATAGGCTCATTATTTATTCTGTGTGCTTTTATGATGATGAAATGCTTTAAAATACGTAGGTATGTATGTAGGTTGTCACCTTCTTTTATTTGACTAATGGCTAGGGCTTAGCCGAGCAATATGAAATAAAATTTGGGGGAAAAATTTTTATGAAATCAAAAAACACTATTCATAACGTTTTTTGGATAAAATGTTGTAAGCCATCTTATGTCTTTTGCTGTTTTATATTTTATGAATTTTTCATTTCAAAATCGTTCGACCAGTTTTTTTAAAAAAATGTTTTTTTTGAAAAACTTTTCGAAAACATATTTTAAATTTTTTTTGAGTATGTCAATTCAAAGAAATCTAAAGCTTATACTAGAAGAAAAATTAAAAAAAAAATCTATTAAACCGTTTTCAAAATATTTAAAAAACAAAATATTTTTTTAAAAAAATTATTAAAAATTAAAAAAAAATGTTTTTGAAAATTTTAAAAAGCAATATTACTTAAATCATAAAGCTCTACACATTTTGAAAATGTCATCAAAATCCGTTAATTAATTAACGAAAAAGTCTGATTTTAAAAAACCGGTCATATGGGAGGTACCGTTATAAAACTTTTTCTGAAAAATCCATTAAAATTAAAAGATAGATTTTGCACAGAAAACACCATTCTGAAAGTTTTATCAAAATCGTAGGAGCCGTTTTCGAGAAAAATAAGTTTTTCATTAAAAGTTATATGGCAGGTACCGTTAGTTTTGGAGCTAGAATGCCAATTCCAAAAATTGTCGGGTAGAGCACTCTAAAAATACTATATACCAAGTTTGAATCAAATCGGCCCAACCGTTTGGGCTGTAGATATCGATACGGACAGACAGACAGACAGACAGACAGACAGACAGACGGACGGAATTTCCGGACCCACTTTTTTTGACTTCTCTATCATCGTAATGTTTGATTGTTAGATTTTTTTTTTTTTTTTTTTTACGAATGCATAACTTGCCTTATAGTCCCTATAAATCGCAAGTAAAAACACGTAGGTGCTTGCTTATATGAGCGATCACATTTTCGTATAAAATTAAAAAAATAAGTAACATCAGTTTTTTAGAGTTTTTTGATTACTTTTAAAAATATTGATTTAAATTTAAAAAAAATTTTAAAAAAATCAAAAAATTAATTTTAATTACCTAGAAAAAAAAGTTATTCAAAATTTTGATATGCCAAATTAATTTGGCTACCTAGATCTTTTCAAATATAAAATTTGACAGAAATCCTAAGAGCCGTTACCGAGAAAGCCAAAAAAAAAAAAAACGTTATATGAAAGGTACCGTTACTATACTTTTCCGGTAAATTTGGTTTCTATAGCTAATACCGTTTTCGAGAAAAATAAGCTTTTCCTTAACTGTCATATGGCAGGTACCGTTATAGTTAGCCCTAAAAAATAAAATTTCAATTCCCCCCTTAGGAATGCCAAAAGAATCATACACACCAAATTTAGAGATAATCGCTTAACCCGTTTAGGTTGCAGCTCGTTATATAAATACGTTTAGACAGACAGACATTTTTGCCACTTACTTTTTTAGACTTCTCTATGACGGTAATGTCATGTTTGATTGTTATCTCAATATTTTTTTATGTTCACGAATCCTAAACTTGCCTCGTAGTCCCTATAATCGCAAGTAAAACCTTGATATAATGTCCAAGACCAAAGAGAATCTATAGACTCTGTTATAATTGTTTATAAAAAAAAATAAAAACAATTCAAAATTTCTGTCGATATAAAAAAACATAAGTGGCGCCCAATAAAACTGTGCTATATTGGTACAAAGGAAGCAATTTTCGAAATAAACCATTGATGTAACAACTCGTCGAATCGAGGGTCGTGTAAAAACTTTTATTTCACGACGACATTTTGTATGCATCAAAGTTTAAGATTTGAGGAATTAAAAAAAAATTCCCATATTGACCCAAAAAACCTTCTATTTCAACATATGGACTTCGCTCTTGGCAAATAGGTATTTGAATTTGAAGAATAAATATTTCAAGTCATCGATCGATTACTCATCTCGTCCTTTCATAGAAACGAAAACAAACAAGCAAATAAATATGTCAATATTGTCAACCATCATCGAGAGGGCTGCTCTAGTGTGTATTCTGCACTTAATGGATAGCAAAACCAAAAGATACAGTCATCTTCGTTGTTGTTTTGTTTATTTGTTGACCCAAAGGATTTTATGCAACAAAACTAGAGGTACCTGTTCAAATACCATCAATGTCCTTGTCCAGGTATATCTTTATACAAACGACCCAAGAAAAATCACATCCACGTGCCGCATCCTGTGCTCGTGATCGAACCAAATGCAATATGACTCGTCACTATATGGATGGATGACACATAGTGTTTTGATGATCGACATAAGGTCTCCGTCTGTCTGTACTTTTTATTGGTTTGTTTACAAAACAAACTATTTAAGAATCCCTCGTAAGTCGTTAGGAATATCTTATAGATACACAACAACATTTAATCTAAAAAAAGTAGGTATAGGTATAAGAACCCACATATTTTCTTGTTTTGATACATATGTGCTGTAGAAATGACCTGAATGAGTGCCAGAATAGTTATGGAATACCTATTAAACAAGGAAGTGGAATTATGTATGTAGATTTATTACAAATAATGTAATTACCAGTAAATTATCTATAGTACCCCATAGGAACCTACCTGCGAAATGAAAGTACATATGGCTTATTTTTGGCTAAGATTCGTGATGAGACGTGTTATTTCGTGACGCCTGGACCAGGCTTTATAATACCTTCTGCGGTTTATTGCTGGCACAACGGAAGTAATGTCGAATACACCGGTTAACTTTATTGAGGTATAAATTAATTAACCCTTAAGGATCATATTGTTATTGTTTTTGTCTGTTGTTTATGAGAAAATGTTTTTCAACATGTCTGATTCACATTTAGGAAACGTAAGTATTTAGTCCTGGATGTTATGTGAATAATTTGTTTTCGTATTTGTTAAGATATTTATGTATGTACTTCTTCAATCCGGAAGTTGTTTTGGATGCATTTTTTCGGACTAATAGGATATAATTTTTTCGGTCAGAAAAATTCTTTGAACTATGAGATTTATCTTGTAAAAAAACATGATTAAGGTGATACCATCAACAGGAAAGATAATTTGACGAAGTGCTTCCTTTCGTGCGTTAACTTTGATTAGGAATTCGCCGATAATTTCTGCTGGACGACTTAGCTTATGCTAATTTCCATTACTATCGACATCAAAAGAATTGAAAAGAATTTTTAAAATCTTATTTTATGGATCTGGACAATTGATATCAGCAACTTGGAAGCTTCCGTTTCTTGCTCCCTATGTATGAAAGCATTTAAGCTCAACCTGTTTTTCAAGGGATGTACACTTCTTGGACGCTTATTTTCTTGAAGATCCACAACATCAAAGCTTTAAAAGCCACCACAACTCTCCAATACCATGTCCATTCATTTTATCACCGAATTGCCCCGGATCCAATAATATGTATATATCTTTTATAAAAATGTACCTCCAAAAATCTGCAACAACAAGGAAAAATTAGATAGATTGCCGAAGTGTGATTACAATTCTCAAGGCCATTTCCTCGTTGAGTAAGATTATGATAATAATAATAAAATGTTTTTTTTCTTGTTTTTGTCCGATCCTTAAGAGGCTTACTTAACTGAGCCAACTACAGAGGTGTCACTCTCCTCAACATTGCCTTCAGAGGAAGAGATCTCTGCTGTAGTGCTTCATATAGAGAGCGGATGGATACCATTGCTCTGGTCATGAAAATCTTCGATTCAACCATTGAGGGACGGCAAGACTTAATTGTCGCATCCAAGTGAAAAAAGGACCTCGACGCACTTCACGTGCAAACCTAGAAGCAGCTAGCTTGATCACCGAGCTGGGTAGAGATGTTGATTAGTGGTGGCCCAGGGACACCCCGAAACATTAGTTAAAGTAAGGAATGCCTTCTTGAAGGAAAATAGACGGACACTTGAGCAAGATTCTTATATCCTTGCAACGAGTTCTTAAATTTAGGAGTGGACGATTCGTACGGAAGTGAGAACCAAATTAGTTTTAAGGCTGTTTTCTGATCGTCTTTTATTTAAAGCGAACCTTAGTTTTCAACTGCAAAAGTTTGAAAATTAGGAAACTTAGGTCAAAAGATTTTGGAAGCTTGATCATATGGCTTTCTGGCTATCCTCGCATACAATAATCCATCGATATTTTTAACGTTTTCGCATTCAATTTTCGTGATTCATTTGTTAAAGAATGATTTTTGATGACATTTTTTCACAATCTACATATACCTGTTCGCAAACTAGCTGCAATCATATCCTTGTACTGCAGAGTGCAGTTCTTGATCTTCTTTCTTCGCTTAGTGATGATTGTTCAGCGGACCCTGAAGGCATTCCCCCAATTGTGTTAAAAAGTGTAGACATTCTTTAGTTCAGCCGCTGAGGTTCATGTTCGAGCTTTCACTTAAAGCAGAAAAATTGCCCAGCACGTGGAAAGGCTTTCTTTACCACTATATTTAAGAAAGGAGACAATGCTGACCTTAAAAACTACAGGCCCATTTCTAAATAATCTTGCATTTCAAATATTTTTGAGCAAGTAGTCTGTGCTATACATACTGGCATTTTATAATAAGAATCTCATCTGTACAAGTACAACACGGATTCTTGAGGCAAGATGTTACTAATCTTCTTACGTTCTCCTACAAATGTTCAAATGCACTAGAAAAAGGTTATGAAGTTGACTGTATCTACACAGACTTCACAAAAGCTTTTGATTAACTAAGTCACGAATTAATTTTATTTAAGTTAAAAGCTTTTGGTTTTCCCCCCTTTCTATTAGCTTGGATCATATCATATCTTGAGAATAGATCCTACCAGGTAAAATTTAGAAATTGTCTTTCAGACCCTTTCGTTGCTTACTCTGGCGTACCTCAAGGAAGCCATTTTGGTACTTTACTATTCATTTTGGCGTTATGCATACAGTCAAGTGACATTCTCATATTTGCTGATGACATGAACATTTTAAAGACAATAAAGTCTATCGATGACCGCATTCTTCTGCAGTCAGACATTGAGAACTTTAGTTATTGGTGAAGAATTTCCCTAAACCCCTAAAATGCAAGACGATTACCTTCATAAGAAAACGTATGGTAGGTGCATTTGATTATAGTATTTCGCAGCACAAGCTCTGTCGCGTCTTCAGTTTTAAAGATTTGGGTGTCAATTTTGGGTCCAACTTAGAATTTACTCAACACATTATTTTTTGTGAATAAAGCTAGCTCCATGCTTGGATTCATAAAACGCTGGGCTAAGGAATTTAATGAACCATTTCCTACGTACGCCCCCATCTTGAGCATATGCCTCACATGTATGAATTCGCTATGGCGAAATTTTACAAAAACCGAATTGAAGCAATGCAACATAATTTTATTGGTTTTACCCTGAAGGGTCTACCTTGGAATGATCCCTTTAATCACCCACGTTATGAACAGAGAATCCAGCTTCTCCACAAGCAAACTCTTCACCAAAGGCGGGTGGTAATAACGTGTAACGTTATTATGTGTAACGTTTCTTTTTGATTTAAAGAACTTTTGCATAAACCCAATCTCGCACCTACCCCAAATCCTATAGTGAGCCCAGGCAAGGGGGTTGCGTACCTACGTCATACTGATTGAGAGCAAAAATCTAAAGAAATTTCTTTGCACACTGATTCGGTAATAACGCCGAAATTCAAACAAAATTGTAGATCAGGTAATTATCTATAAAAAATGTTATCATACGATAACGATTCAAAGAGTTTAAAGAGTTGTAATTGTCATAATATGCACTGCACATGCATATGCACGTACATTATGTCCGTGGACCTTATGCCATCCCGCCTCTGTTTTTGTATGAATTTCGATTAAAGTACACATAAGTTAAATTAAATTACATTAAAAATTTAAATTAATTATGGAATGTACAATCTTATGTTTATTTACGTTTATATATAAACATAAATATGTCATAGTAAAAGAATTTTTAATGAATTTACTTCAGCTAGGCTTGGTTATCTAAAATATGTAAATCTTAATATTAACCCCCTCTGAAACAAATATGTAAATAAATAAATAAATTGTTATACCAATTAAATTTGATCAAATATTGGTACTGAATATGTGTTGAAATGATGGTACATGTCGCCTCTCCACCACCCTCGGAGCTTTTGTTTGTTTTATCTGTTGGAAACTAGGACAGCCCCGATAGCTAGCAGGGTGTCCCTCGTCTCCTCCTTCCTCCATTTTCCACGGCCCATGTATCTATTACAACTAAGAACATTTTTGGTTTAAGCTTCCGATTAGAAAATTCAAGTAGTAATCCATAAGAAGGGGAACAGGTGTATAATGATGATATAGGTAGAGATTCCTTGTAGTTTATTCATCAACCGAAATAGTCCATTAGGTTGATATAATGCATCGTCATCCAGTCCTGAGTTTCAACAAACCTCATAGTATTTTAACCTTTTTAAATTAAATGGTTCATGGTGTAAACGGCAACATAAGTAGTTGAATTCTTCCAAAAAAATGATTCATATTTTTAAATTTCGTAAGGAAATACATGTTTTTTGATATTTTGGTAGAGGAATCATTTGAACAAAGCTATAGATACTCTTTATGGCGTGAGATAAATTCATATTTACCCCTTTCTTTTAGTAATTCATTAGTTTGTAATTTTCTATTGCTCTTTCAAATCCACAATGCGCGCCATTTACTGTACGTTTATTTTACTAGGTATGCCTATAATCTTCCCATACGCTGACAAAGTTTCATTAAAATTGGGTGAGCTGTGTAGCAGAGCATTACATACGAACAAAAACAAACAAACAAAACAAAATTAGTTGTTTTATTTATTAGATGTTCAATATTGATTGAAAAAAACTGAAAACCGAGTCAAGACTGAATCAAGTATCAAATATTATAAAGCAGATGAACATGGCGTTTTAACTATAATCTGCAATATTCATGACTTGTGTTTCCTATAATCTTGAAGAACATATCCTTTGTTTCAGATGTTGACATATAGATCAATGAAAAGCTTTTTAAGAATGTAAAAGTTAAATATTTAAGACACAATAAAATAATAAATAAAAGTATAGTCGTATCTCTTTCAGATCCACGAAAAATGCCCAACCAAACCAACATAACAAAATAGAACTAAAAATGTTAAGAGTCTCATAAGAAGAAAAAGATTTTATAAAACTAAATTACATACTATTTTTGCAAAGAAGTGTCAGCACTTTTAAATTCTTAAATTGAAAAAATTGAAGCATTGGGAATTAGGAATTTGTAATTTCCAAATAAAAAATCCTGCGAAGAAAGTTAATCTTGAAATTATTTAATTAAAATTAGAAGTACGTTTTACAAAATATATTAAATATTATTTCCTATTTACTGTTGCAATTTTGCAGCTTTAAACGTACATATAGTTGCGTTATTAATATGGAATTTTGTAAGAAATCCCAATCACCAAGCACAATTGTCATTTCATATCCATGATCATTATGGCAAATACCTGATTCTACGAAAAAACTCCGTTGCCCCAAAAAAATCACGGCTAATAAATATCTGCGTCTTCGTGGGTTGTAAAAAAGGCTTTTCCTATATAACCTAGGTGCAAAAAAATTAAACTGGTCAATTAAATATTTTTTTAATCTTTTACACATTTAAGCCACTTAGGATATACCCTACTATTTTATACCATGAACGAAGCTTGTTTCAGGCTAACGCATAACTTTTATATTCCAAGCTTACAACTTTACTATTAAATAATTATGAAAACAAAGCATCTATAAAAACGTATGTATGTACATAACTTAATTTTTTATATACGTAATCTTTCTAAAACAAACCTACGGCAAGCCTATAGTTTTAAATAATTTGTTTTGTGGTCATCCAAACACCATCATTGGGGTTAAAAATAATTATTTCATTCCCACTCCAAAGCTATTAAGCACATACCCATCCATGCCTAAATTCTTGAACACTCCAAATGGGGCGTCAACAAAATATCTCACACTACCTTACAAATGTATTCATTTCAATAGCAAGAAAGGGAAAGAAGAAAACAAAAACAAAGCAAATATTAATAGAACCTCTCCAAGTAGGGGAAATAAATGCAAATGTATTTTGTATGAAAACAATATTGGCCGTCTTTTTCGCTCAACTGCAGTGTTGTCGTTTTATCTTTGTTTTTATTATAATTGTGGAATTCATTTGCTATTTATTAGCTATATTCATCATCCTAATATATTTTTTGTTTAATTTAAATTTCAGTTTGTCCCAACAACATGAAATTAACAGCCAGAGAATCTCCAAGGCGTCACAGCAGCAAACGCAGCAAACGAATCAACAATAATAATGGAATGTTAAGCAATAACCCTGCTCAAATTCCTTCAACCAATACAATCAATTCATGTGGAGGGGTAAATAACAACGAGGAAGGATCTTTGCAAACAAAGCAACAACAACATCGACTACCACAGTACACACACAGTCACATACAACGATCTTCATCGCCGTTCTCCTCATCATCGTCATTTTCGTCGTCGTCGTCGACGTCGTCTACATCATCCTCATCGTCGCCGCCACCAGCACTGCCGCAGGCATTTAACGTAACAGCCGCAGTTGATCACATACCCACCACCAAAAGATCATCATTGTCCATGACAGCAACTATGTCTAACCCGACACCAATTACGACGATCGTATCAGTTCCAAGCGAAACATCAAACCAAACAGTTTTGTGCTGCAAAACTGAGCCCGACTTAGATGACGAAACTACCTTATCATCGAATACAGTAGTGCCAAAAAGTATCTTATCACCGTCAGTCTGTGGCGGTAGTAGTGGTAGTGTTTTATCAGTGTTTCCTACATCATCATCGTCGTCAATAACGGCGCCAACATCGTCCGTATCAGTTATAAGTGCAGTGCCAGTAGTTGAAAATTTGCAAAAAGATACCGATGACAGTTCTTCTAACGTCACCGATAATAACAATGTCATATTGAGATTAAATAATAATAACAATAACAACAATACAAACGGTAGTGAAAGTAATGACAATTTAGTTCTCTTAACGACCGGTAACGATCATTTGACAGGTGGTGCTAGTGAAGTAAATCAAAACCTGCAAATCGGTTATCGCGGATCAAATAATACTGTAATTATATCGAGTAATCGTTTGCAACCCCAATTAGACCAGAGCCATACCCAAGCGGCATTGCAATACGCAGACTTGCAACAGCAATATCATCCGAGATATACTAGCATTTCGCCGGCGATTGTAGCGACTTTGAACGATCACACTGATCCATATTTGAATTTGAGTAGCAGCAACAATAACAGCATATCAATGCCACCTTACAATAATTGGGCATATGACTTGTCCCTGCACCACAAGGACGCCGACAGTGGCAAGTTGATTGTGGATCAACATCAGCAACACCATCACCATCACCAGCATACACAGGACATTTTGCTGACGGCCGCCAATCAGTCAGCCATTGACCAACTCAATATCCGTAACAATTTGGCGCTCTATTCGGCGGCCTATGGTGGGGCGATAGCTGAACATCTGCATGCAACAACGGCAGCAACAATTGTTGACAACACAACCCCCAGCAGCATAGATGAGGTGATTCAAGACACATTAAAAGATGAAACCTGCTCCATGGTCGACGAACACCATTTGGGTGGTGGAGCAGATAGTAATGGGAATGGGGAGACAACGAATTATCTAACTTTGACAAGTAGTGGAGAATTACATCAACATCACCAACACCATCATCATCATCATCATCATCACAATCAGCATCAACACCAACAACATCATCAACAGTATAACAATTCGGCAAGTAGCGGCGGCGAATCGCCAAATGACAGCGATGTGGGTATGCAAAACTACACGCAGCTGACGAATGCATCGCACCGCGAAAGTATCTTTGGCAATGTGACGCCCGAACACGGTCTGATTCATCCGGTAAATGACTATGAATCGCTCAGTCCAGGTTTGACAACCAGGTAAGTGTTTTTGATGGCTTTATAGTAATGCATGTTTTTTTTTTTTTTTTTTTTTTTTTTTTTGTAATATAACGGCCCGTTGAATATTTTTGACACAATTCTTATACCTTTTATTTATACCTTATTTCTTTTGAAGTTAACTGGCTGTTAAAATATTTTTGACATATTATATTGTCAAAAGAGGCCACATATGATTCTTTAATCTATATCAAAGAATTTTTTTTTCGAAAAAGACATGTTTCTAGTCTAGAATGCAGAAATCATCGTGTTATCGACAATGGAATTGGCCGAATATTCCTATAATACGTTTAAACCTCGATGCTTAATACTAATAATAATTTTTGGCTAGTATAATTTATTATTTTGCTTTTAGTTTCGTTATCACTACCATTGCTAAGAAATTTTACCCAATATAGATACTATGATCCCCAATATTAGGCATCACATCATTTAGCTGAAAATATCTCTAACAAAGTCTACCCTTTGCCTTATGTTTTTATATCAGAAGCTAGTCGTAGCTTTGTCATGATTTTTCGGGTTGTGTTTGAATAAGTAATGTAACTTCTCGGTCTTTTAAATGTACGTTATTCCGATGCTAGACTTTCCTCTAATGCTGTGTAGCAGTTACCTATAATAAATGGTTTAAGTAGCAGTGAATGTCAAAAATTGCTTCAATTACCAGCATGTTGTCAACAGAAAAGTAATATCGTTTCGTTGTGATACCAACATCGAGAAAACTTTTCATCAATGCGAGAAGCATTGTTAGGAAAACCTTCTCATTTCTAAAGCTTCAAAGAAGCCTTAAGCCAGTTTTCAGTTCAATATCTACATCATCTGGAGATGGACTTTGACGTTGTTTTAGAACTTCTCCCATACTTTCCTCACTGGTAAAAAGTACTCAATTTTAAGGTTAGCTATACCATAAATAGAATCTACTTTGGTTCCTAAATGATTGTTTTATGACGGTAGCAAGAAATCGATCATATGAATCCTTTCCTTCAATGCTTCATAGATAATGTAATGATTTTTAAGGACTTTTAGCGGTATCCAGGTCTTTAAGACTAGTTTTATTGATTTGGGCTTGTGTTAGAATTTTAATTTAAGAAGTTCTTATGCCAAATCAATTTTTTTGGTCCAAAAAATAATATTTCTCTATCACATTAGGTACTCTGGACCAATCATTATCCTTAATCTAGATTAAACTTATAAAGAATAAGGGCCGTTAGGTCTTATCCCCTATGTCATAATGTCATAACGCCCAAAGTTTTTTTTAAAGAACTTGTTCTAAAATTTACTGAAATTTTTGCAAGCTGACATTGATATTGGACATTATGACACTACTTACGTGGTAAACAGCATAAAATCTGGTCGCCCAAGAGCATCACTTCCAAATCAAAAAATGTCAATTCCTAAATATTGTGACATGACCCAAAATGTCCTGGCATAATTCGTCGGAAGACCCAAATGGATTGTTATATCGCCCAAAAATACGCCTTATGACACTTTTCCATTTTGGGTGTTACGAGCAAGATCGATGAATTATAACATTCAAAACGTCATTAATCTCTTAGTTTATGTCATACCGCTCCAATAAAATGTTATAATTCTCAAATTCAAAAACAAGTAATTGTTTGGGCGTTATGACATTTGAGAAAAAATATTATATATATTATATACTAGCTGACCTACCCGGCGTTGCTCGTGTTGACCATAGGTTTTTGAATACCGATGAAAGCGCCACATATTGGGTCCAATTATAGCTAAAAACCACAAAAGTAATCATGTTATCATGCACACAAAATGTTTTCAAAATAGGTTAATGCTTTGAAATTAAATGTTGTTGATAAGAAAATATATATGTACCTATAGGGAAAACTATATTTTCGTTAATACTCCACCCGAGCGTCGCTTAGCGAGTCCAGATCTTAAAGGATAACAAAGGGCTTCAGACGGGAAGTACATATTATTTGTATCTAAAGATTCTGGATGATATGTAGTTGGCCATGTCTCAAATAAGCAAACATCTATAAAAACAGTGCCTTTTTACTCATAATAAAAATATGAATCGAAATTGCCTTGAAAAAAAATAGTTGTGTTGATCGCTGCCGAATTAGACAGTCACTGAACAGCTAAGCTAACGTTAGGATTACATTAAAATCTCAGCAAAATCAAGAATATAATGAGTGCCCCCAGCCTTACTTGAAACACAACATATTTTATGGATCCCGACAACAGCTTCACTTATCGGGTCCAACTATACCTTAAAACAACCAAGGGCACCATTTTCATACTTCATAGAGGAAAAACTAAATTTTCGTATATATCTCCACTCCAACGGTACCTATCGGGCCAATTTAAAAATTTCTGAATATTTCAACAAAATCGGTCTCGGCTTTTGGCCATATAAACGCATTGGTCCTCTCATCTGATTTGTCGTTCTTCTTTAATGGATTGAGTTGCCACTGTTACGAAGCTTCTTTGCATTTCATCTTTGCTGGGAAAGATTAGATCTTCTGAGCATTTTTATCAACAAAACTCGCACAATAAGGTTTACTAATTACACTCGCACAAAAGAAACAAACATTTTCGAAAATGATTTTTGGCGTTCAATGTGTCTACTATAAGTCAGTCAACTTGCCTCTGATTGGTCGATTGGCAGTTAAAGTTAAATGACTTTTAGTTGACACTTAGTCAAAAAGTTATTAAAAAAACCTTTAACTCGCAGTTGACCTAAACAAAATAATGGGTCAGCTTGTCGTTCAATGATTTAACTTTAACAAAAAGTTAGTTTACTAAAAGTCAGTGTACGCATTGAACTTGCCCATAAGGATAAATCGATTTGACAGTTGTTGTCATTTGTTTTTTTTTTTTACATTTCAAAGCGAGTATTATGTCACGTCACACGGGAACGCAATCGAACGGGATTAAAAAGTACCCTATGTCCGTCTCCTGCTTCTAAGCTAACTCCCCACCAGTTTTCAGCCAAATCGGTTCAGCCGTTCTTGAGTTATAAATAGTTTGACTAACACGACTTTCTTTTATATATATACATAGAAATAGATGTTATGTATTGGGCGTTTAAGGATTTCCGTTCTTGGACCGTTGCTTACCTCAAAACTGCAAAACTGCAATTTTCGCGGATGATACCTGCATTTACACAACAGATTCAATTAGTTCCTTAATCGAAACCAATCTGCAAACTGCTTTGAATTCAGTTCAATCAGTTATAATTTAGTTCATGTACATATATATTTATCATTTTGTTTATTTATTTATTTTTCTGCTTTAATATTTATTTAATCGATTATGTAAACAACATCTAAATTTATGATCACACGGACCCACTTCTTTCTCCTCAGTTAAAAAATATTTTTTTTCTAATTAAATTAAGGTTTTTCATGTAGCTTTTCCTTCTAAAATAAATTGCACGACTGGATCACACGTACTTGATCTTATGTGCGGTCACAGCTTCGAATAAAATTTGAAAAAATATTAAAGGAACTTCAAAGTTTTTATTCGATTTTTCTGACTTTTGATTGTTTGAAAAAGTACGTAAATTAGTTTGCAGCTGAAAAAATCAAACGCTATTTTATTTTCTTAGAAAATGTGAAAGTGTGATTTTTTTTTAATCGTAGCAACGGTTTTTAAATAAAATGGTTTTTATTTAACAAATTAAAAAAAAAAAAAAAAAAATTGTTCAAGAATGCAAACTTAAACACAAAAATTACCTTCATTTAGAAACAAAATTAAAAAAAAATCCATCTCTCCGTTTTCAAAATAATGATTTAAAAAAAAAATTAAGAAAATCATTAAAAGTACAAAAAAAAAGTTTTCGAATTTTTTTTTTAAATAAAATTTCTGAGGCTACCAACATATTCCTAAATATAAATTTTGATTGAAATCGGATAATCAGTTTTGGAGAAAGTCGAAGAAAAAAAAAACGGTTCTATGGGAGGTACCGTTTACCCACCATTTAAAATTTTTGTTTACCAACATATAACCTACACCTACAATAGTACACTGATATTTTTCATAAAAATTCTTGTGGTACTATTATTTAAAAATGTTATAAGTTTTTTCAGTAGTAAGGTAGAATATTCCATCTCTGTAAATTATGCAATCTAGTAAAATGAAATAAATTATATAAATTCAGCTACAATTAAGATATATACTAGTCGCATCAACACACGTATTTATTGCAAAATTCTGGTTAAGTTGGGCATTTTTTAACATTTATAAATTAATGAATACACCATTGATTAGTTTTCATTATTTTAACTACTTTGCCTAATTACCTAACTTACGAACATAAAAATAAATTGCAAGACTGGATCGCACGTACTTGCTCATATGTGCGGTCACATTGTAAAGGGTTCGCCATCTAACGTTTTTTTTTTCAACTAGTGCTTATTTCGTGAATGGTAACACTTAGCTCATGTCTGATTTGACAGATAATTAGTTTTATCCTTCCGCACAACTATGGTTGTGTATACGCTGGGAAATATTGCGACATTACTGCCTGCGATCGACTTAGAGAAGATGCCGATTTTGCCAAAAAAAATCATCTTTTCAGATGAAGCTCATTTTGTTCTTGGCGGGTATGTAAACAAGCAAAATTTTCGCATTTGGGGCACAGAAAACCCGCACGCATACATTGAAAAGTCGATACACCCAAAACGAGTCAATGTTTGGTGCGGATTTTGGTCCAGAGGCATAATTGGGCCATTTTTCGAAAATGAGCAAGGAGTGGCCGTTACAGTCAATGGCGATCGTTATCGGACCATGTTGAACGAATTTTTGTTCACACAAATTGAAGAGGAGGATATTAGCAACATTTGGTTTTAACAGGATGGCGCTACGTGCCACACAGCCGAAGCTACACTCGATATTGATGAAGCATTTTCAAAAAAAAAAGTTATTTGGCGGACCCGTTAGAATAAAATTAAAGAAAATAAAAGCGAACATCAAAGCATTTATTCGATTTTTGTGACTTTTGATTGTTTGAATAAAGTACGTTAAATTGTATTGGGTGAAATAATTTAAACGCCATTTTATTTCTTTAGGAAATGTAAAAAGTGTGATTTTTTTTTCAAAATTGTAGGCGCGGTTTTTAAATAAAACGGTTTTTTTAACAACTTTTTTAAAATAATAAAAAAAACTTGAGCACAAAAATAACGTACATTTAAAAACAAAACTAAAAAAAATCACTTACCCGTTTTTAAAATATTGATTTTTCAAAAAAAAAAAAAAAAATAAAAAAAAATACAAAAAAAAGTTTTCGAAGAAAATTAATGCAAAATTACTAAGGCTACCTATATCTTCTTGAATATAAATTTTGATTGTAATCGGATCACCAGTTTTCGAGAAAGTCGAAGAAAAAAAACCGGTCCTATGGGAGGTATATTAATTTTTTTTCTCCAAAATATAATGCCTACAGTAGTACACTGATTTTTTTTATTATTATTTTTCGAGGAAAATAAGCTTTTACATAACGGTTATATGACAGGTATCGTTAATTTTTGAGCTAACAAAAATTGAAAAAAACTCCTCTGTAGAATGTCAAAATAACCTTAAGTTCAAAATTTGTAGACGATTGGCCCAACCGTTAAGGCTGCAGTCCAAAATACATCCGTACAGACAGACAGACAGACAGACAGACGGACAGAATTTTGCCAGTAACTCAAATATGTTTCTCTATCATCGTAATGTCATGTTTGATTGTTATCTCAAAAAATTTAATCTGCACGAATGCATAACTTGCATTATAGTACCTATAATCGCAAGTAAAGAAATCATATTTTTACGACCCTCTAGGAAAACCAACAGTCTACCTGGAAAGCACTTCTTTTATGAACTTTTGGTTTTTGTAACTGTTTCTTGCAAACAATTTTATTTGGTTTTATGGTTTTACTGTTTGCTGTATGGGGGACTGTTCTTATCAAATTTGTTCTCACCAAAAAATTAATTTATTGCAAAAGCAAGATCACTCAACCTTACAAAATGCTTTTAACATATACTACAAAGACTATTTCTCTACCGAAATTACCTACTTGAATTTATATATCCCTATACAATACTTGCTAAATGCATTAAAATAAAGCACTTAATACGTTGGTACCTTAGAAGTTCAATGACACATTAGGAAGTGCTCCAGCCTATTCTTTCCTACAACTGTTATCATCATTTTGTATGAATTCCACGTAAAAGACCAAAACATAAAAAAACTAGAGTAACGTCCATAATTAGTAACCATCAACAATATTGCTCACAAAAATAGAGGAAAAAAAACATACAAGTTCTGCGGGTGCAACAATACCATCAATACAGAAACAACAAGCAACATTAAGGTGCAAACATAATATTTCATGCTATTCGATCGCACCCCCCCATTCAATTGAAAAAAAAGTAACGAAAGAACAAAGTTTATGCATAAGCACACGAATTTCCTGAAAGAAACTATCAGTTTCGGTTAAACTTTTGGTAAACAAAACACCTGGATAGGTTTATGGATTGCAGTAATGTAGAATGCATTTTTTTTCGTTTCATTGTTTCGAACAATATGCCAGTGGGGCACGCGCCCGAACATTCGTTATTTGTCATACCAGCATGTTTTTCTTTTTAAGTCCATTGCAGTGCTATTTGTTTTGAGTGAGACTTTATAGTGCAACAAAAAATGTTTCGAATTCCAAAGATGTTTTAGAAATCATTTTTATTTTTGCTTACACAGGATAATTTTAAATAATATGCCCTTTGGAAAACATTTCAAAGCGCTATTTCACAGTACTGAAACAACTTCCTTGCATTTATATCATTTAGTTATATCATTTGGTCTTCCGATAAGGATCCAAGCACTGTGGTGGACGTGGAATCCTCAGAACTTTAAGGATATAGTTCTGCACTCTTCCAGGAATCAACCAGATCTTCTATGAAAACGGCAAATGAGTCTGGGCTCAGACCACATCAATATTGCTCTACTATACTCATAACGTTTGCAGTGCTGGATTATCTATATTGGCAACATAGCTAGATTTTAAGGGGGCAGCGAATTTTCAACCCTCACACTAGATATATAATGCTACTTGGGTTGTGGACAGGGTAGAATATTCCTGCAGTTAAATTAACTAAACTAGCTGGATCATACATAATGGCATGAATGAGGCCTAAAAATCATTCCAAAATCAAAATTCAATTTCAAATATTTTTCATAATTTTTTTTCCTACCGTTCTTATGGGGTTGCCCTATATAAAAGCCCGCTTTTTAATGTAAACCTACACAAAAAACACAAGACTAATACGTATTCAACCATAGATAGCGTATGATTTTCCTATAAAACCCTACGCTTTATGAAAACTTTTGTCCCTTCATTAAACGCATGAATCACCTGTAACTCAGTAGTGCATTCACGAAAGTAAAAATGACATTCACTCATACATGGCATTGGCAATTTAAACGTCACTCCATTGTTCCTATCTAAAAATCCAATGTCCAGTTTGACAACAATATAATGGCACTCGACTTTATCAAATGAAACGTGTCAACAGCTCTTTCGGGAATAGTTTAATTGTTTAATTGAATGTGGCATCATTATGATGAATCAATGTGAAATATAAGTCATCAAGCCGTCGAGCAGAAAAATATGTGTTTTGTTGTATTTTATTTTATTAATAAATTGACTGTCAAAGTTGTAACTCTCATTTTACCTAAGTAGCCTTCTAAAATTGTTCTACACTTAAATTCTACAAGTGTGACTAATGAACGAAAAAATAAATCACTTTACATGCGAGGGAAATGAGGAACTTATGATATTTTAGGCTTGAATTGAAAAAAACCTTTCACACTCCAACAGAAGGAAAATGGAAACTTAAATGAATCAGATCTTTAAACAAAATATAATTTTTAAAAATATTGAATTTTATAACAAAAGTTAATATTTTTTATTTGAGAAGTTGTATTGCTTTGAAAACCTCACAAAATAAATTAAACTTAAAAGCTTGAGGAGATTGGTTCATGTTTAGCAACTATCTACTTTGATTTTGGTGACTTAACTTGTTCAACATTTATTATATGCTGATAATGGTTGAAATAAGCCCCAGACAGGTGTTTGTTCTCAATCTTTTACATCATAGGCATTTTATTTCGGGCATCAAAGTAATCTCACAGCTAATCTTCTTCTTCTTCTTTAACCGACGATTATGATCTCGATTGGGATTACAAACTCTTTAAGGTTTGCCTTGTCTGAGGCCGAGATAATGAAGTGGCTGTTGCTTTTGTTCTAGGCATTTTCACGCTTGCCTTTCTTCCTCGATAGTTTTTGAATGTGGCCTTTTAGATTTGGTTCTCAGGGCATCTTCTTTCCATATTAGCAGTAATTATACTGTATTTTGCCTAAGTTAGTATTTTAATGTAGATTTTCTTGCTTTTCATTCGAAAATCCTGGGGCCCTATTCCTGAATACGAGTCGAGTAAGTTTTCATGTGAGATCGACAAATTGGTATTCTCGAACACGACTCACTAATTATCGGTATTCCCCAACTCGAATGTCGAACGTCAAATGACACTCGAATGATACATACCTATTCCTGAACTCGAAAGTGACGCTTTTTTCCGTGAGAAATTATTCATGTTTAAAAAGTGTTCGAGAGCAGCAGTGATGGATGCAAAAATGTAGGTAAAAATAAAAAAAAAAAACTAATTTTCTAATTGTTATGAATAATGAAGTGTTTGTAACAAAATTTAAATATTTTTTGGTGTTAGGTATTTGGCATAAACGACGATCTGGCGTTTGCTTTAAATTTGTGCTCCATTACTTGCAGCAAATATACAAAAAATGTTTTATAAAACATCTCCGTACTTATCATATTAATTTTTTTTTTTGCACTTTTACGATTTAAACTAATTAATTTACTATCAAATTACATTTAACGATTAGTTCTCAAATCAAAAGATTTTTTTTTGTGAAACGTCAAGTCAACATTTAGTGAAGTTAGATACAATTCAAAGGGTGTGTTCAATGAAAATAAAACGCAAAATTCTATTAAATAAAAAAACTTTTACTTTTTAATATAATTTTAAGTTCATGTATTTATTATTTACATTACAACATTTATTTATATTTTTAATTAAAGTCGCGACGCGCGTTTCGGACTTGCGTCCATCATCGGGCTAACATCGGGTGTGTTCAACATTTTCGGAGTCATGTCATGTTTTTGGCTCTCACTAGAGTTGAGGAATACCGATTCTTACTCGACTCGACTGTGAGCTCTCGAGTGGCATCTCACTCGACTTGTATTCAGGAATAGGCCCCTGCTTTTCTGATCTATCTTGTACATTGTTCATCATTTTGAGCCGTATGCAAGCGCTGGCGCTGGATGCATAACTGCAATGATGAATATAAAAAATATGTATCTCTATTGGTAACAGATCCAAGACTTAAAAAAATGTCGCACTTGGAAAGAACTGTTTTTTTTCTCGAATAATTGTCCGCAATAGGCCTGTGTGGATCAGAAAGTGTAATAAGCATCCTCCAAAACTTTTCACCCATACATCAGGTGGCAAAGCTGATTTATTTACACCACATTTTGCTACTAAAGGATTTTTTTTAAGGACTTGACAACTTTTATTTTAAATAAAACGCAAATTATTTGAGATATTTCAAAAAACTTATTTATCGGCTTGAATTATATACAATCAAAACATTTATGAATGGAACTCGACTTCGTTTAATCGCACAAACGAGGCAGCCAATCGACTGGCCCATTTCTTGAGATAACACGCTCATCAAACTTACTCTTCAATAAATCGAATGTAAGGTGTGCTGTGTGGCTTGTGGCACCATCCTGTTGAAACCACATATTATCCAAGTCCATATCTTCCAATTCGCGCTAAAAATAATCTGTAATCATGGCGCGATAAAGATGGCCATTCACAGTTACGTGACGTCGACGAAAAAAACGGCCCAAAAATGCCGCCGGCTAGCAAACCGCACCAAACAGACATTTTTTGTGGATAAAGTAGTGATTCATGAAGCAAATGTGGATTTTCACCCGACCAATAACGCATATTTTGCTTATTGATGAACCCATTGAGCCAAAAATGAGCTTCGTCACTGAAGATGATTTTGCGATGAAATCCAACAATTCAACGCTCTTAAAGTTGCGGTCAACTACTCCGAATTTCGGTAGAAAATTTTTATAATTTGCAGATGTTGCTCACTCTGGTACTTTACGGATAGTATCTCCCCCAAAGTTCTGTAATTTCAAGAGGTGTGCTTCCATTCAGGCAAAACCACTACGTAAGCTTTTCCAGTATGGTCGAGTTCATAAATGAAAGATTTTAGCAACACTGATATGTTCACGTTAACACTCCATTTCTCCAGGTGATCCCCGGCCGCAGTTGGGTCAACCTAGGGATTCGTATGCTCCCTTGTGGGATAGTTTTAATGTGTTTAAGTTTCGCTAGGCTCACCTTGATGTTCATTGTCTAGATGTGATTTCTTCTTTAGTCGAATCTTACTAGCAAGTGGGAAGGCAGACGCTGCAGGAATATTCTACCCCGTTACTGCACAAGCCAGTTACTTCCTTCAAATCCAACTCGGAATGCCAGAACTTTGAATGTCTAGGCTTAAACTTAGCGCATCAACTATTTCACGAAAGTGTTGAATTGAACAGAGAATACACTACCAGCCTTACCTAAATACTTGATAGGAAAGCTGTAATCCGTGTACGAGGAGAACTACTAAAATATCTATGGATAGCTCCCGTGTTGACCTTTTTGCTCTTCTGTAACAATTGCAGCACCAGGCGCAATATACAAATTTATTTCATATTCACCTAGCAAGGCGTAGATTCGGTGAATGGGAACACTTCTTCGACCTCGATTCCGACGCTTGTCACCAATGACACGCCATTTGTTAGTTCCCAAGAGAAAGCTAACCTTTTCGCTAAGCAGTTCGCCGCTAATTCTACGCTGCCAGAGTGTGTCACCCGTACTTGAGAGCGTAAATGATTCTATGGGACCAATCTTCGCACTCGTACAGTGGCTAGAGTTTTAAAAGATCTTGACGTACATAAATCCGATCGTCCTGATAGTATCCCCGCTATTGCTTTGAAGCGGTGTTCTTCTGCGTTGGCAAAGCCACTGCGTAAGCTGTTCTATCTATCCTTCTCTTCAGGGCTCGTTTCAAGCAAGTGGAAGACAGCTTTTGTCCAGCCCATACCCAAAATGGGCAAATCATTCTCCCCCGCAAATTACTGACTGATTGCACTTACGTCCCTTCTTTCCAAGGTCATGGAAACACTCATTAATTATAAAATCAAGAAATATCTTGAGGAACGAAATCTTCTAATTGACCGACAGTATGGCTTTCGTAGCAATAGGTCCACTGGTGGTATGATGATATCTCACCGAACAATGGAACAATTTTTTACGTCTTTTCGGAGAAAGTAAGATTATTGCACTCGATATTTCTAAAGCATTTGATGGAGTCTGGCACCAGGCTCTTTTATCGAAAATGCGTACTTTCGGTCTTGTTTCTTTTCTTCGCTGGATTAGAAATTACCTTTCGGACCGTTCAATACAAGTTGTATTGGATATGTACAAATCTGATATCTTCAAAATAAATGCTGGTGTGCCCCAGAGCTCTGTTCTGTTCCAGATTAGACTAAGTCCGAGCCAGCCGTGGCGGTCATATGCCAGAAATCAGATTTAAATTATAATGCCAAAAGATTATCTTTCGAATAAATTTCACGTCAATTTAAAAAAATCATCTTTGTTTTATTCCATTTCAAAGTTCTATACCTCTAAAAAAAACACCCTTTATAACAAAATTGTCTGAAACAGTTGTCTAAAAGCTTAAATCTACGTTTCCTATATGTGGCGTAACTGGCAACTAAGTCTGCGTACTTAATCCTAACTAAAACATATCTAAAAAATATACTCAACTTGTCCTACTTTGGAAAAAAGGCCTCTAGTCATGCATCTAAACCAAATGACCCACATTCTTTTCAACCAGGAGTCACTTCAAAGACTCATTTATTTTTCTGCACTCTCAAGTTTCAGTTTTTTTTATTTAACGATTTTAACCGGAACAAATGATGTCGTCACCCATATTTTTTTTTTTATTATTTTTGCCTTCTTCATAGAACATTTACTTATTTTCTATACAATTCGCCAGAGTCACACATCTGTGTTTGAGCCATAAAATTCGATCACCATCGGAGTACCTATAAGTTGAAGTTGTTTTCTTTTTCAGCTCTGAGATGTTTAGTATACGAGCAGACTGAGATACTTTGGCCTTTTGTTGCGTGCTCGTTTACACGGCAACGTTTAATAACATTGGCGAGCGATCAAGCGCGTGCATTTGAAAAATCGAACAAATGCACGTATTTCTTCGCATTTTGGCATACTCTTCCACCTCATCTCTGCCCCTCTAAACGTACTATTTCCTCTTTAAAAAAATTAAACAAAAACAAATATTATAAAAAAAAAAAAAATAGAAACATATCTAGATACTTCCTATAGCCAATCAGTCGGTTATAGTTACACCTATACAATGCTAATAATTGAAATACACACGTTTCGGATGCATCACAACAATAAAAAAAAATATATTTAATGCAAACACAGAGCTTAGAAAGACCGTAAATTTTTTTTAAATAGTGTAACCGATGACAAAAGAAAAGAAAATTGCGCGAAATGCACTAAACAAGCGAAACACGTCTTTTGTCAGAACGAGATTGGCAAGTGCAACCGAGGGTATTGTCTCGTCTAGTTCGGGCTTAGTTCCCCAGGGGAGACCACCTTTGGAGCTTGTTACAGTTTGGAGTACTCTGTTTTTGGTTTTGTCATTTATCGGATACGCAAAGTTAACGAATTCGGGTGCGTAGTTAGATGGCAGTAGTGAAGTGAATTGCACGTTTCAAATTGTATCTAAATTGTCTTGTAACTAGCATATCTAGTGAAACTCTTTACTTTGAATTCTGATGATTGTGAGATTATAAGTTATTGCCGTCATTTTTTTTTAAAGTGTTTTAACTTTTGGATGTTTAAAAAGTTTTCTATTTTTTTCATTTTTTTGCTTTTTAAAAGTGTTTTCTATGTGAAATGTTTTGATTCTGCCCCTGACAAATGGAATAACGAATAAGAGACCTGCGATTGATTGACTATGGATTTACGTTTTATGGATTTCGTTATGGAGAGGTGGTATGTGCGGAAATTAATATTTTACGTAAATTTATTGAAGATACAGATTTACCCTAATTCCTCATCTTCAAAATTTTAAAAAATATTTCAATCAAAAAATATATAATTTTGATGAACTTAATATATCTATCTGAATTTGGTTTACTTACCGAAAAGTGATTTTTTTAGTATTTAATTTAAAACAGATGTATTTATCTTCTGTAAAAGTGAACAAAATACAATTAGATTTTTCAATTTTGATGCGCCTCCGAAATGAAATTAACAATAATTTTTATTAATTTTGTTAGGGGACAACAACCCTCCATTTATTCAGGATAATGCATGATTCGCATCTTCATCATCACTTAAAAGTTTAAAAAAAAATTACAATATAAATCCGTAGTAAATGACTTCGGAAAAGGAGTTTTAAGCATGGGTTGCTGAGGCTTAATTCGAAACTGTTAACATTTGAATTAAGCCTTCGCAGCATACGAGTAGTAGATTAGTATTTTAGTTTTCGGGGATTTGTGCTGAAGAAGATATAGAGTGGCAGAGAGTTTCACAATCGTCGGAACCTGAAAACAATTGATGAATGAAAAAAAAATGCGGCTATTTCTTTGCGTTCTTTCTGGGTACTCAGCTTTATAAGTTGAAGGCGATTTTGATAAGTGGACAAGAAGAACCGAATTGAAGCAATCCAGCACAATTTTAATAATTTTGCCCTTAAGATCTACCTTGGAATGATCTTTTAACACTGCACCAAAAGCATCTTAATACTTATTGAATATTTCTTCATCAACTTATAAAGGTCGAAATTAATGCTCCTTATTTATAACCTATATATTTGGTTAAATTACCTTGAAGGATTTCACCAACTGCGTGGATCTGAACTCCTGCATGTTGCCTTTCATAGTTTAAACATAATATAGGAATACATGCAGCTCTAAGCCTTATGAGCAGATTTTTTTTATTCTTAACGCTTCATAAAGTAAAGTAGACTATCATCATCATTATTTCGTACTAGTGCTCCCCTAACGTGATTGTTTTTTTTAATGTTTTTATTATGTAAGTAATTCGTACGTAAAGATAAATTTATCATTACGCTATTACAAGATAGACCTACATAGCCAACCCTACAGAGTAAAATCTGAAAAAGCACAAGCAAGCACCTCCGTTATTGAAAGAACCAAATTTTTGAATGATCAAAAATTAACGCAAAAAATTCTGATATTTTCCAAAGGCAGTAAAAATGTTTGGTCATTTGTAAACAATATTAAAAACTCCTCAACATCTTCGGTTCCAACGCTCATCGCTAATGCCAATGACAAACCTATTGTCTACTCTTCAGAGAAGGTAAATTTTGCTCGCAGCCCATTTCGCTGCTAGCTCTACGTTGCCTCACAGCAGCGTTGCTCCTCCTATACTTGAGAATGGGACAGATTTTTGGCTGCACTCATACAGTAGCAAGAATTCTCAAAGATCTCGTTATACACAAATCCGCTGGCCCGGATGGTAAACCCCTTACCCCATTCTTCTGAATAGGTGTTCTTCCACACTGGCAAAGCCACTGCGTAAGCTTTTCCATCGCTCCTACTCTTCTTGGAATCTTTCCTAGAAGATGGAAAACAGCATTTGTCCAGCCTGTCCCTAAGAAATGTGACCATCCTCCCCTACCTCCTACCGACCCATAGCACTTACGTCCCTTCTATCTAAGTCCATGGAAACGCTGATTATCTCGAAGACCGAAAACTTCTCCATTACCGTCAGTATGGCTTCAGCAACATACGTTCCACTGGTGATCTGATGGCATATCTGAGCGAACAGTGAATCAAATCTTTTCATCACTTTGGTGAAAGTAAGATTATTGCGTTTGATATTTCCAAGGCATTTGATAGAGTTTGGCATGAAGCTCTCTTATCGAAAATGCGTGCTTTTGGGATCGATCATAATCTTGTTCGTTGGATTAGAAGCTATCTTCTGGACCGTTCAATACAAGTTATATTGGACGGTATCAAGTCTGATTCCTACAAAATAAATGCTTGTGTGCCCCAGGGCTCTTTTCTGTCTCCGACTCTTTTCCTCATACAGCATTGTCAAATGGGGAAACAGAAATCGTGTGGAGTTTAATGCTTTGAAAACTCAATGCTGTCTCGTTAAACCTAAACAGTACTCGGTATGTATGTCAACGACGACCTCTGTTGGAACGATCGTATATTTCGACCGCCAAAATTGCTGCTAAGTTCTTAGGTTTTCTGTATCGATGCAAGAAGTTTTTTCCCCTTTTGATCTGGCTACAATCTACAAAGCGTTTACACGCCAAAACTCGAGTATAAGTCACACCTCAGGTGCTTAGCAAACATCGCTAGATCTGCTCGATAAAATACAAAAAAGAGCGTTAAGATTGATAGGAAATAGTAATGTGTCTGAAGCAATTCCCCCTCTCGATCACCGACGCAATGTTTCATGTCTTTCCTTATTAAATGTTCACCTGCATTCCTACCCTTAAAAATTTCTCCAGTATTACTCGTCTTGCAAGGAATGCTCATCCGTTCACCTTTGAACCCAATTTCGGACATACCGTGAAATACAGGGTTTCTTTTTTTAGCCGAACATCACGAATTTGGAATAGTTTACCAGGCGAGCTTTTCCCTTGCCATTTTGATTTGCAAGCATTCACCTAGTTAACTTGTCTAAGTAACGAACTGAAGTTGCTTTAAACTTTAGGGTTGCTCAAGTTTTTGGTTCTAGATATAAGTTTTTTTTTTATTATAATTTATTTTAATAATGCTCAAGTATAAATAATATTATAAGAAAATTATTTGAAAAGAGACGATTTTCAAAACGAGTTCCAAAAAAATCGTTACTTTTCACTGCCTTACATTGCGCAGGACATTTTGTATGATTTATCCTCATCAACATAATTTGATTATTGGATTAATTGGACTTTAATATCTTAAGATGTCTGCTCAATGTATTCTACTCAATTTGGAACATTTTTATCACGTGACAACTCATTGATATCATCTGCTGTATACCCCTGGAGAATGGAAAAAAAATTGTATATTTTAGGGAAAGCATTGTAATAATTTAATTTAATAATAAATTAGAATCCAAACTTTTAAATGTTGATGAGATGAACATGGCATATTCCATGACTTTGGGATGAAAATCATGAAATTGTTTAGTGCAAAAACCTCATTTTCCATGGCAATGAATGATGAGAAGGTAATCTTAATTTAAAATTCAGCTTGGATATTCTTATACCATTTTGATCCATTGTATATCAATTAAAAATTTGGTGGAAAGAACAATGTGTATGTTTCCATTTTTTCAGCAGTTATTTTTAGTTCGGGGCCTGGTGAACAATTATATTAATCCAAGTTTAACCGCAAAATTTGTCTCTTCTTATGGTCGGTTTTCAACAAATTTTTTTTTTGCAATTTATGGAAATCTCATGAGAGAAAAGAGTAAGAGACTTTACCTTATAAGCACTTTGAGTGCCTATAAAATAGGTTCCTTTTAGGCTAGTTCTGGGTGGTGAAGAAAGTATATTTCGTGGATAATAAACTTTCTTCATTTTTAAAACCACTCAGAACTAGCCTAAAAGGAACCTATTTTATAGGCACTCAAAGTGCTTATAAGGTAAAGTCTCTTACTCTTTTCTCTCATGAGGTTTCCATAAATTGTAAAAATAGTTAAAGTTTTGTTAAAAAGACGTATTTAAAGGGCATCTTCTTTCTTGGGATTTTCAAATTTTTTAATTCAGCACATCTTACCTGGCTAAGAAAAAGTCGTGTTCGATATTTTTTTGTGTAATGCATTAGTATTGTAGGTATATTGTCTTTTTTTGAAACACCAAATTCTTTTGAACAAGACGGACCACTGACTTCGTTTTCAATTTTTTTTTTCAAATATTATGGATTTTTGTTTTAACAGCAAGACTATGTGCTTTTAGCTTTCAAGAAAATGAGATAGATAGATTTGTTTGAGTTATTTGAACTTAAAAAAAACACTAAATAATTGTAACTAGTTCTTTTGTAAGGTCACGTACATAATTGTACTAGAATATCTACATAAGCCATAGTTGAATCATATTATAGACAAACTATTGCAAAAAACACGGTAAGATCATTAGAATTTAGTTACAAAATGAAATCTGACCAAATATTTCAATCACTTACGGCAAAATACTGCAACACTCCATGTTTTGAATAAATTATAATATTTGCACTCAAACTTAAATGAAATCTATAGTACTACACCTAAACGTCGTTTTACTGGCTGATCACAATGAAGACGGAGCCGCATACGCAGCCGCAAGCGTATTGTGGCTGCGGCTCTCATTGTGTTCAGCCAGTTAGTGGTTTCTATTAAAATGGTCTCAAATAAACCAAGAAACATATTTTTAAAAAAATTACTAAAATTACAAAGTTATGAAAATAGTCTAACTGCAGCAGTTCAAATAAGCAATCAAATTTTTGTTTAAATATTTAATAAAAATTATCACGAAAGTATAGACGTATAGAAATAATTAAATTTAAAACCAACAATTGGTAACGACATTACTAAAAAGTTATGTATTTAATCTTCCCGTAAGTGCAGGTAATAAGCTGACAAAGTGTCGTTACTATTGGGTAAACGGTATGGCAGCGCATTAATACGAACAAACAAACAAATTTTAATTAAACCTTAATCTGTTTTTGTGGGCGGCAGTGTTGCAGTAGATAATATGTTTGCTTGTTAAGCGAGAGATCCTAAGTTCGACTCTCAATTTGAGAAACAATTTTTCTTACTCCTAGTTCAAACTAGAGCCATCAATGCCTTTTAAATAACTGCGCGGAAAAAAAATTAATTCCTATCTCTCCAATTCTTCTAACTAGTGTCGTGCAATATATGGTTGACTTCTAAAAGAGATTGTGCCTTACATACATTAAGTTAAAATATTATTATTCACACAAAAACATTATTATAAAAAAATAATTGTTTTTGAAAAACAATAAGCCGTTCCTGAAAAAATCGAGATAAGAAAAACGATACCTATTTATATGAAAAGAAAAAGTACCGTCAAGAGGCCTTTTTGGTAAAATATTTTTTTTTTTGGAAAAATGATAATCCAAAACCATAACATCATAACAACATAACTAACATTAAAAACAACATTTCGAAAACCTCCTTTTTTCTCATTTTTATGGAATTCACTGTAATTCCATAACTTAAGGCTAGACAAAAATTCATAAAAAACTAGCATACTTAACTTAATATTATATCTAAATTTCTGGCCCTAACCGTGTGCTCTAAGCTTTATTTGTTCATTTTCCTAAAAATAATACCTTTCGGCGAATAAACTATGTTATGCTAAGTATAACTTTTTGTTATGTTTTTTTTTTGTGTTTAATAAGAAAATGTAAAAAAACTAATTTAATACACGTAGAAAAAAAATGGAGGAAATCAGTTCGGTCGTTTAGGTGGAAAAGCAATATACAAAACAGTCAGACTTCAGAAATTTTGTTGGCACTTTTTTTTTTTTTGGATTTCTCTATCATAATAAGGCAAGTGCCTCGTGGCTTAGTAGTCAGTGTGTCGGACTGCTAAGCGAAGGGTCGGGGTTCGAGTCCACGTCAGAGCCAACTTTTTTCCAGGGTATTGCCATTTTGCGAAGAACTGACAAATATAATGATGACAGAGTAGGTTGTATGGTTTGTTTGAAAAAAGTCTTTAGTTAGAACGAGTACAAGAATAGGCAGAAATAATGAATAATTAGTACGAGTGAAAAGTTCAAAAAGTGACACTAGCTAGACCATATGGTATGGTTGAGTAAGGGAAACAAAAAATTAGTGGATTTTTCGTAAACAAACCAAGATTGTGCGTCTTCAATTATTTTTTTTGGATTTTGCATTTTTCAAGAAATTTTGTTATATCTGTATTTTCTGTATTTCTTATACCAAAATCAACTACCAATGTTGCCATATTCGGATTTGACTGTTAAAAGTTTTAATGTTTAATTGTTCAATTTTGAACGCTAGTTAAATATAAAACTGGTGCCAGTTGGTACTATGTTGTTGGTACAATAGTATTTTGGTACTAGATTTTTAGTACTTAGTACTAGAATTTAGTACTATCGTAGTATATTTAGTACTATATTTAATACTTAGTAGTATATTTAGTACTATATTTTGTAGTAAGTAACAGATTTAGTACTATATTTAGTAGTTAGTAGTATATTTGGTACTAGATTTTTTGACGTGATAAGTGAATATAATCTAAACAATAACATAGTTACAACATATGCAAACAATGTGTTTTATTTGTAAAATAAGTAACTAGGTAGGCACTTCAACTAATTAAATTTTTTGCAGACTTAAAAAAATTGATATAATAATCAAACATTGTAACCATTAAAAAAAACCAAACCAAATATTAAATTTCAACAAAAATCGTTAAAAAGGTAAATTTCATCCTGTTGCCGTATCTATAAAAAACCTACCAAAAAACAGTGTATTTTCAAGGCAGAAATGAAAACTCCTCACAAACCTGTCTAAATTTCTATCTTTCATTCTCTCATTATCGCTTATTCTAAAGAAAATGGTAATGAAATAAAATGAAAAAGTGTTCATGGTTTGTTTCCTTCTGACTGCTATTACTTTTTGTCGTTATGTCTTTTTCTAACATTGCATATGTGTTGAGTACATTTCCCCGACTAAAAGTCTACGTTGCGGTCTCCACTCAGAGAAAAACTTTAGGGAAATGTAGACGAACTAGATGGCGCTAGTTTTCGAACACTGATGGTAGTATAATAGGTTTCATATACAAAGGTGGAGCTTAATGTTTCGAAAACTCAATCCTGTATCCTGTCGTTAAATGAATGGCACTTTCATCGAAGAAACCGAAAAGCTCTCAGTACTCGGTATGTGTGTAAACGACGACCTCCGTTGGAATGACCATACATTTGAGACCGCCAAAAATGCTGCTAAGTGCTTAGGTTTTCTGCAAGAAGTTTTTTCCCCTTCTGATCTGGCTACAATTTACAAATCGTTTATACGCTCAAAACTCGAGTATAACTCCCACCTCTGGGCAGGTTTTTCTCAAACATCGCTTCATCTGCTTGATAGAATACAAAATCGAGCGTTAAGATTGATAGTAAATAGAACTGCGGTTGAAACAATTGTTCCTCTCGAACACCGACGCAATGTTTCATGTTTTTCCTTATTTTATCGTTTCTTTTACAAAAAATGTTCACTCGAAGTAGCTAGTTGCATTCCTCTACTTAAAAGTTTCTTTCGCAATACCCGTCCCGCAAGGAATGCTCATTAGTTCACCCTTGAGCCCAATTTCGGACGTACCGTGAAATATAGGGATTCTTTTTTTAGCCGAACAACACGAATTTGGAATAGTTTACCCGGCGAGATTTTTCCTTGCCATTTTGATCTGCAAGCATTCAAAACTAATGTTAATTGACACCTCCTATCCTTCCCCTCCCAATCTTTTTAATGCCAGCGTAGTGTGCTCTACATTAAAAGGGAAACAAATAATCCCTTGTGCGCACGTTAATTATAAAATTAAAAATTAAATTAAATAAATTTATTGGCGCGACAGCTCCTTAAGGAGCCAAGGCCTAGTGACTTATACTCTCAACCATTCCTGTGTGTGTGTTGTTACTCTGCAAGAATGGAAGGGACCTATAGTTTACCGCCGAGTCCGAACGGCTACATGAGATGCACTTTTTCGAGACAAATTTTACTCTTGGAGGTTTTGTCAGTTCCTCGCAAGAGGCAGTACCCCAGAAAAAAAGGTGGCTATGAGCTGGATTTGAACCCAGGTTCTTTCGCTTAGCAGTCCGACACACTAACCACTAAGTCACGGGGCACTACTAATTATAAAATTAGCCTAATAAAAAAGCCTAAGGCTTCGTCTCCTAAACCTCCCAACCAGTTAGTTCATAAGTTTCTTAGTTCTCAAGGTAGATTAAGAAACAGCTTGTATTAAGCTTAATAAATGGGGTCTTACCCCCACCAAAATTATGCCTTGGCTTCTTAAGGAGTAGTCGCTCCAATAAATTTATTTATCATAGTTAGGCTATGACCCTGACTTGACCCCAATTTAACTACCTACATCTAGACCAAAGTGGATTTTTTTTCCCTCGATCGTCTAACTGTAATGCACAACCCCATTTGAGAAATTGATGTGTCACGATATAATATGTGATTTTCAGCTTCCGGAAGTCCTAAATTTTACATTCTCTGTTCAATGTGCTTTGTCGCAATTCTTACAACTCTATTTGCAAATGTAAGCATAGCCACAAGGTACTAAACAAATCACGGAGTATTTACGTAGTTCAGCTCTAAAATCACCATAGCAACGGCTTGTACAGCCATTACGTCACGAACTACGCGACAATGGAACTTGGTATACCTATTGTCTGGTAAAGAGCCTAAAAACAAGCATATCTTTAGAAAGCTACTATTTTGAGTCATAAGCAGGTACACAGACAGCACTTACAATGAAATTGCATGCGTTTTCTGCATCTTCATATGAAGATGAGACTCTCATCTTTTATATAGCCTTTTTTATTACAAGCATCATAAAAATCTGCTCAACCATTCATCTTTCCTTATTTTTAATTATGTAAACAAAAAAAAAATCAACGTAAACAAACCCGCCCAACCAAACGGAAATTGTACCCATAATATCGACAACGAAGACGCGACGGACGACGCTTTAATTTAATAAATTTGACTCACCATAGTCCATAATGTGAATGTCGTCATTGCTCGTTGTCCAAACAAACAGAAGTGTCCCTGGTCCATCTACACTAAAATTTGCCTTTGGTCGAGATTCCTATTCCTGACGACGCGCGACCCCACCATGCTTTCTGCACATCTTCCGCCTACACTTGTGCTGCACGCTTTTTCGTCACTATATTTACAAAAGCTAAAGTTTTTTTTCTGTTGCTTTGGGGCTTAAACCATTAAATATCGGTTGACATTGTGCTTTATGCACTTTTTTGACGTGCTTGGCAGTTTTTTAGGCGAGACCACCGGCATTCCGTTACGAAACTAGCCGATGCGGTGTCGGCAACTCGCCGAGCGGGTGAAGACCGTGTGCCAAATGAACTCGAAACCAAAACAAGACACCAAAGAAGAATGTCAGAGTTAAAAAAACATTCAAGCTGTAGGTAGAGCTCTGCAGCGACTCAGGGTGCCAGGGGCCTCAGTCATAAGAGCCGGTGAATGGAAATCACAATAAAAAAAAATTCATTACAAAAACAAAAAAGTCAACAAAAGGGGGGCATGAAAATAAAGAGTGAAGACCTAAAGAAACTAATAAGGAGCAAGGGCATTCCAGTAGCCGGTAAGTTGTGGTCAAGACCACGAGTGTCAATGTTGTTGTGCTTAGGGATGCCCAAATAAACGTTTGAGTTGAGATTGTTCTCTTTTTTTGACATCTGAGTGTCAAAATAAATCATAGATCTAGTGGTGGCTTTGAGATGCTATAGCGTCGCGTCGCATCGTAATTGAGTAGCGGTTTCAGTAGTTTTTTTGGGTCTTGCAACATAAAATTGTGCTGTGCTTTGGGATTTTTTATTTGAAATCTGTACGCTTTGGTAAAATATACATATTTTATGTATTAAAAATGCTGCAGTGTCAATTTGTCAGGTAAATAAACAATAATTAGTTTGATAGGCTTTGTTTAATTCAATATGAATTCAAGTGTGAAGTTTGTCATTGGTATGAAAACGGGATTCGCCTTACAATATTAACAGTTAGTTTAAAAGAGTTAAAACTAAATTTATGAGAGGTCGTGATTAATTACGCAAGTAGGTATATATTAAATTTATAAATGTATTCACTTTACTCCGTTTAAAGCCATTTACAATTAAATTTATAGTTATACATATAATATTTATTCCCAAAATGATGGTCAAATTGAGAAAAAAATTGACCTAGGCCGAAAAACGTGTTGAAAAATGTACCGCTTTTACACAGTCGAATACCTCTAAGTCGGGGCAGATGTCAATATTTTATTCATTTAAATTAAAAATTATGTTTGGAAATCGGGTTTGCCGGTTGTTTGGTCAGAAAAGTTGAAGTTTCCATTAAGTCAACATCGCACTTTGTCATTATTTTTTAAAGGCTTCTCTATCATGTGACATCGAGAAAAAAAGAGCCTTTTTAGAAACTTAAAAGTTGTTTTACATAAGATGCGACGGAATCTAAGAATGTCCAGGTTAGTGGGTAGTTGTATGACCGGGAACTAATATTCCTCAAACTAATTACATGTTGAATTATTGGATTAAGCAAGGGTAGCAGCATTACAGGCGTCAAGAAAAGCTTATTTTTCTTGAAAACGGCAACGACGATTTTGATGTTTTTTAAGCGTTATTAAAGGTGTGTTTGGTCAAAAAACGTTACTCAAAATAACTCTACCCATCATACATCAAACTTAATGGATTTCAAGACATTTTAATATTTAAAAAGACTAAGTTTGTTGAATAAATGCTGCATACCAAAAGAATAATATTATTCATATTTATAATTTTTTTTTTTAAATTTAGATCAATGTACATTTTTAAATATTTTTAAAACCAATCAAAACATTTTTTTTATGGTCAGCTGTATATTTAAAAACACGATTTTATGAAAACTGGTTGTAAAAATTTCAAAATACTTTTATCAAAAATTAATTGTTATTTAGGACACATGATGGCAATATTTAATTTTACCAGACATTTTAGAATAGGTGGTTTCGACGTATTATAAACATTTTTTTTAATATTAATTCCGTCAAAAAATTAAGTTAATATGTTTTATGTACAAAAGAGCATGCGATCAAGTCGTTTACATTTTGTACAAATTAAAAACCAAATATTTGCTCCTTTTTTGCCTGTATGTATACTTGAGTATAAATGGCAATTTGTTAAATGACGGTTATGTTTGCCTTACAAAGGTTCTGAAATTCTGCTAATTGACTGGCTGCACGTTCTCTGTTGTTGAACTTAACATTCCACGCACATTCAACGTTTGTTTTTTTCATTTTGTTTGAAGGTTTGTCAACAGTGAATCCATCCGTAGAGGTTGCTTTGAAACCAGCTTTTCTAAACATTGTCGGTATGTTACTCTGACGACGGCACGAGCCGTAGGAGTAACAGGTTATTTATTCAATATCAAAGACTAGGAGGCAGATAAACCGCTCCTAGTAGGCCTCAGCTGCAAAAACTTTGTAGTAGTACTTGGGATTAATTCTAGAGAATTCTTTCGCTACAGATTGGATGCTAGAAGAATCTTAGTGTAAACTTACCTTACATAAGGAGGCACTACAGTCCGGGTTAGATCTTGGCCTCAACCAACAAGCTTCTTCAGCCAGCTCGGTCTCTAGCTAGCTGCCACCAGTCTTGCACATAGATTCGATCGAGGTCCTGTTCCATTTGTGTAGATTCGATCGAGGTCCTGTTCCATTTGTGTGTCTTTCTCTCGAAGGGTTTTGCTATTCAATTACCTTCTTAGCCCAAAGAAGCAGCGATTGGCCAGAGTTATTTCTCGTTTGATCTTAACGCTGTCTGAGTTAATAGCAGAGCCCAGGTTGACAAAGTCTATTTATTTATTTATTTATTTCATCAGTTTCACTCATATGATCTATCAGGTTGTTGACGAATGGCTTTAGGCGTTCACACAATACAGCAGAAAAGATCTTGTAGGCGATGTTGAGGAGACTGATACCTCTGTAGTTGGTGCAGTTCAGAGGGTCTAATTTTTTAAGGATCGGGCTGAGATTCCATTCATCGGGCATGCATCTGCATACTTATAGCCAAGTCATCGCCTGCAGCTTTGAAGAGCTTGGCAGCTATAACATCGAATCCGGCGGCTTTGTTGCTCTTTAGTTTAGATAAAGCTAGTTTTGCTTCATCCAGATGTGGTAGGCGGAATTGTTGGCCTACTTCGATCACATAAAATGGATCATTCTGCCTGACAGCGGAATTCGTTTCGTCATCGCCGTTGGCCCTTCTTGGCTTTGTATGCTTCTTGTTGTGTGCTTGCCGACACTCAACATCAAACCAGGGTTTTCTTTATGGTGGTCTTAATTAACCCAGCACTTCAGAGGCGGCTTCCCTGATGGCATTTTGACACTTGATGCTGGCGGTAAAGGATTCCTTTGGAGGTCATTAGATCGAAAAAGGACCTGGAGATTTCATGCGATTGCAGCCGTCCGACATTAAACTTCCTCACAGTAGGCATTATCAATGTTTGCCCTTCGGAAAGTTCAGACATACATGATACTAGAGTATTGCTATGCATCGATCGCAATATGACAATCTGGTTGAAAGTTGATTGATCAGGAGATCTCCATTTCCTTTTGTGAATGTTGAGGTGTGGGAACTTTGTAAGCTATTACAATATTTTGCTCCGTAGACTATTCTAAGAACGTTATCGGAGGTTGTGTCGTGCAGGCTGTTTTTCCGATTGTACCACCAAAGACATGTTCTCTCCGTAGCTTGGTGTCGCCTAGGACAATTATAATATCGTTGCCAGGAGATCAAAGAACATTTCTTTGCTCTCATCATCTTTTTCCTCTGTGGGCGCATGCGCTCAGATAAGGCTTATATTGGCAAAATTAGCCCTGTTGCGTATTGTCATGAGGCGCACGTTGACACATTTGTGGAAAATTTGTTAAAAAAAAAACTTTTCGTGGCTCGAAGATCGTTGTTAAAAAATATACAAATTTTCACGAGACCATTCAATGATGAAAATGAATAAAAAAAAAGTTAAATACTTCTTAATTTAAATAGTTCCGTAAGTTTTGTAACCTATATATTGTATTCTTAGTCTTGGAGTTTACATTTATAGATTTCTAGTTGCTTATGTTTTGGATCGATTTAAAATAGACGTTCATCAATCATCAATCATCAAACAAGATTATTTCATCACACCCAGTGCGGATAAGGGTCCTTGCATACAAATATTAATCTGTTGTTGAACAAGTTCCCATTGCTCTTCAATGCTGAGATGTTATTCTAGGCTAACCTTGTTTTTCACCTCTGAAGAAAGCTAGATTCGCCTCTAGATGTAGTTGTTATACCTATTTGTTTTTATTTATTTGGCAATCGAAATCTTATCAACATATTCCATTGTTTCGATGTATTCTGGACCTCCCCCCCCCCTCACTTCAACCTCCTTATCTTATCAAATTTTAATCTTTTCAAACTCTAAAAACTCTCCCGATAACGATTATTTAATAAACAATTTCCATTGCAGTTCAGTCTACGCAAGACCATTACTAACGTCGGCTGCGAATGGTATGCAATACCTGAACGGTAGTCCAACCCATGACGGATCGCATATGTGGTCAAGCACCTCATCAAATCTTATAGTGCCGCCAGGTGGTAGCACAGTAGCAAATACATCATCGGAAGAATACGGCTCTGCGAAGAATAGTGTAAGCGGGACCTTACCTGCATTCCAGCGATTAACATCATCAGGTGGTAACGGCCATTTTGGTTCGAACGCAGGTCGTGGTGCGAATCAATATACATCGTTAACTACCTACAGGGGACAAGTAAGTAATTCAAGTAAACCTTAGCCGAACTTTTGCTAATATGCTTTTTTCTATAAGAATGAATCTGGCTGGCAAGGAACCTATGAGCCTGTTGCTGCAATCAGCTATGCCACATCAGGCACAACCATTGCTGGTGCCATTAACTCAAATTCCACATCTCGTGGACGGACAACAAATGATTCAACAACACATCTATCAGCATCGGCTTCGTTATCTGCAAGTAAGTTTTGTTGATCTTTTTTTAATTAATTTATTTATAAAATAAAACTCTTATCAATTTATTTTGATTTTAATATTTCCAAATGATTTCTAAGTTTTGACAATAAATTCAATTTAATTGGCGAAAAAAAGTGAATTGTGAACGTTGAGGGTCATTGAAGGCCATCATCGCGAGATAACAAGATGGTTTTTGAGACTATTTTGGTGTTCATATGTATATTCACCCGGGCGCCATTATTTGATCAGCTTTAGAGTTTTTTGTAAATCTAAAAAAAAAAAATTAAAAGGTTCCACAAATCTCGCAAACATTTGGTAATTGTTTCACTGATCCTGAATAAATGTTTTTGGAAAACCTTTTTTGGACCGTTTTTTTTCCATTTTCTTCGTTTGGATATGAAGTGTGAAATTCGTGTGAGAAAAGGGATTTTAGAAATGAGATCTAGTGTTAGGTAACCACACACCGCAATACACAGGATGTTTGGCTGTAACTATAATCCTTGCAACGAACAATGCTGCAACAAATGTATTTATTAATAGAAATAGAACAATGTGATGGAAGGTTTGCTTTGAGTTTCAGTTTACTTTCGCTTTTAGTTGATAGTCAGGGTTTTTTTTTAAGTTTTGTTTGAATAGTTTTATGAAGATATTAAGGAACTTTATTTCGGAGTTGTTGGTAACAAATGCATATAAAAAGAGAAAAGTAAATAGATTTGCATTTGCAAAGTGGTTTCGAAGGCCTTTCTTATTTCGTACTTCATCTGAAACAGGTAGAGTTAATTATGGTTTATGGAGTTTAATGCAACATGCCCAACTATCCAAATATACGTATATACATGCGTATATATATATTTTATTCTAATTAATGAATATGATTTTCGTTAAAAGTATTAGAATCGAAAATACACAATTAATTATTTTATTAAATATCCGTTAGAAGAAATGGGCTGAAAGGACTGAATTCTTGTAGCCTCTAGCGTCCTTGATCACTGTTACATGGTTTCTTGTTTGTGAAGATGGTTCTACTTCAATTATTATTAAATAAATTTAAAACTGCAAGTCCTATACTTCAGGGTTTAAAGTAGTTGATAGGTATTTGAGAAAAGAACCCTCACCAAGCTTAAATTTCGGGAGAGGTACCGTTCGTACATTTTTTCTTCTTCAACGGATGATTGTTAGGATCTCCACTGGGATCACACCTCTCCTTTTCAATAGTTTACCTTAAGGCTCAACCTGTGCCAATTGCCGAGTTGACCTTAGAAAACGTCAGCAGGCCTTTTGGTTAAATATGATGATATGAGATGTTTGCATATCTGAGGCCAATTAAATGTAGGTGTCGTTGAGTTTTTTTGATCGAGGAGTTTTTAGGTAGTTTTTCAATACTTCTAGAACGTAACACGCTATTGCTTTTTGAACTGGCTTCTCAGAGCTTATTTTTACTTGCGATTTAGGTACTAAAATGCAAGTTATGGATTCGTGCAAAAAAAAATCTAACAATCAAACATGGCATTACGATAAAAGAGAAGTTGAAAAAAGTGGGCTGATTTGCTTCAAACTTGGTATTTAGTATTTATTAGGTAGTAGGTGTTTTTCATTTTTGCTCTAGGTCGAAAAATAACGGTACCTACCATACAATTTTGAACAAAAAGTTTGATTTTCTCGAAAACGGCTCCAACGATTTTGATAAAACTTTCAGTGTGCTAATTTTTTACAATAATACATTTTTCAGTTAAAATAATTTTTTCGAAATTTGTTCTATAACGGTACCTCTCATATAACCGGTTTTTTCAAATGCGGTTTTATCGTAAACTATTATCCCGATTTCAATAAAATTTTGCACACAGGAAGTCATTAATAATTCAATTAATATCGCATTTAAAAATTTTCAAAAACTTTTTTTTTTCGATTTAATTTTTTAAATAATTTTCCCAGACGAAAACTACAGATTACCGTATAATGACACTAGAAAAAAATTTTAAATAGTTTTTCGAAAAGTTTTTCAAAAAAACCACTTAAAAAACTGGTCGAACGATTTTCAATATTTTTTTTCTTCGATAGACATTTAGTTTTCAAATTTTATTGCATACTTAGTTTTTCCGAGAAAACTCTGAAACTAATTAAAAAAAAAATAAAGAATTTTCTAAAAAAAATATTTTTTTATTTTAATAGACGTGTGGTTTTCAATCTGGCAATACTTTTTTCGGAGTTGGTCTTTTTGACAGCTGTTTCTTGGTTTATGCTCAGTTTGGTTTGCGATTTCCTAATAAATAGACTTACTTCTGAACAAAGTTTGCAAGTTGTGCACATTTATTACCAAAATAATGGTTCGTTTCGGTGGAGCAGAGTATCGAAGAAGACCCAAATGAGTCCATCCGCCATCGCGCGCGGAAGGATCTTGGTTTGCAGGCTTACAAAATCCAACTCGTTCAAGAATTCAAGCCGAACGCCCATCAAGTGCGTCACATGTTCGGTGAATGGGCCTAAAACGAAATGGCCACCGATCCCGATTTTCACAAAATTGGGAAAATTGGGCCTTGGCTGGAATTTATTCGAGCCAGCCACGGCGGCCACTTCCCCGAAATAATTTTTAGAACATAATACAAACCCTTACCTTTATAATAAAGCTAGATTCTTGGCCATAACATTAAACTATATGCGTTTTATTTCTGCTTGAAAACCACACGTCTAAAAAAAACACCCTTTACATTATGTGCTCTGCTGAAATATCCAGCTACATTCTTCCCTTTAAACAATTTAATCGTAATACTCACTCTTCTAGGAATGCTTATCAGTTTACCCTTTATACCCAATTTCGATCGTACTCCCATGTGCAGAGATTCGTTTTTTATTCGTACTACACGAATGTAGAATACTCCAAAGAGCCTTCAGTACTGACTTTTTCGTTCATCAATTGATACCATGATGTGTAGGAGCTTTGGCTTCAACTAGACGGCGCACAATGTTACACAGCTCTTGGCACAATTGATTGATAGAAGAAAACGTTGGTAGCCGCATAGTTTCACTTTATGCCGATAAGCCCGAAATGATTGACCACTTGGAGGACAACATTCGCCGCGTTATTTCCGATATACGGCCAAAAATGTTGGAAAAAGTTATAGAAAATTGGACCTCTAGATTAGACTACGTCCGAGCCAACCATGGCGGTCATATACCAGAAATCATACTTTAATTAGAATGCCAGAAAATTATTTTTCGAATAAAGTAAATTTCATGTTAATTTAAAAAAAAATATCTTACTTTTATTTTATTTCAAAATTCTATTCCTCTAAAAAAACTAATGCTGCCAGAAGCTGTTTAGTTTTTTGGATGAAAGTGCCACTTAAGATAGTTCCAAGGGGGCAAGTAACGTTTTTATAACACAAGACAGCATTGAACTTTCGAATTATTCTAAACGGTTTTTATTTCCCATTGTACAATTCTGTCCAAATGAGAAGTAAATGAGCTTATGATACTTTGCCACATCCAAAGAGAAAGGATATGAGTTTGAGAACGAATATGAGAAGATAAGAGTAAGTACTACCATCAGCGATAGAATTATTGGATAAAAAGTTGCATTTAGAAGATAGTTTATAAAATGAGAAAGAGGATCGGGACAAAACACAGCCCTGAGGCACACCAGCATTTATATTTTAGGTTTTAGATTTAAAACTATAAGCTATATCTAAACTTAAGAGCAACAAAGCCGCCGGAGCCGATGGCCTAGCTGCCGAGCTCTTCAAAGCTGCAGGCGATGACTTCGCTATAAGTATGCACCAACTCATAAGCAAGATATGGTTAGAAGAAAGCATGCCCGATGAATGGAATCTCAGCATAATTTGCCCGATCCTTAAAAAAGGAGACCCTCTGAGTTGCACGAACTATAGGGGTATCAGTCTCCTCAACATCGCCTACAAGATCTTTTCTGCTGTATTGTGTGAACGCCTAAAGCCATTCGTCAACAACCTGATAGATCCATATTAGTGCGGTTTTAGGCCAGGAAAGTCACTATCGATCAAATATTCACATTACGGCAGATCTTGAAAAAAACTCAAGAACTTCAAATCGATACCCACCACCTTTTTATCAATTTCAAAGCCGCGTACGACAGCATTTATAGAGACGAGTTATATAGAGCAATGTGCAGTTTTAACATCCCTGCCAAACTCGTCCGCCTGTGTAAAATGACGATGAAAAACGCACGCACAATATCGGTAAAGACCTCACCGACACCTTTGAAGTCAAAAAAGGATTTAGACAAGGCGATGCTGTCATGCGACTTTTTCAATATCATACTTGAAAGAATAGTGCAGAACTCTCACACCAACACCAGAGGCACGATCTTTCAAAAGTCCGTCCAATTACTCGCATACGCCGACGATATTGACATAATCGGAAGAACGCAGCGTGATGTCCGAGAGCTGTTTCGAGAGAAAGGTTCTCCGGGTGATTTTTGGTCCCATATGCATAAACTGAGAGTGGAGAAGAAGATACAATGAAGACCTTTACCGGCTGTACAGCGACACAGATCTAGCCAAAAGAGTAAAAATTCAACGTCTCAGATAGCTGGGTCATATAGAGCGGATGGACATCAATGCTCCGGCTTGGAAAATCTTCGAATCCATCCCAGAGGGACGGCGAAGTAGAAGAAGTCCGAGACTCAGGTGGCGCACAAAAGTGGAAGAGGACCTCAACCGACTCCACGTGCGAAACTGGAGACAGCTATCTAGCGACCGGGCTGGCTGGAGAAGCTTGTTGGTTGAGGCCCAGGTCCACCCCCGACTGTAGCGCCACCTAAGAAGAAGAAGAAGAAGAAGATTTAAAACTGTTCATTACAGTTTTTATACAACCGTTCCAAAGATATTTTATAATCCAAGAAAAACGGGGTTCGTCGATACCGAATGAACCCATTTTTAATACGAGATCAAGATCCAAGAATTTATGAAATGCCTTTGACATATCGGGTGAAATAATCTTACTTTCTCCAAAATGATATAAATATTGGTTCCACTCTTCGGTTAGATAAGCCATCAGATCACCAGTGGACCCATGGCCACGAAAGCCGTACTGCCGGCTTTCATTCTTCGAGTATTTCTAAGGCTAGTAATTTATCAGCATTTCAATGACCTTAGAAAGAATGAACATGAGTAATTTGAAATGGAAAAGATTTGGCTTTCCAAGATTTGGATTTCCAACTTGTTGGAACAAGTTCAAAAGAGTAGGATGAATTAAAAAGTTTAGCAGAGGCTTTGCAAGCGTGTTAAAACACCTCTTCAGAATGATAGCCCCGGATCATTGCATTTATGTTTATTAAGATCTTTTAAGACATTTGCGACAGAACGAGTTCAAAAGAAGTTTAGGCACAAATAGAATCATTTAGGCGATCAAGAACTAGGGGATTCATGGCACAATCTGTCGGCGTTGTTTTGGGGGAGAAGTGCCTTACGAAAAAAGGGTACTTGAAAACAAACTTTGGAACTAATAAAGATGTTTTGTTTTTTACTGACCAGACCATTTTTAGTGCTAGTGGGACATTATAATATTCGTTGCCTTAATTTTTAATCATGGACAAATTTGGTTCCTCAAATATAGGTCTTCCAAGCTTGTTTACTTTTTTTTTTGTTTTGGTTCTGAAACAATGGAAACTTACCCCTTTTTCCTGACAACTTTTTTACGGTTCGTAACAAATCATAGATTTTTTTTTGGTCCGATACTCTAAGCCAGTGTTGCCATACAAATATTTTCAGGAATATTTGACAAGAGATATTTGTAGATTTGATATTACACTATGTAATCTTTGATGTGCCTAGACGGGTTAATACTTCTACACAGTTTTTTTTCAGTACTGTTTGTGGGATGATTTATTGTTTCTGTGTTTTTTTTGGCAAAAATTGATGCTTTAAATGAGAATATTTTTTAATAGGAATTTTGTCTAAAAAACTAAACCTCCATTTCATATTCTTGTATATAATGTTTTTCATTTTGTATATTTTCGGAAAAAAGAGATATAAATAGCTATATACATATCTATTTATTTATATAAGTTTAATAAACATGTTGGAAATATTAAAATATCTACATATTTATTGATTTAAAAAAAACTTTATTTTTAACATTTATATTTTAAGACTTTTTTTTAGAATTTTTCTTTAAATTTTATAATAAATTCAATTAATCACGGGTCTTAAAACAAACAGGGATAACAAAAAATCGAATAAAACAAAATAAATAAATTAAATAAATTAAATATAACACAAACACCACTACACAAAAGTTTAAATTACCAAAAAAAAAAATACTTTCTTAAATTTCCAAAAAAAACTACACAAAAAACCAAATTGTTACTTCTTAAAGCATTTTTCGACGCCGATTTTTTCACTGAGGGGCGTGAATGTGTTAATTGTGGTGCCATATCAACCCCATTATGGCGTCGTGATAACACCGGACACTACTTATGCAATGCATGCGGTCTCTATCATAAAATGAACGGAATGAATCGACCCTTAGTTAAACAACCTAGAAGATTGGTAAATTTTATAAAATATTTTTTTCTTTATTAAAAAAAATAATTAATTGAACAAAATTTTTGAAATAAAAAAAAATTAATAAAAAAAAATCTTATAGAAATCCGTCGTTTTGTTTTTAATTTATTTTATTTTCGCGGGGGCCAAAAGCATTGATTTTAATTGAATTTATTATAAAATAAAAGAAAAAAACTTACAACAAAATAAAAAAATAAATATGTAAGTTTTGAGTAGGATTTTGAAGAAATCAAGAAAAAAAATATTTTTGAAATATTATAAAATTAAAAGACAAGAAAATAAAAATATTATTAAAATAAATTTTAAAGTACTGAACATTATTAAATTCATTGAAACAATTTAATAATATTATTGCAGTGGCTGAACAAGGCGGGGATTTCTATAAGAGCTTCTATCAGTATAATCAAATGCCAAGTAGGCCAACAGAGGAAACAAAATCAAGTCGGCGACTGGTAGGTTTTTTATATTAGTTTTCATTTTTTTTATTGGAATTGATTTTTTTTCTAGTTTATAAATTATTTCAAAAATTTTGTTCGTTTACACAAAAATTATTAAAATTTTTATATATATTTTTTAAAAATATTGCATGATTTATTAAATATCCTTAATGCATTTGTTTAATGATTAATATAAATAATTATAAAATTCTATCTCATTGATTTATTTTTTTTTTTGTTAATTTGGAATATTAAGATCTTGAGTTGATTACCTCCGAAAAATTAAATTTTAAACAATCAAATCATCAGTTAAAGTTAAAGTAACCAACATTTACCTATAGTTTTTTTATGATTCAAACAACGGTATTATTCCATTATTTTCACTTCTTATTTTTTTATTTCCAATGAAAATCTTCAAAAGACACTTAGAGAATTTGTTCTGGGTATAGGTCAGAAGACTTTTCAATTAAGCAATGGAATTGTCTTTTTCTTTTTAATAGTTAACGATATCTCGATACATCCATCAAATGCGTTAAGGTTAAAATTCTAATATTCTTAATCATTTATTCATGTGTAGAAGAAACACGTTCCAAAGTAACTTTTTAAAAATATTTTCTTTTATTTCAAATTTAAATAGAGCGCATCACGTCGTCAGGGATTATCTTGTTCCAATTGTCATACCTCTCAAACATCTTTGTGGCGTCGCAATCCAAATGGTGAGCCAGTTTGTAATGCCTGCGGCCTATACTTCAAACTGCACAGTATCAAAAGGCCTTTAGCTATGAAAAAAGATACAATTCAGGTAATTATAGTAATTGTTGTATAGTTGCGCAAATGTCAATGTTCTTGAAAACAAAAATTGAAAATTTCCATGAAATGATTTTAATTGGATTTTTTTTGTATTTAATATTTATTTACAGACACGTAAGCGGAAACCAAAAGGATCCAAAAGTGGAGATAAATCATCACCTTCTTCGAACAGTAAGCATTCCAACAGTGCAAGCATCATAATTCAGGAGAGTAACAAAGGTAATTTAAAAAGATGAAAATTATATAAAACCTTAAATTATTTTGTTCTTAATTTTTTTCCAGAATTGCAAAGTCTTACATCATCATTCCAAAGTGCTTCGCACTCAAATGCCAGCAGCCCAAATACAATAACCCCACCACCGACGGCATTGCCTCTTACACCAACAACCTGTTCTGCTGCGTCCAATCATCAAGACGTCATGCATGGTACTCCATCACCACCAATTACCCAGCATGACAATATGTCGCCAATGCAATACAACACGCCGTTGTCAGTCTTAAATGGGTCATCGGCAACTCTGGTAAACAACAATAACAACACAACACAAAATAACAACAATACGGTCAGTTCAAACATCAAGTACAATATGCACAAATATCTGGCAATGCACTCTGAACCTCAACAACAACTTCAACAACACCAACTAATGGCGGGAACCCATCAACTGTTCGAGATGCCACCATCCCCAGCCGAACAACAACACCATGGCTATAGTTCCACAGAGTCGCCAAGTTATTACTACGACCATTTGACAGGTATAGAGCATGACGCCAATGGAATTAAGATTGAAAACATTCACCAGCATAACCATCAGCAGCAGCAACTGCATAGCCAAACGTCTCAAATTATGGCCCAGGAGTTGAGTCGAAGTCCGTCCATCGAGGATGAGTATGAAATGCAGCAACGGCAACAGCAACAACAACAACAACAGCAGCAGCAGCAACACCATCAGCAGATACTCCAAATGTCACAGATGAATCCATTTGGTGAGCTAGAAAGAAAACTAGAACGTGGTACTGTCGTCAAGATTGAATGATCATGCAACACAACCAAAAAAAAGAAAAGCCAAAAATATATAAAAACAAAGACTTATGAAATAAGTTGAATGAAAATGCAAAAAAAAATATAAATAGTTATCGAAAACATTTATCTTAACACAAGGATATTATATACTTTCCCTATTATTCTATGAATTTGTAAATAATTTATAAACTATTTAAGAAAAAATTCCCTCAAGGATCAAAATACAGCGAAAAATGACAAAGAAATTTAGTTTTAAGTTTAATTGTTGTTATATACATGACAAAATGAAAAAAAAAAATAAATTAAGCAATATTTGAACAAAAAGATTGAAATATATAAAAATATATATACAAATATAAATAGACATTATTTTTGTTAAGTTTTTGAACAGAAATCAAAATATAATTATTTTAAGTGAACTTTTCGAACAACTTTTTTTTTTATAATTTAAATGATTGTTATCAATTAACATTTATATATATATTTTTTAAGAATCATATAAGAACAAAACTTGAAATAAATAAAACTTTAAATAAATAAAAAAGTCTTTTTAGGAAAAAACTGTTTTAAGGGTAAAAAGAAAAACATCATGCGCAGAAAATGCGTATGGCGTATACTTGTTATAAAAAAGGAATTGCTAGACATCAATTGTTGTGGCTTTGGGAAGAATGCTATATAAGTGCGACCATTCTTGATGCCCTTCATCGTCCAACTTTTTTATTTTATTCGAGGGTAAATATGGAATAAATAATGATATTTGGCGTTTTTAATGTAGTATTTTAAAAGAAGGTACTTAAAAGAAAACTTTTTAAAGATCAGCAATAAGATAAACAATTTTTGTAACACCGCCGTGTATGGTAAGAATTAATATTATCGGAATCAAAGACTCCGAACTCTTTGTATGTTTTAGACGTTATTACCGTGACGCTTCCCTGCTTTCTAGTTACAGGCCCATAAGTTTATTAAGTTCTTTAGGTAAATGCTTAGAAGAATTAATAAAAAAACAAACTATTACAAGATTTCTGCCTCAAGAACAGTTTGGTTTTAGGAGACGTCATAGTACTGTTCACCAGGTTAACAGGATAATAAAATATATAAAAAAATAATCTGTTTTCTATAATTAACGCGCGCACAAGGGCAAATAGTCCCTTTCCCTTTTAATTTAGAACACACTGCACAGGCATTAGGAAGATAGGGAGGGGAAAGATAGGAGGTGTCGATTAACATTAGTTTTGAATGTTTGCAGATCAAAATGGCAAGGGAAAATCTCGCCGGGGAAACTATTCCAAATTCGTGTTGTTCGGCTAGAAAAAGAATCCCTATATTTCACGATACGTCGGTACGTCCGAAATTGGGCTCAAAGGTGAACTGATGAGCATTCCTTGCGAGACCAGTATTATGGGAGAAACTTTTAAGGGGAAGAATGCAGCTGGCTACTTCAAGCAAACATATAAAAGAAACGATAAAATAAGGAAAGACATGAAACATTAAACTCTACACGATTTTCTATTACCCCATTTGACAAAGCTGTGTAAATTGAAGTTTAATGAGCTTGACAAACGGTATCGTTGCAATTGTACGTCCGAAGGCGAAGGACGTGAATTATCGAACGAATATGAAAAGCTGAGGGTAGAGTCATCAGCAAAACAGTTAAGTGGATTAAAAGTAACAGACAGAAGATCATTTATAAAAATGAGGAAAAGAGTCGGAGACAGAACTGAGCCCTTAGGCACACCAGCGTTTATTTTGTGGGAATCAGACTTGGTACCGTCCAAAACAACTTGTATTGAACGGTCCAGAAGATAGCTTCTAATCCAAAGAACAAGAGTATCATCGATCTAAAAAGCAAGAATTTTCGATAAGACAGCTTCATGTCAAACTCTATCAAATGCCTTGGAAATATAAAGCGCAATAATCTTACTTTCACCAAGGCGATGTTAAAATTTGGTTCGGTAAGATTTGCCATCAGATGACCAGTGGAACGGTTGCTGCAGAAGCCATACTGATGGTCATTGAGAAGCTCTCAATCTTCGAGATGTTCCTTAAGCTGCCGGTTAATCAGCGTTTCCATGATCTTAGAAAGAAGGGATGTTAGTGCTATGGGTCGGTAGAAGGAGGGGGAGGATGGGTCACCTTTCTTAGGGACAGGCTGGAGATATGCTGTTTTTCATTTTCTAGGAAAGATTCGAGAAGAGTAGGAGCGATGGAAAAGCTTACGCAGGGGCCTTACCATTGTGAAAGAACACCTCTTCAGAAGAATGGGGGGTATACCATACGGGTTAGCGGATTTGTGTATATCGAGATCTTTGAGAACTCTTGCTACTGTACGAGTGCGGGAAAACATCTGTCCCATGGACAAATTTACATTCTCAAGTACAGGAGGGGCAACGTTGCTGTGAGGCAGCGTGGAGCTGGCAGCGAAATGGGCGGCTAGCAAGTTTGCTTTTACTGAAAAGTAAACAATTGGTTTTTTTTTTGTCGATGAGCGTTAAAACCAAATATGTTGAGGAGTTTTTAATATTTTTTACAAATGAACCAACATTTGTACTGCCTTTGAAACATGGCAGAATTTTTTGCCCTAATTGTTTATCATGAAAGAATTTGGTTCTGTCAATAACGGAGTTGTGTGACTTTCTTGCTTGTTTGTGCTTTTCCGATTTTCCTCAGTAAGGTTGGCTTTGTTTTTCTTTACCTGGATGGGTGGTGGACGAGAAATATTAGCTGAAATGACACAATGGTCCGAAGTGCCAAATGGAGAAGTTACACTAATAATATACTTCTCAGGGTGAGAAGTAAGAAATAAGTCAAGAGTATGGGCGGCTTGCCCAGCAACATCCGGTATACGCGTTGGCACATCGATCAGTTGGGTAAGGTGTTGTTACCCAGCAAAGAGCTCGACATACCTTCCTTCGATTGTTGTCTGACCAGAATAACGGAGCAAATTGGAATTGTGTACATTGAAATCGCCCGCAATAACGATCGAAATCGCGAGGACAAAGGGAAACAATTTTCATGATGGAATCAGACAACAGAAAATCAAAATTAATATGAACAAAATCAACAACAACAAAAACAACAGCCACAGCTACATGTTCACAAATTTTTTATTGAACTTTAACCCTAATATATATAATATTTGATTTTATCATATTTCTATATGGATACATAGACAAAACCTGGTTAGCTTACAAATACGTCTCTTTCTCTCATAAATATTTTTTATTTGATTTTTACATATCCATAGCAGTAATCATTCTTAAAGGAGCCATTGCAAAATTAATTACAAAAAATTCTTCTTGTACTCGTACGTGCTAGGCAGTGAAATAATTGTAATAAATCTATTGCTTCAATATTTTATTTATATTTTTTTTGATATTAATTCAATATGAACATATCAGTTGCCATATTCAAACAAAGCAAAACAAAAATTAACTATCGACGGTTATTCATTTTGTTTGGATCGAGCGGGCATAAGCAGAATTAAAAAAAAAAGAATTTGAAATACAGAATTTTGTACGTACAGTATTTTCCAAAAAAAAAAAAAAAAAACAGAATTCTGATCATACAGAATTTTGACAACCGGAATTATGACCCGCAGTTTTGTGCAGTTGTTCTGATAATAAATTTATTTTAAATTTAACAAGTTAAGGTGCTGTAAATTAAAAAGAAGTAATTATGTATTTATTTGTTTTCTTAATTTAATTATTATATATATATATATTTATTTGTCTATCTATTTATTTATTAATTATTTATAATTATTTATATAAATATGTGTATATTTATTTGTATTTATTTATTTATTTATTTTTTTTTATATAATTAACGCGCGCACAAGGGACTATTTGTTTCCCTTTTAATGTAGAACACACTGCGCGGGCATTAGAAAGAAAGGGAGTAGAGAGATAGGAGGTGTCGATTAACATTGGTTTGGAATGTTTGTTGATCAAAATGGCAAGGGAAAATCTCTTATTTTATTTTATGTTTATTTATTTATTTATTTACTTATTTATTTATTAAAATTTACTTTATTTACTTATATCTTTATTTTTAACTTATATACATTACCGTGGTTGTTTTCCGATGTTGGTTTATTTATTCGTTAATTATTAATTTAATTTTTTAATTTATTTATTTGTCTGAATACAGCAAATTCATCTATTAAATCGAAATATAAACAACATCTTAATTTGTGGACACTACGGCCCACTTCTCTCTCCTCAGAAAATATTTTTTTTAAAGGTTTTTTATGTAGCTTCCTTCTAAAAACAATTTGAAACTGTGATAATATTATTGCATAAATGTTATAAGTTTTCCAGTAGTAAAGTAGAAAATACCATTTCTCTGTAAATTATGCAATCTAGTAATACGAAAAAAACTATATGAATTCAGCTACAATAAAGATATATATATATGATATTCAGATTATATTAATGACCTGATCCGCGTGGTTGGGGGTTGCAACGCCGATGTAATTTCCCACCCATGTATAGAAAAGTTAGTTTGCATGAAACCACAGGTCTCGGATGCGGACGGATTCACTGTAAACGAAATAAGGTCATCGAACTTGTTGGATGAATGTAAGGTCGTCTCGCCGAACGATTAGCGGATGGTCTGGACTGCTGTACAGCAGACATGGCCGCCATTCAAGCAATGCCTATGCTCTATGAAATGGACCGTTCAGGATGAAAATATGCAATTTATGCTGCGGCGACTGCTACAGGCAAAAAAGGAGCAAGTATTTGGGTGTGGATTCGTCGTTGGAAGCAGACTTAAGTCTGAGGTTTCGAGTTTAAAAGGCGTGAACCAACATTGCACCACAACGTGATCTTAGGCTAAATTCGTCAATGTAAATGTCATGTGCATTACAGAGGAAAAAGATGCTGAAAAAGAGGTACACTGATTCTTCAGGAAAAAGGAGCAATAAAAGCGTGTGATTGAGAAAATGAAGACCTGAAGGAGACCCTCTAAACTGCGTCAACTAAAAAGATATGAGTCCTCTCAACATAGCTTGAAAGATCTTTTTTTCCATAGTATCGGAGTGCCTAATGCCATTCTTTAACAACTTAATAGTTGCATTTTAAGATCAGGAAAATCCACCATCGACCAGCACATTAACTCCATAAAAAATAGCCAATGCAGTTTTTGAATTAGAGATTCTGGAAGTTAATCAACTTTAGTTTTAAATCGTTATTAATTGTATTTACAATCAGTCCATTTATAGAAACTCAACAGATATGAACTAAGAATTGAATACACTTTCTGGGTTCTTCGCACTTCAAGAACCGTTTATATTCGTCTTATTTTTTTTTAACTCGAATAATTAAAAAAAACAGTCCTATTTTCAATATAAAAACAACATGTTGCCTTCAGTAAAATCTTAATATACGAAGTCTTGAAGTTAGAAGTTAATTGGAGTAAATTCCGTCTTAAGGGTTTTCTACAGTTTCTAGTGAGTAGTGGGGGGGGGGTCATTTTCATGACTACTCGAAGAAAAATCGAAAAAAATAAAAATATGAGGAGACAGATATTTTCTGGTGCTAAACCAGCTGAATGCCATTTCCCATAATATTGATAATATGTTGTAAGTTTGAAGACTATTAGCCTTTTCAATCAATATAATTATATCCATACAAGCAAACGAACAGACAGACATACAGAAAGAATTAAGTAACTTTTATAAATAATTTCACCAATTAATGTTTATATTTACATGAGGTGAATTGAAATACACCACATTCCGATTCCCATTATTTGTGGTGCATTCACTATATTATCATATACACAAACCGGTTGCTTCCCACTTTTTTTAAGTTCTCACCACAAGATGGAGCCATAATCCACGTTGTTTATGCAATGGTTTGTATCCATACTTAATGCAAGAAATACACAATAAATAATGGGTTTTTATTAAAAATTCAAATTAAATTTCCGGTGCTGAAAAACGACCATAAGAAATTTCCGATTAATACCTTTGTATATACACTGCAGAAAATTTATATACAATGATAACACTTAAAATGAAAGATCTTTTTTTAGAGGTATAGAACTTTAAATTGGCAACATTATTTTAACTGGCGACCATTTTGTCAGCTGTCAAGTGATTTATTTTTAGTTTGGTGGTTTGGTCTGGCATTTCAACGCGAATAGACTGACGCCTGAACAACGCTTTCAAATTGTGCAAATTTATTTTGAAAATCATGGTTCTGTTTAAAATACGTATCGCGCACTACGTGTACGTCAATATAATCGTCCATCAGAGCAATTAATTCGATTAACTGTGGAATGTTTTCGCACCACGTTGACTCTAAATGATAATACGCATCCACAGAGACGAAGTATAGAAGAAGTCATTGTTGCTGTAGAGCGTAGCGCAGAGGAAGACCCGAATCAGTCTATCCGCCATCGTGCAAAGGAATTGGATATGTGTCCATCCACTTTATGGAAGATTTTGTGGAAAGATCTTGGTTTGCGTGCTTACAATATATAACTCGTGCAATACTTGAAGCTACAGCATCACCTAATAAGGCGTTGATCCCAATTTTCATAAACGAGTTTTGTTTAGAAATGAAGCTCACTTTTGGTTTAATGGATGCTGGCCAGAACGTTACAGTGGTGACCGCTATTGAGCTTAGATTACTGACTTTTTCATTCATCAATTGAACAACCATAATGTGCAGGAGCTGTGGTTTCAACAAGACAGCGCAACATGTCACAGAGCTCGTGCTACAATTGATTTATTGAAGGAAACGTTTAGTAACCGCAAAGTTTCACGTTACGGACCCTTGTGTAGGCTTCCAAGATCATGAGATTTAACGCCGCTTGATTATTTTCTGTGGGGTTATGTAAAGTCGTTAGTCTACGAAGATAAGCTTGAAATGATTGACCACTTGGAGGACAACATTCGCCGCATTATTGCCGATATACGGTCACAAATGTTGGACAAAATTCATCAAAAATTGGAACTCTAGATTAGACTACGCCAGACCCAGCCGTGGTGATTATATACCAAAAATCATATTTAGATTGTAATGCCAGAAGATTATCTTTTGAATAAACTAAATTTTGTTTCAATTAAAAAAAATCATCTCTGTTCTATTTCATTTCAAAGTTGTATACCTCTAAAAAAAACACCCTTACGATTATTGTACCCTTTTGTAAATCCAAATTTTAGGACGGATTTGAATAAAATTCCGTTTTTTTATTTTTATTATTTTTTTACTATAAAATTTAAAATATTTTTTTTTGATTAATTTCAAAAATATTGATTTTTCCAAAAAAAAAATCAAAAATTAATTTTAATAAGAAAAAAAGTTATTCAAAATTTTGATATGCAGAATTAATTAGGCTTAGATCTTCTCAAATATAAAATTTGACAGAAGTCTAATGAGCGGTTACTGAGAAAGCCAAAAATTAAAAAAAATCCGTGTAAATTTGATTCTAATCAAATGATACCTAGTACCATTGTATATACATTTTCTATTTAGTGTATATACAAAGCTAGTACCAACATTGTATATACATTCTCAGGCAGTGTGTATACAATGGTACCAACAAAAAAATTCTCAAAAATGTTCATCAAAATCGTTGGAGCAGTTTTCGAGAAAAATAAGCTTTTCGTTAACGGTTATATGGCAGATACCGTTATTTTTAGCCCTAAAAATAAAATTTCAATTTTATGAGTAATGCTGAAAGAATCACACAAGTGCCAAATTTGAAGGTTATCGCTTAAGCCGTTAAGGTTGCAGACAGACTAACAGACAGAAAAAATATTTTTTTTTATTTTACGTAAACTACTACTTTCATTTTCAAAATTTAATTTTTTTTCAATTTTTAGTAAATCCTGAAAACATGGTCTTGGCCGAAAATTATTGCTTACACTTAAAACTGAAATTAAAGGACTAAGTAGTGTTTCCCAGGCATGGAAATAACTTATTTTGACAATTTTGCATTTGCAAGAAGTTACACCAATACAATGTGTGCCTTGGTTTTGTTGGAATAGCAGTAATCGCAATCGGACCACGGTTTTTGAACTCCGATATAAAGGGTGAATCTTATTTTCAGTTCCTACCGAAACCCTTATGCTTGATTTGCTCGAAAACCTTTCCCTGGCGGCCGCCGGCGGTGCGAAATAAGGCCCCAGACAAAATGGGCCCAAAAACAAACGTGAAATAAGGCCCCAAAAATGGGGTACTTTTTCATAATGAAATAAAACCATTTTTTTGTTTATGAAATTACGCCCCAAAAAATGAAAAAAAGACCCCAAAACGAAATAAAAGAAAACCCCATTTTTTTTGAAAAAAAAAAAATTGTTTTACCTAGGCATTTCTAGATTTTATCTCCCAATCAGTATGAGGTAGGTGTGCAACCCCCGTGCTTGGGCTCATTATAGGATTTGGAGTATGTGCGAGGTTGGGTTTATGCAAAAGTTCTTTAAATCAAAAAGAAACGTTGCACACACCCAACCTTGCACCTTCTCCATTTCTCATTTATTAAAGTAGGACATATCTTTAAACTTGTTGTTTGTGCTTATACTGGGCTTTATGGCTTTTATTGCCAATTTTTGTATTCGACATAATATTTTTGTGGGGTCTTATTTCATTCTTTGATATTAGGGGCTTTTTTCATAATGAAATATAACCCCAATTCTATAAATTAAATTAGGCCCCAAAAAGTGAAATTACACCCCAAAATAAAGTTTTTTTTGTTGTTGTTGTGTTCTTAATATTCTTTTGGGGCCTTATTTCGTTTTTGTTTTTGGGGCCGTTTTGTCTAAGGCTTTATTTCGCAACGCCTCCCTGGCTATTGCAGACTATTTCCTATCAAAATCGAGCTCTATAATACCACAACTTGGTGGCAAGAAACTGTCTGTATGTTGTTTTTGGTGATCTTTGGGTTAGAAAAGGAGTTCGTTATGCAAACGCCATATGACTAGATGGCTATGCACATGGATTTGTGAAGTATTATGTTTAAGAAAGGGAAATAAGATCTTTTGAAAAGTTAAAAGAACAAGTTAAAGTCACTGGTGTAAAATTACAGGAGAATTTGTAAAAAAAAATTGTTTCTAAACAACAGGGTCCTATCAAAATCGGCTCTAAAATTTTCATTGGTATTTAAAAGGTGTGATTGCATACTTTATCTTTACTAGAAACCGTTACGTGTGTTGTGATCAAGTCCCTAAAGAGCTCAAACTGAAGCTTGCAAAGGCAATCAAGGGAGTTAATATGGAATACTAATTCTTCACCAGAACGAACCATTCTAGCTGGGTGAGGCATAGACAAATTCCGTCCACCCGATCTGGACGAAGTAATAAATAAAGCCGCCAGAGTCAAATGCCTAGCTACCGACCACTTCAAAGCTGCAGGCGATGACTTGGTTAGAAGCATGCACCAACTCATGCGTATGACAGCATTTATAGAGACGAGTCATGTAGTGCAATGTGTATTTGTGGCATCCTTGATGCCAAACTCATCTGTCTATGCAGAATGACAATGAACAACTCACGCTGTTCCATCAAGGTCAGTAAAGAACTCACCGACAGACAAGGCGATAAAGTGTCATGCGACTTCTTCAAAATCATTACAAAAAAATCACATTGGTAGGCAAGATATTTCATAGTAACCTTTTAAACCTTTTAAAAGTGGCAAAACCACAAAACTTTACGATTTTTAGTAAAACTGAAGTATCCTATCACATGTCTTATATAATAAATGAATTTAGAAAATTGTACTACGGATTTTGATGAAATCCTGTTTTATATTTTAATTTTTTGAAAAAAATTTTTTTTTTTGAGATTTTAGTATGCAGTAGAAATTATTAATAAATAGCTGATCATAGAATATAATTTTTTTTTGATAATTTTTATAAATATTAAATTTCATATCTATGTAAATAATTTTGAAAAATTAAATATCTAGGAAAAAAGTAATTCAAAATTAATTTTTTTTATTTTTGGTTACCTAGATCTTTTTATATAAAAAAATTGACCAAAATCCAATGAATGAAAATTAAAACAAAATAAATTGCACGACTGCTCATATGTCGTCGAATAAAATTAAAAAATAAGTTACATTAACGAAGAAAAATAACACTATCTGAACTTAAAAAAAGTGTCAAAACCGCAACACTTAACCGTTTTTAGTAAAAATGGAGTACGCCATCAAACGTCTTGTATAATAATGAATTAATGAACGACGGAGGACGAAGGACGGATTTTGATAAAATCCTGTTTTTTTATTTTAATTTTTTGAAAAAAAAATTGTTTAAAAGTTTGGTATGCAGTTTTTTTAGAATTTTATTTTAAAAATATTGATTTTTCTAAAAAAAAAAAAATGAAAATTTGGCAGGAGTATCAACGATAATTCCGGCGCCAAAAATTCATAACGGTTTTTTTGTATACGGGTTAAATATAAGCATTTTTTTTACTATGGAAGGGGTGTCTATTTGGCCCCGTACAGAAGGTAGAGGTGATTTTCGAAAAAAAACTTACTTAAAAAAACAAATATTTAAAAACAACGGCAACTCTTAAAATACATTGCAATAACGAAAACCAGAAATCTGTTCTTTAACCCTACATTTTAATTAAATTATTTGTGTAAATAGTTTCTTTTGATAAGAAAACGAAAAAAAAGCTTTGAAGCAATTTTATTCCAAATTGTGGAATGGAAAATAAAATGTTCTTTCTGTGATCAATGCTATAATAAGAAATACTTATATTTAACTCCTCTACAAAAAAAAAAAGTTATTTTATCTTGGAGCCGGACTTATCGTACTCTCACCCAAAAATTTATTTTATACAGAAAAAAAAAGTTATTCAAAATTTTATTAAATTAAACAAATTGATCATGAAGTGAACAATTTATTGCTGATGTGCAACAGGCTGCAGCAGAAAGTACTTCAACTTTTTTTCCAAAATGAGGAAAAAAGAAATAAAATATTCTGTTGAAATAAAGAAGCCGATATTGGAAAAAAAGAAGAGCGCAAAGAAAATAACAATCAACTAAAAAAAAAGAAACTGTAAGTTCAAAAATGATTCACTTAGTAAATTCCTGAAAAGTCTCACAGCGGATGTTTCTACCGAATACTCCTTATAGACGCCGCGAAACGCCTAAAAAGACCCCAGGCACAAGACCCGCCAATAAAATCTCAAAATGGTAAATGGATCGGGAACCCAAAACAAAATATCGCTTATACCAGTCATGGCAAAAATTTTCGAAAAAGTGCTCCTGAAAAGGCCTAGCAAAATAATAGAAGAAAGAAGACTAATTCCGAGCCATCAGTTTGGATTTAGAAATAAACATTTAACGATCAAATTACGGATGTTGTAAACAAAGCCCTTGAAGAAAAACAAGTATGTTCGGCTCTATTCTTAGATATTGCTCAAACCTTTGACAAGGTTTGGCACTTGGAACTTGAGTGCAAACTGCGTAGGAGACCTCCCAGGCAGTACTACGAAATACTAAAATTCTCTGTAGAAGAAGAATTGAAGCCGGTGTACCACAAGGAAGTGACCTAGGACCAACCCTGTATTTGTTATATACAAGGGAAAATCTAGTGGACAATAACGCTATCATGGCCACCTTTGCTGATGATACTGCAATATTGGTGCCAGATAAAACAGATAAAGGCTACTCAAGAATGCAGTCGAAAAGTTAATGATTGGACGCAAAAATGGCGTATCAAATTAAACGGGTTTCATTTGCGCAGTAGTTTTGTCCAGGGATCGTTCCTGTGAATGTTTGGTGTTTGTTACCGCTAGCATTATTTTCGCATTTCACATTAAAACAAGTTTTTTGTAGGGCGTAGTAACGTGCGTCGGGTACCGCTATAGTTATATGTAAAACTAGTGCCGATTGGTACTAGGTTGTTGGTACAATAGTATTTTTGGTACGGCGGGATCATATAGAGCCGAAAAACCCGGAAAATCTTCGATTCCACCCCAGAAGGATTGCGCAGTAGAGGAAGAACGAGACTTATGTGGCGCACACAACTGCAAGAAGACCTTGACCAATTCCAAGTGCAAGACTGGAGGCAGCTGGTTAGGAACCGAACTGGCTGGAGAAGCTTGTTGGTTGAGGCCTAGGTCCACCCCGGGCTTTAAGGCCACGTAAGGTGGCGCAGGGACATAAAATACAGTTTTACGTTTTCGGACTTATTACAGTTTGGTGAAGATGGGACAACAGTTCCAATTTTTTTAAGAGATAGTATTTAATAGTGAATTTAAATGTGAACGACTGCGCCGCCTAAGGCAAAGTACCTGAAATAAGGTAGGTATCTGAAAATCTTAGTTTAAGAAAATGGACATTTTTTCAGAACTTTTATGGTACAGCCTTTTTAAAGAGGTCCTCATTAATATAATCACTTCTTAAACATGGCAATCGCAATACTATCTTAGTCAATAATATTTCGATAGACAACTGCACTGAAGTTAACGGGAAAATTCCTCGAGTATCTGTACTTCAAAACAACGACGAATTGTGTATCTATGGCTTTTTCTTTACAAAAATTGTGCTTATTTGTGCAACAATAAACGACAATGAGGAGTCTTAGTTAAGAGGTGAGGCTTTAAAATACAAATAACTATAATAAACTTTATTATACTTAATTTTTGCACTTAAATAGACCAAAGTATTGCGTTAGTGATAGACTTGTGCATTTTCATCACCTTTTGTTTAACAGTTTCGTTTTCAGTCTCACTCTACTAAAATACAAAAAAAAAAAAGAAAAAAAATATATATAACACGGGAAGTAGGTAATACAAACGTTTTATATTTCTGCGGTTTTGTATCTGTGTTCGTTATCAAATATTTACCTGAGATAAGGATACTTTATGGAACCACGACGGTTCGTTGTGGAATTTTATTTAAAAAAAAAACAGAAAACCAAACAAAGTGAACAAATTTTCATTCCAAACAACAACGATATGATCCTTCTCCACTCCACTTCTCCTTTTAAATAGAAACAAATCTGTAACTCACCTTTTCACGTATCTGATAGTTTCCCTAACCATGTACAGATATATCGTTAGGCATATAAAAAAGTCCCTATTTTATCATTACATTTATGACGTATGTAGACTCTAACAAAAATCACCACATTTATATACGAAATTTTATTATGTGACCCACCTTACATAGCCAATAACTGTCGACAGCGAGGAAAAGTATCTGTTCGCTTGTCGTTGTCGTATCTATCGCAAGAAAGATATGCAGAAACTTCTTGTCTTATCATTGCTAACCGAAGCCTGATATCGAAAAGATATCTCGTTAAGTACACGCGGCATCAGATAATAATATCAAACTAGATATTGTGTGTAATAAAAGTGCATAACCGATTAAATTTGTTTTACATATATATATATATACTTATACGGAATAAGAAAAAAATTGGGCCCAAGCAGCCACCGAATATCATCCCAATACAAAAAAAAATTCAACAGATAGATTACAAATTATTGCTAAAAGATACAAGGTAAGATATTGAGGTGTTTTTTTTAAATCAGATCTTATGTGGGCGCTCAGGAGATATGTGTTCTGATTTTTGATTAACCGAAAAGATATGATAATGTTAAGTGACCGATCTCGGAGCTAGTTCAATATTTATCCGGAGGCATGTCGCTACTTACTTTAGTTTGGAGATAAGTTAGACAACGTCAAACGTATTTTGTATCTTAAATTAATTTATTATATCAATTTATCAATTTATCTGACGCTTAAAATGATCAATGAATTTAGGAGATAACAAAGCAACTAAAGTATTCACGCAGATACTTTTTTTTTTCTTATTGGATTAAGTAGTGAGTGCGTAAGAACAATCGGTTAGTTGAAAAAAGTTAAAAATAAACATGGTAATAAATTTAGTAATATACAAATAAGTTAGACTTTAGCCAGAATAAGTTTTTGATATTTTTGAAACACAATTAATTTTTTTTATTTTTCATTAATATAAGTTACAAAAGAAATACAAAATGCTTCAAGTTAAATAACATATGTATATAAAAATCGTACCATAAAATAGTTATATAATTACATTCTTAAAAACTAGTAGCGAAAGCACCGGATTATAGATTATACAAAAATTCAAAATAAATTACAAAAGTGTTAAAGTATGTGGGGTTAAATTAAAGATTGACATTATATAATTGAGGTTCTTAACTTATTAAAAAGCCTAGGTGCTACTGAAGTGAAAAAGCTAAGAAACTTGTGAGTATTGTAAGTAGGAGCGATGGCAAGAGGTTTTTTTTGTCAATTTTAATTTTATTTTTCCTTATCAATTTTTAAGTTTTACAAATACATACAGCAATAACATTAATAACATACTAACAATTAATAAGGAGCTGCAATCTATAGAACCTACGGAACTAGTGTCGAAAGCAGCCGGAAGAATAGGAGTTTTAACAATAAATAATTAGATTCTGTAAAATTAAGTGATGTGGGGTCACGACAAGATTTTAATATATACCTAATTTTTTTTTTTTTAATGTATAAAATAAATATAAATACATAAGAATAATATTGTAAAATAATTCGACAATTAAATCATAATACATAAGAGATTATTAATATCTTGATAATTAAGGTCCAAAAGCCAGAGTTTCACTTTATTGAGAAAAATGGATTGAATTCTTATTTCTCTGATGTTATGAGGGAGACTATTGAAGAGTCTAACAGCAATGGTCGTAAAAAAATTAAAATAAATTTGGAGATTGTGTTGTGGTATGAAAACAAGATTCTGATTGTTTATTCTCAGGTTGTAGCTGGGAGAATATCTGTTTAGAAGATATCCAGATCTGGCAAAAAATATCTTTAGAACTTTATAAAAATATAAGTGTTTAAGAGGCAATATTTTAAGCGTTTTGAAAAGAACAAAGCTATTACTATTACGACGTTTGTTACATATTAAACGAATGATGTGTTTTTGAGAAACTAGAAGCGTGTTAGTTTTGTAATTGTGTGTACCACCCCAAGATACCATATTCAAGCTTAGATTGAACTAAGCCATAATAAATATACTTAAGAAGAACTAGTGAGCAATATTTTATTAAAAAGTATATTTGCCTTGTAGCAGCCAAAAGATACTTTTTAAGTGCATCAGTATGAACAGACCAACTCATCTTCCAGTCAACCAAAACTCCCAGATATTTAAAAGATTTACCGTTTTCGTTTTCAAAACAATTTACAGAGCATGTGCGCGTCTCATAAAAACTTTGCAAGTTTATTGTCGAGTTACAAGTGTAATTACTATATTTATATCTATTGCAATTTGCACAATGGAAGAAAAAATGTCCTTGGTCTACTTCCTTTCCAGTTAGATCAAAAAACATAATTTTAGTTTTGCCACTAATAACCATTTTATGCGATTGGAACCAGTGGCTTACAATTTCCAGATCATGATTTATACCAGCAGAAAGATTAAGAGGAGAATCACTTTGAAACGAACATGCCATATCATCCGCGAACGCATTTACTTTGCTACGATATTTTTGTAAAAAGAGTGAGTTGATGAAAATTAAAAAAGAGGATCGGACCAAGTACTGAACCTTGAGGAACTCCTACAGGTATGGTACTAGTGGAACTAAATTCATCATTAATTTTGACCTTTTGTCCTCTATCAGACAAATACGAACTGAACCAGTTTTGCATATAACCCCTAAAACCACATCTGTAAAGTTTATCCAAAAGTATTTTATGATTAACAGTATCAAAAGCCTTAGTTATGTCTATAAAGAGAGCAGCAGTGAGATTCTTGTTATTAAAACATGTTTGAACAGAAGTTTAAAAGGGCTCCTTCAGTTGATAAACCACTACGAAAGCCAAATTGAGACTTACTAAAGAAATTAATTTTGTCTAAATAATCGATCATTCTGTTTTTTACTGCTTTTTCAAAAATTTTCGAGAAAGTCGAGAGTAAGGAAATCGGCCTATAATTATTCAATGACGTTTTTTCCCCTTTCTTGAATAAAGGTATAACTTCAGCTTGTTTTAAATCATTTGGGAAAACACCTTTGAGAATGCTATTGTTAAAAATATAACATAAAACATCACAAATGTTCAAAGCTATCTTTTTAATAGAATTATTAGAAAAGCAGTTTGAAGTTTCAGAATTAGAATTTTTTAGGGAGATAATAATTTTATACAGCTCAAAAGACGTTATGGGATTAAAAAAAGAAGCTTTGAGAGGATGACGATTCATAAGCTAAACACTCGCAATTCGTAAAGGAAGTATAACTATCTGACACTACTTTTGTACCGATAGATGCAAAATATTCGTTAAAAATATCAGACAAATCCTTGGGATTGGTTATAATATTTCCATTTATGTTTTATTTTTTTATTTGTTCGCCGGTTTTGTTTGATCTGTTAAGCATATTATTTACCAATTTCCATTCCTTTCTCGAATCGCCCTTGAATTCATGAAATTTGTTAATATAAAAATAATTTTTACAATATTCAACATCTTTAGAAATCTCTTTACATAAGTCTTTATAAGCAGTACAAATTTGACTACTTACTACGTCTTTCATTACTAAGAAGGCTAAATCTTCAAATAAAATAACAAAGATTAACTATAGGCAGCTTAAACAAAATTTGTTTAATGAATTTTGGGAAGATGTGTATATATGTGCTGAAGCTTCCACTTGCTTTCCTAAGTTCCACGATAAGTTTATGAAACATATTGAAATTTGTAGTTATACTATTAACACTAAAAGTTCTCATAAAAGGCTTAAGCCTTGGATTTCAGAGTCATTACTTAAAAATGTTAATACAAAAAACAAATTAAGAATTAAATGTCGTAAGAATCTTCGAAATCTTTGTTTAAAAGCTGAATATAAAAAACTGTGCAATGATTTGAAGAAAAATATTCCAATAAACCGAGATAATTATTACCGTTCTCAATTCACATCTGCCGTCAATGGTATTCTAAATAGATCAGCAGTTGCAAGAAAACCGATCAGAACTATTACGTTTGTTTATTCAATAAACTTCCTATGTCCTTGAGCATGTAGAATATTTTGCGTAAGAGGTAAGACTCAATGAGTAACAGGAAAAGCATGCTTTAAAAGAAAACTGCGCAATTTTGTCTACCGTCATAAAATCAGATCGAATGATGAAACTGCCAAGCTTTCACCCGGAAGACGTGTTAATTTTAAAAGAAGAAGTAAATTACCTTTCATTTGATACCAAACTCCTCCTTTAACTTTAATAGTGTATTCACCTCTAATGAATATGCAAGCTTTTTTCGAAACGATCAGTGTTAACTGGGCAAACATTTGGGTTGTTTGAAAAACTGTTGGGGTGTTACCTGAGATTCTTATGTTCAATGAAATGGCATAGTCTGCCCATTGATTTGGCATCATTTTTTTTAATTAAGTCAAAAAATAAGTTTCAAACGAAAAAAACCTCATGCTTATCCACATAAAATCAGGTCTAGTGGAAAAACTGCCAAGCTTTCTGCCGGAAGACCTCTGAATCTTAAAAGCATATGTAATTACCTTTCATTTGATTCCAAATTCATCTTTTAACTCGATGAGTACAAAGGTCACAAAAATCGACCACTTTAATGACCCCTCCCTACAATACCACCAGGATTTCAAGAGGAAGAGCTGTGTTTTGTGTTATACTAATTGAGACTCAGACCACCATCGCAAAATGGTACTTTAACTCGATGAGTACACAGTCACCCTAAAAACGTGCCCTATTTTGCCCTCCCACGCCAATCGCACTAGAATTAGGACTGGACGACCTGGCGTTTTTGCACCTACTCCAGCTCATCTCTTACTAAAAAACTAAAATTTTCTTTAACTCGATGAGTTAGGTGTTTTTGCAGCCGCCGCTGCCGCCCGGACTAATAATAAAATATCTTTAACAGGCTTTGAGAACAAAACTTTCTTAAATGGTAGAACATATAAGTAGATTTTAGAAGACATTTTTCAAGATTGATTGTATGAGAATTCCATCTCATTTTGCTATCAATTAAAAGACCATCAACAGCTTTAATATCAAGGCATTTAGTTGAACAATATGAATTTATAATAAGAGAGGTGCTGTATAGGCTTGGGTAGCACGTTGCCGAACTAATAAATATGCTATTACATTCACAACTATATGAAAACTAAGATTTGGTAAATGAAGTCTAACTTAGTTGAAAGTCATTATTTTGGTCTTATCACTGAGGACAAGTCTGTGCCTAACAAACCAGTGTCTTAAGACTTCGACGTCATGATTGATATCAGCGACTTACTTACTTACTTAGGGGGCGCTACAGTTCGGAACGAATCAAGGCATCAACCAAAATGCCTCTCCAGCCAGCTCGGTCTTTGGCTAGCTGCCTCCAGTTTCGCAATCCAAGTTGGTTGAAGTCGTCCTCCACTTGAGCGCGCCACCTAAGGCGAGGATTTCCTTCACTGCGTCTACCCTCTTGAGTGGAATCGAAAGTTCTGCGAGTCTGAGAATTGTTGTCGCTCTACACGACCTAGCCATCTTAGACGTGATATGCGTATTTTTTTGACCAGGTCAATGTCGCTGAAGAGCTCGTATAGTTGTTGGTTGAACCTTCTCCTCCAAAGCCCGTTAATCCAGGTAGGGCCAAAAATCTTTCAAAGAATCTTACGCTCGAAACGACTAAGGATATCTTCATCCGATTTAGATAGAGTCCATGCCTCGGCGCCATAGAGCAGGACTGGAATGATTAAGGTGTTATACAGAGTCTCCTTTGTCTTTCGAGAGGGGGCTTTGCTTCCCAGCCCATAGAAATAGCGATTAGCAAGAGTAATTCATCCCTTTATTTCTGAGGAGATGTTGTTGTCAGATGTTATAGCGGATCCGAGGTACACAAAGTCCCTAACTACCTCAAAGTTGTACCTGTCTATTGTGATGTTTTGTCCAATCCGCCAGTGTTGTGTGTCCCTTCTTGGTGGACAGCAGTTACTTCGTTTTGGCCTCATTGACTGCTGGTACCATCTTAGCCGCTTCAGCTTCCATGTTAGCAAACGCTCCAGTGACAGCTCGCCGAGTTCTGCCAATGATGTCTATGTCGTTAGCGTATGCTAGCAATTGCACAGACTTGAAAGAAATTGTCCCACTACAATTGACTTAAGAGTTTTTTATAATTTTTTCAAGTATTGAGTTGAAGAAATCGCACGATAGCATCACCTTGTCGGAATTCTTTTTGACGTGAAAAGTTTCTGTGAGGTCAGTATCAACCTTGACGGAGCAGCGAGAGGTCTCCATCGTCATCCTGCACAGTCGGACAAGTTTTATGGGGATGCCAAAACCAGACATGGCTCTGTACAGCTCGTCTCTATAAATGCTATCGTACGCGGCCTTAAAATCGATAAAGAGGTGGTGGGTAGGGTATCGATTTGGAATTCGAGGGTAGTTTCCAGGATCTGCCGTAGCGTGAACATTCGATCGATAGTGGACTTTCCTGGTCTGAAACCACACTGATAGGGGCCAATCAGGTTGCTGACGAAAGGTTTCAGGCGTTCACATAGTACGGCAGAGAGGATCTTGTAGGCGATATTCAGGAGACTTATTCCTCTATAGTTGGCACAGTTTAGAAAGTCTCCTTTCTTGTGGATCGGGCAAACGATACGAGGTTCCATTCATCAGCATACTTTATTTTGACCAAACTTTAGAGATGAGTTGGTGTATGCACTCTACCAAGTCATCTCCGGCCGCTTTAAAAAGTTCGGCGGGTAGTCAGTCGGGTCCAGCAGCTTTCTTGTTTTTAAGTTTAGATATTGCTATCCTCACTTCATTTTGGTCAGTTGGACGGAAGTTTTGTCTGTCACTGTATAGCTATATGTTAGAGGCGTTAGACCAGCTTTAGTATCCTTGGTAATATTAAATTCAACAATTTGTTTATATTTTGTTACAGTTATAATAGACCAAGAGCCGGCAGCAAATTTTGGGAGTGGAGTGATAACCAACATTTAGACACATGTATGTATAGATATACACAACATTATGCCAAATTCAACCGTCTGGCAGGTTTTTTTTCAGCCGGGGCGGGGATTGGGCGTTCGAAAAAGGTCATTTTTTCGATTTTGGGGTCGCAGTGATAACGCTTAAATTTGCATAAAAACAATAAAACAATATAAGTTGGTGCCCTGATGTCAAAAAAGTGTGTCCAAGACGTTTTACTTTCAGCCTAACCCTTGCCAGACGCATTTCGACACTTTTTTAAACGCCCATCCTCTAAATATCCTCTTATGCATTTTTTACTAAAAACATAAACAAAATTATTTTTCAGGTATGTATAACCTTTGTATATACACTGCATATTGTACTATCATGGAGCATCATTTTTTAGTTCTGAATCAAGCCGCAATGAGGCGTGCTGAAATTGCCAATTGGTGTGAATATAGAATAAGTACAGACAACAAAAGTTTATTAAATACTGGTAAAATATAGGTAAAGGTTCTCGTCTCCACTATTTAGAGTTAGTTCTGAATCAACCAGGAAGATACTTTAGAAAATTTATATACAATGGTATAACTATATGCAGGTCACACACACTGCACCACTTCGTTATTAGTTATTAAAATGCGTCTGGCAAGCATAAGACTGAAAGTAAAACGCCTTGGACACACGTTTTTACAACCCGAATTCAATTTTTTTTTAGATATGGTAAATATATTTAGAAAATTATTTTTATATCAATTAAGATACAAATTCTAAGCTATTGGTTCGGTTCGCGCGTCGCATGGTGCGCTGCGTCCAATATTCGGTCGACATAATCGCCCAGCAGAGTTGGTAATTCGAGCAACCATGGATCGGTTTCGCACCACGTTTACTCTAGTGGATAATGCACATCCCCAGAGACGCCGTACAGTGCGCACCGAAGACGCTATTACTGCTGTGGAGCAGATTATCGAAATAGACCCAAATGAGTCCATCCGCCATCGCACAACAATTGGAGCTGTGCCCATCAACTTTATGGACGATTTTGCGGAAGGATCTTGGTTTGCGATCTTACTTAATCCAACTCGTGCGAGAATTGAAGCCGAACGACCATCAAGCGCGTCGCACGTTCGGTGAATGGGCTCAAAACAAGATGGCCATCGATCCCGATTTTCACAAAAAAAAATTGGTCAGCGATGAAGCTCACTTTTGGTTGAATGGGTACGTTAATAAGCAAAATTGTCGTATTTGGAGTGACCATAATCCACAAGCCATTGTTGAGATGCCGTTACATCCTCAAAAAGTCACTGTTTGGTGTTCTCTATGGGCAGAGGGAATCATTGGTCCATATTTCTTCAAAAATGAAGCCGGCCATAATGTTACAGTCAATGGTAAACGCTATAGAGTTATGATTAATGACGTTTTCGTGCCTGAATTGCATGATGTTGATGTGGACGACCTTTGGTTCTAACAAGACGGCGCTACATGCCATACAGCCAACGAAATAATCAATTTATTGAAGGAAACTTTTGGTGAACGCATTATCTCGCATCGTGGGCCTGTGGCGTAGCCTTCAAGATCGTGCGATTTAACACCGATGCACTATTTTTTCATGGGGTTATGTAAAGTCGCTTGTCTACGTAGATAAGCCCGAGACGGTTGACGCCTTGCAAGAGAATATTCGGAGCTGCAAAAAGCGGTCGAAAATTGGGCCTCTTGGCTGGAATATATTCAAGGGGCGGCCACTTGCCCGAAATCATTTTTAAAACATAATGGCAAACCTTTGTCTTTATAATAAAGCTAAGTTCTTGGCCATGACATTAAATTATATGCATTTCATTTCTTGTTGAAAACCACTCATCTAAAAAAACACCTTTTATTAGAATTGTAGGTTCAACAAAGTTGATAACATTGTTGATTATTTGTCTTAAACTTTTGACTTATAAGATCCAGTATAAGAAATATATACCCTCATCTGTCATCATGTATACTAATGAATCGCAAATAGGTTGCCTAGCTAAATCTGGTGCCGATAATGTAAAACAATATAATGTTTAATTAAATTTTTTGATTACCTACCCTCATTTGATATTTATGAAAGTCGAGCGTCAGCTGAGGGGATATACCTTAAGGAGTTAAAAAACATGGCTTGCCCACTATCTTCTGCTGCCAACTGTAGAGTTGCCAGGAGGTTATCATAGAAAATCTACCCTCATATGCTATTTAATCGAATCATATACGAGTATATATATAAAAACTTACATATTTCTTTCCCAATCAAACGGCATAAAGTCAAAATGGGTGCTTGTCTAGGGTTGCCTAAATTTAAGATGTTAAATTAATGTTTATATTATTTTTTATATATTTATAACTTTACTACTGACAATTAAGTATGGCACGTTGTTTTAAAGCTAGAAGTGTCTTCTATAATTTTTTTTTTAATAAAGTAAATTTTATATGTAAATAGCTTTTGAAAAAATTCGACATTTTTAGAAAAAAATTTAAAAAAAAATGGTTAACTTCGATTTTTTTCAAATTAAGATAATTGTAGTTGAAATTGTTTTGAGTATTTTTTACTTCAATTAATTCTAAACCCAACAAAGAAACCCACATTGTTATGTTTTTAGTTTTCAAATAAAAATTTAATTTATATATTTATTTTAATATATATTTCTTATACCGGATCTTAGATTATTAAGTATCACAAATCACGAAGAGGTAACGCAAAAGCCCTATATTTTAGATTTAATCGAAACGTATGAATCCTAATTTAGTTTTTACCCTTAGAAGTTATTACAATATTAAGGTTTTAAATTTTTAAGTTTTGCTGAGTGATCCTCTGGCCCAGGTTCCCTGAACATAATGAGGTAAATGAAATGTTAAATATTTTATATACCGAGTATATATAAACAATTTTCTAATGGAGTTGCGCACTTCACCAAAACGATTTCTTATCACACACGCCATAAGCGATTAATCATGATTTTCATTCGAAATTTTATTATATTTTCAACACTCAGGTGTTTGCCATAAAACAGAGCAGTTAGCAGTTATATATACTCTTATTGGTATATGTATATGCAATTAATGAAAACATGTTCTTATAATTGTTGTTATAAATATATTTTTTTATCACAAAAAAAAAAAGTTTTATTGCGCCATGACACCGAACAAGTATATGTATCAATTTTATCAGCCGCAGTACACTATAAATTAATTTGTCGTTTTTGTAAAAGCATTTTTAGGCTATTTTCAAAAAAAAAGTCTTCCATAAGAAATACCGAGAAAATATTAATGCACTAAGGAATATTTGTACTTGGAACCAATATTTCTGTAGGGGACTTAAAAAACCTTGAAATAAAATATTTCAGTTAACAATGGTTAATTGTTTACAATTAGAGTTAACAAAAAACTGATGAGATTTGTGAAAATAAATCGCTCGACAAGGAATTTCTTTCAACACTAAACACTTAGTTAAGTATATCCGGAATATTTTATGATTTTTTGACGACAATCTCGTTCTTTCGGTTTTTTTGAAATGTTGTACGACGTTTATAGATACGGAAGAGAAACTGTAAGCGATAATACAAGTCAGATAATTGTTGTTGATAATTGTGTTTACCATACCAGGAATTTGACAAAAAAAAATTATATCTTTTTGATATCAAGTAATGGTAATGGATTTTGTTAGGTTTGAAGGATTTCTTTTAAAACACTCAAAATAAAGCACTGAGATTTTGAGTTCCGACCGACGACGGCGGAAGACAAATTGTAGCGAGGAAAGCAACTCTCCTTACATTATTAAAAAAGATATTGAACTTTATCTAGGCAAAATATCTAGCCTGAGAGATATGATAAGGAATTATCTTAGGTTTCGAAAGCCTTATGTTTGTCCTTTCTATTATCGAGAATGAAGAATGAATTTGAAAAGTGAGAACAGTTAAAGTCTCTTTGAAAAAGAAGGTGATCATGAAAGAGCTATCATCTGCGTTATTCTTATCATATAATACATCAATAGATTAAAGATTTAATCTTTAAGTTTACATGATGTCATGATGGATTTGCATAACCAAAAATCTTATATACCCATATGTAAATAGACAGAATTTCCAAAGTATTTTCATTTAGCAGCAACCTTATAAATTCTTTCAAATATTGTAATTTAATAGCAACGCCAAAGGAAAACTAAAGACAAAAATTGTAAGGGGGAAAAGTAGGAGGAATGAAGTAACAAATGGAGAAATACAAGAAATAGTTGTGACACGGAATTTTTCGAAACTGCAAGTTTTCCAACTAGTGAATATCAACTTCTACATGTGGAGTTGTAAAAGTGAAGAAAACCTATTTTCAACTTTCTGGACTTAAGTTCGTGAATAACCACTCACACACTCAGCATAGTATTTGCAAGAGGCAACCACATGCAAATTTCAGAAAATCAAACATAAAAATCAACCCTGTCTCTATAGTTCCGGAGGTGACCGTAGGAACACCTACCTCATCGCGTCAATGGAAAATTTTGCATAAATAAATGGCAAATTGAATAAAATGTACAAAACCGCTGGCCGGACAGACTTTTTCTTGTCCCTTTGGCAGTAAAATAGCCAATTTTGGTCAAACCTTAGGCATAGGATTATTTTTATCTCGATTAAATAAATAAATTTATTGGTGCGACAGCTCCTTAAGGAGCCAAGGCCTAGTGACTTATACTCTCAACCATTCCTGTGTGTGTGTTGTTAACCTGCAAGAATGGAAGAGACCAACTGTTTACCGCCGAATCCGAACGGCTACATGATTTGCACTTTATCGAGACAAATTTTACTCTTGGAGGTTTTGTCAGTTCCTCGCAAGAGGCAGTACCCCGGAAAAGAAGGTGGCTATGAGCTGGATTCGAACCCAGGCTCATTCGCTTAGAAGCCCGACACACTAACCACTAAGCCACGGGGCACTACATTTATCTCGATTAATGGACTTAATTTTGTTTTATTGCAAATTAAATGAGCCACAGCAACGCGTGGCCATGTCTGCTAGTATTTATATAAAATTAAAATTTTGAGTAAATTGTTTGTACTATATATAATGCAAGTTATGCATTCGTACAGAAAATAAAATTGAGATAACAATCAAACATGATCTTACGATGATAGTGAAACATATTTGAGTTATTGGCAAAATTTTGTATGTATGCCTGTACATATGTACGGATGTAATTTGGACTACACCTTAACCGTTGGGCCAATCATCTTCAAAATTAGAATTAGGTGCCTGTCATATAACCGTTATGTAAAAGCTTATTTTTTTCAAAAACGGCTCCAAGAATTTTTATGAAAAAAATCAGTATGATTTTGTAGATAAGCGTTATATTTTGATGAAAACAAATTAAATGGTAAGCTAAATACGGTACCTTCCATAGGACCGTATTTTTTATTCGACTTTCTCGATATTTTGAAAAAGCGTGAGTGATTTTTTTTTTATTTTGCTTTTAAATGAAAGTTATTTTTGTGGTAAAGTTTGCATTCTTTAATTATTTTTCTTAATTTTTAACAAAAGTTATTAAATATAAACCGTTCCTACAATTTTTAAATAAAAAAACGGGCACGAATGGGTCGCACGTACTTGCTCTTATGTGCCCAATTACATTGCAAGGCAAGATCTTTGACAAAAAACAAATAACATTTACGTTGAAAATAACACAGTTTAAACTTATAAAACGTATCAAAACCACACTACTAAACCGTTTTAAGAAATATTGAATTTTCAAAAAAAAAAAAAAAAAAAAATAATTATAAATAGAAAAAAATATTTTTTTCAAAATGTTGGTACGCAGAATTAATTTGGATACCTAGGTCTTTTATAATATAACATTTGATTGAAATCCATTTAGCCGTTATCGAGAAAGTCGAAAATTGAAAAAAACTGGTTATGTGAAAGGTACCGTTAATAGACTTTTTCGGTAAATTTGGTTGCTATAAAATGGTAGTTAATACCTACAAAAAAATCATTGGATTTTGGAGCCGTTTTGGAGAAAAATAAGCTTTTGTTAACAGTCATATGGCAGATACCTTTATTTTCAGCCCTAAAAGTAATATTTCAATTTCCCCTCTGAAGAATACCAAAAGAATTACACACACCAATTCTAAAGATAATCGCTTAAGCCGTTTAGGCTGCAGCTCGTTATACTTACTGACAGACAGACAGTCGCAGACAGACATTTTTTGCCACTAACCTTTTTAGACTTCACTATGATCGTAATGCTATGTTTGATTGTTATCTCAATTTTTTTTTATATTCACGAATATTCTCTATAATCGCAAGTAAAAATCACACTGTTTCACATTTTTATAGAAATAAAATGCCGTTTAATTTTTTCCGCTGAAGACTATTTTATGTACTTTTTTCAAACAATCAAAAGTCACAAAAATCGAATAAAAACTTTGAAATTTTTCTTATACTTATCAAATTTTATTTGACGCTGTGACCGCACATAAGAGCAAGTATGTGTGGTCCAGTCATGCTTTTTTTTTCAAAATCGTAGGAAAGGTTTTTTAATAAAACGGTTTTTAACTAACATAACAATTAAAAACTTAATTTAAAAAAAATGCACTCACCGATTTTTGATTGATTTTTCAAAAAAACAATTTTTTAATTATTAAAAATACAAACAAAAATATTTGAAAGTATTTTTATGTAAAATTGCACACTTAAAAAAATGTTATCAAAATCGTAAGAGACCTATTCAGGAAATATAAACAACAAATATGAAGAATTATACACACCAAATACCAAGGTAATCCATCCAGCATTTAAGGGTCCTAAGTGCTTAGATATATAGTGGAAAAGACAGAACACTGAACTTTTGTTTAATTAATTAATTAACAAAGAAACGCGTTTAAAATTAAACAAAAGTAATTTTAAACGCGTTTCTTTCAATGTCCTTTTCAATTTTTGTTTGAATTTCCTAAAAGAAACTCCTTAAAGTTGCTTTGTTCGTAAAGAAATAAAATAACTTCTATTCAAGGAAATCAAGTTTTCAAAATAAGAAACCAGAAGACTTCATTAACTGTAACCTTTTAGTAATGTTCCTCATAAAATAGTTACTTTATCTGAGGGCACATGCAATTCTTACTTTTGCATCGTTTGGTTGCGTTTTGGCAAACAATTCAAGCTGGAAGCAATAAACTAATTTGATGTATGTAAGCACTAACTTCTAGCGATTTGCTGTTTTAATGTGTTATGATTTAAATTTAAAAGCTTCTGTTTCGTGCTTCTATAGTAAAGCTGCCACTTCAAATAAATAACTTTTCCTTGAACAGCGACATGTTGTTCAAGTTGGTTGTGATTTAGTTTCTTGGATTATTTTTTAAATGAAACATTTGTCATAAGTATGAACACAAGTTAACTACTGCTTTTTAAAAGCTCTAGCACGCAAGAAGCCCAAGGGTTCGCATGCCACGAATAAATAATAATAGGTTATTTTTTTATAATTAGAAGTCTGGATGGTTTAATTTTAAAATTTTGCGCTTAGTATTTGAACGAATACATTATATTAAAAACTTTCGATATATTAATCTTGACATGATTTGCAATTAATTCAGAATTCCGATGGTTATCTTAAAATGGCTAAAACGAATACTCATTTCAGATCCTCATTTTAAGGTGATATTTACTTTAAACTTTAAATAACGATTAACGATGTGCTTAAAACAGAATCGTTTTGCTTGAAGGAAAATTGTTAATCTCGGTTTTAGTAACATTTTTTTTTTAAACTTTTAGTATAAGAACATATTCCGTGAGCTTAGACAGACACCTAAAATGCCCGCTAATTGAGGCACCTTAAACAAGAAATGTGCGTCGATAAAATCCTCCTCGCACCTCCACGTGATGAACATTGTCAACTGTAGATTGGATTTCAATAATCCCTTAACCTTAAGATGGTTATTGGTGGCAGCAAACGAGAAAATAAGCGTTATATTAAACACCGTGTGGTAGCATAGGTTGTCGACATTTTCCCCCAACACATAATCCTCAAATTAAAATCCCCAAGCCCATAATCTGAAATCAAAATCCCCAGCAGCTAAATCAACAAAGAGAAAGTCCCCAAGTAGTGCCCCGTGGCTTAGTGGTTAGTGCGTCGGACTGCTAAGCGAATGAGCCTGGATTCGAATCCAGCTCATAGCCATCTTCTTTTCCAGGGTACTGCCTATTGCGAGGAACTGACGAAACTTCCAAGAGTAAAATTTGTCTCGAAAAAGTGCATCTCATGTAGCCGTTTGGACTAGGCGGTAAACTGTAGGTCCCTTCCATTCTTGCAGATTAACAACACACACACAGGAATGGTTGAGAGTATAAGTCACTAGGCCTTGGCTCCTTAAGGAGCTGTCGCGCCAATAAATTTATTTATTTATTTATGAAAAGTCCCCAAGTTAATATCTCGAAGACAAACATGTTCAATTAGATCTTAAACTTTTGAATTGAAATACAGACATTGGACTATTTTGAGAACTAAAGCCATCACTTAAACGTGAAACATTTGGTATATTAAGGTTTACGGCGTAATAGTGAAACAGGTGAAATAGGTAAGGGGGAGCATGCTACCCTCCCTGCAACTACCCTGCCTGGGGTCACTATAGGTGACCTCAAGCGGGGGGCCAATATCTATTTCACCTCTTTATCAAGTATTTGTACAGTAAAAAGACAATTTGATGAGATTTTTATCTGAAAACTATCTGCACATAATTGTACATGAACACAGGGTATTTGGGGATTTCTTGGGGATTTTGTCAAAAAAGATTGTTTCGTTGGAGATTTTGTCCATGTTCATGTCTGCGGAAATAATATACATTTGGATTTAAATTTTAGGCATTTTGTCTGGGGTTTTTGTTTGGGGGGGGAGGGGGGGGTAATTTCGTCCGACACCATGATTGCGTCGGGGTAACTCGGGGTTACTTTCATGCCATGTAAAGAAAAACTATGTTATTCGAACCCACTACAAACCTGGAATGCGGATGGGTTTAATGAGGACAACGAACTTCAGATCTGTAGGTATTATGATAAGTTCTTTAGTCGACAATATGCACCCGAACAGTTAGAGGAGGCAGATACAAGATCAAGTAACATGATGGAATGGGCTAGCCAACAGTGGGAACAGAAAGCCTGCTCGATACCAAACATGTGATAACTAATTCAGGCTTACTGACGTACAGACATGTGAAGCAATATTATAGCTTTCACGCAGTTAATAACCTTCAAAATTTAATCAACTGTCAATCAGATTGACCACGATAAACGCGAGGCAATGTTTTAATAAATAAAATGCATGTCAGAATTTTTCGAGGGCAAATATTGATTCGGAGCACTTTCTCGTTTTAGCCAAGTTTAAAGTCCGATCTGAACGAAGTAAGGCTGGCTATATCTAAACGGCCTATCTGCTCAGCTTTATTTGCCTCTAAAGCACCTTGACATTCGTCATCAACTTGATATTTCATATCAGTGAGGTCTTAGGCCAGGAATGTCCACCATCGACCAAATATTCACAGTACGAAAAATCTTGGAAAACACCGAGAAGCTTCACTACTCACGACCTTTTCACAGATTTCAAAGCCACGCATGACATATTAATTTTATTTTTCATCAAAATATAATGCTACAGTAGTAGGTACACTAATTTTTTTCATAAAAATTCTTGGAGCGGTTTTTGAGAAAAATAAGCTTTTACATAACAGTTATATGACAGGTACCGTTATTTTTAAGCTAAACAAAATTGAAAAAACTCCTCTGTAGAATGTCAAAATAATCTTAATTTCTCAATTTGAAAACTCCAATCGTTTAGGCTACAGTTCAAAATACATCCGTACAGACAGACAGACAGACAGACGTACAGAATTTTGTCAGTAACTCAAATATGTTTCTCGATCATCGTAATGTCATGTTTGATTGTTGTCTTAATTTTTTTTATATTCACGAATCCTAAACTTGCATTATAATCCCTATAATCGCAAGTAAAAAGGTCATATTTCTGTTTCTATGTTATTTTTAATAGTAAACTCATCTGAACAAGTCTAAAAACTTGAAATCGGCCAATGAATAATACTCTTTTTCCTGAAGTAGCATTTGTTTTGATGAAATGGATCTCATCCTCATATTGAAACCTTACCAAGTACGGTAAGCTTAAGTCACTCCCTATAATAAAGTCGTCTACAGGGTTAAGAGATTCAACACCAAAATCAACAAAATCTACGAGAAGCTGATATTGCGTCGAAGCTTGGGATGGAGTTACAAACTTATCATGATAAAATATCTAAATAATGTTTATTCAAGTTAATTCTTTAGAAACACCAGTTTTAAGCTAGAAATTGCGGACATTTACTATCGAAGAGTGACAAGAGTTAGAAATCTGATGGACCTGGTTTGGAGGGCTTAAGGATCACGTTTTTTTTTTAGTTTTAGGGTAACTATACATTCTTGCTGCAACAAATGATCTTTTTTTCGTAGCTACATCGGCAAAATGTGTTATAGATTGATGTCATCTTCATATTTGAGCTCCTACTTAATCTTTTATCTAGAAGGTCTTATCACAAAGTTTGCTTTCCTCGTTCTGATAAAATTCCAAATACGTAGGTATAAATGATAACACGTCTTATACAACACTATCTTCTATCTATCCCGTTTAAAGGAAAGACCTTTACAAAAAAAGACAAATAATAAGGTATCAGTACAAAACAACTGAAATATACAAAAAAAACGTAAATTTTTCGCGCTTATATCTGGTGTAAAACGAAATCTCTGAAATGATACGTTAACTTATCTAATGCCACTATCTATTCTGAGATATATTCGATTTTTTGTGTACTAAATAACACGATAGGAAAAATCATCGATAGGAAAGTTTGATTCAGTTAAAAACCCCAGACTCAAAAGGTTTATTAAAAAAATACAAAATTCAAGTAAAAATATACGGAAGATGCCTTTCATTACCACAACCAGCCCCACTGCCTCATTATTAAAAAATAGCCGTCGGTCGCTATCGGATAAATATCCAAAAATTAAAACGGATGTTGAAATAAAATATTTTTGTATATTTTTATGGTTCTGTAGTGAGTTCTCTTTCAAAAAAATAAAAAAACAGAAAAAATTGAGAAACTAATTAATTTTTGTATGCCCACGGTAATTGATTTTTTTTTCTGTGAGTGTTTCGAGATGGATATCGATTATTCCACGAGTTTCCAAAATATAAATATCTATCGATTTAAAGTATCTCACGTCGTCGTCTGAAGGTGAATTCTGTGAAGAAGAAAAAACTTTTTTTTTTAATGTGTCAGGTGCCACTTAAAACCAACAAAAAAAATATTAATAAATAAAATGAGACGGAATTTTTTATTTTTTTCAGATTTTTATTCTGATAATTTTTTTGTCCCACTCAAGATGTTGTCCACTTTTTTTTATATAAATTTCATTCAAGTGGTTCTGAATGTGAGTGATTGTTTTTTTTGGGGTGTCGCAATGGCGTTCCATGGAATTGAAGCTTATTTTATTTTTATGATGACAGAACCAGAAAACAGCAGAAGCAATTCAATCGATCGATGAGTTGTTAAACGTGGTGGAACGAATATTATGGCTTTATGACCCCATTTTCTGATTGGCCAAAAAGGTAACAGAGACATAGGGAAGGTAAAAATAATAATAAAAAAAGAATACTTTGAACAATCGAAAGAGGGACATTTAATCGCAACGCACACCTTCCTTCCATTGAATGTTGTTTTTTTTATTATTATGTATTATGTTTGTTACCTGGTTTTTTTGTCACCCTTAAACAAAGAGGAACAATATTACAAGAATGCCTCCGAAAAAAAACAACAACCTAACTTTAAGTCGTAAGACCAGCAGCTTATTGATGGATTTATTGGCCAGCGATTGGGAACAAAGATATAAATTTAATGGCTTATCATCATAGACATCGATGGACTGACGGGTAAGTCACATGGCAGACATATTGTTTGAAGTGTCTTATGTCTTTTTTTTTAAATAATAAAAAAATTATATCAATAAATTAATCTAGACCAATAAACAAAGAGGGAGATAAGGTTTCATTTAGAGGTATTTTATTTGTTTATAGCATTTTTTGTACATTCCAGAATTATTGGGGACGAAAAATTAATTATTGTGTTTTTATTTCTCAAATTCCCTTTAAAAGAACTAATAGGAGATTGAATATATTATAAGTGAATCCATTTATCAAAGTTCATTTAACGCCTAGTTAAACTTTTTTTGTTTGGTACATAAATAATTTTATATTTTTATCTGAGGTAATGTAGGCATCATTGACACTGTCCTTAGTTAAGATAAATCCATTTAGTTATGAACTGTTAATATACCTATACATACATATATGAGCTATTTAAACAAAATTGACTGAAACAAAAGATTGAAATGAAGCTTGATAATTTGAAAGATCTTAAACAAATTCATGTTGATGTCATATTTCAATTGATTTATTGAGGCAAATATATTCGAAAGGTCTTAATATTTTCCGAGTATTCCAACCAAATGGAATTTTCTAACGAGGAGCGTGATTCCTATAACTACACAATAGGAATTTCAATACGGTATAGTATTATTACCTACACGGTTAAAAAATTTAGGGTTGCATATATGATAACAGCAAAATTTTATTAAAACTTAATACATCGCAAATATTACAATTATAACGGCAATAAAAAATATATTAAAATTTAATGTATTCATATTACAAAAATTAATACGATTATATTAACTTCTAACACTTCAAATATGCAATACAAAAATATTAAAAGTAAATTCTTTATTAACTTGTTACGTTGCCCTATTACATATTAATACTTTTTATATTGGCATATACACCAATTCTGTATTAATTTTTAATAAGATGTTAGTTAAATTATATTACAAAAGTATTATTATTGTAGGTTATCAATATATTAAAAGTTAACATAAGTTTTTTCATGATTTTTAATAGTATTTTGTATTTGTATTTGTATTTATTTATTGATTAAACATTAGCATAGTAAAACAATAGTTGTTTTTTAAGTAATACTAAGTACAAAGGAGTTCCAGGCGGGATTTAGAAGTGGATATTCAACGATTGACCACATTTTTACTCTCAAAAGTATTGCAGAAACATTGCTTGAAAAGGAAAAGAAGTGGTATGCCTTTTTTCGTAGATTTTAGATCTGCATTCGATATGATCGATATAAAGGCGCTAATTTACAAGCTCTTCAGTAATGGTATGTCATGGAAGTTTGGAAGGGTCATTCAGAATCTTTACGGAGATACAATAACGAAAGTATGGAATGGTGAAGCGCTATCTGAAGGATTTAAGACACAATCGGGAGTGAGGCAAGGTTGCACATTGAGCCCAAGCATGTTTGCTTTGTTTATTGATGATCTGGTAGACCTCTTGCCATGTGGAGTTTAATACGCTGGAAATTTAATCAAATTATTGATGTTTGCGAATGATATTGTTCTTTTGGCAGCCTCTCCGGAATCGTTGCAGTTGATGATAAACCGCTTATTTCAATACTGTCGGCTTTGGAGCTTAATAGTTAACCTGGAAAAATCCAAGGTTTTGATATTCAATCGTGGCATTATAATGAAGAGAACATCGAAGTTGTTACGGAATTCAAATATCTAGGAGTTATTTTCACAAGAAGAAGAAGCTTATGTAGGCGAAATGTGCAATTAGCGCAACATGGAATAGATGTTTTCATAACAAAAGTATAGCTCATAGCAGTAAATTTAGAATATTTGAAGCAGTATGAGTATCAATACTTTTCTACGCAGCACAGACTTGGGGAACGAAACAGTATGATACTGTGGATAAACTTCTACGGTACTTCTGCAAACGAATCTTCCAACTACCATATAGAACACCTATAACTATGTTATGATTATGTATGTGGTTCGTCTCCTATTGTGTAGTTGTTAAATCAATAATTATTTTTTAATTACAAAGCAAATATTTTTTTTAACTTTTTAATTATTTAATTTAAAATTTGGTTTAAAAAAAAAAAAATTAATTAAATAATAAAAAAAATTAAAATTTATTTAAATTTAAAATATTAAAAAATAATTATTGATTTAACTATGTTGTCATGTTAGAGACAGGATTGTCGCCCTTGTTCATACGAACCTTAAAAATGCAAGTGGAGTATGCAATGAAAGTTTTAAAGATGGATGATAATCGACTACCAAAAATAGTAGCTGTTCAAGTCATTACCACCTCATTGCTGCGGTAGACTTAAGACAGCGTGAAAAATACTTAAATGATGCAACAGGATCTATCTACAGAGAACTATACAGTAAATTAAATCATAACTTAGAAGAGAGGAATTATTTTAATGATGTCAACAGTACTGCCGAAATATCAATGGTGGTAAAGCTGCGGGGAGAACTTATGCCACTAAATTTTGTACCACATAGAGATGATTTACCCATAGTTTGCTCTTTGTGCAACTTTGGTGAAAGAGAAGATATTCTCCATTTTATTGGAAGGTGTCCAATTTTAAAAGAATTAAGAAGAGATGCATTTGGAAGTGAGATGTTGACGCAAAGCCAAGTTATACTATTGCTTAACAATTTAGATATTAAAAAATTATACAAATTCTGCAGACTAGCTCTTTCCCATAGAAACCAAATCATTAATGAAAGTTTTTTAAAAGTTACAATTTTTATTTTTTTATTTTTATTTTTTGTTATGAAATTCGCGCGTTTCACAAAATTCGTAATATCTGTGGTGTGGTGATACATTTTCATTTGTTGGTACACCATTCCATCCACTTGAGACACTGATGAAATTGTGGGAGATGAATCAGTTCATTTTGTAGGTTAGGTTACGTTGGATGGATCTCAAGGATCCATTGTGGTCTTCAGGAGTAGGAGGAACACGGTGCGAAGAAAGGTGGGGAGATTGGGGGAAAATTAGTTACGAGGTGCCTCCTTAAACCATCCTGAGATTCTTATGAGTTTCAGAAAAAGTCGAAAAAGTATTCTCCGTGTGCTATTTTTTCTGATCTGGACTAGCCTGGGGCTTCTTCTCCATCTACGTCTTGACACCATCTGCATAAGTCTGATGTGCTAATGCCCATTCTACTCATGTGAGCCCCCATTGAGTTGTGATCCGTAGGGACACTAACCAAAAGGGACAGTTGGATCTACCTAGCTTTTGATTGTATTCTGTATTTTTCTTTGAGATGTTTGGCCAAAGACTTCTTGAGACCCGACAATTGTCGAGTTTTGACCATCTCTCGTTTGCGGCTTTGAGGAAATTCTCGTGAATTCTTTTCTTCTTATTTTGCAGTGGCTCAAGTACCCAGGGTACAGTTTGGCTTGGTTCCATGGATGAACCGTTTTTGGCCAGTTCATCGCTTCATTTTCATTTCCGTGAAATGTGTCGGAGGGTAACAAGGTTTGTTTCACTGATTTGCTGCACATCATTGGAGTTGTAGATGATTGTCTTGATTGCCGCCTATCTGTCTAGGAATATATCAATATTTTTGTTCTCCAGGTTAAAAGATAAAAGGTGCTTTGCAGCTTCGCCTACTGCGAGCACTTCTGCCTGAAAACACTACTAAAGTTTGGCAGCTTTATATATTTATTTACTAGTGGGTTTATCGAGAAGATACTAGATTCTACCCCTCCTTTCTATTTGGATCTGTCTGTATTGACCGAGATATGATTTTCATTTATGACCCGGTTTTCCTTCCAGAGTAAAGTCGGTATGTCTATGTAATTTTCTATGATTTTTTGACCATAATGGCAGTTATTCAAATTGTTGCTATGCCTTAATCTTAGGGTATTTTTGGCCGCCAGCTCCTTAGTGAAAAAGTCTATTAGAGCTATTTGAGAGGAATGTTTCTAGGGCTGTGGTTGGAGTAGTCCTTAAAGCACTTGTAGTATCAGTACACGCTAGTCTTTGAAATTTTGTCATAGATTTGAGATTGATTGGCTTGTCAAGGTATAGAATAGAATACATAAAAGCGGCCACCTTGTGTTGTTCATTTAAAAGTTCTGACCGTATCTTATCATTAAATGTTTACAATTCTTGCTTGGAGCATACAGTCTATATCCAAACCGACAACACCCAACTATACCTACCAAGGTATAAAACATTGATATACCCATATTGCTTTATGTAAGCCAATGCTAAAGCAAGGTGCTATGGAGAAAAATAAATAACAGATGAACAAACATCAATCAAATCAAACATCAAAGCAGAGCTTCCAAAAAATGTTTGTCGGCTCTAAGCAGGATGAAACAACTTTTTATAGAAGAGGAAACTATTTTGGACACAAGAAGCCAAATCGGTGATTTTACGCATTGAGCTGTCACCGCCCCAGTATTGTTCAAACGACACCAATTTAAAGGATTAAGTTTGAGTAGCTATCCCGAAACTCGCTCTGGGGTTTATCTACCTATAGGTCGTAGACTCGCGAGGAAAACATAAGGCTTGATGCTCTATTTGAGGATTTTTTCTATCAATATGACACAAAATCTTGAAATTTTGTTACTGTATAAAATGTATCCAGAAATTACGAAACTCCAATCACTCATACAACTATATACCTAACTATTTGTTTTGTAGTTTGTATTCTCATATTAAATTCAATTCATAATTGTTCTTATGTACTTGACAAACTAGTTGATCCTTCACTTCATTTTATCATCAAAGAACTCTATAGACTGTTCTTAAAATAAAAAAAAAAACTGTATCTTGGAAAAACTTCACTTAAGTAATTCAAAAACTGTTTCCTTGTCAATATCAACCCACTCAAATAGACAAAACGCCTTATCATTGGCCATTTGTTAACCGTATTTATTTCAAAAGTAAATATCTCCTTATTTTATGGAAACCTTATTTTTAAATACAGTAACCTTCCATCCATCATCTTGATCATAGAGAACTGGAATTTCTATAATAAATGTACATATGTATATACAGACACGCTTATCGATACTTTGTGCAGCATACTGCATTTTTTGCACAACGAACGAATCACGATTCCTGGGAACAATCAGCCATCATTTAATGTAATCATTTGCCCTTCCATCTATTTATCCATCCATCCACGCTCCCGTTGAATCTCTAAACAAACTAGTCAAGCACATAAAGAATCCTGCATTCACCAACGTCACGTCGGTCGGCAATGAAATGCAATGCTTAGCTTTTAAGGTAAATTTCACAACCATGTTTAATCGACACTCTGTTTATATTGAAAAATAGTTGCAGTTCCATTGGTTTGTAAGCGAAATTTTTATTAACATTAAAAGATATTAGTCACAACCCGAATTCAAGCTAGACTTCGTAGGCCAAGAGCTGCTTCAAAGTTCAAACGACGAGACCGTACCAATAAAACAGATCAGTTTCTCGAAAGTGTACTATGAACATTATGTTAGACTAGTCTACCCACCCGGCCTTGCTCGGATATACCCTACATTTTCGCCACCTAGTAATCAACAAAATAGCCTTACTTACTTCTTAAAAAATAAGGTATCTGCTCGTGAACTGCCGCACCAATGGGTGATTTGAATCATTTAGTTACACTATAACACATTAGCTTTCTGCCAGTGTGAAAGTCCCGTCAAAATTGGGGCATAAATAACAAATTAAAAAAAAAACACTCCAGCATCACCAAAGGGGTTATTGAAAATATTTTACTTAAAAAATATTGCTCGAGCTTGGTCCCTCTTATTACTAACTTGTTCAAACTATCCCTTTCCACCGGTTCTTTCCCCGCCTTATTGAAAATATTCACTATCACCCTAATCCAAAAAAAGGGTCCCAAAGACCAAGTTTCTAACTATCGGCCCATTGCTAAACTTTCTTATATCCCCAAACTCTTCGAAAGCATTCTGTACGATTTACTGTCTTTCCAATGCAAGTCTCTTATTTCCCCAATTCAGCACGGTTTTTGTAAGGGAAGATCTACCACAACAAATCTTGTTGAGTTCGTAACATTTTCACTCTCTGCCATTGAAAAAGGTTACTAGGTAGACGTCATCACTACAGATTTCAGCAAGGCTTTCGACAATATCTCTCCCAGTTTAATTATGTTCAAGCTTTCCTTTCTCCGTTTTTGTCCTTATCTTCTTAATTGGATATCCTCGTAAATTGATAACCGCCAATACAGAGTCTGCTTTCGTTCTGCTCCTTTTTTAGCCACATCTGGAGTACCCCAAGGCAGCCATCTTGGACCTCTCTTGTTTATCCTTGCCATTAGAATGATGTTGAAAAGATAATTCAATCATCCTCTATTTCCCTTTATGCTGATGATGCCAACATTTTCAAAGTGATCTCCTTTGGTTGTGATTCTCTCTCGCTTCAAAATGACCTCAGTTTATTTGTCAATTGGTGCAGTAAGAATTTTCTCGAACCTAACTTTGCCAAATGCCAGTTAATTACGTTTTCTCGAAAAAGTAAAAAGCCTCCTCCGATCTTATCATCTTCAGAACCTTCCATTAACCACGTACAGCTTATCTGCAATTTAGGCGTCCTCTGTGACTGTGAATTAAATGTTCACTCTCATATTGACAATTTTGCTAATTTCGCCCTTGGTTTTATCAAAAGGTGGTCCAAAGAATTTCAAAACCCATTTGCAACCAAATCCCTTTACATTTCCTGTGTTCGTCCTCTCCTTAAGTATGCATCGCAAGTATGGGGTCCCTATCACGCGGTTTCCTGCTCGTTGCTCTCCGTGGACTTTATGACCCTAAAAACTTCTCATATCTGCCATCCTACATTGACCGACTCAGAGTTGTAAATCTTCAACCCCTTGAAGTCCATAGGAATTTTTTTGACATCATTTTCATACATAGGCTTCTTACTGGAGCCACTGATTGTTCCCTCTTTTTGATCTAATTTTTTCAACACTAACCCTCGCAACTTAAGATCATCGCGTCTTTTTTTTCATCATACTTTCTATGGTCTTAATGAACCTTTAACCCGCATGCTGAGCAAAATCAATTCGATCTCTCCTCTTTTCGATTTCAACCTTCCAAGCCCTTGTCTGAAAGCCCAACTCCTACATCATTTTTCCTCCCCTTCAATTTGTTTAATTTATTTACGCACATTTATTTCAAAAAAAGTAATTTTTTGTGAAATTCTCCTTACCATTGCACCACAAAACTTCCACGCAATCCAAACGAAAGATTTTCTGTCAGATTTGCCATAAAATGTGATTAATTAATGTGTGGCACAAAAATCCATCCATCTGCCGTCTGGCGTATTACAAATGGTAAAACATGAATTCAACATTACAGGCTTTCCAGGCGGAGCAAGGCGATTAAAAGCAGCAAATATTTGAATCCGCACAAATCCGTTGCCGCTGCAACGCCCGCCGCACCGCACTGATCGATAGTGCGGCTTTTATTGTTGCTACACAAAACATTATACAAAAAGATATATGAAAATATTTTCGTCTTCTATCGCGGCCCAACAACGGCGCGCGGGCGTCTTTGCATCGACGCCAAACAAAACAAAGTCAATTATATCTTTGGAATATTAGAGCCGCGGTAGCCGATTGATTTTCGATGTCATTTTGGCAACTTAAGTCAAAAAAAAAACTCTGAAATGGGTTGACAGATTAAGATATTTTGTCTTCAGTTTTTTTTATAAGGGGTCAGGTAGGAATGTGACTTTTGATTTCTTTTTTTTTCAAACAAAATAAGATAGAGAATATTAGGATGGCGCTATGAGTTTTCAAATCCAATAATTTTTAGTGATCGAGGAAAATAATGAATTAAGAAATAGAGAGATTTCTTTATAACTTTCGCAATATCTTCAAGGGGAGGGGTGATTTATGATACACGCAATTGCGATAACTGTACTGTTCAATCAGGCCGCAAGTCTTGGAAGATCGGGCCATTTTCGAAAAATAGTTTAAGCTTTCCCGACGACCAGTGCAGATTTGTTTTAACTAAAAATGCAATCCAGAGAACAAGAATCAGAATAGAAAAATGTCGAGTTCCTCAACAGATAAGTATATGTACATTAGTTTTGTTTTTTGGCAAAGCTATGGGCAGTGAAGTTGGATTTCCGAAAAAAAACGTATAGGCAAGCGCCCGTTATTTTATGTCAAAATTGACATCTCGACTCTCGAGTTCTTAAAACAACGGGGTTTGTTCGTAGAATCAGGTATTTGCAATAAACGTTTTTGGATGATGAAATCGCAATTGTGCTTGGTAATTGGGATTGGTTAGAAGAATCCATTTTAATAACGCATATGTATGTTCACAATTGCAAAATTGCACCAGTAAATACTAAATAATATTTAAAATAATTTTTTTTAAACGTACTCCTCATTTTAATTAAACAATTTCAAAAAATTGCTAAACGAACGTCAGCAGAATTTTTGATTTGGAAAGGCCAAATATATAAATAGTTCACAATGCTCCAATGTTTAAATTTAAGAACTTATAAGTTTTACTTCTGCACTTTTTGCTAAAATAGTAGGTACATATGTACATACATATATGTAAGTAATATATATATATATATATATATATAAAAAAAAAAAAAAAAAAATATAAAAAACACGAAAATAAAAAAAGCTTGCTGTGGCTGTTCTAATTTTAAGTAATTTTAAGTATTTTAGGTTTATTTTAAGTAATTTTAAGTTTATCTTTAGTTTATTTTAAGTTCGTTTTTAAGTAGTTTAAGATAGATTAAGTTAAGTAGATAAAGATAAACCAGTTTTTTTAATTTTCTAAGGAAAAATAAAACCCGATATAGATAAGATAAATTTAAGTTATTTTTAGGCCGAAAGGCAATTAAAATTAAGTTAGAGATTAATTTAGAGCGCCCGCATAGGGCCAGTAAGTTAATTAAGATGATATTTGTTTAGCTAGTTTTAAGATTTTTGTCTAGCATTTAAGTAGATATAAGAAAAAAGTTAAAATAAAAAATCTCTTAAAAGTTAAAGTAATATATGGCCGATTTCTTCACAAAGTCCTAACGCTGGGACTGGTCCTCGTCCTAAAGTTAGTACTCAAATCATTACCGATTTCTTCACAGAAGTCCTAAGCTCTAGTCCTGTCAAATTAGGACTGATTATTAGTTAGGTCTCAGTATTAGCTACGACCTCGAAATCGACAGTCTAGTAGCGCTAATACCGAAATCAAAGCAAATTTTTATTGCACTTTTTTATTTCTCACAATTATTCTAGAAATTAGAAATCATTCCCACAATATTCATCACGGTTATCGAAAAATCACCAAAATTAACAAAAATCGCTTTATGAATTCAATAAAATTTGGAATGTCAAATCAGAGTAAAATATTGAAATTAGACCTGTTTTAGACGCATTAGTTCCTAGGAGTGCTCTGTGGACTGTTACACTGTTACCAACAGTGATGTGAAGAAATGCTCAGGTACTAACTTTTCTTAGGAATTGGTACAAGAGCTAGGACTAGGTGCAGCTAAACCGGCTACTATAGGCTGGCTTAGTACTCCTGTGAAGAAATTGGGCGTTAGTTCTATAAAAACAACTTTGTATTCTTATAAGACTCTTAACTTTTTCAGTTGGATTTTGTTTTGTTGTTTTGTTTGGGTATTTTTTCGTGGTTGTGAAAGAGATACGACAATGTTTTTATTTACTATTTTACTCTGTCTTCTTACATTCTTAAAAAGCTTTTCATTGATCTGCATGTCAACATCTAAAAATTAATTACACAAAAATAACTTACATTAAAAAACAAAATTAAAAAAAAAAATTACCTACCCGTTTTCAAAATATTCATTTTTCAAAAAAAAAACAATTTTAAAAATTACCTACCCGTTTTTAAAATATTGATTAAAAAAATAAAAATTATTAAAAATACAAAAAAAAAAAGTTTTGAAAATATTTTGAAGTGAAATTACTTAGGCAACCACAATTGATTTATTGAAGGAAACGTTTGGTAACCGCATAGTTTCACGTTACAGACCCGTGAATTGGCCTCCAAGATCATGCGATTTAACGCCGCTTAACTATTTTCTGTGGGCATATGTGAAGTCGCTAGTCTAGGCCTATAGGCCTGAAACGATTGACCACTTGGAGGACAACATTCGCCGCGTCATTGCCGATATACGGCCACAAATGTTGGAAAAAGTCGTTGAAAATTAAACTTTCAGATTAGATTACGTCCAAGCAAGCCGTGGCGATTATATGCCAGAAATAATATTTTAATAAAGTATCATGCCAGAAAATTATCTTTTGAATAAAGTTAATTTTATGTCAATTAAAAGAAACCATTTTTGTTTTATTCTATTTCAAAGTTCTTTACCTCTAAAAAAACACCCTTTATATTGATATTATTTTAAGAACCTCAATTATATTTTTTCACGAGTTTTGTAACTATTTATAATGCTTGACGTTTTCCCTGCTTAGTTTTTCTTTAAGTGAAATATCCTATTTTTATCGGTAAAAGGTTAAATAATTTCAAATAAAGTTTATTTCAGTAAACTTGCTGCAAAGAGGAGGGCCTTTTGAGAACCACGTATACATTTTGCGCACCGCCATTTTATATAACGAAATAAGAACGTTTACACGAACAATACTTTAGAGCTCCAACAAAAATATGAACAAGGTTCTAATACCTTACTTACGTGGTGACATAAACGCTTTTGACAGGTGTTTGCTTAAGTATTTGAAAAAAGTATTATTATATTTTCCACCACACATACACACCAGGTCTTGATAAGACTGATAGTTTAATATCCAAAATTAATAAAAATAAAAAAAAATAAAAAAGCACCTAATAAGCGTAGTCATGGAACACTTTGTATAACCCTGATGTCGCTCTTTGATAGTGCACCAGTGGAAAGAGGTACAAATAAATACCCCCGATAACGATAAGACAACACAAACACTCTCCAGAGTCGAGTATGATATTAGCGCAATGTTTGCATGTATTGAGTATCTATGTGCTTCATTACCTACTCATTGATGTTGTTTTTTTTCAAAAAGGTATAGAAAATATGTTGGAATCGTTGATTTTTTCCATACACCACAGAAACAAGGTTCAAAAAAAATTATATACAAAACTGTGTTTTTTTTTCTTCACACCATCGATAAATTTTTCGAACTCAGTTCGAGGGAAAAAATTCGCGTCGCCAGATTGATGATCGATGGATTGCCATAAAACCAATCGTTAAACAGTCCAAAAACAGTTTGAATTTTTAATCCAACCGAGATTAGCAGTTCTGGGTTTTTGTTAATATTTCGGCCAGATACTATATATATAGATATTTGATAATATATACAGTTTTATATTTGATTTACGACTGGAAGAAAAAATCTAAGCCTTTTATTTTTGGTGCAGTGGTGTTTTGAAAAAAAATTAGAAAATTCGATTGTTTCGGTGTTAATTGAAAATTCAAACGTATTCACGAGTCTCCGTTGTACGATTCGAAAAGTTTTGAAATCAAAGTAAGTTTGCTTTTTTTGGTGGGAAAGTGTAAACAAAATAAAAGATAATTTTTTCTGGTGTGAATATCTAAAAGATATCAACATAAATTGTGATAGGTAATCTTAAAACTGCCTTTAAATTTTTGGGAAATGCGAAACTTTCACAAAAATAGCCAAACTTTAAAGCTTGCAAAATTCGATTTAGATCATCCAGAAAGTGAAGTGAGAAATGTTCAAAACACACATTTTATGTAGAATTTATTTTTTTCTATGTATAAACCGTTCCTGAATGATTCTGTGTTTTAAAAAAATTGCGTTTTTAACAATTTGTCTTTTATAAAAGTATGAAATCGCCTAATAAACAAATAATTTTCCAAATAAAGCGCTGAGAATGTTGGTTTACAAAGAAATTATGGAAATGCAAAAGTATTTTTTTTTTAAATAAAAAGGATAAAAGAAATTTGTGGTGAATTATCCCCAGTATATCCTTGTTTCTTACATGCACTATCAGAATATCGGTTATGTTAATATTTGTTAATATTTTCAGTTCGGTTTAAGGCTAAGAATGTCCAACATATCTAGCAAATGTTTGCATTATTGCAGATCTTGAAAAAAAACCAAGAACTTCAAATCGATACCCACCACCATCATCGATCTTAAGGCCGTGTACCACAGCATTTATAGGGACGAGTTGTATAGAGCTATGTACAGTTTTAGCATACCTGCCAAACTCGTCCGCCGTAGTTTCATTAAAATGCCAAGAAAGTGACACCTCTTAAAGTGACGGTGTAATTTCTTTTTTTATTAATTTATTTATTTAGTCAGACAGAATAAAGAGTTTCTTACAGACTTATTATGCTAAACAAATAGTGCAAAACAAATATTAAATTAGATTTAAAAACATTTCTACTACATAGATAGTTAAAAAAATTTTGACATACCTACAAAGTTAGACTGTCTTAAGCAACGCGCGATTGGCTCATTGAGTCCATAATTAGTTCTATGGTATGGTACAAAATATAAATTATTGGATCTGAAAGAGTATCATTGACAATTTATACCAATCAAATCCAGCAAAAAGGGGCGAACAATCTTATCATTTAAAACATCTCTTACAAATATTATAACGAAATATTTACGACGTGTTTCCAGACTTTGTAGATCAAAAAGCAGACAGCGAGCATTGTTTGAAGGTCTAACAATATTCAGACGTAAAAGATAAAACAAATATCTAGTGAAGCGTTTTTGAATTTCTTCCAATCTATTTGAGTGAGTTACATAGATCGGATTCCATATAACACGACAATATTCTAAAACTGATCTTACATAAGCAAAGTATAAGCATTTAAGTGTGATCAGATCCTTAAATTCTTTAGAATTTCGTATTAAAAATCCCATCATGGAATTAGCTTTAGCTACCAGGTTGGCTATTAGGGTGAATTGATTTTTGTTTTTTTAATTTGGCCATCCATATAAAGTTGTTAGCATCAAAAACAAACAATATGGTGCAGATAAAGTTTTCGAAAAAAATCTTTTTATACCGACCCAGGCCATATGAAATTTCGAAAAATATAATTTTTTACGTCTGAAAATTATAAGGAAAAAATAAATTAAAACATCAATTTCTTTTTATATTCCTGTTTAATTGCAGTATAATAGTTAAAAAAAGAAACTCTTGAATTTAAATCCTTTTTTTTACAAAGTTGATTAAATGTTTTGATCATTAACAAAGTATTACAAATTGAAATTTAAGCCAATTTATAATCATTTTTGGAATTGAAAACAGGCATTATTTTCCGCAATTCTAGTGTTGTTCTGATAAACCCATCTATCCTGTTCCTGGCAGAGCCGCATACAGTAGCAGAGGCCTCTGTTACAATTTTGACACACCTTTACGTAGCTTGAGTGTGACATGGAAATTCCTTTAAAAGGAATTAACAACATCACTGAATTAATTTTTTTCTGGTGATTAGATACATTCCTTGAGGACACCATTTTCAATTTTCTTCAGCAGTGGTGGTTCGGTAACGTTCCACTCGTTCCAAGCAATGATGTCATAGTAGTCCTTTGAATTGAACTTAAATTCTAGAACTTTAAATATTCTTGCACTAGAATTTGATGTGCAAGAATTTATACATTTCAGAACCCTTCACAAAGCCAACACCTTTATTGGTTCTCGTTCGTCTGTCAACATCGCAAGAAGTATATTTTCTGGGTGCCCAAAAAACCATTCCTTTGAATTACAGGATCTATTACAGCTTTCAAATGTGCCGGCATATATCTCGAAAGGACCATGCTTTTGTGCAAGTTTATCGACTCATAGATGCAACTTGGTTTTTACTTGCGATTATAGGGACTATAAGGCAAGTTTTGGATTCGTGAATATAAAAAAAATTGAGATAACAATGAAACATGACATTACGATCATAGAGAAGTATAAAAACGTGATCGAGAAAAATTGTCTGTCTGTCTGTCTGTCAGTATGTATAACCAGCAGCAGCCTAAACGGCTAAAGCGATTATCTTCAAATTTTGTGTGGAGGATTATTTTGGCATTCCCCAGAGGGGAAATTGAAATTTTATTTTTAGGTCTAAAAATAACGGTACCTGCCATATGACCGTTTAGGAAAAGCTTATTTTTCTCGAAAACGGCTCCAACGACTTTGATGAAAATTTTTGAGAATTTTTTTGGCATTGGCTATCATTTGGTTACTGGTTAGAACCACATATACGGGAAATGTCTATTAACGGGACCTTTAACGTAACGGTTTTTTTAATTTTGGTTTTTCTCGATAACGGCTATTTGGATTTCTGTCAAATTTTATATTTGAGAAGACCTAAGTAATGTAATCAGGCAAGTACGTGCGACCCAGTCGTGCCTATTTTTTTATGGACACATGCATCGGATCATACACTTTCAAAATAAAATTAACCAAGTGTAACAAATTTCAATTGGAGAATTTTTCGAAACATACAATCTCAAACTTCTATTTGCCGTGGTAAGCCATCTGGAATGAGCAATTTTCCCGGGGTTGTTTTTTGAAAGACTTTCGTGCAATAACCAAAGTTAATAGCGGTACAAATCTGAAAGAGGTATGATTGATCGGTGCTTAGACAGCTAATTGATTTAAAGTCTACTAATAGAAGAATCTCGCAATCTTTCAAGTCTTTTCCGATTGGTCCTATAAAGCTTCGGGGTCCAGTCGTAGGACCATCAAGGTGCTGGAACAAGTGTCGCAATGTTAGTTCTTTCGCGTGTAGTTGGCAGACGAATCACTGCAGTGGTCTTTTGAATTGCTGTTCTAGGCATCTTATTACACCACCTTCGAATCCTGTGCTTACAGCGGTTCCATCACATCCAACTGCAACTTATTTATTCAAGTCCACACATTTGTCATTTAAGAAGTTTTTTATTGCATTGCTTACATTGGTTGCTTTTCCGCTCGATGGGGAAATGTATTCCATATATTCTGAGTTTGGCTCTTTAACCAGACTAACATATATGCTCCTCGAAAACGATTTTCCTTCTTAAAAAATCAACCATGGAAAGAGTCTTATCCTTTCGTTCATCAAAATATAGTCCAAACGATTCTTGGATTATCAAAGACTTCTTGACTAGGAAAGTCCTTTCTTTCTCACGAACTCGTTTTATTTTATTTCGATTATCTGTTTTTTTCCTTTGTGATAAGACCAACGTCTTGCAGTGTTACAATTGCTGCTGCAGCCCTATCTGAAATACCATGTCTATCGAGAGCATGAGCGACAGCAGACATCGACGGTTTTAAAATGTTCTTTTGAGATTTTTTTTCAAGCAGTCCTGCTGATGTAGTTGACGGCTCCATCATCAGCTCCATCTAAGGAAATCTCTTCTTTAGTTTGAAGCTCTGGTGCTTCTTCCGACGAAATCTCCATATGGTTAGACGAATGAGGTTTAGGTTCATTTAGGTGTTTATTCTGTCTGCTTTCATAATTTCTTTTTCGGGTCAATTTCCTGGTGTTTTTAATTGAGGTTTTTATTTCTATGCTGCCAATACCCATATTTAGGTTTGTTCGTTGGCCAACTAAAAAAGGTCTCTCCAAAATTGGAAACTTAAGTTCTTTCTCACATCTACACAAATCAAAGTTATCACACTTACAAGCAGATATATCGAATGAAGATTGTGCTTCGTCCTTAAAAATCTACATGCGTTGCTTATATGAATCCAAGTTTTTTCTTGATTTATAAGGCTTAAGTAAATTCTTGTTATTTTCATAATACTGCTTTATCTTTCTTACAACTGAACGTCGTTCTATAGTAGGAATGGATGCTGTCTGCCAGAGCTTCAATCATTTTTCGCAAAATTTCAACGCAAGTGTCGATAGCCAAATGTTTAACTTGAATTGGCTTATTGCGACTTATCCACAAGTAACATCTTATTATATCTTCCTTAGTCGGCAACATATAGCTAGCTTTTAAATATCTTGTCCGTTTCCAAAAATGGGACAAGCTAAATCACTAAGGGTAGTAGACGGGAGTAGACACAGACATTTTCTTACTTTAAAACAAAAGCACAAGACAATACAACACATTTAGCAGACTGAAGAAAATTGTAGACTATTTTAAACAATAAAATCCATTGCAACTATGTTTTATTTGAATTTTTTCAAACGGGATATCGCTAGTTAAGTGATCGATTACAATTTGTAACTGGAAAAATATTTAAATAAATTCAAATAAATAATACCTACTAAGCTGACTGAGTTAAGTTTTCTCTAAAAAAAAAATACTTTTATATGCAATAGGTGTTCAAAGTTTAAATGACTTGGGGCAGTATTAAAAATTGTTCAATTTAAAAAATATTTAAGATTCTTTTAATGTATCCATGAATACAACTTTTGGATCGTGGCCAATTAAATTTCTTTAAAAAAAAATTCATACCAAAACAATCCACCCTATTGTCTATGAGGCCATTAAAAGTTAGCATTGAGTCAAATATAACTCCAAGATTTTTTCTTACTTTAACTTTATTGTGGGGCATTAGGAAGATAGGGAGGGGAGAGGTAGGAGGTGTCGATTAACATTGGTTTTGAATGTTAGCAGATCAAAGTGGCAAGGGAAAATCTCGCCGGGTAAACTATTCCAAATTCGTGTTGTTCGGCTAAGAAAAGAATCCCTATATTTCACGGTACGTCCGAAATTGGGCTCAAGGGTGAACTGATGGGCATTCATTGCGAGACGAGTATTACGGGAGAAACTTTTAAGGGGAGAAATGCAACTGGCTACTTCGAGTGAACATTTTTTGTAAGAGAAAAGAAAAAAAAGGAAAGACATGAAACAATGCGTCGGTGTTCGAGAGGGGCAATTGTTTCAAAGGCAGTTCTGTATTCTATCAAGCAGGTGAAGCGATGTTTGCGAAGCACCTGCCCAGAGGTGGGAGTTATACTCAAGTTTAGGGCGTATAAACGTTTTATAGATTGTAGCCAGATCAGATGGGGAAAAATACTTCTTAAAACGATACAGAAAACCTAAGCACCTAGCCGAATTCTTAGCGGTCTCAAATATATGGTCGTTCCAACGGAGGTCGTCGTTGACACACATACCGAGTACTGAGAGCTTTTCGGTTTCTTCGATACAAGTGCCATTCATGGACAATGGCATTGAGGGTATGTTAAGCTTTAACGACAGAAGACAGCATTGAGTTTTCGAAGCATTAAACTCCACACGATTCCTATTACCCCATTTGACAATGCTGTATAAATCGGAGTATAATGAGCTTGACATACGGCACCGTTGCAATTGTACGTCCGAAGGCGAAGGACGTGAATTATCGAACGAATATGAAAAGCTGAGGGTAGAGTCGTCAGCAAAACAGTTAAGTGGATTAGAAGTAATAGACAGAAGATCATTAATAAAAATGAGGAAAAGAGCCGGAGACAGAACAGAGCCCTGGGGCACACCAGCATTTATTTTGTGGGAATCAGACTTGATACCGTCCAATACAATTTGTGTTGAATGGTCCAGAATATAGCTTCTAATCCAACGAACAAGAGTATTATCGATCCCAAAAGCACGTATTTTCGATAAGAGAGCTTCATGCCAAACTCTATCAAATGCCTTGGAGATATCAAGAGCAATAATCTTACTTTCACCAAAGCGATGTAAAGATTTGTTCCACTGTTCGGTGAGATATGCCATCAGATCACCAGTGGAACGGTTGCTGCGGAAGCCATACTGACGGTCATGGAGAAGCTTCTTCGAGATATTCCTTAAGCTGACGGTTAATCAGTGTTTCCATGACCTTAGAAAGAAGGGATGTCAGTGCTATGGGTCGGTAGGAGGAAGGGTAGGATGGGTCACCTTTCTTAGGGACAGGCTGGACAAATGCTGTTTTCCATCTTCTAGGAAAGATTCCAGAAGAGTAGGAGCGATGGAAAAGCATACGCAGTGGCTTTGCCAGTGTGGAAGAACACCTCTTCAGAAGAATCGGGGGTATACCATCCGGGCCAGCTAATTTGTGTATATCGAGATCTTTGAGAACTCTTGCTACTGTACGAATGCAGAAAAAAATCTGTCCCATGGAAAAATAAACATTCTCAAGTACAAGAGGGGCAACGTTGCTATACGGCAGCGTGGAGCTGGCAGCGAAATGTAGAAGAAGAGTAGGAGCGATGGAAAAGCATACGCAGTGGCTTTGCCAGTGTGGAAGAACACCTCTTCAGAAGAATCGGGGGTATACCATCCGGGCCAGCTAATTTGTGTATATCGAGATCTTTGAGAACTCTTGCTACTGTACGAATGCAGAAAAAAATCTGTCCCATGGAAAAATTAACATTCTCAAGTACAGGAGGGGCAACGTTGCTATACGGCAGCGTGGAGCTGGCAGCGAAATGGGCGGCGAGCAGGTTTGCCTTCTCTGAAGAGTAAACAATTGGTTTGTTATTGTCGATGAGCGTTCAAGATTCTCAAATCGCCATTGCGTGATGCTATTTTGTAGTCCTGCACTGAACGTGCTAATTAAAACTGATTTCGAATTACTAACAATGCTTAAGTAAAGTTGTTAATTTCTTCGGCATTCAAAATTTTTGATCTTTTATTGATTGTGAACAAATAATAGATTTTTATTTTCAACGCTGAAATAATAAATAATTTTCCTACTTAAACATCGGTGTGTCAAGAAAAAAGTTATGAATGTTTTGTCTAATTCCCTTAGCCGGAAATAATTTGGTCACACATAAAAAACCCACTTTTCATCATCACATGTTTACTTATTTATTAATCGAAAGGTCCATTTCTGCATAATTTATAGCCATTTTAATTTTTGAAATTCTTAAGTGTTGTGTCAAAATCAACTCCTATAACATATTAATATCACTTTACAACTTGAAATCCCACTCCATTATGTGCGAACGAATATAAAGTTCTAATTAAGTTTTTCTTGGCAATATTCCCGCCACAGACGCATATAGGAGAATGTGGGGCCTTATCAAGAAACCTTATCTGTGGCACATAAATCTTTCCAATAGTCCAATTAACTGATATCATATTTTATTACGTTTTTTGGGGACTGAATTAGAAGACCAGCCATTGCATGTGTGTTCCGTCTGGCCGACATAAACGGCCGGCACCCTAGGCTCAAAAAAAAAACGTTCCCACATTATTGTCCAAAGACATGCGCAAGGCATTCAACAAAAAAACAACAGACAGTGGACATTGGCGTAAATGTCTGTATTAAAGGGACTCCTTTGTACCTTTTTGTCTGTCCAAGGCGCGTGTCTAATTCAAATAATTGATATTGTCATTAAAAAAAAATTAAGGAAAGAGGAAGAGGCGGTTAAAATAGAGTAATTTCCTGTCGGGTGTTCAATCAAGAAAAAATACACTTGGTATTGAATAGAGGAGGTCCTTTTTTTGGATTGCTTCTTTATGAATGAAATTTCTTGAAGACCTTACCTGAACATGACGCCACAAAATGCCGAAACTCAATTGCGTTGCATAATCCAAGACCGTAAAATTATCAACAACTGTATCACTTTTTAGGTTTAAGATACGAAAATATCTAAAATTGATAATGGATATTTCTAACTGAGTTTCACGGTGACATTTTTAGTAATTTTTTTGTTGCTGATGAGGTCCTTTTAATGTGCGTACTGAAATTTTGTATATTTTTATTACTTTCCTGCCTCTCTCTTGTTTGGTTTAATGGCATTTCATATGAATCAAAAAGATCTTATCACGTTGTCTATAACACATTTGCGATGAGCTAGCTACAACCAGAAGATACACCTACGAAGCATGAATGGATGAGTAGGATTGTTAAACTATCGTGACGCTTATAACTTCTAGAATGGCCTGGTTGCACGTTTTGGTAGAGTTGCGGAGTTGGCTTCGTATTTTTTGTATTTTTAATTTTTTGTAGGTGTAGAAAAGGGTGCAGGGACATAACGCCCAGGGTCATAACGCCCAACTTTTTTTTTGGGCATTATGACCCACTCAAGTGGGCCATAAGACCCAAATTAATTTTGGGCGTTATGACCCACCCAAATGGGACATAAGACCCACCGAAAAATGTGTGGGACTTATGTCTCACTAAACATTTTTGAAAGTGCAATGTGCCCTACAAAAGTATTAAAGATACAAACAGTCACCCCGGGATGATATAACGTTCACGGACATGGACCTAATGTCTAAATTGATTTTTTTTTTTCATTTTCAGTATGTGGTAGGTATGGGGGGGCATGCTGCCCCCCTGCAACCCCCCTGCTTAGGCTCACTATAGGATTTGGAGAAGGTGCAATGTTGGGTATGTGCAACGTTTCTTTTTGATTTAAAGAACCTTTGCATAAACCCAATCTCGCACCTACTCCAAATCCTAAAGTGAGCCCAAGCAAGGAGGTTTCCTACCTACCTCATACTGAAAATGAAAAAAAAAATCAATTCAGACAATTTGTTTGGGACCTTACTTCACAGAGCTCACATTTACAAATTTGGGTCTTATGTCTCATTTAAACAAAAAATATTTGGGTCTTATCACCCATTTGGCTGGGTCATAATGCCCAAAAAAAAAAGTTAGGCGTTATGACCCTGGGCGTTATGTCCCTGCACCGTAGAAAAGTAACCATGAACTATTGATAACATGTACATTTATGATGTTTTTTATCAGTTGGAGATAATGGAAGGTTTGCAAAGAAGATCATAAGAGTCAAAATGCGTTTGTAATTGTAATTTCTTATTAAAATGGATGTATGTTTGTATATATGCCCGGTATGGACTTCTAAACCGCCCAACGGATTTTGATGACACTTTCAGGGTAGATATAGTTTAGTCCAAGGATGGTTCCTGTGAAGGTTTGGTGCCGATCGGGAAGAAGGAAAAAAAATGTAAGGTTTTTGGCAATTTTTTTTTTCAATTTTCTTATAATTTTTTTTAATGTGAAAAAAAAATATCGAAAAAAATATTAAGAAAACGTTTTTTTTCTTTTTTTTTAACTAAAACGTTTGGTAAATATATTTGGAGATTTTCTTTTGAAAATATTGTTACGCATTGAATACATAAGTTTAAACAGCGTGACATCAATCAATCAAATTTGACCAACTTAACGGCAATTAATTAAAAAAATAATTTTGTACAATATTGTAAAGTATTAAATTCTCCGTCGTTTGAGCCATTCTTTGAGTTTTTGCTGTATACCGTTCGGAAGTTATTTTCATTTTGCTGAACACCTAAAATTGGATATTCCCACCCTAATTGACGGTTTGCTTAACCCCTAGGTGGGGATTTTTCCTAAAGTACTCTCTTCGACTAGTACCTCACTACAATCTTGTAAAATTTTGTTTCTATTAGAATGTTAAATGTGACAGAATAAAAACAAAACAGAAAAACATGTTTCCATTTCTGGCTTTACAAAGGGTATATAATGGTATTGTGCGTGTAACCGTTTGGTTTTTAATATTTTTTCTATATTTTAAGTCAATTTTTGGTAAATTGCTTCAACTGCCTAAACGGTGGAATGAACCCCCCTTCTGAGCCATTTTTTTCTTGTCTTGACTTGACTGTCAAAAAATGGATTTAGAAAGACAAACATTGTGCAATTTTGTAATCTAACACCAACGCGATAAAATATTCCATAAGTTAGTGGAATTACTTTCGACGACGAAATTAACATATTAAAACGGGTCCGCCAAATAACTTCTTTTTTTTTTGAAAATGCTTCATCAACATCGAGTGTAGCTTCGGCTGTGTGGCACGTAGCGCCGTCCGGTTGAAACCAAATGTTGCCAATATCTTCCTCTTCAACGATCGCCATTGACTGTAACGGCCACTCCTTGCTCATTTTCGAAAAATGACCAAATTATGCCTCTGGACCAAAATCCGCACCAAACAATGACTCGTTTTGGGTGTATCGGCTTTTCAATGTATGCGTGCGGGTTTTCTGTGCCCCAAATGCGACAGTTTTGCTTTTTTACATACCCACCAAGATCAAAATGAGCTTCATCTGAAAAGATGATTTTTTTGGCAAAATCGGCATCTTCTCTAAGTCGATCGCAGGCAGTAATGTCGCAATATTTCCTAGCGTATACACAACCATATTCGTTCAGCGGAAGGATAAAACTAATTATCTGTCAAATCAGACATGAACTAAATGTTACCATTCACGAAATAAGCACTAGTTGAAAAAAAACGTTAGATGGCGGACCCTATATAATGAACTCAGCGTCACTATTACTGGGGCTTCGAAAGTAATAAAATGCATTAAATGGGTTTCGCGATAAATTAAGATAAAATAGGAGAATAATTTTAAGAAGGACATATTGTGTTTTTTAATTTTAAAAAAGCTTCTTTTAAAAGAAGAAGATTTTTTTATTTGAATGACTGAATAAAAGAAAAAATTGAACTACTTTCCGAAACAATCATGAAATTAATAGGAAAGACATAGGCTTTTAATCTTCAGGCAATAGACAACATTATAGTAGGTTCCAAAAGAGCAGGAAATAGTTCTTTACTTACTCTCATCTTTAAAGGCTGAGTATTCTTCTGGACCAGATGGTATTCCACCAGTAATATTAAAAAAAATTGAAATGTATTAGCCAAACCTCTCGAATATTTGTTTAGGCTCTCTCTTCGGTCTGGTAAATTTCCTTCCTTATAAAACAAATCCTTTATCCTTCAAAAGGGAGAAAATACTGACATTCTTAACAATAGACCAATTTCCAAACTGTCCTGTATTCCTAAGATTTTTGAACAAGTTATTTGTTAAATACTGTCATTCCTTTCAAAGAACATAATTTATGAATAATAACATGGTTTTGTGCAAAAAAGATCGACAGCATTAAACCTTGTTACATATATTTTTGCACAAATGTTTAAACGCTCCGAAAAATGGAAATGAGGTGGATTGCGTATATAATAAAAGGCACGACTGGGTCGCACGTACTTGCTCCTGTGTGCTAATCCTTTTTAGGTACAGGCGTCTTTTTGACAAAGATTTAATATTAATGTTTTTTTGACGTGCAACTTCTTTAGAATCGTTGTGGGGTGAAGCTCGAACGAACATGCGTCACGACAAAGGGAGTTTTTTAGTGTATTATCTTTCCACTTGTTGTTTACTGTTTTTAATATAATTTGCTAATAGAAAGATATAAAAGACTTTTTTCCGTTTAATTTTCATTTTGGTATGGAAAAATAAAAAAATAAAAAGGATATATAATAAGGTTTGAAGGAAGGTAGGTACTAAAATTAAGATACACATTCCAACTACTTTAACTACTACTTTAAGTGAGTAGGTATAGAGACAATATTAAAAGTTAACACAGTGGTTTTGTTTATTTAGGGGCAGGTGTAAGCTTTTGTTTTCTCGATTGAAATTTTTGCATTCAGTAGTAATCGAATAGTTTTTTTATTTGTTAGTTGTTTTTGTGTGTTTATCATAAGCTTCCTTATTTATTCTGTGTGCTTTTATGATGATAAAATGCTTTAAAATACGAAGGTATGTATGTAAGTTTTCACCTTGTTTTTATTTGACTAATGGCTAGGACTTAGCCGAGCAATATGAAATCAAATTTTGGGGAAAATATTAAACAAATAAAATTTTTATGGAATCAAAAAAACACAATTCATAACGTTTTTTGGCAAAAATGTTGTAAGCCGTCTTATTTCTTTTGCTGTTTTCTATTTTATGAATTTTTCATTTCAAAATCGTTTCGAAAACATATTTTACATTTTTTTGAGTATGTCAATTTAAAGAAATCTATAGTTTATACTAGGAGCAAAATTAAAAAAAAAAAAATCTATAGATCCGTTTTCAAATATTTTATAAAAAAACAAAATATTTTTTTTTTTAATTATTAAAAACTAAAAAAAATGTTTTTGAAAATTTTAATAAGCAATATCTTTTAAATCATAAAATACTATATATTTTTAATTTCATCAAAATCGGTCAATTAGTTAACGAGAAAGTCTGATTTTAAAAGACCGGTCATATGGGAGGTACCGTTATAAAACTTTTTTTCTGAAAAATCCATTAAAACTAAAAAAATACATTTTGCATAGAAAACATCATTCAGAAAGTTTTATCAAAATCGTAGAAGCCGTTTTCGAGAAAAATATGTTTTTCATTAAAAGGTATATGGCAAGTACCGTTAGTTTTGAAGCTAGAATGCCAATTCGAAAAATAGTCGGGTAGAGTACTCTAAAAATACTATATACCAAGTTTGAATCAAATCGGCCCAACCGTTTAGGCTGCAAGAATCGATACGGACAGACAGAAAGACAGACAGACAGACGGACGGAATTTCCGGACCCACTTTTATTGACTTCATTATCATCGTAATGTCACGTTTGATTGTTAGATTTTTTATTTTTTACCAATGCATAACTTGTCTTAGAGTCCCTATAAATCGCAAGTAAAAAAACATTTGGCCAACTTAGCCGTAACATTATTTGTTTAAACTTATGGGTTGTTTAAACTATATGGGTTTCACCCTTTTTTTATTATATTGATCGCATCCTAGCTAAAAAAAAAAAAAAAACAGATATTATCAGGTGAAATTTCGAAATTCCCTTACTAATCCTTTTAATGCTCACTCTGGTGCAACCCAAGGTAGCCATCTAGGTCCCTTTCTATTTATTCTTGCAATAAATTATCTTATATCCTGTATTTATCACAGTGATATTCTTATATTTGGCAACAATATGAAGTTCTTCAAAACAATTAAATCTGAACAATTTAAACTGATATTGACAGGTTTGATACTTGGTGTTGCAAAAATAGTTCAACTCTTAATGCTTTTAAATTTCAAACTATGACATTTTCCAAAAAAAATGCCAGGCTCCTTTGATTATTCGTTTTCTGAACATATTCTCTGTCGAGTCTTTACTTTAAAGACCTAGGTGTTTAGAGCCAATTTTGAGTTTACGGAACACATTAATTCCATAATGAAAAAGGCCAACTCCATGCTTGCGTTCATTCAGCGGTGGCCTACAGAATTTAACGATCCATATCTCTTTCTGTATAATTATCATGTGCGCTCTCATCTTCAAAACGCCTCACAAGTCTGGACTTTCTATTATAACATTCACAATACTCCACACAAATTCATCCGTTTTGCTTTAAAGGGGCTACCATGGGATGATCCTTACAACTTCCCACCTTATGAAGATCATATATAACTTTGGCAGATCCAACCTTTATCTCAAAGACAGGTTAGCAATGACTTGGTTTTTATTCACCAACTTATCAATGGCTTTATTGACGCCCCGGAATTGTTTTGTATGATATTGGTCTGAATTGTCGCGATGGTTTTCATCACTTGCGGAATATTCAGCACAGAACCAACTATGGATTATATGAACACCTCACAAGAATGAGTAAGCTTGCCAATACCAATACAAGTTTAATCGACTTCAATATTAATAAAGTAAAATTAAAATCAATGTTACATACCAGTGCTCAAATCGTATTAATATATGTTTGTTATGTTTATAATTCAGAAAAATTAGACAAAAAATTACCATATACGAAAAAATTCCGACAAAATCTGAATTTTGATGGAGAGCTTCATTATTACGTCCTAAACATTTCCTCAAAAGTACCCTAACTTAAGAACGAATTGACGAATTAAAGTCGGTAATATGACATTTTGTAGATAATTTTACTGCCTGTAAGTAGTTAGTTCTTTGGTAATTTTTAGAAAAAATAAAGAGTTTTGGAGTTATCAAGCAAAATAAAATAAATTAGTTTTTTTTCAAGATGGCGGTATTTCCCGTCGGGTACCACTCATAAAATTTGTTTTTTTTTTTTTTTTAATAGAAAATGTTCTTCCTAACATAACCAAAATACAATCAATTTCTCCACTCAAAAACATTAACTTATTAATTTTTTTGAATATTGATACTACACTCCAATGTTTGCGACCGTTTTTCTCCAAATCTATTATTTGTTCGATAAAAAGTGTTTAATCTCTTTTTGTGTAGAATTACATGGGCTCCAATGTTTACCTACAACTTTTTAAAACTGAATTTTACCCTCTTTACCCCCTCCCTAATTTTTTTGCTCCGCTCCAAATTTAGAGTACTTTTGAGGAAATGTTAAGGACGTAATAATGAAGCTCTCCACCAAAATTCAGCTTTGTTGGAATTTTTTCGAATTGAATGTCTCATTTTCCTGGACTATTATCTAATATATTTTTTTTTAATAATTTACACTCGCGAAAGGGGTTTGTGTGTACCTTTAAAATGTTTAAACACCGCACGAGCATGAGGGAAATGAGGAGGGATAAAAGAGGAGATACTGATGCATATTAGTTTTAAAGTTCTGCATATCAAAATGGGAGGGAAAAACAAAGCCTGGCAGAACTTTCCACATTCGTGTGGTGGGACTAAAGAAAGAATCTCTATACTTAACAGTACGTCCAAAGTTATATTCAATGGTAAACTGATGGGCATTCCTAGCAGTTCGAGTATTACGGTTGAATCGTTTCAGGGGAGGGATGCAGCTGGCTGTTTCGCTAGAGCATTTTTTGTAAAAATAACGATAAAATTACGAATGGCACGAAACATTACGGCGGTGCTCAAGAGATGTAAATGTTTCTGTTATTGTTCGGTCGCCTATCATTTTCAAATCTATTTTTTTAATTCTATTTAGAAAACTCAAGTGGGTTATAGCAGTACCTGCCCAAATATGGGAATTATACTCGAGTTTCGGTCGAATATATGTGAAGAACTTCTTGCATCTTCGAAGGAAACCTAAACACCTCGCAGCATTCTTTGCGATGTCAAATATGTGTCATTCCACAGAAGGTGGTACATACCGAGAACTGAGAGGTGTGCGGTTTCTTCAATGCAAGTACCGCTCATGGATAGTGGCATTGGAGGTATGTTTTGCTTTAACGACAAAAGACAACATTGAGTTTGAGAAGAAGATTTCTTATTCCCCATTGTACAATGCTGTCAAGATCAGAATTTAATGAACTTATCATACGCTACCGTTCCAGTTCCACATCTGAAGAACATGGATGTGAATCTGGAAACGAATATGAAAAGCTGAGAGTACTGTCGTCAGCAAAACAATTAATTGAATTAGTTGTTTCAGATAATAAGTCGTTGATTAATATAAGGAAAAGAGTCGGAGACAAAACAGAGCCCTGGGGCACACCAGCATTTATTTTGTGAATATCAGATTTGAAACCATCCAATACAACTTGAATTGAGCCGTTTGAAAGGTAATTGGCTTGATGCCAAACTTTATTAAATGCCTTAGAAATTTCTAGTGCAATAATTTAGCTTTCCATCACCATCAGATCACCAGTAGACCTGACCTGTTGCTACGAAAGCCGTACTGCCCGTCATTAAGAATCTTTTGTCCTTCGAGATATTTCTTAAGCCATGACCTTAGAAAGAAGGGACTTTAGTGCAGTTGGGCGGTAGTTTGAAGGTGCAGAAGATTTGCCTTTTTTAGGGATAGGCTGGATAAATGCTGTTTTCCATGCACTCGGAGAGAGTCCAGAGTAAAAGGACCAATGGAAAAGCTACGCAAAGGTTTTGCCAGCGTTGAAGAACATCTCTTCAGAACAATAGCGATGATACAATCCAGGCCAGCGGATTTATTTATATTGATATCTTTCAATACTCTTGCGACTGAACGATTTCAAAAAAGGATTGGTCCCATAAAATCATTTACGCTCTCGAGTACGGGAGGAGTTTTGACACCTGCTGCCAGTGTTGAGTTTGCCGCGAATTGGCAGCAAGCAGATCTGCTTTTTTCTTGAGAATTGACTCTGCAGGAGTATAGTTGAAGACGAGCGTAGGAACTGATGATGGCGAAGAATTCTTTACTTTTTTTTACAAATGACCAAACATTTTTACTGCCTTTGGAACATTGCAGTATTTTTTGCCAAATTTTTGGCTCATGTAAAAATTTGGTTTTACGAATATGAATATTGCAGGCCTTTCTAGCTTGCTGAATCTTTTTTCCAGTTTTCCTCAGTGATGTTGGCTTTATAACAACGTAAACTTACATTTATTTATCTGATAACCTCTCTACAGCTCGAATCAAACCATGGAGTTTCCTTAGGTTTGATACTCTTCGACCTTTGGGATAAAATTTCTCATTCCTAAAAGAATTAAATTTGTGACCATGTCTGCGCTGGAATCAATGTCACTATCGAGGAAGCATAGTGACCAGTTAAAGGTCCTGACAAAGTTGTTGAGACCGTCCCAGTTGGCTTTTTCGTTTTGCCAAACGATTCTTCTGGGGTTTTTTTCTTTAACTGAATTGAGTTGGCACGTAAAATTTGCGGAGATGGTCAGATGTGGCGCAAGCTCAAAATGGCCAAAATTCTGATAGTGTTAAAAAAAAGATTCAAGCGAATTGAAACTTTAAGAATCTCGTCAAAATCGTCACAAATTTTTTATCAAAAACTTTCTCTTAAATTGAAAAGAAATTTGTCGCACGGATGTTAGACCTTAACTCCACAAGAAAAACCGTTAAGATCCCCATGCACCATTTTTAAGGTTCCTGAACCATCTTCTTCGTTTGCCGTATTAGTCTTGAGTTTTCCCTCGAAACAAACTTTTACCCTGTATTAAAAATGTGTGTAATCGGGGGTTTTTCCATCAGAGGCGCCATATCACAGCTTAGCAAATCAATCTCATCGATTACCTTAAAACTCCCTCGTTGACTCATCAGCAACGAGAACAAACTTCAATGACTTTAGTTAAGTTCAAGTAAAACCTGGCATACTGCACCCAAAAAAAAATTCTTAGACTTCAAACTATGAGTCGCTTCATATGTACATCATTGGAATATGGAAAGATACGTAATTGTTTGCAAAAGGGTGTGTTAAAAAGTCATGTGGCACGTCTTTGTCGACGGAAGTGAATGACCATGACGCGTGTTCGAAAACCATCAATCTTAAGACAACAGGAAATCCAAAACCTGACGTAGTATTCACGTTGAACCAAATTATTTTCGATCCAATCGAAATCTAAACTAGTGTCTTGCTATCTTCCTTCGAGGAGGTAAAATGCCAAATAATGATAAAAAGGAGAATATAATCAAATTACACCTAAAGTTGGCTATCTCCTTATAGTGATAATACCTGAAGATAAGGTTTTTCGTCACCGATAGAGGTGCTTTGCATCGTATCGCAACTAGATTGTCACTTGCCTGGAAGATACGAATATATCTCCAATCATTATCGTCATTTTTAACTGATTTGTTGCTACAAACTTTGTATGTAAATTTGACGTTTAGGTAAGGTAGACTTGAAGCAGACAAGGACATACATTCGTCAGACTTATTATCATAACTGTTGAAGATTGGGGCTTTCTAGTTAGATAATGATTTATCTTTGATGAGGTATTTGGTGATTCCTTGGTCTTGTTGATTCGATATCTTTTCCAAAACATTGCAAAGTGATTTTCTTATCGCTATCTTTACTGATTATAGTTTAGAGATATATCTTCTTGTATTGTTAAATCGTGTAGTGAAAGTATTCTTTATATGTAGGGTAGTTGATGCTTATCAAGTAAGGTTATTATCAAGAATCTTGTGCGGGTGTAGTACTTAATTACGAAATAAAAATAAAAAATTTGCATTGAGATATTTGGCTAATTAAGTCAATTGAGAAGTCAAATACCTTCCTGAAAAGCCATCGAACCTTATAAGATGGCGCTACAGTTCGGAAGAATTCATATGGGTACAGGGTACTTTAATTTGTCTCAGGTCTTCTTATAGACGTGCCTCCAAAAACAAGGACTTCCTTGTCTGAGTCGGACTTCTGCGATGGAAATACGTCTTAAACGGTAGATACAGAGATTTATTGATATACGTTGAACATTCTCTTCCAAAGCTTTTAGGAAGTTATAACAAAGAATCTATCAGTTGGAAACGGTAAAAGTCTTTTTGTTGGCACCATAGAGCAAGACGGAGAAGATTGTTTTTTTGACAGAAGCCTTACTTCTCAATTGCCACCTTAGGCCGAGGTCATAGCAGATAAGTTTAAGTTACTCTCTTCAACTGGCTAATTTGTTGTTAAAGAAGAAGGCACACTATCTTCAAACGAAATGCACTTTATTATAGGTAGATCTTATCAAGCAAATTACGGATCTTGTTGGAAGGGCCATTGGAACCATCAGACTTGTTCTTTTTTAGTTTAAATATTCCAATTTTCTTTTATCTTTGCTTTTGGACACACAGTTGGACTTTAATTTGGAGCACGAAACATCATTATGAAGTTCAGCTATCGCCCAGAAACCAAAGAGCCATTTACTCCAGCGATCTTAGGGCTATCCTGTTAACCCGATGTAACCCAATTATATCCAAGTTCGGCCTGGCTCGTTGTGAAAGAGAAAAACAAACGTGTGGATTGATCCTCTGAAAGTGGCTCACCACTTATACTTTAGGCCTCTTACTTTTAGACAATAGGGGATATATGGTTTATAGTACTTTATGGTATAAAGTTTGTTGTCAAAATTGGCCATGTGACTTCTACCACAATATTTGTTATTAAAAATGGCATGTTAGTTGGAAGCGGAAAACTTGGTGATTCTATTTAGTGTTTATACCAGCAATAACGTTTGCAGCTTAGCACATGCAGTTGCGACGCCACGCCGACGTTGACGATGGCGAACAGAACAGGTCCAAAAGATAAGGTAATAAGAATTCTCTTCCAAGATTCAGCAATATTGTAATGATTGAAAGCTAAAAATAAATTTCCAGAAGCGTGTAAGGAATATTTGTTATGTGGCCCTAATTGGGCCGATGATGGCCTGTGTCGTTCAACGTTGCACCATCTCTAATGGAAAAGACTTGGGTTTTTGAGTGACAGTGTCATCGTACCTGTCTCTTTATAGAACACCAGAGCCAGATAACAAAAGCTATTATCACATAAAGGTTAAAACGAGGCTTAGTAGGGTAGATATCTTTTTAATTCAGAACTTTCACATCGGATAGGCTAAAGTATTCCGGGAGAAGAAAGTAGAGCATAATATTTAGTCTGTCTAAGCATACATCGCCACCTACCCCGTCTTCGGGTTTTGAGTTATCACTATAGAAAAATTAACGATAAATTCATTCTAGGTAAGAAAAACTAGATGATTCTGTGATAAACTTTTTTATCACTTTGGTCACGAAAAATTGTAAAAGTTGGGGGATATATTCCCCTTGATAACATAAATTCTCCTTCCAACGCATCAATATACTCTTATCATTTTATTATTAAAAGCAAGAATATCTTAATACTAATGTTTTTATAAACTTCGAACCCAGATTAAGACCTATTACACTTCAAACATAACTTTCTTGACTAATATAGCTTCGGTGTGTTGAATGCACTTGGAAATATAAAAACGGCAGAGCAAAGAAAATAAAACCCATTACAAATAAAAAAATAGTTGTTGACATTCCTTTTTCCAACACTCCAATAAGTAAATTACAAAACAGAACCACCCACCCGCTTCTAATCAAACATCCGACTGACAGTGATTTCTGTTTAACACGCAAAGCAAATTATTAAAAAAAAACTAAAAACGACCTCATGGATACATACCATTTGTATGAACTAAATAGATACATCATGTGTAATGTTGTGACGTTTGGTAAGGTTCATACCTCGAGAATAAAAAAAAACTAAAAACAGCAAAAAAAAACAAAGACTTACCGACACACAACATCGTCACGAGCGGACCGCCAAAACAACAACAACAATTAAAACGACAAAAGTCAATATTAGTTGATTCATATTTAAACATTTTTTGTTTCCGATTTTCCTGGTTTTGTTGTCTTCTCTGCGTTCGTTGTTATGTTAACATTTTTATGTTTCCTGTTCTAAGCGACAGATATTCCGCGTCTCAAGACTCAGAATGCAGATTGAAAAAATTCTGGAACAACTTCACTTTCCCCGTTCCGCGAAGATGGTTGTTGACTTTTTCGAACCCACAATCCGTCAATTCTTGGCGGCAAAAAAAAACATCTTCATCATTGATTTTCTGTTGAACATGGAAATTCGATCACAAAATTTCATGTTACTCCACAAAGCCTAGACCGTCGAGTCGTCGGGCTGTGTTGTGTTGTGAGTTGTGACGCATAATATGTCAAGTTGACATATATCGCGCAATAACACCGGTACCTACCCATTTTACCCTCAAACCTTCCTGGAGGTGCATTTTGGTGTGCGAGATTTTTATTTTATATTTTTTTTGAAGATTTTTGTCATTTCGTATTTTACTTTTACAGATGGAAGGTCAGCAACAAACACTTCAGCATCAACAACAACAGCCTATTGAACTTATAACAGAAATAAAAACTGAGCCCAATAATGAGCAAATACCATCTCGAACGCCAACAATTGAGGAACAACATCAGCACCAACAGGAACAGCAGCAACAGCAGCAGCATTTGCAACATCAGCACCAACAACAACTTCAACAGGAGCACCAGCAACACCAGCAGCAGCAGCAACAACAACAACAACAACGTAAGGAGAACACCCTTAATGCAAGTAGACTATTGCGTGGTGAATTAATCGATGCAATGCCAGTGCCAATTGTACGGACTCAACAGCGACGCATTCTGACAACTGCGGGAACTTTAAGGTGAGTCTGAGTGAGTGGTTTTAATTAAAGTTGAAAGATTGCGTGATAAGAAGGATGTTTCGGTGCCGTTTGACGTTTTTATAAAAAAACGTTGTTTCTGATTGAAATAGTGTGTGACTGTGCGAAATTCCTGAATTTTTAAATGCGGGTTGTAGCAATGGCAAACAAGAGGACGATGTTAAATTTAGCTAAAGGCATTAAAGTTTAAGATATTACATATGAATTTACAAAAAAAGTATACTTTTGTTGACAAATTTGGGGATCTCCAGTTAATTTGTTCTTATTAAATCGTTTTGTATTTTAATTAAGATATGAGAAGTTATTTTGTATGCTTAATTTTCATTAATTTAATTAAGTAGTGTCCCGTTATATATAATTAGTGTGATGGACTCCTATGCCTAAAGTTCGGGTTCTATATCCTGCCTAATATCCATTCGGATTCGACGGTAATACGGTAATACGCGCTCCTTTAGATTCACGACGCAAACACCATCAGGAACATCAGCTTATCTATTTCGAGCAAACCTTTACAACTGCGTCAGCTTGAGAAAACATACATTTTATAAGGCGGCTTCAAAGTAGTACTGCACTATAAAAGTGAAAAGTCATTTTGCAATACATGCCATTGCCATGACCATGTTTCTGTGCGTTTTTTGTCGATCAACGTTTGATGATTTTTTTTATTGCTGCACAATTTTTTCGGCTAACGGCTTTAACGATGTTGGTAAAAACTGTTTGATAATAAATAGCAAGAATCTTTTATTATTCTTCCAAATGTGTTCAAATATAACTATATATATATATACTATAACAAATGATGTTAAAGTATGAAAATTAACAAATCAAAAATATTCGAGCTAAACAAAAGAGCTGCACTGCAAACCTTGTTTTCAAAATATACTTACATATTCATCGCACTATTGTTAACATTTGTTTGTATAGCTTGAAGTATTGTTTATTTATAAAAAAACGCACAATTTTTATTATTATATAAATATTCAGCTTTATCACAGATTCCTTCGTAACAATGCTCCGAATGGATGATAACCGTACGAATCAAGTCAAATTGTGTTTACAGAATCCGAATGGACTCCAAAAAACATTGCCTCGTTTAATGCTCTCAATTGCGACCCATACCTACCATGCCCTGCAAATCCTGACATTTTATTTGGGTATGTGACGTGTGAGATTCGTGTGAAAAGCAGCCAATCAGCCATATGTTTCGTGCCCACATAAATGCAAACGTATTAGTAGTCCCATTAGAAATGTACAGGGACCAGTGCACGTATGTCGCTGAACGGGGCATTTTTCAGATTGTCGTAGATTAAAATTTTGGGTAGTAGAATTTAAATTTAGGAATATTTAAAAAAAATAACTAATAATCTCAATTAACTATTTATTTATAATGCCACCTGAAACCTCATGGAATTGAAATGCTTTAATAGCTGAAAGCATCTACAAACTATATAAATATAAGTATTGTATATACATTCAATGTTCATGTACAATAATATATGTAAGTGAAGATAAAGAATTCATTCAGCACCAGATTTCAGATAATGTCGAAGAAAATAAAAAAGGACAAAAGAATCTTCAGATTTCTGATGTAATTTCATTTCGCATTCAACTGATTCTTAATTTGAATGATGTTGGTGTCCTATGCTTGCATTTTAAAGCCTAATTTGTTGAATTCTTTAAATATATTTGTCAAATAAGTGACTATAACCCACCAGTCGCAATTTATTAATTTTTTTTTCAATTTTCTTTGAATATCTTAAAATATTTCAATTTCTTCTCTCAGTTCAAAGTAAAGATTAACGGTATTTCCTCTTGATAACTACTGCACATTTGGATAAAATAACAGAGTTTGATAAACGGCACCTTAGACACACAGTTCTTGGAACAAACGACTGATAAGATATACTGTAGTTAATAACATGTACAATGTCATCAAAATAGCTTCCTTCAGAAGAACCGGCAGAGTCTTTGTTGCAAGTGCATATCTGTTAATCATACAATGGGTCCCAATTACTTGAAGAGAAACTTCTTTTATTTTTGTTTTGAATCATGATTTTGAGCGAAGCAAAGCAGGAGCACCGTCAGTGCAACTCTAATCCTTCTCGCTGAAAAAATCCTTGTATCATATTGAAAATATGCGATCCCTTAGTTGTAGTTTCCAATGGTTCACAAAACAGAAACTAACTGTCCGTTGATATTTTCAATATGTCTATATCTTACGTAAACTAGCAGCTTAGCACAAGGGGCCACGTTCGTTGATTTGTCAACTTGTATTGCAATTATTTCTGCAATTACTTGGGTCTTAACTTAAGCAGAATTTTGTCGCTGAAAACTTCCTAACCCTGTACTTCTGTCCAACCTTTGTTTTCGAACAGAAGCTAGATGACGTTGAAAGATTTTCTGTAAGCATTTTATTAATTTTAAAATAAATTAGAGTTCCAGTCGGATTTTATAATAATATTGTTCATAAGTCTTTTGGCCAGTTGGAGTTCAAGTCAAATAATTTGTTAATAGTCCAAAATATAAGTCGGATCCAAAACTAATAGTGGCGGTCATATAAACAAATCATTTGATATTCCTGATGACTGTTTTTTTATATTTTATCATAATGCTGGAGGTATGAGAACAAAGTCTTATGAGTTCTCTATTGCTGCTGCTGACTGTTCATACGATTCTATTCCTCTTCAGACTTTAATGTTTTTCGTAAGGATCGTTGCTGCGAAAAAACTGGACTTATAAGAGGTGGTGGTTTTTTACAAGCTATAAGATCAGACTAAACTAGTAAGTGAATTATTTTATCTAATGCTTCTGGGGAGATCGAACAAATTTGTGTATGTGTAGTATTACCTATTCGCCCATTTTTTAGAATAATACATGTATACTTTTTTGTTTTTAAGATACCACCTTTAACGAATTATGAAATTTGTGATGCTCATATTAAAAATCTTACAGATATTTTCGAAACTACAGATGAAAATTGTTATTTCGTAATTGTTTTGAGATTTTAATTTCCGTTCCATGTAACGGTTTTTTTAATTTTTGGTTTTCTCGGTAACGGCTCTTCAGATCTTTGTCAAATATTATATTTGAGAAGGTCTACGTAGCCAAATAAATTTTGCGTATCAAAATTTTGAATAACTTTTTTTGTAATTAAAATTAATTTTTGATTTTTTTTTTTTAAATCAATATTTATTTCGAAAATATTTTAAAATAAAATTGCCAAGGCTACCAACATCTTCCTGAATATCAATTTGAATGAATGAATTTGATTGAAATCGAATGACCAGCTTTCGAGAAAGTGGAAGATAAAAAAAACGGGTTTTTAGATCACCAACTTGAATTTTTTTTCACCAAAACATAACCTACACCTACAATGGTACACTGATTTTTTACTTGCGATTATAGAGACAATAAGGCAAGTTTAGGATTCGTGAATATTAAAAAAAAATGAGATAACAATCAAACATGACATTACGATCATAGAGAAGTCTAAAAAAGTGAAAAAATGTCTGTCTGTCTGTCTGTATGTCTGTCTGTCTGTCAGTATGTAAACGAGCTGCAGCTTAAACGGCTTAAGCGATTATCTTCAAACTTGTTGTGTGTGATTATTTCGGCATTCCTCAGAGGGGAAATTGAAATTTTATTTTTAGCCCTAAAAATAACGGTACCTGCCTGCCGTTTAAGAAAATCTTATTTTTCTCGAAATCGGCTCCAACGATTTTAATGAAAATTTTTAGAATTTTTTTTGTTGGTATTGGCTATCATTTGATTAAAACCGCATATACGGGAGAAGTCTATTAACGGGACCTTTTGGCTTTCTTCGGTTACGGCTCTTTGGATTTCTATCAAATTTTATATTTAAGAAGATCCAGGTAGCCAAATTAATTCTGCATATCAAAATTTTTAATAACTTTTTTTTCTAATTATAATATTTTTGAATTTTTTTTTTGAAAAATCAATATTTTGAAAACTAATCAAAAAAAAAATATTTTAAATTTTATAATCACATGTATTTTAATAAATTAAAAAAAAAATGCATACCAAAATTTAAAAAAATATTTTTTTTCAAAAAAAACAAAATAAAAAACCGGATTTTATCAGTGTCCTACAATTTTCGAAATACATTTTTCATAAATTCCTTGTTATTTGAGACGTGTGATGATGAAGTATGCCATTTTTACTAAAAACCGTTAAGTATTGTGGTTTTTAATACTTTTTATAAGTTCAAACTGTGTTATTTTCAACGCAAATGTTACTTGTTTCTGTCAAAGATCTTGCTTTCCAATGTAATTATGCACATAAGAGCAAGTACGTGCGACCCATTCGTGCCCATTTTTTTCATAGAAATTCTTCGAGCCGTTTCTGAGAAAAATAAGCGTTTACTTAACGGTTATATGACAGGTACCGCTAATATTTGAGCTACATTTTTTTTAAAAAGTCCACTGTAGGATTTTCAAAATAACATTATGTTCCAAATTTGAAGACGATTGGCGAAACAATTTAAGCTGTAGTTCAATATACATCCGTACAGACGGACAGACAGATAGAATTTTGCCAGTAACTCAAATATGTTTCTCTATCATCGTTATGTCATGTCTGATTGTTAGTTTTTTTTACGAATGCATAACTTGCCTTATAAATCTCAAGTAAAAATACTTAAGATTTTAAAATCACGTGTAAATTAATAAACTGTAAAAAACTGCAACTCAAAATTTAAAAAAAAATTAAAAAATAAAAATAAAAAAAAAACGATTTTTTCGGAACCGGTCCTACAATTTTCGATATACATTTTTCATAAATTCCTTGTTATTTAAGACGTGTGTTGGCGTTTTTCATTTTTTTACTAAAAAGCGACAAGTATTTTGGTTTTTAATACATTTTTTAAGTTTGAACTGTGTTATTTTCAACGTAATGTTACTCGTTTCTGTCAAAGATCTTGCTAAACAATGTAATTAGGCACATAAGACCAAGTAAGTGCGACCCAGTCGTGCCCATTTTTTTATTATTTGGTTCAATCGCATTTTCTATAAGCCGGCTTTAATGATTAAAGGTAAGTTATAAGGACCTTATTTAAAAGTTACAACGGTTTTTCTCTAAAAAGTTGAGTTACGCATAAAAGCGACACAAGAAGCATGCGTTCGGTATACGTAGTTGCCTCTCAATACACTTCTTCTAAGCATTTTGTTGTGCGCATATTGTGTGCTTGACTTCTTAACAAGATAAAACGGACTTAATTGTTTATATGACTAGCTGATCCGGCAAAAGTTGTTGTGCCATATAAATTTTTTCTTGTGAATATTTTGATTGTTAGATAAAAATAACGAATGTATTGTAAGTGTGTTTGAATGTATATACCATCGATAAAATTGGTCTAATGTGATTTTTTTTTTGTTATAATTAGCACCCGCATAAGGAACTAATTGTTTCCGTTTTCATGTAGAGCACACGAGCAGTGATCGGTAAAGTAGAAGGATTGTTTATCGATAAACTAAAACGAAAGAAACGAATTTAAATAAATTTTGTTTGACGTTTATTCTATAAATCGAAAATGAGGTTTTAAATTTGAAACTTAAACTGTACTGCATATTGTTGCTTGTCGCAGTTCTGTTCTATACATTTTCAGGGCTGAATTTGCTGCTGTATCGGGCCAGTTACCTCAAGTACGACGACAGTGGACACAACTTATTAGCCTTTGAGAATAGATTCCACGTGGACATGGAGAGAATACGTAAAGTTTTGACATTGTTTTGCGTGCCGTGAAAAAATGGTCTTCACGACCCTAAGTATCATGACGTTTGAATTCAATAGGTACGTCTGTATAGGAGTCATTGGAATGCGTGGCAATAAAACATTTTCGCGTCCGAATTCGCCATTAAAAATGGTGGCTTCGATAATGTTTTTCATCAACAATTTAATGACCAATGGCATGCGATTGCACAGATGTGGTGTTTTGAATTCCCAAGTAAAATAACCGGTGATCCAACTTTCAGTCGTAGAAGCTAAAATGTGTAGTGGCATGCCTGGCAAATCTAGTGCGTTCTTAAACTTTGTTTGATAACTTACAGGTTCGTAGGTATCGCCAACTGTATCGACCGATTTGTATGATATCAATTCATCTAGCAACGATAACGACTGTTGAGTTTTCTATTTTGTCTGTTCTATCTGATCTACTATTTCGTATTTTTGCTGCTTTATTAGTTCGACGGCCCTTTGCATCTTACTGGCACTATTCACTGTAGCACACACACAAATACTTAGACCAAATAGTATTAGTATTTTACCAACCTTTCGCAAAACAAATTCAGAATAAAATATCAAATCGATGTGATATTTTTTCAATCTAAAACATAAATAATTTCGTTTTGTTTCAAAACATACAAAAATCGCGATTAAAATATGTGCGCTGGGGTAGGATAGTAAAAATTTGGGGTTATAGGTATTTTTCTGCAAAATTTAAATAAAACCCCATAACCACCTATCGGTACAAAATATACTTTATGACCTATTCTCATATCTACCAAACATACGTACAAAATTTCATAAAAATCGGTCGAGCCGTTTCGGAGGTACGGTACGGTACGACCACAAACGTCATGACACGAGCATGTCAAACAAATGTTGTAAGAAGTTGTTTTGCAATGAAAAAGTTTACAAATTTCTGAGGCTCTCTTTTGATCCATCCAAGAGGTGAATTTACTCTATTTGACTTTAAGTAAAAATTCGGAAGACATTCGAGCTTACTAGCAAATAAGACATGAAGAAGAACATTTTCTCAACATGACAAAAGAGGTCTATTAAACCAAATCATAATAGGAGACGAAAGTCTTGTTAAACTCATTAAATTATATTTGTCGATATTAAGAGGTGGGTTGTGGTCGAAATACTATATGGTCAAAATTCTGTTTACAAAATACTGTATTTCAAAATACTGCATTTCAAAATTCTGGTTACACAAAATTCTGTATGTAGAAAGTTCTGTATTTTAAAATTCTGTTTTTCAAAATTCTTTATGATCAAAATTCTGTATTTAAACAAAAATGGTTTTGATAATGTAAGAATGTTTAAATACAAGATTTTTAAAATAGAACGTCAAAATTAATATGAACAAAATAAACAACAACAAAAACAACAGCCACAGCTACATGTTCACAAAATTTTTACTGAACTTTAACCCCAATATATATAATATTTGGTTTTATCATATATTTCGATATGGATACATAGACGAAACAAAGTTAGCTTATGAATACTTCTCTTTCTCTCATAAATATTTTTTACTTGTTCATTACAAATCCATAAAAGAAATCATTATTAAATGAGCCATTGCACAATTAATTACAACAAATTCTTCTTGTACTCGCACGTGGTAAGCTGTGATTGTAATAAATTTATTGTGTTTAAATATTTTATATATATATTTTTTGTTATTAATTCAATATGAACATCTCAGTTGCCATGTTCAATAAAGGAAAACAAAAATTAATTGTCGACGGTTATTCATTTTGTTTGGAGCGAGCGGGCATAAGCAGAATTTTAAAAACTGAATTTTGGATAACCAGATATTTGCGCAGACATAATTTTGAAAATCAGAATGATGAAATACAGAATTTTGTACGTACAGTATTTTCGAAAAATTTAAAAACAGAATTGTGACAACCGGAATTATGACCCGCTCCCTTTACAAATGAATAAAGGGTATTATCACATCAGCTGCATAAATGAGACACTTAGAAGCTTTGACACACTTAGGTAATTCAGACCTCAGACAACGTCGGTAGGCTTTTGTAGATAGGATTTTGGATTGTTCCATGTCTGAGTCCAACTAAGTGCAGGTGTTATTGCATTTGTTTGATTGCGTATTTTGCATTTATTTTTTGGAATTAATCAAAATAAAATTCATCAAAATTGAATGTGGTCGTGAAAAAGAAAAACACATTAACTTTTAATGGTGTATTACATAACACATCGAAAAGTAAGAAGGAACCAACCCAATTTATTTATGTAAATTATAATATTTTGCAGGGGTAATGCCAAGCTATAAGTAAGGTTGATGAAAACAACAATTCAAACAAAAATTGTCTCTGCTAAACAAAAGAGCTGCACTGTAAACTTGTTTTAAGTTTGATGTATATTCGTTGCATTTTAAAACAATTTTTCCTAATTCAAACGATTGTTCAATTTATTTTTGATTAATTTAAAACACATTTTCTATTTTGTTTTCTATTTTTAGGGAAATCAATGATCCAGTTCGTGAAAACGAAGCCGATTCCGACTACAATAGCCACCAACACTCGCCATCAGATTTTGTACACATGGCTCCAAGACCAGACGAACCAACAACTGTCTATGCCTACGAATCAACACCAACGACAACAAGTTTAATTGGTGGATGTGAAAATCAATCTATTAAAATCGAGTCCCTCGACAAAGAGCAACAGCAACAATTACAACAACAATCCGATCAACCATCATCTGGCTCTTCAACCACTTTTTCCGAGTCAACTGTCGGCGTTGTTTCGGCATCTTCGCTCCAGAATCATCACAATCAGCACTCATCCCAGCATCACACAACACTACGTTCCTATGATGATGAACGTTTTGCTGCTACCATTGAAAATGGCGATCAAACCCAAGTTGTCTACTACGATCCCAACCAGCTTAATGGTCCCATTGTCACTGATGCCCATAATGAGTCTAAGACCTTCACGAATTTGGGCTCGGCTGGAGGAAGTCTTCCTACATCTACTGGCACGGAATACCTGGTCACGGGAAATTACAGTCAGAATAGCCCGTACGCTGGCCTCGCACAAACCTACAACATGGCTAACGCCAATCCGCTGCTGTACAAAACTGACCCAACGCTCAATTCCATGCGACCCAACAGCCAGTTTCCCCTCACGGTGTATGAAAATCCTGGTGTTACTGAGTCCTATTGGGCACCGACAACATCTATTGAATTTCCCAATATTGTAAGTATTTTTTGAGATAGGAATGATAAAATATTTTAATACCTATATACTTTTCCAGAACACCTACAACCAAGTCATAACGGACGAATACGGTTCACCAAATGGTAGTCCCTGGACGACATCATCCACCACCAGTGCCTCGTTTGATTCATCGGGAATCGACTTCAAGTGCCAGTATTGTGGTTCTCTGATGCTGAGAAAAGAAAATGATTTGATTTGCATTTCGTGTTCGGCGTCGCGAATGTCCCATCTAACGCGTCTGCCACCGCGCCAATCTAAACCGAAGGCGTCTACCGCCAACAACAATCGAAGGAATGGAGTTAGTTGCGCAAATTGTTTTACCACTTCGACAACGTTGTGGCGACGCAACAACGAGAGTCAACCGGTTTGCAATGCATGTGGATTGTATTTTAAGCTGCACAACATGAATCGGCCGCTAACGATGAAAAAGGAAGGCATCCAGAAGAGGAAGCGCAAACCGAAGCTGGCCAACGGATCACAAATGAGGAACACCCTACCAAGTGAGTTTTATTTTATTTTGTTATTTTTTTTTTTTGTTGGATCATCATTTGGGGATTTATTTATTGGAAGGAGTTATCCTTCTGCGCCATTTTGAAGACAAGTAGGATGGAACCTTTTTCAATCAAAGAGGAGGGTATATCTGAAATTTATATGGACAAACTCATATTGATTTTTAATGGCTCACCAGTCTTATGAGGGAAACGAAAGAATCTTTTATTGTGAAAAAGAAAATATTGTGGAATTCTTTCCATGATGTATCTTGAGCTAAGAACCCTTTTAAGTCGTGTGTTTCTTATAAGCTTTTTGTTTCAAGAATGAAGGATTTTTCAATAAAGGTGGTTGGTTGTTCTTCTAACCTCTACATTATTTATTTACTTGAAACTCAAAATTAATTTTTAATGAAAATATAAAAAATTTATATTAAAATAATAAACTCCTGATGATCATTTATTTATTTCAGGTATTATTGTGCCGTCACACCACCCCATGTACCCATCACAGGTGCAAAACATCGGACTCTCAATGGTTTCAGCCCATGAATTGCATGACATGTCAACCGGTGGCAGCAATAACAATCGCATCAGCCTTAGTCAGGGAGATGTCAATTCGATTAATGTCACCCGCCATCACCTGCAGTCGGATGGGCCAACGTCCGGCGGAGACAATCATACCGCTCAATACAATTGCTGTGAACCACCATCACAAAGTCAATCACCACACTTGCCGAATTCCAGTGCTTTGAATCGCCAAATCAATCAAACGTAAAGCTGAAATTCAATAAATTGTTTTTGTGATAAATAATGTGAATATTCTAAAAAATTGCAGAGTCCCACCATTAGATGGCGGTAGATCAGTAAATGGAGAAATTGCCACCAGCGTCATAACCAGTACCGGAATCCCCGAAAGATCCTCGAATAATTAAGTGCGAAGTGTAAAAAGGATAAACGCAAAGGAAATATATAGAATCCTTGAAATACATTCCAACACCAAATATTAATTGTAATTAAATTTTGTAAAGACAAAAAAAATAACAGTAGAATTTTTTTTAAATAATATGCCAACATTCTTAAATTTATATATAAGATAAAAATAAATATATTAAAGTTAAACTTAAACCAAACGATTATTTAGTATACCAAAGTTGTTTAGTTAATTAAAAATTAATCGTTGTTTGAAAAAAAATACATATTATGCATATTTATATATATGTATTTCTATTAATTAGAAGTAATAATCGTACTTTTTTAAACATTTAAGATCGTAAAAATAAATTTTAATATGTGGCATGTGTAAATATATTTTTTATACAAACACAAACAAATTGATAAAAAAAATATTTTATTTTGAATTCAAATTGAAAAAAATTGTGTTTATTTAAGTATCTTGGCAATAAAGTGCAATTATATGTTAAATTCGCAAAATGTTGTTAATTTTTTTTTTATTTATTAATCAAAAACATTTTACCAACAGGTAAAAAGAACATGCCAAGGAAAAAAATCCCGCACAGAAGCCTGTAGAGATAGGAATGGAAACCTCGTAGTAGAGTCACAGTCGGTGCTGAGTACATGGAAGGACCATTTCTGCAGACTGTTAAACGGCGATGAAGGCCAAAATCCCGCTGTCAGGCAGAATGAACCATTCAACATGGATGATGACAGACAAAACTTCCGTCCACCTGACCAACATGAAGTAAGGATAGCAATATCTAAACTCAAAAACAACAAAGCTGCTGGACCCGACGGATTACCCGCCGAACTTTTTAAAGCGGCCGGAGATGACCTGGTGGAGTGCATACACCAACTCATCTCTAAAGTTTGGTCAGAAGAAAGTATGCCTGATGAATGGAACCTCAGCATCGTTTGCCCGATCCACAAGAAAGGAGACCCTCTAAACTGCGCCAACTATAGAGGAATAAGTCTCCTGAATATCGCCTACAAGATCCTCTCTGCCGTACTATGTGAACGCCTGAAACCTTTCGTCAGCAACCTGATTGGCCCCTATCAGTGTGGTTTCAGACCTGGAAAGTCCACAATCGATCAAATGTTCACGCTACGGCAGATCCTGGAAACCACCCAAGAATTCCAAATCGATACTCACCACCTCTTTATCGATTTTAAGGCCGCGTACGATAGCATTTATAGAGACGAGCTATACAGAGCCATGTCAGGTTTTGGCATTCCCACAAAACTCGTCCGACTGTGCAGGATGACGATGGAGAACTCTCGCTGCTCCGTCAAGGTTGGTTCTGACCTCACAGAAGCTTTTGACGTCAAAAAAGGATTCCGACAAGGTGATGCGCTATCGTGCGATTTCTTCAACTTAATACTTGAAAAAATTATAAGAAACTCGCAAGTCAATTGTAGTGGGACAATTTTTTTCAAGTCTGTGCAATTGCTAGCATACGCTGACGACATAGACATCATTGGCAGAACTCGGCGAGCTGTCAGTGGAACGTTTGCTAGCATTGAAGCTGAAGCGGCTAAGATGGGACTAGCAGTCAATGAGGCCAAAACGAAGTACCTGCTGTCCACAAAAAGGGACACACAACACTGGCGGATTGGACAAAACATCACAATAGACAGGTACAACTTTGAGGTAGTTAGGGACTTTGTGTACCTCGGATCCGCTATAACATCTGACAACAACATCTCGTCAGAAATAAAGCGAAGAATTACTCTTGCCAATCGCTGTTTCTATGGGCTAGGAAGGCAATTGAGTAGCAAAGCCCTCTCTCGAAAGACAAAGGAGACTCTGTATAAGACCCTAATCATCCCAGTCCTGCTCTATGGCGCCGAGGCATGGACTCTATCTTAAGCGGATGAAGATATCCTTAGTCGTTTCGAGCGTAAGATTCTTCGGAAGATTTTTGGCCCTATCTGCGTTAACGGGCTTTGGAGGAGAAGGTTCAACCAAGAACTATACGAGCTGTACAGCGACATTGACCTGGTCAAAAAAATACGCATATCACGTTTAAGATGGCTAGGTCATGTAGAGCGAATGGACAACAATGCTCCGGCTCGCAGGATCTTCGATTCCATCCCAGAGGGTAGACGCAGTCAAGAAAGACCTCGCCTTAGGTGGCGCGCTCAAGTGGAGGACGACCTGAACAAACTTGGAGTGCAAAACTGGAGGCAGCTAGCCAAAGACCGAGTTGGCTGGAGAGGCATGTTGGTTGAGGCCCAGGTTCGTCCCGAACTGTAGCGCCACCTAAGTAAGTAAGTAATCAAAAACATATTTTTTTCCTCTCTGACGTTATAGAATTGAATGTCTCCTACTTTTTATAATTTATTTAGTCTGGGAACACACAAATATTTACATGTTACTCAGGCTCGTTATCCGAAACGATAATTAAATATTTATTTCTAACACAGAGGAAAATGTTGAACATAAGCTTATCAATTGAACTTAAGTATTTGATGTTTAGTTTCAGCAAATGGGCCTAAATAATTAGTAATCATTAATTTGCAAAGTACAAACATCATCTCTCATTATATTTACAAATCGATTTGAATGAAATTCTTTAAAAAGGTTAAATATGTAGGCCAATAAAGTAAGGCACGACTGTATAGCAGTATTTGTGCCTAAGCATATTGAAAGCGAAGATCTTTATAGATATAAGTAATATGTAGAAAAACAAGATGATTTTAACTTATAAGAAGTGTTAAAACCAGCATACTTAACGGTTTCTATTGAAAAAAAGACGCTAGTATACGCCTTAAATTACAATTAATTCATGAAAAAAATACGGATATTGATAAAGCCAAGTTTATAATATTCGTTTTTTTTGGAAAACACGGTTTTTTAATGTTGGCTTTCAGTCTCTTAAAATTTTTTTATCTATAAACTGATGATCATATAATTAATTAAAAAACATCATTAGAAAATTAACAAGTGTTTTTACGAACTCTGATGTTGACCAAATCGTAGAATGTTTCACGGAAACTATCTTATGTTCTGCTGAAAACTGCATTCCTAACATTAAAGTTAAAAACTGTCCAAAACAAATTTCCACCTGAAATTTTAAAGCTGATTAAAATAAGAAATGCTCATAGAAGGAACTGGCAGATATACCACCAACATTTTAATCGAAATATGGTTTCATATTTTAACATTCATAGAAATGAAAAATGGAATACCCAACTTAATGCCTTAGAGAAAAGCGCGAAAACTTTTTGGAACATTTTTAGGGCAACTAAAAACAAAGGCTAAAAAATATGCCGTTTTAAAAACTTCTTCGGATACTCTATATACTGACGTCGAAAAGACTAAGGAACTTGGTAATGTATTTTTAAAAAACCATCGAGTTTCAACAAATTTAGGGAAGGCCTGAATAATTCGCTAGTCGAAGAAGCCATTGAAGCATTTAATTCATCAACAACCATTATTCCTTCTTTTTTTTCTTTTCTTGTAAAAGATAACGATATTTATTATTATATATATACGTATATTATATTTTTCTGAAGACCTTAAAGGTTATAAAATCAAGCCGCCTTCATATGGTTAAAAATATTTACCTTAAAAAATCACCTCTAAATCGGTATCTCTTATCTGACATTTTTAGTCAATGCTTGCTTTATAATGCAATACTTTCCATTTTCTTGGAAAGAAGCAAAGGTAATTCCAATAAGTAAGGCTTGTAAACCAATCGAAAGCCGTGGAAGTTATAGAAAAGTTAGCCTTTTAAGCAACGTCAGCAAAATATTGGATAAAATGTCAAAGTTTATCTGTGAAAATGAAATGGTCAGAAACCATCAATTCGGATTCATCTCAACAAGTATAAAACGAATTTGTAACTTTGTTAAAAAAAATCACTCAAATGATAAATCAAGTGTGATGATAATACTAGATATAGAAAAAGCGTTTGACTCTGTGGCATAATGGATTAATTTACAAACTGTTACAATACAATTTCCCACCTTATTTGTGTAAAATTTTACAGAGTTTTTTGACAGATAGACCGTTTTAAAGTGCATGTCAACTGTCGTACTTCCAGTTTGTTTTGTTTTGATTTTGGTACTCCTCAAGGTTCTGTTCTTGCACCAACCTTATATAACATTTACACGTCTGAGAATTGCCTGAATATCAGTCAGTAATTTTTGCTGATGATACAGCAATACTTTCATCACTTAAATTCAGTCTTAATATTGAGACCAATCTTAAAAATGCAATGAAAATATTGGAAGTCTACTACAACATATATAATTTGGAAAAAATGAAAGCAATCTATTTCTCAAAAAAAAAAAGTTTGCTATCTTCCAAGCAATCAACTTCAAGTTATTGGAATCAAAATTAGTTGGAAAAAATCAGTCAAGTAACTTGATGCATACCTTGATGCTAAATTAACATTTCAGGAGCATATCACCCAAAGCTTAAAAAAATAGGCGTCGCCATAACAATATTATACCCTCTCATTAATTGCCAGTCAAAACTATCAAATGAAAATAAAATCATACTGCAAAAAATTATTTTTCATTAGAGCTATGTGCATAGACAAGCGGAACTGAGAATTGCTGAGAATCACCTCATTTATGATCAAAATTTATAAACATCTATGATCATTGTTAATTAAAAAAAATATTGTATGTTTTGTTATTCATGTAACTATATATATGTATATATAATTTTTTTATTCTTGTTTTTTTTTTTTAATTTACTTATTTAATTATTATTAATTTGTTTAATTATTTATTTATTTATTTATTTGCTGATTTAGTCATTTATTTATCTTTTTTATTTATTTATTTATTTAATTATTTATTTATTTTTAATTTTTGTATTTATTTATTTTGTTAATTTATTTTCTATTTATAAACTTATTAAATAACTTACAAAGTGATAACAGATAAATTATTATCTACTATAACAAATAATTCTTTTGAAAATTTAAATTGAGGTTGTTATGGTGTTTCCTTTAAATTTGTTATGGTGTAAAGATTATAAATTTGTATAGAAAAACGTGGGGCAAAAAGTACCAATATAATTGTTATAGGCTGTTTTGTAGCTCCATCTCACGTTCAATAGCCAGAACTCACAAAGTTCCATGATTTTGAACGCTTCTCAGATTTTCATAACAAGAACGAAGTTGGTTTCGGTTTTAGTTAATTAAATTATGATTCTATTGTAAGCCTGATTGCTCCTTTTCCTGCACCGTCAAAAATAAATTGCAAGATGGATCGCACGTACTTGCTCATATGTGCAGTCACATTGTGGAATGAAATTTAAGAAAATTAAAATTAACATCAAAGCACGACTGGATCGCACGTACTTGCTCATATGTGCGGTCACATTGTAGAATAAAATTAAAAAAGCATTTATTCGATTTTTGTGACTTTTGATTGTTCGAATAACGTACGTTAAAATGTATTGGGTGAAATAATTTAAACGCCATTTTATTTCTTTAGGAAATGTAAAAAAGTGTGAATTTTTTTTCAAAATTGTAAGAGCCGTTTTTAAATAAAACGGTTTAAGTTTAACAACTTTTTTTTTTAAATTAAAAAAAATAATTCAAGAATACAAACTTAAGCACAAAAATAACGTTCATTAAAAAACCAAATTAAAAAAAAGAATCACTTACCCGTTTTCAAAATATTGATTTTTCAAAAAAAAAAAATAAAAAAAATTATAAAAAATACAAAAAAAAAGTTTTCGAACAAAAATTAATGCAAAATTACTCAGGCTACCTACGTCTTCTGGAATATCAATTTTGATTATAATCGGATTACCAGTTCTCGAAAAATTGGAAGAAAAAAAACCGGTCCTATGGCAGGTACCGTTTTTAGCCCACCGTATTAAATTATTTTTTCACCAAAATATAATGCATATCTACATTAGCGCACTAATTTTTTTTATAAAAATTCTTCGAGCCGTTTTCGAGAAAAATAAGCTTTTACATAACGGTTATATGACAGGAACCGTTAATTTTTGAGCTAAAAAAAAAATGAAAAAAAGTCCTCTGTACAATGTTAAAATAACCTTAAGTTCAAAATTTGAACACGATTGGGGCAACCGTTTAGGCTGCAGTCCACAATACATCCGAACAGACAGACAGGCAGACAGACGGACAGAATTTTGCCAGTAACTCAAATATGTTTCTCTATCATCCTAATGTCATGTTTGATTGTTATCTCAAAATTTTTAATCTGCAACGAATGCATAACTTGTATTATAGTACCTATAATCGCAAGTAAAAAGGTAAGAGAAATTCTTTTTTTTATAAAATAAAATGTTACATTACATTACATTATATTTTAATCTACAAAATAAATAATATTTTTATTTTAAACAGCCTGCGGAGCAAAATGAATTAGACCGCCCACAACAGGTGTATTCAGCACATTCGAGAAAGACCTTAAGAGTAACCACATGGGCCGAAAGAGACATGCGTAAAGCTATCGATGCAGTAAAAAGTAATGCAATGTGGTATCAAAAGGCCAGTAATGTTCAAGGTTAAAAAAGCTTTTTTCAACAGGAAAAATAATATAATAGAAGCTAAAGCTCGAGAATAAATTTATTAACAACTCGAGATGATCGATCTTTTTGAGCTGGTTGAAATCAATAAGTGGCAGTTTATTCGTTCGATAATGGAATTCAAGTTGGGCTGTATCATTTTAGAAAAAGACATCCTGAAATTGTTGTACAAAACCCAGAAGAGACATCCAGAACCGGGGCTCAAGCTCTTAATAAGCATGTTGCTCAAAATTACTGAACTTTAAAAAAAACTGTTTTTGACGAGCATTGCTATTCACCAACAAAAAAATTTAATGTCGATGAAATAAGAATAACATAATAGTGCATAGCAATAAATTTACGTTTTGTTAATTTTGTTTGTGTTATTTTTTTTCGAACATTTAACATTGTCCATTGTTTATTGTTAAACATAGGTACTATTTTAACATATTAAATAAAGAAAAACTAATTTAATGTTTTATTTAAAAAATAAGATTAAACACATTATTTGTATTTGGTCGCTTAACTTACAAATTTGTGCTTTTATCTGTTGATGTTGTTGGCTCCTCCGACTCCGATTCACTACTTTTGTGTTCCAAGTTCAGTTCGATTTCTTTTTCTGCTTCATTATCGTTAAGCATTTCTGTTTCCGAGAAGTATCCAATTCGCTCTCCAGCCCTTCGATGCGCTCGTGCAAGTGCTGATTCTCAACTAAAGTCGCTTCGATAGCTTCTCGTCGTTTTTCAGTCAATAGTTCCCAATATGTACCTCCTGGTGCCTCAGCATCGGTTAAGTCTTCAGCAGTTACGGATTTTTTTCCTGGAGATGTTTGTGTAGATCGAGTATCAATTTTCTTTCTTTTAGCAGTTTCTGCCGTACTGTTTATTGATTCAGCAGAAGCTTTTAATCGACTTATTTTGTCCGAAACAGGCCTTCCAGCCAAATTTTCTTTATCTATAGAGACGTTTTGCAAGACCTTTAAACTTTTTCTCAAGTTTTTGATGTTTTTCTGCTATTCTGCGAAGCCGAATCTACTTTAGAATTTGTTAATAATTTAAGCTTAAGCTACTTAAAAAAAACGCTTGAATTTCGTTCAAAATAAAACTTTAAACGAAAAGTTAAACCCAAGACGACAGCATGTGATTGAGGTGCGAAAAAAATGTGTTATTACTGTTGCTATTTATATTTTATTATTTTATTTTATTTTTTAGGTTTTTTTTATAAAATATGTTAAAAAAAATAAAGTGTTTTATATACTAAATGGAAAAAAGTCCGTTTTACTTTTAATAGGGTTTATTGGCTTACCACGATATCTAGAAAATAATAATTTAGAGAGCAAAAATTTCAAAAGTACAAATTTCGAAATTCAAAAATCTAGAAAAAAAAATCTCGAATGCAATAATTTATTATTTTTTTAGACGCGCGCGAAATGTAACCATTGTCTCAAACATTAATAAATTAACTCTAGTTTATTGTTGATTACCTTTGCTTATAACGTGTTTTATAATACGCGCAGTCACCGGTCAAAATACACCTAGGAAAATATGCCCGGAAAAATATGCTTCTTAAAAATATCCTCTTATAAAAGGTTTTTCAATAAGAGCGCTACAAAAGTTTTCTTTAAATAAAACAAAAACGGTTTTGGATATCAATGAAATTCTTTATTTCTGTGAAAGTACGTTCAATGCCTCGAACTCGATTTCTTTTGCATGGCCACCACGGGTACGCTTGCAGAAGTCCAAACGCTGAACCCAATTTTCGACGGTTTTCAAGCATAAATCGGCCGATACTGCTGCAATTTCACGTTCGATATTGGTACGAAGTTCATCAATCGTCGCTGGCTTGTTGGCATAGACCATAGACTTGACGTAGCCTCACAGGAAATATCCAAAGCTTGAGAACCACGTGTGAGAGACACATTTGGGCTTTCTGCAACTGAAGCCTCAGCGCAGCAAATTTCTCGACACTACGGACACTTCTTTGTCTCACTGGCACGGAACATTTTGTACTGTGCCTGTGTATTAAAATTTTTCCACTAGACGCTCAATTGTTGATCTGCTAGGACGATTATAAAATAAATAAATTTATTGGCGCGACAGCTCCTTAACGAGCCACGGACTAGTGACTTATACTCTCAACCATTCCTGTGTATGTGTTGTTAATCTGCAAGAATGGTGGGGACCTACAGTTTACCGCCGAGTCCGAACGGCTACATATGAGATGCACTTTTTCGAGACATATTTTACTCTTGGAGGTTTTGTCAGTTCCTCGCAAGAGGCTAGGACGATTATGACGACCATAAATTGGACGTAGCGCTCTAAACGTTGAGGCACTGGCTCCGAATTTCGATAGTAAATTTTAATAATTTCGACTCGTTGTTGGCTCGTATATCAAACCTTACTGAAGAAGTATGGCAAACCTTACTGAAGAGAAATATCAAAAGAGCGGCAAGAAATATGGCGTCGTTTGCTGTCCCTGTCGCTCTACTTTTGTAGCGTCCCTGTTGAAAAACCCGATATAATAACCCCTTTTAAAATATCCTCTCAATTTACACTCTTATTAAATAAAATCACTCGGTTTGAGAAAAATGACAGTCAGATAGGAATGGGAGGCGTGCTGCCCCCTGCAACCCCCTGCTTTGGCCGTGTTCTTAAAATTGGTTTGTAGGATTAATATCAATTATAAATTTATTTTTTGTGACAGAAGCTGAAAAATCTACATAGACTAGACACTATAGCTATAGGCCCGTACTGTATTGTGAGATTCTTACTCATAACGACTAACTTGTCTTATCAAGCAGAGAGCTCTCCATCCAAGTCCAATTGCCTCGTTTCTCCGAAGTCAAAGTTTGTTTCGTCAAATGCCTGTTGAACAAGTTTTTTTAAACTTGGTGGCAAATTTTTGTACCTCTTCCTCGACAGTTTTCAGTTTCCATACATAAGTCCTAGTATTAATCGGTGTTTCGTATGTACCATGATGCATGCAGCATAAGCCATGATTGCTTATATGGCTAATACCTACATTAATACACTGATTTTTTTTCACAAAAATTCTTGGAGCCGTTTCCGAGAAAAATAAGCTTTTACTTAATGGTTATATGGCAGGTACCGTTAATATTTTAGAATGTCAAAATAATCTTACATTTTAAATTTGAAGACGATTGGTCTAGGCTATAGATCAAACTAAACCCGTACAGTTAAAAATCCCGATCTATTATAATCTCGCTCTTTAAAATCCCGACAAATCACGACAATCCCGCTTTTTACAAAACATTCTTATTAAACTGAATAACAATAGATGTAGGTTATATGCGCTTTTTACTTTTTTATAAATTTAAAAATATTAAAAATACTCCACTAAAAAGAAAATTCTTTGGAATGTTTTTAATCTTTACCGTGCGCACACATTTGTTTTTGCTAACATAATCTACAATATTGAATTTACTGGCGGGATGACATCAGGTCCAGGGACATAATGTCCATGGACATTATGACCAATTGGAAATAGTTATAACTCATAAGGTCCATTAACGAAATAGACATAGTGTCCATGGACCTTATCGCGAAATAAAAAAATTGGGTATGGGTAACGTTTCTTTTTGATTTAAAGAACTTTTGCATAAATCCAATCTCGCACCTACTCCAAATCCTATAGTGAGACCAAGCAGGGGGGTTGCAGGGGGGCACATGCCCCCCAATACCTACGTCATACTGATTGGGAGATAAATTCTCAAGAAATTTCTTTGCACACTGATTCGGTAATAACGCCGAAATTCTGATCCACATTATTACCAATCCAACATACACACTATGATTTCTTTTATTTTGTCCATGGACATTGTGCCTGCCTATTTGAAGCAGACATAATGTCCATAGTAATGTACACCTTATCTCATCCCGTTGTATTTACTTTATACTTTTTTTGGGATATGTCGAATCTTGTTATATTTATAACTTAACTTTATTTTGATATTGTTTGTTACTTATTTTGACACTTCTCATATAGATGTTATAAAAAATTAATTTAAAAAAATCACTCATTGCTTGATTTATTTAAATTTTCTTATATTCTGATATAATAAAAAACGGGATCATAAGAGACGGGATTTTAAAAAACGGGATTATAAAAAGCGGTATTATAACAAGCGGGATTTTAAAAGCGCGATTTTAAGAAACGGGATTATAAAAAGCGGGATATCAAACCCAACCCGTTTCTCTATCATCGTAATGTCATATTTGATTGTTATATATCAATTTTTTTAATCTGCACGAATGCATAACTTACAATATAGTATAGTTTACAAAAAAGCTTCCACTGAAAATTTATCTTTTTTGAGATACGACCTTTTTGTTTAAGAAGGGCAGTATAGCTTGATTTAGTTCAACCCAAAAGTTGTATTCCGTATGTCCATACCAGTTTAAGCACTCGCTTGTAGCATTATAAGTTTGCATTAAGCAGTTTGACATTATGTAGATGTAGATACTTCGATTGGAGTATTTTCTAATAATCCAGTTCACTTTTCGTAATTTAAAATCGATTTTTTCTCGTTTCTTTTTAACGTGCGACTTCCACTTTAGCTTAGCATCAGTTTAGTCATGTCTAGATACTTTGCTTCGTTAGCATTACGGTATTTGTACCGTGTAAATAAACATGCACCTAAGTGAAGATAACCTGTGTTAATTTGAATTCATTTAGCACAAATGGACCATTTCTTTCTTTAGTTTTTTCAATTTATTGAGCTGAGTGATGTAAGTATAGCCGTATTATCAGAAAATGAGGCTACCATGACGTCGAGTATAAAGTACGAACAACACTGGGCCAAGAAGTCTTCCTTGTGGGACGCAAGTATTTATTTCATTAACTCTTGAATATTCCATTCTATGTTTTACTCGGAAAAATCTATTTTCAAGGTAAAAAGTCGTAAGTACTGTTTTCGAGCTTTGCTTGGCTCCATGGATTACATGAATTTACGACCAAATGAAGTTATCCAAACGGTTTCTAGCTTGCTGGGAATTAATATAGTTTTTTCAAAAGTGAACATTCTGAACATTATTGAAATTTATACTTTATTTATACTTTAATTTTTCCCAGTGCGGGTACATAAAAGCTCTTAATCTTCTATGACCTTTACAACTCCTTCAAAAGCTCGCTGTTAATGTTTTATTTTCAACGAAAAAGGAGTTTATTTAAGCATTTTTTTTTAAATTCCTCTTTAATGATGATTCCCTATGGAATTTCAAACCCCTTAACGACTGATTGCATCACCCACACATGCACATGGACACATAAAAGAGGCGCCACTTAAGATTCCACCACTGACAAGACGCTCCTCGCGCAACGCCACACCGAATCTATGCAGCATGAGCACGATCATTTCATCTATGCCCTGATACCCCAAGAGTCCCTCGTCTTGCTGCACCAACACCCCTCGCACAGCATCCGATCGTGATGCAAGTCCATTACAAATCATTCTACCCATCAGGCGGCTGGCTGTGGGGCGCGATAGAAAAACCCGCAACAAGCATTATCAAATCCAGATTTTTAGTAAGAGAGCTCTGCCAGCCACAGAGTGCACGAAGCCAGCTTCACCATCACCATCACCGCGTCATTGTCGTTTGCCGTCAGATTCATCTAAATGTATCTGCGAGTATCTCTCTGAGTGCATTTGTAATGATCGTCGTATAAATCTTAAGCTCGATTAAATCCGCCGGCTCCGAGAGTGGGAAAGAGAGCAAAAGATAGATATGCGCCATCCGACTACCTTTATATCCAAATGCAAATGCAGCGCATTCTATACACAGATACAAGATTGTAAAACAACCTCAGGCACAAACCACAAAGGCAATGGAACCGCAACCGCGCGCCACTAGCGCACCAAAGCCTCGAAGGTCGACGGTCTGAGGGGCACAACTCCACATAAAAGCAACTAAAAGAACAGATGGAATTATAAGATTTTTGTGATCATGTATCAAAGTCGGCGCGGCGACGACAGGCTTTTAACCGATGACACCAAACTGCTATTTAACTCCAAAAGGTTTCAGTTTTATTTTTTTTATCCGTGTTCATAATATAAAGCTAATGTGTAAGAGAGTGCGGATCACTTTTGGGTCTTGGCAGGGTATGCTTAGAGTGCGGCGACAAATGAATTAACTAAATCGATACATGTGTATCTGAGTGCGAGTATCGTTGGGGAGAACGCTTGATACTAAAAGGGGTCTTCCATCTATGCTTAGAGGAGCTTTGACGTTTGTCAATCAGGCACTTCCTTTTTTCCGGCTCGTATTGGGAGCTTTTAAAATAGCTAATTACTAAGGTAAAGATTTGTTAACTAATGTTTCTTTAGGCTGAGATTATAGTATTCGAATCGAAATGAAATCAGGGGTGAGTAAAATACTGTTTTCATGATTTGCAATCTAAGCTTAATTATCTGAAGAGGCGAATGTGAGCCACACATGGCTTAGTAACTCAAATAACGTATAGGTAAGTTTAAGAAACACTTCCGGTTGTCCTATGTAACATAGGCATAACTTATGCCATCTTTTTATCGAAATCCAAAATGACAAATTAAGATTATTGTGTGCAACACTGTCCTTTAATGCATTTCATTACTACACATTGTTTTGAGTTCAGTCACTAAAAACATACATCCGACACGAGTAGCAGACAATCGAATGGCCAATTAAAAGATCGGCCCAAAGATAGTATCAATTTTCAATCTCCGTTGCCCTTTGATTTTGATTAAGATAAAGATATGGTGAATTAAGTATCTGTGAAGAATCAAGAAACTACGCTTTGGGACATAAAAGTTTTACGATGTTATGTTGTTTTACGATTTGATTTGTTATAAATTTTCGTAAGCAAAACCTAATATGAGTCAGTGATTTCCAATGAAGTCATAAAAACTGTCTTTGGTATTTTAAAATATAGCTATAGTTTTATGTGTTTTATAAATTTATTTTCAAAAGCAATTAAATTAATCGATTTAATTCAATTAAGGTATTAATTGTAATAGTTTTTAAAAGTAGTGTAACATAAAGTCAGAACTTATAATTAAAAAAAAAAAAAAATTAAGAAACTCGAAACTGTTATATATGACAAAATAATACAGACGATAATTTTTTGTTCGCTTGTTAAATTTTTTCAGAAAGAAACACTTCTTAATTCCTTAAAACTCTCTACCTAAATGCAATAAAAAATGGGCACGACTGGTTCGCACGTACCTGCTCTTATGTGCCTAATTACATTGGAAAGCAAGATCTTTGGCAGAAACAAGTAACATTTACGTTGAAAGTAACACAGATTGAACTTATAAAAAGTATTAAAAACCACAATACGGTTTTTAGTAAAAATGAAGTATGACACACGTTTTAAATAAAAAGGAATTTATGAAAAATGTATTTTGAAAATTGTAGGACCGGTTTTGATAAAATCCTGTTTTTTATTTTTAGTTTTTTGAAAAAAAAAATTATTTTTTTAAATTTTGGTATGCAGTTTTTTTAGAATTTATCTATTAAAATACATGTGGTTATAAAATTTAAAATATTTTTTTTGATTAGTTTTCAAATATTGATTTTTCAAAAAAAAATAATCAAAAATTAATTTTAATTACATAATCGGAAGAACACATCGTGATATCAGAAGGGCTTTTGCGAGCCTTTAAATGGAATCACTGAAAATGGGTTTAGCAGTCAATTAGGGCAAAATGAAGACTGTACTGTCATCAGAAGGAGACAACAAACATCAACGTCTTGATATATAGTATAAAGCTATAACTTTCAGGAAGTTAGGCGGACTTTGTCGACCTAGGATCCGCTATTAACTCACACGATCACTGCTTCTTTTCCTTCGTGAAAAGTAAGTCGGTTTTCTTTTCAATTGATTAAATTTTTTTTGATTTTTGTGCATCCCGAATTCGAACAACAGAACAGAATCAACAGATACGAGTAAAATGAGTAATACAATTCTAAAGTTTTTTTAAACAAGCTAGTAGGAACAGTGCTTCAACTCCAAGCAATGAGGATTCATGCAAACCGTCTGTAGACAGTCCACCCTCAAAACCCCGAGGTTTCAATTTACTATTATTATTTTTTTGCCCAGTAACTGTTCTCTGTTCTTGATTTTACTTGCGGTTATAGGTACTATTTATAAGGCAAGTTTATGATTCTCAATAAATAAAAAAAATTAAATAACAATCAAACATGACATTGCAAGGCTAAAAAGTTAGGGTCATAAAATGTCTGTTTGTGTGTCTGTCTGCCCGTCTTCTGTCTGTATGGGTTTATAAAGATCTGCTGTCTAGTGGTATTACCTTCATATTTGGAATATGCAATTCTTTTGGCATTTCTTGGAAGGATTTTCAAATTTTATTTTAATGGTTAAAGATAATGGTTAAAAATGATGCTACCTGCCATATAACCGCTTATTTTTTTCGAAAACGATTCCAAAGATTTTGAAGAACATTTTTGAGAGTTTTTTGATAGACTCTCATTTTACCAAACAAAAATTTACGGGAACATTCAATTAACGGTACCTTTTATAATTTAACTTTCATAATAAACGGATTAACGGTTTACTGTCGTTGACAATATTATTAATGAAAATAAATGTTTTTTCTAGTTTTTGGTCCCGTATACGAATAAACGGCAAGACGAGAAGGAGATTAAACCAGGAGCTTTAGATTTGTTGTTGATATATAAGTACATATATCCTGACAGATGTCATTAATGTATTTACAATCAAATCAAAAATTATCCATTACCACAAAAGAAAAATATGATTGGGAGTTGTTTTCAATTATAAAAAAACTCTTGTTTTTAGTCCGTATATAGTATTTTCTTTCTCGAACGATTTTTTTGTAATTTTCAGTCCGTTTTTGTGCCAAAAAATGAAGAAACATAGAAACGATGTAAACAAGGTATTATAATAAATGGGCTTATATTTGACTAATGTCAAAAAACTGCACAGCATCATTGTGGGCACTTGTAAGTTGGGACATATGTCCTCCTTTGACAGCTAATACAGATTCAACTCCGTATTCAAGCTCCGTTTTTGCATTGTGTTCCCCCAAGTAAAGATCGTTTCAAAAATTGATAATGATGCTGATAATCATCAGAAATTTTAAATGGCTGTACAGAAGGAGATCTTGAGGGTCAATACACGTTTATCGGAGGTCAAGGAAATTCTGTAAACGATTACTGCGCCATTAACTATGAATGGATTAATCTCATTTCTAAATTCCAAGTTTTGAACAAACAATTTTCTGATCACATGCCGTTAGTGGTTGAATGGAAATCCGAAAGTGAACCGCAACAGAGACATATTAATTTAATTCCAAGACTCAAATGGGGAAACTTAAATCTGCAAACATTTCATCACTCGTTGGACAATCTTATTTCAAGAATTCCTTTTACGCTAAACGAGTCAGCTAATGCTCTTTCAAATCAAATAACGGATTTTATAAGAAACTCTACGAAAAATTGTAATCTGAATATAGCAAAATCATTTAAGCAGAAATGGTTTGACAGAGAGTGTTTTAATGCAAGGAATAAATCATTTGCTCTTTTAAATGCATTTCGGATCTCTCCTAGTGAAGAACTACGAAAATGGTACTTCGAATGCAATGTAAAGTATAAAATCCTCTGTGCCACTAAGAAAGTAAACTATGAAACAATGCAAGCTCAAGCGCTTGGTCAAACCAAGAACACAAAACAATTTTGGATTATGGCAAAAGAGATAAATGGCTCAAACCACATGATTGGCTCAAGTGTCTCTGCAGATGATCTCTCTATATATTTCAAAAATCTTCTGCAAAATAATCAATCCTTAAACTTTTCATATGCTGAACCACTTACTTGTGATGACATATTGGACTCTGAAATATCGGTTTCTGAAATTCACTCTGTTTTACGTAACGCAAAAGACGGGAAAGCGCCGGGAGAAGATGGCATACCATATGAATTTTTTAAATATGCTTCTCCAAGTTTCATTTTTTAACAAGATCCTCATGAATGCTGAAATACCCTCTACGTTTAAGAAGTCTGTTATTTTTCCAATCCATAAGAAAGGTTCTTTAAATGCAGTGGAAAATTATAGAGGAATATCTTTTATGAACGTTATAGCAAAAATATTTTGCGGAGTACTTGCTGTAAGACTCGAAAGGTGGATTGATTTGAACAACATCCTCACAGACTTCCAAGCTGGATTTAGAAAAAATTTCTCAACAGTCGATCACATATTTACTCTTTCATCAATAGTACAAGCGTTTCGTGCTAGAAATAAGAAGGTTTATGCTTTATTTATAGACTTCAAATCCGCATTTGATCTGGTGAATAGGAATGCATTGCTATACAAGCTGTCGCAACTTGGAGTTTCCACGAGATTTCTCAAACTTATTAGAAATATGTATACCGATACGGAAGCTGCAGGGATGGTGCACTTTATTCTGAAGCTTTTAAAACTGATACTGGAGTTAAACAATGATGTCCTCTCAGCGCTTTACTATTTTCTTTATTCATAAACGATATCGTTAATCATCTCCCCGGTGGAATCCGAATTGCAAATACCATTATTAACGTGTTGTTATATGCCGATGATCTGTTGATACTTTCTGAGACGCCAGAAAATCTGCAACTAATGATAAATAGACTTGCAGAATATTGTTCAAAATGGGGTCTTGTTATAAACACAGAAAAGTCGAAAGTTATGGTTTTCTCACGAACTACTCGAGGTGAAGTAAGATATAACTGGATGCTTAATGAAAGATATTTGGAAGTAACGAAGGAATATAAATATCTAGGAATAAAGCTTAACCCAACACTGAACTTCGAAAAACACCTAGCGGAAAAAGCCAACGTCTCGCAAAGCCTTATAAATCTTACATGGAGGAAATTTTTTACAAACCAACACATAAACCTTTCAACAAAATACGCTATTTTCAACTCAGTCGTAAAGTCTACTCTATGTTATGCTGCGCTAGTCTGGGGTATGAATGAATACGAAGAAATTGAGAAGCTGCAGAGAAATTTCGTCAAAAAAATATTCAGTCTTCCTAACACTGTACCTACATATGCTATATATCTAGAAACTGGTTTGCCGAAGTTATATACAACTACGCTAAAGTTGCAAGCTGACTACATAATTAAAGTTTGCGGACAAAGAGAAAATCGTTTGAATAAAATTATGCTGCTTTATGAAATAAGGAACAAAGACTGGTGGTTGGGCAAATGGGAAAATATTGGTGAGGCTTGTGGAGAAAATTTGCAGATTAACCCCAACAATATTCTTTTCTTAAAGGAGCAGCTTTACAAAATAATCCAAAAAACGGAAGATAATGTACGAAATCAGCTGATCGAAAAAGCATGTCAGTCAGAAAGCAGGATTTTATACAGCCAACTAAATTTCAATCTATGTGACAAAAATTATTTTCGAGACTCTCTACACTTCAAAGATATTTCGTTAATATTTAAAGCAAGAAGTGAGGTCCTTTATTTAAATGGTAGTCCGTATAATGGAGGTTTTAATCAATTCTGTGATCTTTGCAATCATAAAGCGAAGGAAGACTGTTTCCATTTTTTAAGCATATGCCCCATTTTCAAGCAACAGAGAATAACATACTTCGGAAAACGTACACTTTCAATGCAGGAAACAATAGACTTACTAAATGGAGCAGACTGGATAAATCTTGCCAATTTTCTTAAAGTTAGTTACACCTATAGGATGCTACTGCTATCAGAATATGCTTAAACATTTAACAAAGAATTAGCTTAAAAGGTTCAATTTTGTATTTTATTTTATTTTACCAACCGAGCTGACGGTAATACCAAAGCTTTAATATTCATTAAAAAAAAAAAAAAATTTGTAAATGTATTGAAAACAAATAATAATAAATGAATTTTTACTTACTTACTTACTCATCAGAAATTTTTTTCGAGAGAAAGTTTCATTTCATTTCATTTTATACAATGACATTTATTTGAAAAGATTTATACAGAAATATACATCTTTTAAAGTAGTATAAACTTAATTAGGTATTTCATTTAGATGTGTTGTTATTTATGTTTTGTAAAGTGTTCAACAATTTTTGTTTATTGAAGTTTTTAAAAATTCAGACCTTAAAAAGGCTAAAAGAAAATAAAAAAAAAATTAAAAAGGAAGAAGAAAATAGAAAAAAATATAGAAAATGAGAAGTGAGAAAATAAAAGAGAAAAAAATAAGATTTTATATGTATCATCACTACCTTAAGGTCTCAAGATATTCTTTTAATTTTATTTCAAATAGTTTAGTATAGCTTATCATTCTTAAAGAGCGGGGCAGACAGTTCCACAAGCGTATCGCAGTTATAAAAAATGGGCGCTCGGATATTAAGTACGCATAACGGACAGGCACAAGATTCAAAAAAAAATATAAGATTACAATAAAATGAAATAAATAAAATTACAAATAATTAGTAAAATTAACAAATTTATATAGACATAAAACAAAATGCGCAATTCAAACTAAAAAAAAACTTAAATTCAATTAATAAATAGTAGCTCCTCATCGATCTTTTTTGCCTTTTAATGTTTATCATTGCACATATATGTGTCCAACATAAGCAAAGCATGGTGACTGCAAAATTGATTAAAGTTGCATGTCTGAACATTTAGATAAAAAAGAAGCACGCGGCTTTAGCAACTGCAATTGCCACTGCAACTGAAAATACCACTTTACTTGAATGTTGAATACATGTCACTGGGGGAAGGCATTTAATTTAAATGGAATGATAACTTTTTAACTGAGAAAAATAATAGTTAGTAATACATATAGAATACCGTTTTTCAGTAGCCAACTTGACACAATGCAGCTGTGTGATGATGATTTAATGTATTATGTAATGACTCAGGTTTACTCAGGTGCGGTTTTATCGCCAAGTTGCAAGCTCTGAAAATATTTTCGGAATAGCTTGTGGAAAGCTATGTATATGCATATAAAAGATATTTAATATCATCACCATTAACCGCAGTCCACTTAATTATATTAAAAGATTTTAAATATACCACGAAATATCTTATCGAAAGATTTGGAAAAAAATCCTAAAAGAATTTTGAATGTAATCAGTTCATCCGTTCAGGTGAAAAAACAATAACCCTACAATAGAAGGACTACACACTTACAAATTAGTGGACATCTCTCAAGATTTAAACTCTTTTCCAGGCGGTTTACTGATAGAAATGATCTGAAGACTAGGACTATGAAATCATCGATATGAAATGTTAACTCGCTCATGATTTATCGATTGTCTATTAATTATTGCTAATGCCGTTAATTCTAGCGACTCGAATATGTTTCCTGATATAAATAAAATCTTTAGAATTTCCTAACCGCAGGAATAGATCCAATGGAGGATGCCGTCTCGGACGACGTGAATGATTGCATGGAAGACGGTGCTCTACTAAATCATTCTTACCACCGAAAAAGCTATCTGAAAATGTTGGTTTTACCGGATTCAATAATGAAAACTTGGCAAACCGCAAACCACCATCGCCGAGAAAGAATGGGCCAAATGTGCTACTCATTTCGAAAGTGAAACTTCTAATGATCTTCAACCTACCATAAGAAAAAGCAAGTTAGCAGGAGTCTATATACCAAATATTGTACAACGACATATCCTTGAGGATGTGTAGATATACTGCATATTATTTATTATCCTGCGAGTTGGAAGACAGCTTTCCTTAAAAAAGGAAATGATAATTCTAATATCTTCTTCCGAGTATCGGCAAGGTATTCGAAAAAGTTCTTTAGGGCATTAAGTTAGTAACGTTCCTATAACAAGTAAATAAATAATAAAAATTAATTAAAAAAATAATTCAAAAAAGTTCTTTTATAATCTTAAATTCATGTTTCATTATTATTTAATTTTTGTTCCATCTGCCCTAATGCATAACTTGCCTTACCTTATTATTGTACCAACCTATTTATAAATCTGAAAATAAAAAGATTGGAATTTTGAATTGAATATTTGACATTTTTCTTCTGCAACCGATGTTTAATTACTTAGCTATAGTAAATCTGCGATTACTTCAATAACATATGGAAGTTCTCTGTACCAGCATATCTGCTGTTGGGGAATCCCAATCCAAGAATTCTCAGAAAATCTTCTAAAATTCCCAGAAATTTAGATTCACATGAAAGCAGCAAGTCAAGAAAAAAAACTATATACATAAATCCGATGGAGAATCCTAATATTTCTACCTGAGAATCTATTCCGGTCATGATGACGCTACACTCCAATCCCGAGGAAATTTATCTTTCCAAAGAGTTCATCTGCGCTTATCTATAGAGTTTGAGTCTCCTCGATTGCCATTGCCATGGATACGGACGTGGATACGCCGAATGACTTGGAATTCATCTAGAGAACGAATAATGGAGGACACGTAGAGCGAAGAAAAAAATATCGGCTCTCACTGTTGAATGGCTGGCTGGCTGGATGGATGCTCATCAAAGACGGTCGTCGAAAGTGTCCAGGTGAAAGGCAGCCACACCGAAACCAAAGAGGGTCTATGGAGTGCGGCAAACCTTCCGACTGACGCCTCGTGCCTTGTTCGCTGCTAATGCATTCGAGGACAAAAAGTGTCCGAAATTAAGATAACGCCTTCGTTTATTCGGTTCCGTTTTTTCTTTTTTTTTGTGCCCGTCTGTTCTTTAGTCTGCTTCGAGTCCAACACCATCATCTGTCTATTTTTTTTTTTGTTTGACCAGAGTTTAAAATATTCTTGCCCCAAAGTCGAGAATTTTTATTTGTAACCAAGACGACGGAATAAAAGCATAATCTTGGATGTTATCAGCTCCGCGGTATGGCCCGTATCACACACAAAAATATTTATTACTTTTAAAAAAGGAGCAAAAATAAATGTTATACATTTTTTTTGGGGATTTTACATTGGATCAAAGATGATGATGAAGGGAATACATATAACTTTAAGCACTGAAAAAGGTGAGGCGCCACCTTGAAAAAGGAACATACAAATATTGGTTTGTTGGAGAGCGCCATGTTGAAAAAGGGGTACAAAATCGAAGAATTTTTTTGTTGGTACGATGTATTTTACACTGGACTCGGGAAGAAAAAAAACTAATTAGGAATATTTTTTCTCATTATTGGATCAATATAAATCTTTTTTATTAGGGACAAGATTTTGAGTTAAAATTATGTCAAGATTATAAAGTTTTTAAAGGTTGTAAATTTGTTGACGTTCCTTATAAATCATTGACATTGCCCAGAAAGAATACGTTTTTTTTTTGTAAGAAATTATTGCATCGAACAATTATACAGTTTCAAAAAAGAACAGAGAAATGAAAAGAATTTATAAAGATACATTTGGAATTTTGTTGTTTAATTTCAACATTATATGTAAAAATAAATTTACATTTTTTAAAAAATAAAAAAAAACGTCAACCGCATATGACTCGCAGAAAGATATATCGATGTTCTTCAACAGGGACGCTACAAAAATAGAGCGACAGGGACAGCAAACGACGCCAAATTTCTTTGCCGCTCTTTTGACATTTCTCTTCAGTAAGGTTTGCCATTTCATGATGGAAAGATATACGAGCCAACGAGTCGAAATTATTAAAATTTGCTACCGAAATACGGAGTCAGTAGCCTCAACGTTAAGAGCGCTATGTCCAACTTATGGTCGTCATAATCGTCCTAGCAGATCAACAATTGAGCGTTTAGTGGAAAAATTTGAATCCACAAGCACAGTACAAAATATTCCCGTGCCAGTGAGACAAAGAAGTGCCCGTAGTGTCGAGAATATTGCTGCCGCTGAGGCTTCAGTTGCAGAAAACCCAAATGTGTCTCTCACACGTCGTTCTCAAGCGTTGGGCATCTCTGTGACGTCGTTGTGGCGAATTTTGCGAAAAGATCTTGGCCTACATCCTTACAAGATTAAATTGACGCAAGAACTGAAGCCGCTTGACCACCAGAAGCGTCGTATGTTCGTGAATTGGGCTGAACAACAATTTGAAAATGATTCGGATTTTCATCGAAAAATCATCTTCAGCGATGAGGCTCATTTCTGGTTGAATGGCTTCGTCAATATACAAAATATGCGGTATTGGTCAGGCAGCAATCCACACGTACTCCATGAGTCATCATTGCATCCCGAAAAAATTACGATTTGGTGTGGTTTATGGGCCGGCGGCGTCATTGGGCCGTACGTCTTCCGTGATGATCAATACCGGCACGTTACTGTGAATGGGGATCGCTACCGTTCAATGATAACCGAATATTTTTGGCCCCAATTGGATGATATGGACTTGGAGAACATGTGGTTCCAACAGGATGGTGCCACAAGCCACACATCGAATGTCACAATCAATTTATTGGAAACCAAGCAAGCGTGCCCGTGGTGGCCATGCAAAAGGAATCGAGTTTCATACATAATGGCATCGAACGTACTTTCATTGATATCCAAAACCGTTTTTGTTTTATTTAAAAAAACTTTTGTAGCGCTCCTATTGAAAACCCCTTTACATTTTTAAATGTTGTTACTAACCTTCAGTTGTTCACTATAAGCACCTGAAAAGAAGTAAACAAAAAACAATTATTCAAAACAAAAATAAATATTAATATTAATTATTTTGTCAACTAAAATTAATTATTGGCGCAAAAGTTCCCTAATGAGCCAAGGCTTAGAATCTCTACCATTCCTCTGTGTGCGTTGTTAATCTGCAAGAATGGAAAGAATAGAAGGGACCTACAGTTTACCGCCGAGACCGAACGGCTACATTAGCTGCACTTTATCGAGAAAAGTTTTATTCTTGGAAGTTTTGTCAGTTCCTCGCAAGAGGAAGTAACCCGGTGGCTATGAGTGGAATTCGAACCCAGGGTCATTCGCTTAGCACTCCGACACACTAACCACCAAAACCAAGGGGCACTACTATAGCTTGATAAACATATTAAAAAAAAAAACCGGATTAGCGAGATTTGGGGATTATAATGGGATTTTAGAAAGAGGGATTTAAAAAAAAGGATATTATTATACAAAGAATCGATATAACAATTAAGCCTGACATTACGAAGATTAGGAAACAATGTTCAGTAATTGGAAAAATGTTGTCTGTTTGTCCGTCTGTATATATAGCTCTCTCCAGCCTAAACGCGGCTCCTTTGTTGCCGGTGGGGTCGTTGCTGGCATGCTTGACCGGCCTCACGCTCGTCGAAGGGAGTAGGATCTTGACCCCTGTCAGAGCATAACAAAAAAGATCATGCCAGACTTTTGACGAAGATTTTGCTCGTCTGCGGAACTGTCCCTCTACCCACCCACCATTTCACCCTAACATCCTTACACTCTTTTCCACTTCATCGATTCACATCCATTATCCTGTAAAATTTAATTAAAACCCATTTCCGTTTTTTTGTTGTTTTGTGTCATCTATTTATTACGATTTTTTTTACGTTATGGGTAATAAAAGTATTTATTTTTAAATTATTTTACTCTGTATTTATGCAAACAATAATTAATTTTTAACGTTTCAAATTATTCGCAATGTATTTATACAAATTTAAAAGTTAAATTACCTTAAACTATTGTTTTCCTTTTTTGTATGTATATACATATGTAAAATTCTACTAAGGAGATTATTCCTTTTGCTTGCACCTCACTGTCCAACAATATTTTTACTCTAGTGCAATGATCCCCATTCGAATTATATATTTAGGCACACAAATCAATCATCATATACAATATACAGATAAAACCTAGGTTGTGGAAAATATGCCCCATGGGTACATGTACAGCTGCAAACTTTGCTGATGAGTTTGAGTTCATTGTATTGTTGGAAAATCCAAATCAATGACGTTTCTTCATTGGCATACGGAAGGGCAAATTCCTGCGTAAGTTTCATTAAAATGAAAACAAGTTCAGATCATAATACTGAAGCTTCCGGGTATATTTACTTTTCGTGTATTGAGGTTTAAAAGCCGAGTTTGGTGGCCTCCGGACATATTGCCTTGAGTCTTTGCCACCTTTTTAAACATTTTAAGATTCGTTTAACAATAAAATATTTCTCCATTTATAAATAGACAACTTCAAATTTTCCTTCAGAGCAAAAGACTCGATTCTTTTTGCTAAATTCTTTTGACTGCCAGAAGGCATGTGCTTTTCTTACAAATGTCTACGAACCATTTCAATCCTCATCTCTAATAAAAAATTCTGCTTTAAGATCAACCTATGACAAAAATATGTTTTGTGCCGAATATCTGGCAAGTCATTTTACTTCGATTTTCGTGAAAGAGACAGAGGTCCTCAGGTTTCAAGTTGGAAAGTAAACCTTAATGCATTTCATATCATAAGACCTTCTGAAATCAGCTTTGTTATAAGAGGGCGCCTTACAGCGGAACAGTGCTTTCAGCGACCCATGATTGACTGAAACTAAATAAATGTTTTGCTAAGGTAATACCAATTGCAAAGCCAGGCAAGTCTTTAGACAATCCACTTAACTATAGACCTATCAGCCTACTTAGCTGCATAAGCAAAATTTTAGAAAAAATAATGAAATCAAAAATTCAAGTTCTCGTCGATGGTTTAAGAATCTATCCTAATTATCAGTTTGGCTTTCGACCCCACCACTCCACTTGCCACCAATTAGTAAGAATAAAAAACTACATATCTCAAAAATTTGCAGATAAACAATCTACTGGAATGGTCTTGCTAGACATCGAAAAAGCTTTTGATACGGTCTGGCATAATGCTCTCATCTTTAAACTTTTCCAATTCAACTTTCCTTGCAATATAATTAAATTTATTAAAAGCTTTCTTGAAGACAGAAAATTCGCAGTCTACTAAGGAAACGTAAAGTCCTTTTTATACGACGTACCCTTTGGTGTCCCTCAAGGATCGGTTGTGGGCCCAATTTTATTTAACATTTACTTATCGGACTTTCCTGCTCTCGATCCAAACGTAGGTATCGATCGCTATGTATGCGGACGATACCGCTATTTTTGCCTCTGGCATACTCTTTCAAGATGTTTCAAGGGTTTTGCAAATCGCACTTACATTTATTGAGAAATTTTTCCACAAATGGAAGATAAAAATAAACGCTACAAAAACCCAAGCAATGTGGTTTTCACGTCGCAGAAAATCTTGTTACCTACCATATGCCAAACTTCGTCTATGCTGTGCAGAAATCGAATGGTCAGATAATTGCAAATACCTCGGTGTTATTTTGGATAATAAGTTAACTTTTCAACCTCACATTTCAAATACAGTGAATAAAATCAATTTGACAGTAAGAACTTTATATCCATTTATTAATAGAAAGTCAAACCTTAGCATGCAAAATAAACTAATATTATTTAAAACCATTTTTCAAGCTATTCTTTTATATGGGGCAACAGTTTGGTTTAACTGCGCTCACACTCATATCAAAAAACTTCAAGTTTGCCAAAATAAAAATGTTTTATCACAAAATGAAATAGAACCGATTGATAATTCATATATTTATACGTAATAGTGCAATTTTAATTGCTCTTTCACAAAAAATTGAACTGGTAAAGAATGGGAACGAAAAAAGTATTTAATCACTATAATAAGATACCTTTAACATATTATTTTGACCGCAACTGTACTTGTGTATTTATAATGTAGGTAGGGGCTATACCGAACCAGACTGAATCCAGTTGTCGGGCATAAAGCCTAATTTTAAGGATATTTTAAGTAAATTTGTAAAAAAAAATATTCTTAAAATTACAAGGAATTTTTTGCTGCAGAATAAATGTTTTGTAAAACATAAAATGCATCTTGTTTGTATGTCATGTCATGTGTTCTTTTTTTGCTTGCCAAACATAAAAGTATCCAAACCACACTTCAATGAACGATGTTTTTTCTTATTATATTATTTTTCTGAGTAGGGTGGACCGCCAAAAAAAGGATAGTAATTTAGGGTTCCGTGGCCGAAACAAATTGGGAACCTGTGCTCTAACCTATGCGCAATTTTTTTCAAAATCTTGATTATAAAGCCCAAAGACGAAAAATTGAGATGTAGAGCATTTCTTAAGCTATATGTACAGACGATTGTCAGATCTGCAAATATTGTCAGGTTTGACAATGATCTAACAATGACCTGGAAATTTGCTACAAATTGCAAATTTCTTACAATGCTAAATTACCAGTTTACACGGTTGCCAGGTTTTTCACCAAAAAAAATTGACTGCCAGATGATTTGCCTGATAATGTTTTGTCTGCAAACGTTGTCGGGCTTAAAATTGCCAGTTCACACAGTTGGTAGATTGTTTGCTGACAATTAATTTGCAGAAACTTCTAAAGAAGTTGTTTTTTTTATTTTGTGAAAAGAAGTGAAGAAAATACATTATTGGAATAAAATTTAAGAATTGTTACAATTTAGACTGCGCAGTAAAGAACATCAAGAACCGCCACACACATCTCAAAGCGTTTGGATAAAAGATTGGTTGGCCCGTTATAAGTAAGATTAATTATTTGCTAAATTGCTTTTCGAATTCCGAACTAATGAGCCAGATATATATCGCATTTTTTGGTGGTGTTTTTATTGTTGATGTGGTGGTTAGGTTTCTTCGTAATATATTTTTCTTCTTTTTTTCCGTGTACCTATGCATGGTATTAAATAAATTTTCTTCTTCATTTTGTTTTTACATATGAAAATAACGTTGAAAAAAGATTGCGAAATTCCTTAAAATCAAAATAATATTTTTAAGAAGTACCATTCAGAAGCCAAATTGCACGGAATCACAGAAAATTCGCTTTGAACATCGAACACAAGTTACAATGACCTGACAATGGTTAAATTGTGTGTTCAGACGATTGCCAGATACCAATGCAAATTCCGTTGTCAGCTTTGTATGACAACGGCCTGGCAATGGTCTCACAATGATTTTTCTGACAATTAATTATAAGTTTGCAAGGTTGTTAGATTTTTTCTGATATTTTTGCACTGCCAGATCTGGAACTATTTGCAGATCTGACAATCGTCTGTACATAGATTTACAGTTTAGAGAGCGATTTTGCTCACCAAAAAATAGCAATATTTGCCCAACACTTCATACATATTCTATATACACTTACGACATGCTTGACGTCGTTTTGACAGGATGCCCTGCTTTTGACCACAGATCCTAAATATCTAAATTTTACATACTTAGAAACAACAAATATAATCGGGAACCTTACAGTGCTTTGTTTCACTTGTCGTGCATTTCATTGATCATGTTGCTACTTTCTTTTAAAAAGCATAGATACTTCTTCCTAGCAAGCATGCCTTTGTACGTTCCTCATAAAATTTTGATGTTCTGATATAAATTGTTTCTATTAGCTGCCAGTTAAGGAACGCAGCCAGTTGATGAACTGTCCTCGCTATAGGTGATACCAAGATTTTAAATGTTGTAGGCATGGTAAACCTCATTAGTTTACCAGACTTCTGAAAAAATCATTGAGCAATATACATGACTTTGTATTTCTGGATTTTACCGACTAGTCCAGTTTTCCATTTGAAAACCCGATTCCTTTCAATAGCCTTTTTCATGAAGGTTATCTAAAACAAGTGTCATTTTCGTCATAAGACTCCAACTTACATCGCAATAAGCCAATGCTATCTTACTTGATATTCAGCTGCTTCAATGTAGTTCGTTTGTGGTATTCACTTCTTCAATAAGATGCGTTATTGGTCGGGTGAAAATCCACATTTGCTTCATAAATCATCCACAAAAAATAACTGACGATAAGGATCGTCACGTTACTGTGAATGACCAGCATTATCGCGCCATGATTACCGATTATTTTTGGCTTAAATTGGAAGATATGGACTTGGAAGACATGTGCTTTCAGCAGGATGGTGCCACAAGCCACACAGCACACCTTACAATCGATTTATTGAAGAGTCTATTGGCCGCCTCCAGACTATATTCTTTGGAGCTACGTAAATTCCTAGATTTATGAAGTAAGCCGACGAAGTTGGAAGAGCTCAGAGCCAACATTGGCCGAAATGTGTGGCCGAGTCATTAAAAATTGGATCTTACGAATCGACCTCTGCAAACGTGCCCGCGGTTGCCATATGAACGAAGTCGAGTTCCATTCATAAATGATTGTACTTCAAGCCGATAATAAAGCATTTTACTCAGAATGGTCAGTCAACTTATTCTGAGCACGGACAGCCAGGCTCAGAGACTTCTCTTATCATACTCTGAACGAAAAAGAAATACACTTTTGAAGATCTCAGAATCTGTGCTGGATGAAAAAAAAACGTTTAAGTACATATTGATAGCTCCACTTAAGCCTCACGTTAATAAAATACGTTTTGATATAGTCAGAATTATATCATAACCACCTTTCTTGCAATTTTATCATAGCATCTGCATGAGCTTTAGCTTTTTACATCTAATAATTCTTTTTCAGTTAACACTATAAGCCTCAAAACGAAAGCCCTATTCTCAATTTAAAATACATACATAATTTACACCAAAACCTAAACCGATTTTATCCGCTGAAGGAAAAATGTAGCATTTTCCATTCAAATCTGGCGTCAAATGCAAATCGGCTAAACTAAATATTATGGCGGCATATACATATATATATATATATATGCATATAGAAAATACGATTAAGTGCACACAGAAATAAAGGTAGAACTCTCAGCAAGCCAGAGGCCATTTCCCAAAAGCGTAATAAATCTTAACATGAAAATCACGAAGCGTTCAAGCCATAGAGATTTAATTACAAAAGGTCCACCATAGAGATACCCAAAAGCCTGAAATCCTTTGGGACGTGCCGTGATAGCTTCAACGCCATATAGACTATATGGCTGGCGCAGGGTCTACTCGAAGCATTGCTATAGTTAGATGACCAAAGTTGCGACATGGGCAGAAAACTGCGATAACGCTGACTAGCACAGTGCGCACAACAAATAAATTCCACTTACTCAGCTGATGTGGCTTAAGATGTGTAAATGTGTATGCTCCTTTGGGCCAAGACAAAAACAACAACAAAATACTGCGATCTTTTTAATTAAGCGTCCAAGAAAATAACGATCCAACTACACCAGCCAGCAAAGGAATTACACCGGTCTTCGTGTACAGTAACAATTTTCTGGCCACAGCAAGAGTATATAATGTGTATGTTTGTATGTGACGATCAGTGTGGCGGGGAAATTTATGCCGTCACAAGTAAATGATAAAATCAATTTTCCAAAATGGAAAATGTCATGGTAAGGCTATCGGCTTAGCAATTTTGCAATTAAAAATCAATACACGATGTGCGTTAGTTAAAATTAAAATATCTATGGAGATACCTGTTTTTTTTATTAAATTATTAAAATTGTATATTATTATACGTTCTAGGAAAAGAAGATGAGCTTGGGGTTGCATTTGGAGAATTCCATGTAGAATAATATATCGTAATTAATTGTGACATATAAAAACTATATTATATTATATATTTTTGTATTATTCTTGAATATCTCTCTGGTTGGAATCTATGAATCATTTTCATTTTTAGACTTGTGGTTTTCAATATGGCAATACTTTTTTCGAAATTGGTCTTTTTGACAGATGTTACTTGATTTATGCTCAGTTTGGTTTGCCATTTCATAATGAATAGACCTACTCCTGAACAACGTTTGCAAATCATGCAATTTATTACCAAAACAATGGTTCGGTTCGGTGGAGCAGAGTATCGAAGAATGAGTCCATCCGCCTTCGCGTGCAACTATTGGGCTGTACCCATCCACTTTATGGAAGATTTTGCAGAAGGATCTTGGTTTGCGGGCTTAAAAAATCCAACTCGTGCAAAAATTGAAGCCGAACGACCATCAAGCTCGTCGCACGTTCGGTGAATGGGCCCAAAACGAGATGGCCACTGATCCCGATTTTCACAAAATTGGGAAAGTTGGGCTGGAATTTGTTTAAGCCAGCCGCGGCGGCCACTTGCCCGAAATCATTTTTAAAACATTTTTAAAGGCAAACCCTTATCTTTATAATAAAGCTAAAAAATTGGCCATATCATTAAATATTATGCGTTTTATATATAAATAAAATAAAAACTGCCACCTCTGGGCAGGTGCTTCGCAATCATCGCTACACCTGCTCGATAGAATACAAAATACAAAACACAATTTTTGAGCGTTAAGATTGATAGAAAATAGAACTGCCGCTGAAACAATTGCCCCTCCCGAACACAGACGCAAATGTTTCATGTCTTTCCTTATTTTATTGGTTCTTTTATAAAAAAATGTTCACTCGAAGTAGCCAGCTGCGTTCCTCCCCTTAAACGTTTCTCCCGTAAAACTCGTGTCGTAAGGAATGCTCATCAGTTCACCCTTGAGCCCAATTTCGGACGTACCATCAAATATAGGGATCCTTTTTTTAGCCGAACAACATGAATTTGGAATAGTTTACCCGTCTATATTTTCCCTTGCCATTTCGATTTGCAATCATTCAAAACCAATGTTAATCGACACCTTCTTTCCTTCCCTTCCTTATTATCCTAATGCTCGCTCACGCAGTGTTCTTACATACATTAAAAGAGAAACAAATAGTCCCTTGCGCGTTAATTATAAAAAAAAATGGATCTGAGCATTCCTTTAAGTTTCTCATTATGAAACCAAGCATCCAAGGCTAACCTTATTAATAACATAATCAACATGGTAACTGAATGAGAATCTATGATCAAAAACAACACCTAGGTCTTTCATGTGGGTAGCTTTTACAAGTGGAATATCATTAATAACATAGTTAAAATAAATTGGAGAATCTCTCCTATAATAAGACAAAGATTTACATTTAGAGAAATTAAGATAAAGGGCATTATTATTACACCACCGGGATAACCCAATAAGGTCTTTTTGTAACATATGACAATCTTCAATATTTTTCACATGTTTAAAAATTTTCGCATCATCAGCATATAATAAAATCTGTGAGAAATTGATGTAATTAGGTATATCATTTATAAATAAAATAAATATCAGATGACCAATATGACTGCCTTGTGGAACTCCTGAAGTTATGTACACCAATAGCTTTGGATATAATTTTAACAAATTGGATTCTATTTTTCAAGTAGGACCCAAACCACATCAAAAATTGAGAATGAAATCCAAGTAATAATAATTTGAAAACAAGAAGATCGTGATTAACTCTATCAAATGCCTTTGCAAAGTCTGTATAAACAATATTGGTCTAAAATGATATTTCGAATCCTTTATAAATTGCATCACATAAAACGGTGAGGTTTTTTTTGCAGTAGACTTACGTGACATAAAACCATATTGAAATTCAGATATAATACGTTTGGCCAAGAAATAAAGTTTATCTGAAACAATCTTTTCAAAAAATTTGGGTATGACAGATAATTTACAAATAGGTCTGTAGCTACACACAATTTGTCTAGAACCTGATTTAAAAATTAGAGAGATAAAACAAACTTTCCATTCATCAATAAATAAACCAGTGGCAAGAGATTAATTAAAAATTAAACAAAGAGGCAGCGATAGTGCCAATGCACAATTTTTTTTTTTAAACTATTGGGAATATACCATCAGGCCCAGGTATAGGTTTATATCAAGCTCTGTAAGGGATTCATATACATATGTGGTATGAAGAAGTTATCCATAAAGGTCAACTACATTTGAAGAGGAAATATTGGGGAAAACAACGCGGCATAGGAAGCCACTCGATCAAATATATCTATGCCCGCTTTTTCTCTGTTGTAGCCTATTAAAGCAACAGGCTTTTCCTGATTTCCTTGACGTCGGTTTGGTCTCTGACCCTACTTGTGGAAGATAATTTTGGGTCAGGAATCGGTTGGTGGGATACGGGAGTGATAACAGGAGCATGGTTCGTAGAAAGCATCCTTACATCTAGTGTCCTTTCACTTGAGGACAACAATGCCATTTTCTTCTTCACAGGCTATCATTTCTTTTGCTTAGCATATTCACTTAGCATCTATCACTTCTTTTGGGCAATATTTTTTGTTGGCTCAAAGAGTCCCAACCACATGTGTTTGTTGGTCAAGCATTAAACGTGCCAGTTCACAGCTCGTATAGAAATTGTCAACATAAAGAGTGCGACCCTCCCCTTTCAATAAGGTACTGAGTTCTTCGCAAACGTTCTATGCGAGACCAACTTCTCGAACACCATGCATCAACGATTGAAAGAATTTGTGAAGTTTGTAGATTGATGTGTAACCGAATTCACTAAGAATTCTTCTTCTTCTTCTTAGGTGGCGCTACAGTCCGGGGTGGACCTGGGCCTCAACCAACAAGCTTCTCCACCCAGCTCGGTCCCTAGTTAGCTGTCTCCAGTTTCGCACGTGGTGTCGGTTGAGGTCCTCTTCCACTTGTGTGCGCCACCTGAGTCTCGGTGTTCCTCTACTGCGCCGTCCCTCTGGGGTGGATTCGAAGATTTTCCGGGCCGGAGCATTGATGTCCATCCACTCTATATGACCCAGCCATCTGAGACGTTGAATTTTTACTCTTTTGGCTAGATCTGTGTCGCTGTACAGCCGGTAAAGTTCTTCAATGTATCTTCTTCTTCACTCTCCGTGGACGAAAAATCACCCGTAGAATCTTTCTCTCGAAACAGCCAAAAGTGTCCTCATCCGCTTTTGACAGCGTCCATGCGTCTGCACCATAGAGTAGGACTGGGATGATGAGGGTTGCCCGAAGAAGCAGCGATTGGCAAGAGTTATTCTTCGTGATGTTTTGTCCAAGACGTCGATGTTGGGTGTCTCTTCTTGATGACAGCATATACTTGGTTTTGCCCAGGTTTTGAATTCACTAAGAATAGGCTACTTTTATTCGGAAAAAAATTCACGGACCCTTTTGGAAAAATCTAAATGATTTTCTTTTCAGCCCCATATTTAGTCATACACAGTTTACAACTAAGTCGAACTTTAGCATCATCTGCATCATTGTAGTTGACTCTATTAAAAACATCCGAGAGGTCCAACGACATCAATAACCAGACCAGATCAATATCAATAGCGGTTCTAATATGATGTAATGTGAATAAATTCGATTTTTCCTTAAATCTGAGGCACTATTTTTTTTAAAAACATAAGTTTGTAAATAACTTTACTAAGCATAAAAAAAATTTAAGAATGAAACTAAAACAAAATTCATTGAGTCAATTTTAAAAATTAAGTTTATAAAAAACCCAAAAAAAGATTATCGAAGATAATTAAATTATTCTTACATCTTTCTAAAAATCAATTTTAGTTTAAATAGCTTAACAGTTTGTTTTATTTAAATAATTGGCATTTGATATATAAAAATTATTATTTCAATTAATTTTAAATTGATGTTATAAGTTTCTGTTATATTTCCCTTCAACAAAGCTGCATTCAGATTTTTGTTTTATTGCATTGGCTTAATAATTTGGTAAGACTTATAAGTTGGAATTCAACGTCTTGATCACTTCTTTTGAACAAACAAATGGTTTAAAAAAATATCTACATTATAATATTTTTATCTTCTTCGTGTATTAATTATTATATTAAATGTTAAGAATTGATTTCCTGGAATATCAGAAGAACGAACTAGATACATATGTATAAACGGTGTTTTTTTTATATGGCATAAAACAAAGATGATTTTTTTTTAAATTGACATGAAATTTACTTTATTCAAAAGATAATCTTCTGGCATTATAATTTAAATATGATTTCTAGCATATGACGGCTGGCTCGGACGTAGTCTAATCTGGAGGTCCAATTTTCGATGAGAATTTTTGACATTTGCAGCCGTATATCGGCAATAACGCGGCAAATGTTGTCCTCCAAGTGGTCAATCGTTTCGGGCTTTTCGGCGTAGATTAGCAACTTCACATATCCCTACAGAAAATTGTAAAGCGGCGTTAAGTCGCACGATCTTGGAGGCCAATTCACGGGTCCGTAACGTGAAACTATGCGGTTACCAAACCTTTCCTTCAATAAATCAATTGTTGTACGAGCTGTTTGACATGTTGCGCTGCGCTGTCTTGTTGAAACCAAAGCTCCTGTACATAATGGTTGTTCAATTGATGAACAAAAAAGTCAGTAATCATGGCTTTATAGCGGTCACCATTGACGGTAACGTTCTGGCCAGCTTCATTTTTAAAGAAGTACGGACCAATATTTCCAACAACATATAAAGCACATCAAACAGTCAGTTTTTATAGATGTTACGGTGTCTCAACATACACTTGAGGATTACCATCACTCCAAATACGGCAGTTTTGTTTATTAACGTATCCATTCAACCAAAAGTAAGCTTCATCGCTAAACAAAATTCACTTCTGAAAGATTGGGTTGAACGGCAATATTGTTTTGGGCCAATTCAATAATAATCTACGCCTTGCTAGGTGATCCTGTGGCTTCAATTCTTGTACGAGTTTGATTTTGAAAGCACGCAAACCAAGATCTTTCCGAAAAATCTTCCACAAAGTGGATGGACACATATCCAATTCCTATGCACGACTGGATCGCAAGTACATTTTCATATGTGCGGTCACATCGTCAAATAAAATTGAGCAAAATGCACGACTAGGGCCTACGAACTTGTTCTTATGCTAGATAATTGCTTAGTGGCTGCATATAATGTATGTACATGTATATTAAAATAAAAAAATATTTTTTCTCGAAAATTCTTTAATTTTTTTAATTAGTTTAAGAGTTTATTCGGAAAAACTAAGTATGCAATACAATTTGAAACTAAATGTCTATCGAGGAAAAAAATATGTATTTAAAATCGTTTGAAAAGTTTTTTTAAAAAGTCGTTTTTTAAAAAACTTTTCGAAAAAATATTTAAATTTTTTTTAGTATGTCATTATAAGGTAATCTGTAGTTTTCATCTGGAAAAATTATTTAAAAAAAAAAATCAGTCAACCCGTTTACAAAACCGTTTTAGAAAATTTAAAAAAATCGAAAAAAGAAGTTTTGGGAAATTTTGATATGTAATATTAATTGAATTATAAATAAATTTCTGTTTGCAAAATTATATTGAAATCGGGATAATAGTTTACGATAAAACCGCATTTGAAAAAACCGGTTCTATGAGAGGTACCGTAGTGCCCCATGGCTTAGTGGTTAGTGTGTCGGACTGCTAAGCGAATTAGCCTGGGTTCGAATCCAGCTCATAGCCATCTTCTTTTGCGGGGTACTGCCTCTTGCGAGGAACTGACAAAACCTCCAAGAGTAAAATTTGTCTCGAAAAAGTGCATCTCATGTAGCCGTTCGGACTCGGCGGTAAACTGTAGGTCCCTTCCATTCTTGCAGATTAACAACACACACACAGGAATGGTTGAGGGTATAAGTATAAGTAAGCAAAAATGAATAAATAAATTTCTGTTTGCAAAATTATATTGAAATCGGGATAATAGTTTACGATAAAACCGCATTTGAAAAAACCGGTTCTATGAGAGGTACCGTAGTGCCCCGTGGCTTAGTGGTTAGTGTGTCGGACTGCTAAGCGAAAGAACCTGGGTTCAAATCCAGCTCATAGCCACCTTTTTTTCTGGGGTACTGCCTCTTGCGAGGAACTGACAAAACCTCCAAGAGTAAAATTTGTCTCGAAAAAGTGCATCTCATGTAGCCGTTCGGACTCGGCGGTAAACTGTAGGTCCCTTCCATTCTTGCAGAGTAACAACACACACACAGGAATGGTTGAGAGTATAAGTCACTAGGCCTTGGCTCCTTAAGGAGCTGTCGCGCCAATAAATTTATTTATTTATAAGCAAAAATGAAAAACATCCCCCGAGATAATACCAAAGAAATACTAAATACCAAGTTTGAAGCAAATGGGCCCATCCGTTTGGGCTGTAGATTTGCGAACAGACAGACAGACAGACAGACGGACGGAATTTCCGGACACACATTTTTCGACTTCTCTATCATCGTAATGTAATGTTTGATTGTTAGATTTTCTTGTACGAATCCATAACTTGAGTTAGGTATAGTACCCATTATCGCAAGTTAAAAGAAACAAGAACGACAACTGGGGGGATAATTCTATCTTCGTCAACAAGCTGAAAAATACTAGTTCAGCGACATGTGTGTACCGGTCCCTGTACATTTCTTATGGGACTACTAATACGTTTGCATTTATGTGGGCACGAAAAGTATGACTAAATGGCTGCTGATTGGCTACTTCTCAAACGAATCTCATTCGTATTCACATACAAAAAATAAAATTTCAGGGTTTGCAGGGTATGGTCGGTACGAGTCGCGGTTCTTTTTTTCTTTTTTCTATGGTCAACATATTAAACTGTATAACTTTTGTAAAATTAGGTTCATCAATGAGAATATTCTAGTATCTTAATAGAAAAACAAGAATCAATATGACCTTCATGGAATTATTGTTATATTTAGAACGTAAATTAATGTGAAGTGGTGTTTTGAGTAAACTTTTTAAATACTGTGTGTGGTATTAAACAGTGAAAACAATAAATTTGTTGAAAATACAAATGCACAACTTCAATGGATAAGATTCACTCTCTATCTGTCAACCGACAGAGTTGAAGTCAGGGACGGATTCGTTTGCATTGTTTTTCGGTAAGGCGCTTCAATGCATGTAGTATGAAGTTATGTTGGTAAGTATTTTTTGAACAATTTTTACATAAGTGACTCTTGAATATTTATTAGTAACTATTTATAGTAACTATTTATTTCCATTACACGCTTTATAATATTGTATTTGGGGCTAATACTTGTGTGTAGGTGATAACTCACTTGACAGCTGACAAAATAGCCGCCAGTTAAAATAGTGTTGCAGTTGTATGCCTCTAAAAAAACATCCTTTATTTGAATAGATGTTAAATTGATTACTCATTGACTTAACTTGCTCTGTTAACTGTTTTCTTCTGATCCAAAAGAGTCAAAGTTTTAAATATCTTAAAATTTTTGTTATGAAGATTGGAGAAAATTATAAATCTTATAATTACCTTAAAGTGCCCCGTGGCTTAGTGGTTAGTGTGTCAGACTGCTAAGCTAAGGGTCGGGTTTCCACTCCCCGTCAAAGCTACCACATTTTTGCCTGGGCACTTGTAGGCGTTCGGACTCCGCGGTTAATTGTAGGTCCCTTTCATTCTTCCAAATTCAAAACACACACACACACGAATGGTGGAGACTATAAGTCACTAGGAGGAGCCAAGCGCCAATCAATTTATTTATTAATACCTTAAACATTGAATAATGAGTATTTTCGATTGATTATGAAAAAAGAGATGATGGCTAAATTACCCGTAAAAAGGGAAAACTTATCGATTGCATCAACTCTCGACAAAGAGCAAGCGGAATTTGAGGCCGGCGGCACGGCGGCGGCCGGACAGATTCATCCTGCAATTTCCTTCTCTCAATATCTCTAGGATATTGTATTGATTTGTAGGTGAAGTAAGGGATTTAACGATTTAAGAAATATTACGGACTTTCTGAGATTTTTGATACAGTTTTGGAGTCTCAACAAAACCCTGTTAATTTCATTAGACAAGAATACGGTACTCAATTGGTTGGTTAAATATAAGCAAAGAATATAGAATTATTTCTTTTTTTATTTATTTATTATTTATTTATTAATTCTATATTCTTTGATATAAGTCTATACTTGAATTGCGGCTTTTGGCATTTGGATATTTGACCCTGCACCTAAATCAGGCGCGGTCGCAGCCTACGATTTTGGAGGTAGTCATAGTCATATTAATAGTAAAACAACTACAAATAACAACAACAACGCAAGTAAAATATTATTGTGAAACAAAATTAAGGAAATATAAGATTTAATAATATTTTAAACGAATACACCAAATTTCTATTTGTCTTTTTTTCGCAAATAGGGAGGTAATATTTGAGACGTCTATGTGTTTATTTCTCGACGAATATAAGAAAGAGCTAAACCTATCAGTCTCCCTGCTAATGTGCTTGCCCTCAACCAAGTTTTTACACGCCTTATGATGGAAAATTATCGCGCGGACGTTTATGGGAACTGTTGTCAGAATTTTGAGCAAAGTCATTATGTTCAGGTGGAGATCATCGTCGCATTGTCCGATTTTAGAAACAAAACAACAAGTTAACTAACCGTATTTTTTGGCAAAGTTATTCGCAGCGCAGCTAAATTTTACACGCATTACAAAACAACAACCACTGGCCGATAAAAAACATTTAGCTGCCCATAAAAGTAGATGTTGAATTTGACTGGGGATAGAATATTTGACATAAAAAGATTTCATTCACAAAAGATCATTTTTGTCATGATATAAAACTTGTATCATGCATTTCTGCTCTCTAAAAGTACTGGAGGGCTCAAGGTAACGCCACTTCGGTGGCCCTAGGCTCAATGAAAGGAAAATCCCTATGTGCACCTCCTCGCGGTAGAGAGCGGGTAACGCTTACGCACAAGGGGACCGAACAGCTGCCGGAATAAGCAGCCAACCCAGCTTTGCTGGTTAGGGCACGGACTTGTCCTTGGATTCAAGAAAATCTCCCTAAAGGCGGAAGAACTGTAGATTGCGGTCAACGGCATGTTAGTCTGGTGGCGGATAAGCCTATTTAAAGTTGGCCAACGGTAGCAGCAAGTAGCGTCTGTACCCATAGTGAGCGGCTACAAAAGGCTTTGTTTTCCCACAGTGGGCAGCCTTGTTTTATGTATGTGTTCGACCATCCAAAGGGCTGGTGGTGCCTGCCGAACTCCTGGCTTGAGCGTGTTATTAACCTCATTCAGGAAAACACTAAGCGGCGGGACGAAAATATATTTTTGCATGAAAGATGACAACGAATGGAAATGATTCCCCAAGGGGTAACCATACTTTGGTGAATCCTCCTACGGCCCCGGCTGTAGTAAACCGCACATCGGATTTGGGGGTGCGGCAAATTTCATGTACAAATGACGATCGGGACGTCACAAATAACGAATCAGCAACAGGATCAAGAAATCCTTCAGATTCAACAAAACGGACTTTTGGCTACAAAACACGAACGAAGATTGGAGCATCGAACGTTTGCTCCCTGCACGCACCAGGAAGGTACGAACAGGTGGAACGTGAAATGCTGCGGCATAATATCAGCATTCTGGGAGTGAGCGAAACCAAATGGAGAGGAAGAGCTGAATATACTGCAGAATCGGGACTTACGAGAATGTTGTAGTCCAAGACTCAACGGTGTTTTGCTGCCCTATGCTCCAGAAGGAGTTGAAGCGCTGCATTGCAGCCGGATAACTTATATACCATGCATTTCTGTGTATCTGAAAAGCTTCGTTCATTAAATAGATTATGTGATTAAAGGTACTCAATCAAACAAGATTAGGTATGGGAAGTAGGAGAAATCGTGATTATGTTCATTTTGATTAAATAGCATTACGTCTATACGATAGTTTGAAGTTTGATTCGTTTGGGTGGCTCGTTTTCTGAGTTTAGTTTATTCCGGTCATTTATTTTACTATGCCTATAACCTTTTCATAAGTGTAGGCAATAAGCCGACAGTTTCATTAGGATTGGGTGAACAGTATGACAGCGCATCACATACGAACAAACAAAGAAACAAAACAACGAAGAAACAGACCACCAAATTGATGAAATGTTATAAAGCAGATGAAGATACTTGTCTTTACTATAATCCGCTATCTATATGACTTGTATTTCTTATAATCTTAAAGATCATGCCCTCTCTATCGAACGAAGTATGATTTTGTATTTTGTATCCTTTTTTCAGATGTTTACATGCAGATCAATGAAAAGCTTTTTTTAGAATGTAATATTTGATTATTTAAGACAGAGTAAAATAGTAAATAAAAGCATAGTCGTATCTCTTTCAGAACCACGAAAAATGACCAAACAACAGAACAAAATAGAACTAAAAATGTTGAGTCTAATAAGAATAAAAAGTTTTTATAAAACTAAATTACATACATGTACACTATTTTTGCAAGTGCAGACACTTCAGTTTTAAGTTCTTAAATTTAAAAATTGAAACATTGTGAATTAGGTATTTCTAATTTTCAAATCAAAAATACTGCTGAGAACGTGAATCTTGAAATTATTAAATAAAAATGACCTACATTTTGAAAAATATTTTAAGTTTTATTTACTTTTTGCTGTTGCAATTTTGCAGCTTAGTTGCGTTATTAAAATGGATTTTTGTATCAAATCACAACCACCAAGCACAATTGTCATTTTATCATCCATAAACTTGTATGGAAAATAACTGATTCTACGAACAAACCCCGTTGCCTTAAGTAGTCGAGATGTCAATTTTGACACAAGACAGCAGGCGGTCTATGCGTTTTTTGGGAAATGCAACTTCACTGCAAATGGCTAATGTTTTCTTTGAGCTCTTGCCTACACTTTGAAACCCATAACTGATGCTATATAATCACGGTAGAATGAATGACTACCGTTTCAAATTGTATCGTATTTTTTGTCATTTTATCATTCGTATTCATGTTCAGCATAAACCGGGAAAAAGGGCGAACATTCTAAACTATTTTTTTATTTATTAGGAATTTTTTTTATATTATAAAACAATAAATGAAATATTAAAACCTCAGAAGGACTTCTTAAAAAAGGATTTTTAGGCCCCTTTGATCATGATAAATAAAAATAGGACTAAATATAGTACCGTTTTGATTATGAAATGCATGGAAAATTAAAAACGAGTAATAAAAAACAGTTTGAAAGGACAAGTTTATTTACAAAGATCACACTTTTTGTTAAGTAAGTTAGTTTAGTTTTTTAAACGCTACTTTATTGAATTTAGTCAACGAAATCGCAACAATTATTTCCTTCTTCTTCAAACTCTTAACCGTTTTCTTCTTTCAACATTCTTCTAGAACTCCAAGTCTTTGTTTGGCGCCCGTTTTTACCACATTGTTGTTTCTTAAGCTTGGCGATTTCCCTTTTTTTTTTGTATCAGTTAGTGGAACTCCTAATTGCACTCGATCGAGCTCAATACCAACTGCTTTGCAGGGCGTTTGCGACTCACCATGAAACACCAACATCAGATTTATAACTTAGCTCTTCCATTATCCATCCTTAGTCATAATTAAAAGTGGCTTTTATTTGTAGGTTTTAGAGTCTTCTGTGCAGAACTCTTCCAACCAAATATTGGACAATTTACTCGTGATATTTTCTAGGAACAAATTCGTCTCTTTCTGTTTAACTTTATTTCGATTCTGGCAAATACTCTATATGGAGGAATAAAGGAGTGTCCAACTTTAATAGGAAATATAATTTCCACTTGGTTTACAGTTTTGTTTTTCAAAAGCCAATACAAAACCATCCCTTTTGCTATCAAGGTTGTATTCTTATTTTGCCCGGCACAGTGATCAGCGCAAAGTCGAACTACATTTATGCCTTGTATGTCTAATTGACAAAGTGGGTTGCACTGTACTCGGCAGAGAGAATTTCATTGGATCCATTTTTAAGTCCCTTTCCAACCATACATACAATTGAAAAAACTATAGACGTTTGCTCTAATTTACAAAATAAATAGGTCCGTTTTGAAAACAAAATCATTTATTGTGAAAATAGGTCTGTTTTTATTTTAACAAACAAAATAGATATGGTCGTTTTGATTCTAAAGCCGAAATTCAAGTTCTTACAACTTTAAAAATATATCAATTTGAAACAAAAAATGGACTCCATCTTGGAGCTCTCTCCAAAAAGAAAAATTTGTTGTTTTCAATACGTATATGAATAAATTTTTAAGAAGTTTGTATATTTTACATGCACTTTGGGGAAGTCATGACCTCTGTGACCCTCCTTCACGGGCCGCAACTGGCCGAAATACATAATCATCTATGAATCGTAACCTATTTAATGAACCAGAGAGATGGTAAGGGATATCTGAAAGGTTTAAGATATTAAGCATTGATATCGACTTGGATCACAACTCTCTTAGCCTCAAAAAACGTCCGCAATACGGTTTTGGATTATTCCAAACTACACGCAGTTGCATTTGTTTTATATAGGAGTTTTCTCGGCTGTTTTTCCCCAAAGGTGTTTGAACATAGCAAGCTCTAGCCTTTTTTGATACCAAAACCAGAAGTTGGTCAAACTGTATTTTGTCCAAATTAGTGTTAAGATATTTATGGCTTAAAGCAATAACACTTTGGCTCGTTGAGTATTCAACTGTATGATCTAGGTAATTTGCAGTTCAGGAAAGCCCATAATAAGATTAGAGAGAGACAAAATAGAATATAATTCAAGTGGTTGATATACTATCTTGAAAGAAGATAAGAAAGTGCCTCTTTTTGTTTTTGTACATCATCCGTGGATTCCCTAAAACCATTTTGCTTCAAATTGAATGAGAGACGATTTCATCCGCATTAATTTCTGTCAACGGCGTAACAAGAGGATGCCTTTTTGGCAAAGTTTTTGATCAACTTTTAGATCAAAAATAGAAGCCATCTTTTATTGCAGAACTTGCTGAAATATTGGTTATAAAGAATCATCTCATATCTTCAAGCTTTCCTCAAGAGTGTGCACCTTTTTTCTGTAATTTGTTTTTATTTATTCCTGTAGCTACGGCTATTGCTGGGAGGTCATTTTCAAAGTTAAGATTGATTAAGACTTATTTAAGAAATCCTATGCAACAATTCTATCCATCAAATATTTAACGTATCGAAATCTTAACTTACCTATAGATACGAGGTATCGATATTTTAAGAAAGACTCTTAATAAATAAGATTTCAACTAAAAACAAATTGTTAAAATAATTTGGATGAGTTTTGTTATATTGGAGGAGAGGGCCTTTGGCCTTATTATATACGGGTTCCAAAACGCTGTGATAATATTTTAAAATCAAATTATTTTAATAATGATACCTAAATAAATTCTTTTGTTTATTTCTATACGGGTTCCAAAACGCTGTGATAATATTTTAAAATCAAATTATTTTAATAATGATACCTAAATAAATTCTTTTGTTTATTTCTAAAGATAACGACAAGACTTTAAATTAATAATAAATATGTATGTATGCATTCAAATGTAAGTAATATCTTCATAGTAGATATACAATACATATAATATGTACATAGAATGTAGACCTACCTATTACGACATACCTAGTCTTCGCCCATTTCTATGACTTGCTATAATTATTGTTGCGATGGAAATTACTTAAAAATCATCAGTAGGTAATTGCAAAATATATGTTTTAAAATAGTTAAATCATTAAAAAAATTAATACATTTCCACAACTCTCAAATACAAACCTCTCCTAAAATATTAATTAAAACCATAGAAGAGCCATACAAAAGCCAATACAAAAATCAATATACTAGAAATATAGGTGGAGGCGGCCCGGCCCCCGAAATGCATTTCCATTGAAATCGCCCATACAATGCCAATAAAAAAAATCAGAGAAAATCATAATCATAATATCCCCACTGCTTAAACCATGAACACAAAAACTCTCCAAGGTAAGACTGTAAAAAGCCTAAATCCAGTCATCCTCCCTACAATATTGTAATGGCAGCCGAAAATTTCAATCCACCTTCAGAAATACACCCACCCCATTCTTTCATGGTAAAGCATGAGCCGGTCCCTCCAATGACGATTGTGGAAATCCTGGCAAAAGGAAAACCTGGATCGACTCCATTATTCTTTTTGATAAACAGGATTGGTAGTATCTATCTATACATCAGTGTGTCTATCTGGAACCTGCTATCAAATCTTGAAGTGCTTCTGTGAAATAATTATTGGTTGATATATCTAAGTGGGATAAAAATAGAGGCGGAGTTTGTTTGTTTTGTAAGACTACGCCTCTTTTTTTAAGAATGGAGGTGACTTAGTTGTTTTTTTTTTGTGTAGGTTTATTTTTTTATTGAGCGAGAGGCATAGTGTAAGAAGAATGTGTATTGACTATCGAATAAGGGTATTAGATATTTGATAAAGAAAGTAGCAGAAAATGTATCTAAAGGTACTGTGATTTCAGGAGTCAGGAGACATAATGATTCAAAAATTAATGTGTGTTTGTGGATGTATGGAAAATATGTAGTTTAATGATTGGATTGATTCCTGTACCTATGTTCGGTAACTATCGCTACGAAATAATTCATCGAGAAACGCATTGAAACAAAATTCAAAATCCCCAGTTTCTTTAACTTTGGCAGGCGATAATTTTATATGGAACACGTCTGAATGAAGAAACTGGAAAATGGAAAAATTTTAAACGTCAAATTTTATCGCCATTATAGCGACCACTCGATAAATTAATTGTTAAATATTTTGTACCTTTGCTTGGAGTACCAAAGAGACAAAACTCTTGAAACAAATGTTCGGCTTATTGTCGTTGAAAAAAATTCTCTAATTTACCTATGGTAAAAGCCGCACACAAAAAACTGCAATGCGGCACACACATAAATCGGGGTAGGAATGAAAGTTGCCTTTTGTCCCTGCATTACTTTCTACACAATTTAATTCATTATTACACAAAACACGAAGAACAAAAAACAAAATCTATTTTGTTAATTTCAAACTGTCATTCAAATCTTAGTTGTTTTTTTAGATTGACAATTCAAATTTTCGCCTTTCAATGAAAATTCCAATAGAATTGTGATCGAAACTAAAGTTATCACATTTACTTACTGAAACCCTGGGTACTACTTCCAGATACGATAAAAGGGGAATGAATCGTTTCAATTCTTAAAAATGCGAAAATTTATCGCTTAAGTTACATAACTGGTAAGCAAAGGTACAACAACAACTTAATGGTTTTTTTAAAAAAAACTTTTCTTTGAGCTTCTACGCATTTTTAGTTATAGAATAACTAATGATTCTTTTTCTTTTTTTTTTAAATACACTTCAAAGTGTATTTTTTCCTCCTAAGAAAAAATTGGAAACACCAACAAACCAACATGCCTCTAGCACACTTAAAAAACTTTGATCATTTGTATTAATTAATTCCAAAACCCTCCTAAGAAAAAATTGGAAACACCAACAAACCAACATGCCTCTAGCACCCTATACAATAACGAAGCATGCTTCTTGCTTATAATTAATGTTTCTCGTTTCTCTCCAAATCCATCGCCGTCTTACACTTGGGCAAATTCCCTTTAGCATGTCAGCATGTATTCAGTGGGTTGTGCTCTACGTCAGTGATAATTAAAAGAAAAAAATATCTATATCAAAAGAAATTAAAATAAAATAAAAAAAAAAAACAAATACCCCACAAAAAAATATTTCCATACCGACAGCAGGTCCCTCCCATCAACAGCAAGTTTCCATTTCTGGTTGGACGAACCGGAAGATAATTCCCATAGATACGATCGCTCCAAAGCTGTATGCGAGCAAGAAGCTTACAAGTGTGCGTCGACAACGGCTGCCCTACCAACAACTTGCCGCATAAACAAAAACAAAAACAATGAAGAAAAAATGTTTCGAATGTATCTACATCTACAGAAGTCAAGTTTATTCTGTGTAAACAGTGCTGACTAGTTTGAGTTTGCTGTTGGAATGCTAAGGAACCTCTGGTCGTCGTGTCGCCGCGCGAAATCTTCTTTCCGTGGTGTTAAATGTTGCACGATTTTCGTTTTATGTCGCTCATTTGATTGTTCAAATCGTTTTTTGAGGTGATCTTTTCGTTGATTTACGTCAAAAATTCTGTACATAGATAAACATCAACCATTTTAGATTTTCTAGATATACTTAACTTAAGATGAAATATATCAATCATTGTGTGTGCATGGGATAACCTATCGTCGTCGTGTGTATCGAGATACAATATAATTATACATATATCTGAGAGGTTGGCGTGCGTCGCTCCATTAAATTTTAAAAAAGTGTATATTTTTGTGTTTCTTAAGCAAAAAAAAATCTAGATAACAAATACCTAATATTGTACTGCGGTTTATGTAAATGTGGGTGTGTAACAATTTCTGTTTTGTGTTTAACAAATTCCCATTCAATGGTGATGTTTATATCTTATTAGCAACTAACAGCAATGTTTAAATTTTAAAGTGAATATTGTGTTCTTCTCAGAATTGAACTTTATCGAAATATAAAAGATACTTGGGTACAATATAAGATACGGACATTGTGTTGTTTTTGTTGCTGTGCGTTCCAAAAATAGCTCTTTATCTGCAACGGGCAGTGTATATGATTGTGACAAGCTGTGATACATCTTACATCTTAATTTGGGAATACACATCCGATTTCAAAAAAGGTTCGTTCAAATTGTGAACTTTTTTTATTTTTTTAAGTTGAGTATTAATTTAGGTATAGTTGGTTAATTTTTTTATGAATTGTATCTAAACACGAACATAAGGTGGTGAAAAAACATTAGGTAACTGTAAAATAGTTAAAACAAATACATGGAAGACAAACATGTTTTTCAAGGGTGAAATGATATTCAACGTAATCGAGTTACCTATTCGTTTGAATTGAACGATACTTCGAAACCTTAAACGAAATTCGAATCCAATTGTTTCTCGGGTTGCTTGCTACATCTTGCAGTCTTCATCTTCTTCTTCAAAAATAGTTTCAGATGCCTTTAGAAGGAATACAAAAATGTTTACTTTTACTATATGCCCAATCGAGAGGCTGTTTGTTTTCAATTTATTAGAAAAAAATTAATCGGAAAGGATAGCTATATCGAATCGAATGCAAAATGTTCCGCACATTCGGGCAGATATTTATTATCTGTCAAGTTGCTGCCACCATAGCTTATTCACTTATAGCGCTCGTTCATCAACATTTTCATATGACGATACAAATTCTTCAAATTTGTTTGAATGATTTAAGTCATCTCATCCAGCTAATAACAATACACTTTACAGACTTATAAATAGTAAAAATAAGAGCACTTAGAAAATCTGGACCGGTCATTTAGGCAGACTAGTTTGTCATCGCCAAAAGAATAAATTATGAATCTTCTCTTCAAAACGCTTGCTGCCTAATGCTTACTGTTGCTCGAGCTTCGTGCGTAAGTGTGTCAAGTAACTGGCAAGTACATCTTTTCCCAAGATTATTATCTATGAAATCATTAACGATATTAAACATTTTGCCGACGCTATTCACTCTTTCTTAAAAAACTTCATTGTTATTATTATTAAAAAAGACGAAGTCTCTCAATTTTTTTAAATCTTTTCCGATACAAGCAAGTGCATGATTGCAAGACTTATAGAGAATTTTAGAACCTTTGGATATGTTCACAATTCCTTAAAGTTTGACTCTTTAGAGGACATTTTAATAGAAATAAAGCTTCTCCTGGATAAAAAGCAATAAAATAATAATAACAATCCCGTTGATATATATATAGCTAGCAAAATTTACACAAAATTGGTACAGGTCTGACCGGTGAAGAATAAAGTTGAAATTAGGAATTTCTACTCCCGCTCTTTACGGAACGATCATGATCATGGACGATTGAAGGAAAGTATTTATATCTCTGTACACATCTTTTTGGATTGGTATGACTATAGTGCTTACAGTTCATACAGTTCATCTACTTTCGATATTACTTATTTTCCCAAAAAAATCATTCTTTTTATCTAGGTTTGTCTGAGTCAGATAATATCGGAGACCATCAGATATTGACAAGGAACTCATATCCTTAAAAGGTGACGATTGTGTGCGCAGGAGGTATGCCAATATTGACTTGTGAAGATTTACTCCTGATTTTTTCATTGTTCTTACCAAATAATCAGCAATCATTTTTAATTTTTTAATTACGATTGAGGTTATACGAGACCTAACATAAATAGCATATACATATGTCGGAATAGAATTCGATAAACGAAATAGACGTTGAACCTAAATCTATATTTTAGTTACCAAATAACGACAAGTGGAATTTTAGTTGCTTTGCTGTTTGCCCTTACGCGAACCTCAAGTAGTCGGAATTCAATCGTCTGAGCAAAGTTGAATTTTTTATTTCATCAATTAAATTTTCTCCATTAAAACTTGTAGAGACAATGATAATAATAATAATAATTTACACGGATGTTACATCGCCTCAAATTGGCATTTTGAAATAACCCAATTTTAGCATACTAGCCCCGATTAACATTATATTATTTGAGTTTATGCCATATTTAAAACATCAGGGAGTTCGATAAAATAAAAATCGTTCAAAAACGTGAGAATAATAGGCTCATTAATAGATAGATAGATAGATAGTTGGATAAATAGAGAGAAATATACATTTAATTTATTTCTTATCCATTGTAAATTTTTAATATTATACTTAAATTAATATAAGAAATTATGAAAATATTAATGAAATTTTATATTTTGTATAAAAAAGTATTAAAATAGTATCAAATGCCACATATCTTTATGCTTTATAATTCAAAAAAAGTAAATATGTAAATATGTGACTGACCCTTAAACATTTTTCAAAAATTCACACATAACTCATAAGTTATTGCAAATTAGTTCATTAACAAATAGAGACAAATCTTTATTAAGCACATTTTTAAATATTAGAAAAAAAAATCAAGAATTACAAATAATAAAGTCTTTATTACACAATAATTTCATTCAAAAGCGATTCAATACTCAAAAAATCAAAACTGAACAACCATTCCTTTCGTTCAGAAACTATTGACGATAGGTAAACACAGAATAAAAATTACTAAATGCAGTGGTGCGGAAATAAGGTATCGACATAAGATTCAGATAATTTCCACGTAGGCTACAATTGGAAATTAACCTGAAGTTAAGATGACTTGACCTCATATAAAATGTTTTAAGAACTTTAAAGCAATACAAGTGCTTGACAGGAAGTATTTTCAGTTTGCTAAATAGATTAAAGCTATGATGCCGACGATTCTTTCTACAATATTTTCCTGACTACACATTTTTGAAGTTTAAGTAGCTGTTGAATTTTGTTTCTATAACTTCCTCCCCAACATGCAATTCCATATTGTAATTCGGATAGAAGGATACTTTAATATATTTGTGTGGAACAACCAAAAAAGGAAACTTGCTGTGGCTGCAGTTAGAAATTAAGTGACGTTTATTTTACATTAATTTGGTACAATTGATAAGTGTTGCCAATGCAACAAAATACATTTTACATCTTTGTACTAATACATAATATATTTCCCTTCTTAGTTTACATTTTAAATATACAATACATTATTTAATTGAAATATAAAATCAATAAATAAGTAGACAATTTTCTCTAAAAGGCTTCATAATTAAATCTTTTAGGTTTTTTGATATCTTCTCTTGGTCTTAAGGACCTTCCAGTCTTTTCGAGAGGCAGCGTTCTGTTTGATGTATCGTATATGACGTGACGGTGACGGTTTAATCTCTGGTGTTGTTCTCTGGTACCCTTTTTTGATATCAACAATATTTCTTTGTACCACTACAGAGTCTTGTAAATATTTAAAGTCCTTGGAAAGCTTTTCTGAGCGTGAAGGTTTTCTAATTTGTTCTATGTAAACCCTTCGAATAGAACCGTGGAGCCTTATCAATACAATCAAAGGACTTTCAACCGTTACAATTCTGCAAGGAATCCATTTACATATTTCTTTAAAATGATTTAAATAGAACGCCACTTCTCCTTTCTTAAAATGATTTTCACTTAATTTAATTTCGTTAGATTTACATTGGTGTTCGGATTGATTTTTGTTAATTTTATTAGTATTTGATTTAACATCACTATTTTTAAAGTATCTAAAATAGTTGTCACTTTATATTTAAACATAGGAATTTTCTTAATATTTTGATTTTTTAAAAACGTGACAAACTCAACTGAATTAAATGGAGGACCATTGTCCGACACCAGGATGGTTGGTAATCCAAAAATACTACAATTTTTGCTGAGTTTCGATATAACTGCTTTAGCAGTTGTAGTTTTCATTTGAAAAATATCCAGGTATTTTGAAAATATGTCGAAAATTATCAAAAAAATTTGACTTTTAAAATAGAAGAAATCAATATTTATCCGTTCATTAGGAATCCGAGTACTAGGCCAAGATGCATTTACGTTTTGGGTGGAAACACTACGATTCGACTGACAAGTCAAACAACTCGTTACATACAGCTCTATGTCATCATCTATTTTCATCCACCAAAAATATGATCTAGCTAATAATGTCATTCGGACCATGCCGTAATGATTTGTGTGTAAGACTTTCAAAATGTTATATTTTAAATTTTGTGGAACAACTATTCGTTGTAGATAGTAAAACAGCCATTTTCTGTATGAAAATGGTGTCTCTTTACGAAATATGAATGAATGTCGCTAGCATGCTTTGAAGGCCAACCAAATTTTACAAAATTATAAATTTTATTTAAAAAGGAACATTCTTTTTGGATCTTACGAATCATTTTGAAATCTAAGAAATTTCATTGCTCTCGTTAAAAAAATAATGCAATCCATTCCGTCTTCGGGAACACCACTTGGTCCATCCAAGGGTAAACGTGAGAGAGCATCCACGTGCCCCATAAGCCTAACCGGCTTAAATTTTATCTCATAATCGTACATTGATAAAATAACTGACCATCTTTTTAGTCTACCAATTGCCACCGAAGAATTCGACTTTTTGGGGTTGAAAATTTCTTTTAAGGGTTCGTGGTCGCTAAAGAACTGAAACTTAAGCCCACATACGTATTTATGGAATTTCCGAATTCCAAATATTATGGCTAATGCCTCTCGATGTAATTGAGAGTAATTCTTTTCACTTTCACTTAGTGTGTAGCTAGCACACAAAATTGGTTTCTCGGCTCCATCTACGAAATGGACCAGAATGGCTGAACATCCATAGGGACTGCGTCAGCATACATTCCCAAAGGTTTTTTAAGGTCATAAAGAGCAAGAACTTTGTTCTTTAATAAATATGTTTTAGACTCGTCAAACACTTTTTGACATTCTATCGAGTAATGAAATTCCACGGCTTTTTTTTAAAAGCCTGTAGAAAACGGATAATTTGGTAGATAAGTTCGGTATAAAATGTGAATAATAATTCAAAAATCCGAGGTAGGCTTGGAGCTGTTGCAGATTTTTTGGAGCTGGAGCTTTAATAACTTATACTACTTCTATATTATCACCTATCTTAACACTTTGAGATCTGTTTCGAAAATATGACTTAAACCATTCAATCATTAAACCACGAAATGTTGTGATTGACCATATCAAAAGCTTTGCTTATGTCAATAAACAAACCACACGTATATTTCGTATATTTTTTTTCATCAAAATTTGAATTATTATTAAATACATCTACTAAGAACCAGGAACTATTTTTTTTTTAAATATTGTTCGATGTCCCATCAACTCCGTAAGTGTTTGAGTTCTTAAGATTATTTATAGCTTTCATAGTTTCCAGGGATGTAATAGGCTCAAATGCAAAGCTATTCAATTGCAATGTATCTGAAGAGTAAGAACAGACAGTGCAAGTTGCTTGAGTATCAGATGATTGATACAAGACGATTGATTTTTTTTTGTTCTATAAATGCGGAACACATTGTGATCTTTCTGGTTTTTGAAATTCTAAATATAAACATTGATTTAGGTTATTCCTGGGATTATCTGAAAATTCAACTTATTTTGTCTTGTTATTTTATAGTAATTTTGTTAGTTATTCTAATTACAACAAATCATTAAATAACTTTTAAGAAATATTTCAGGTACTTTCCCGATTTCCGGAGAAAAGTCTTTAAGCACTTTTACCAACAAACGCCAATAAACAATCAATTTTAGAATAAAATCAACTTAGAATAATTGAATAACGTATTATTTAACCTATTTTTTAAAGAGACTGATAATTTTTCATACAAAACATGATTATTTACTCCGAAAACGTCCATCCTCGCGCATAATTCTGATTAAGACCTTCTTCTCGGACGGGGTTAAAAGATTATACTGCTTTTTAGTTAATACTGAATTCTCGAATATGTACGACTTACAAATTACTATTAAAACCATAGTCTTGTACAGTAGCAGCTTAGGTTTTATGTGCATTCGAAATGGAAATAAAGCCGATTCGACCTTATTACTTTCGACTTTATTTCACGGCACCATGTTAGGTTGGGTATATGAGTTTTCTTTTCGATTTAAAGAATATTTTCATACATTGAATCTTGCACCTACTCCAAATCCTATAGTAAGCCTAAAAAGGCTGGTTCCAGGGAGGCAGCATTCCACCCACACTTATCTATACCTCATACTACATAATTGGGAGATAAAGCCTCAAGAAATTTTCTTTGCACAATGACTCGGTAATAACGCCAAAATTGTGAGCTACATTATTACCATTTTTGTCGGAGTCCAAACTGAAGTTCGCCTTTATTTCCTTTTTTTGGGATAAATAAGATCGAATCGACCTTATTACCATCTACCTTGTTTTACGACATCTATTTTGTTGTATACAGCAAAAACAACATAACATTGATTGCTGACTCCTAAAAAGATTTGTTTGGTTTGACAAATAAAGACTTACAATGACATTTTACTGAGATTTCAGTGAAATCTCGCATTTCGCAATACTAAAAACCTATTGAAAAAGCCGAGATTTCGTTTACATCGAAGATTTTGGCTAAAATCCGAGATTAATTTAATTTAATTTCCCTAAACATAGCGACTAATGTGTCAGGCCTGCTATAACGGTGCTCGATACCCCGTCAAAATCACCTTGTTATTTTTGGGGCACTCCCTCTTGCGAGAAAATGACAGATCCTCTAAGACTATAATACTTGTCTAAAATAGCTGCATCACACGTGGCCGCTTGGAACCGGCGGTAAATTGTAGCTCCCTCCGCTCCTGCAAGTCACTATAAGCCTCGGTTTCGGATTAGATAAATTATTGTTAACATCAGCTTTCTCTGATTATGCCTCTTAGACCCGGTTCCCATTTACGTCATTTTTAAGCTCGGTGCAGCAGCGGTGACGCTTTTGCGTCTTACAAGTACTCACAAATAAAAACAGTGGTGCACACACGCGTGCCATGACTCTGCGCGCCGGTATAGCGCCTGTATATATGTAAATGTAAATAAAGTGGAAAAATACGGTGCCGTTAATAGAGTCGAAGGTAAAAAGATCGAATCGTCTTTATTTTTATTTCAAATGGAAATAATGACGAATTCTAAATTGTGGTGACTTTATTTAAAAAAAAAAAAGATTTACACACCTTTTGCGATTGTCAATTTTATATTGATAATTGTCATTTTTCAACCATTTCACGAAAACGCTATTGCGGTTGTCAATTGTCAACTTTTTTTTCAAAAACAATCTTGTGAATGATCATCAACGAATGAACTAATTAATTGTGAATTAAAAAGCCATATTGCGAATGTCAATTGCTGTCAATTTTTTTCTTTTTTTGTGCTCCAATAAAATTTAAGTTTTGCAATAATTTAACTTCTTAACAAGGCTCAAAATAATATATTTTACATAAAAGGGTTAAAAAGTTAGCAATAAAGTGCATTTGGCTAAATTTGTGGACTTAATAGAGGAAAATCCGGAAGTTGCAAAAAGTTGTTGATCAAAAGTGATGCGGAAAATTAAATATAGGAGAAATATACATAGTTATTTTGAATAAGAATGGCTTAGATCAATCCGCACGAATAAAATAAATGAAAAAGACAATGCGTTTTATTTATTATATTATTTTCATTAAATAGTTTGTTAAACATCCCCAAGTAGCCTTCTTCAGCTCAAAAGTTCCAAAAACGTACAATCTTAATTTTCGGCGTCGTCGTCAAACCAGAATTCCACTAAACTCATTTTTCACATTTTATTTTTTTAATTATTCGAAGAAATTATTAGCTCAAGCAATTACTGCTTTGAAATTTGAAATGTCAAAAACTGTGGGCGTTCACAATTATCAATTTTATTTGCAATAGGAAAGGTCAAGTCAATGGATTTACACAATACCGATTTACACAATACCGAATTTAATGATATCATTTCCATCGTCGACTTTATTGCTCAACTAAAAACTCATTCCAATTAAATTTCAAACAAAATTCGATTTTATTTCCAAAAGATAATGGCCCATATTCATAGTCATATTTTAAAAGTTATTGATGAAAAACCGAACCTAAGGTCGATTTTTTTTTCTCTTTTGTTTTTGCAAAGGGTCTTCGAAGTCCAAGACTTAAGAGAATGTTAATTAACCATCTCTGAACAACATCCCAAAGTTTTATAAAGTTCCGATCTTTTTCCACCTAAAACTATCTATCGACTGAACTTTTTCGAAACGTAGAGAGAATATGGAAAACAAAAAATTAAAATATTTTTCAACTCTCAAAAATAGAGAGCACGGACGTTATTGAGTGCCTGTTGTTGATTAAGTCAAACGCTGTCGGAGTAAATGGCATGCACCGTTTTTACTTGATTTTTTCAAAACTTTTGACACATAGGCTCATGTCAACCTTTGCATGAAGCTGTCACAGTTGTTTAATTTTTCAAATTCTGCAGTTCTATTATTACATTCTTATTTAACAGGAAGAAAACAAGCTGTGTACGCAAAACGGTCAAATGAATGATTTTCTTCCTATCACAAGAGGTGTTCCCCAGGGATCGATTCTTGGCCCACTACTATTTTCCCTATATATTACTGCACTTCCACAAATCGTTTCTCAATCAAGTATTCAAATGTACGCAGACTCTGTCTCTACAATTAATGAAGACTTAGACAAAATTTCACTGTTTGCCCAAAGAAATGGGTTCTTTTTAAATCCGAGTAAGTCCAAATGTCTAATTATCTCCAAGAAACCAGTAGATCTTTCATACTTTCCACAAATTTGTATTGACGAAGCAGTAGCAGAATATGTAGAGACTGCAAAAAATCTGGGTATGATATTTAACCGAAGACTAACTTGGGACACGCACACAGAGCATAATGGTGTTCTCCGTATCGTTCAAAACTATACTCCCCTAAAAACTAGATTAATGCTGGCTAAAACCTTGGTTATACCAATACTGGTCAACGGATGTGAAATCTATTGCAATTGCGACTATAACAGCAGAAGAAAACTTAATGTTGCGTACAATAGTGTTGCTGGACATATATATGTATAAGCTTAAAAGGTATGATAGGATATCCATATTAGCTGTTTATAACCTTACATTTGATTACCTCATCCGGTATAGGACCTTAGTTTTACTGTTTCGGTTAATACAAACACATCAACCTTCTTATCTCTTTGATCGATTGCAATTGTCTTCTTCCATTAGATCGCAACAAATTCTACTACCTAGGCTTACGTGTTTAACCTCTGAACGACAGTTCTTTATCAATGCGACTCGTTTGTGGAACAATCTACCTACACGGAGAGAATTCTAGGATCAAATCAAGAAAAAGGAGATGTAAATTACAACTATTTTGTCTAGGTTTACATCCTAGCTCATATATTTGTAATTTAAGACTATTGGTTTGCAATTTACGAAAAGAGCCGAAATTGACACTCGAAAGTTGTCAACCGAGAGAAATAAAACATTGCCACAAGCATAATTTGCGATATGCGATCCCAATTTGTATCAATTCTGTATTTTCTTAGATTGTAAACTACAAAAGTTTGTTGTAGATTACAATCTTTTAGTTGTGAATTAAGAATCTTTATTTTATAAAACAGTAGTTTTTTTTTCACAGTATGCAACCAAATAATATTAGTTTACGAAATGAGAGCCATGATTTAGCATTTTTCAATCGTAAATTGCATTTTTTGAAGATCAATTTACTGTCTTTCTTGAAGCATTTTCATCTTAATTCAAAAACATTTTGTCGTAAAATAAGAACCTTTATTGTAATTCACAAATATAATTTTGAAATCACTGGCGTGGTTTAATTTGTATATAGGAACTGTTAGAAGACGTAGTTGGTAATACAGCTGTAAATAGTGATGTATGTATCCCTCAACCAAACATAAATGCATTGTGAATCTGAAGTAACGCTGTAAAATATTTGGAGATGCATGAAAAATATTAAGACGCGTGTTGCATTATAAATTTTAAATATACCTTTTATATAAATTTCCCATGTTTTTATCCTTGCCTTTGTAATACTAGCTAAGTGAATCAAAAAATTTAAAGAAATGTTAGAATCTATGTTTAAGAGCAATTAGAATGTTTTCATTGTTTTTAACGTACCTACAGTTTATTACACATGTTTTTAGAATGTATCGCCGGCAGCCAAATTATTTAAAAAAAAAAAATATTTTTTCCTAAAACGAACTTAACCGCTTGTCAACCAATGACATACTGAACATTGAACAATTAAAACCAACAGAAACTATAACAATAAAGCACACGTCCTACAAGGCAGGCACCGTTAGGTAAATGGTAAGACCTGACATAAACATAAGTGTGTATACATAGGTTTTGAAGTGATTTGAATTCGTGAAAAGGATTTCAAACTACAAATTAAACAAAAACGTTTATATTTTATTCTATCTTGTGCTTGATTCTGTAATTCAGTGATTGTAAATCAGCAAAATATTTTAGTGAGTTACGATAGTGAAATGATGCTAGTGTTAAATTTCAGATCATAGTAAATTTTATTAATTTTAACTTTCAGTGGTTGTAAATCACGAAATATTTTTCTTAATTCAAGATTCATAAGTTGTACAAGTAGGATTATTCCTTTGAAGTAGTAAATTACGCCGGAAAAGTTGTATTTTACAATTTAAGGTGCAAGCTTGAATTGTGACTTTTAATCATAACTTGCAACTTTAAAAATTTTGCAATTTGAGTTGATTTGAAAGCTAAATTACCACTTTTTGAATCAATTTTAAATGCAAAACTGGCGATTTACGAAAAAAACATGTTTTGTAAATTACAACTGAACATTTCCGTGTATAATTATTAAACGCATAATTAATCCCCGGAGCTTTGAAAATAGTTTAGCTGCATATTTAGCACGCAATTAAAGCCTTTTTTCCTACAAAGATCTTTTCTGAAATAATATGTAGAATAAATGCATTCCCAATAAAAAGAGTGTAATAGCCTTAACAGTAAAATAAAGAACATTAACAACATAAAAAAAATGAAAAAAAAATTGGTAATTGATTAGCCTAATATCATTATATTAATTTTTTATAAAGTAAGCTTACAATTATTTTATATTTAAACTTGGAGTAGTTCATAAGATATTGTATCTTAAAACGCAAGTGTGCAAATAAAACAAACAAACAATAACAAACAAACAAAAGAAACATTTCGGAAATGTTTCCGTAAGTGACGACGCTCAAAAAAACATTTCAGAAACAATGTTTCTGAAATATTTCTGACATTTTTTTTAACAAACGGGAAACATTCCAGAAACGTTTTTTAAACAATGTGTGGACGCCTTTATATTTGTAAACGATGTATAAAATAGTCCCTTTGGTAGCCGATGAATAACAAAATGATGTATCCAATAATGTCAATAACTTCGTTCCTTTTGAGGAACATATTTTGTATGCACTAAATATACGCGAATATTAATCGCTTTTTTTTATAAGCCTCCATTTCTGCAAGCCAAACGTGAACCACAGATTGAGTTCTGCTAGAAAAACCCGCAAGCAAAAAATTCTCCTTTCAAGAGCAAATTTCAATATATAACATCTCATATAACAATTGCTTTGCTTAAAACATTTCTCTTTAACATTTCTTTAAATCACATAAAAAGTCCAAACATTCCTTAACAAATGCCAGTCATTTATTTTAAACTGTCACCCAAAAAATCGAAAAAAACTGACAGCCAATAATAATGTTCGCAATAAAATGATCAAAAGTATATATATTGTACAACAAATATGGCCGCACTCATTATTTATTTTTAAAAACCCATATAAAATGTTGTTTCAATAAATTGTATTCGATAGAGAGTACATTTATAAGAAAAATAAATAAAAAAAATATATACCCTCCTTTGTCAGTTTTAGTTCCTGTTACAACGATGCTGTTATTTGCATTTGTGTGGATGTTACTTGATGTATAAATTTGCTGGCGAATTCAATGCCCACATGAAAATTGAAATCAATTTCTATACATTTCTAACGTCATCCGCTATTGGCGCTGGCGCTGCTAGCATGAGTCTCGGTGTCTGTCTGACACCACAAAAACTCCAATTGAAGTTGAAATTTTATTACGTTACACTCATTTCCCAGCTAACTACATACATGCTGTGGTATGTGTGTAATTTTCTTTTTTTTATAGGTATCACAGACAAAAAAAATCAAAAATAATCGACCTAGGCTGTCTAGTATATGTAAACAGAATTCTATAACAATCTTTGACGTTTTTTTTTTCGAAGTTTTATTACTTTGTTATAGGTATCACAATAAATCTCGTGGCAAATGCACCATAAAATCGTAAAATATCACAACATTTTGACTACTTGAGTTTGATTCTGACGTTTGTGATATATGCATAAAGTTGTTGTGGTGGTGGTCTTGCGTGCATTCGCTGAATCTGAATGAGTTCACTGACTGTCGATGACTGTGTTTGCATTTGACGTCCCTCCCAACACTTTAATCACACAAACTAATCGTTGGCGCGCATAAATGCAATTAGTTGATGATGGATTTTTCATGATCTTTTACGATTGCAATTAATTTGTCTTTTATTTTTTCACTCTCTCGATTTTTTATAATCTTTTCATTGGGCCGTAAAATATTTTATACTCATTGCTTTACAACGATTAATCTCATATTCACTTAATCTCCTCGTCATTCTTAACTCAAATGGATGTTGATTAATGAGAATGTGCGGCAAGAGATGGAAGTTTTGGTATAAAAATGTGTTATCGGTTATCGCCGGTTGTAAGTGCTTTGTGTGGAGGAAAATTCTTTGAAATATAAAAATATTTGTATTTATTTTTTTGTATCTGATAATATTTTTATTTCTATATTGCTTAAAAAAAAAATAATTGAGTTTGGGTGATGAAATGATAACTTTTTATTATTAAGAACAAGTTTTAAGTAACCGCGAGTTTAAAATATTTTTAACAAGATATGATATATAGTGACAATGCTTCACTGCATAGTGCGATCTGCAGAGCTTTCACCATCACCAAAATGACGTAAAAAAACACAGGCAAACATTGAAGCAAACACCTTTTTCCTTGACCACATCTTTCTATTTATTGTACCTAAGCATTTTATGAGCATCACAAAATGTTTGCGGTGAATAGATAAGGGCATTTGTGTTTGTCTTATTGTGCTCAATATTTTATTTGATTTTTTGTATGCAAGCTGTCTTATGGGCATAACACCTAGGACAGTTTGTTTATTACAGAAATTAATTAGGACCTTCACTGCGCAGTTCGATTTAGTCAGAGTTGTGTTTTATGTGTAAGTGTTTTTAAATGGTTAGTGATTTTAATGTCGTCTATTCCAATTTTCGCGGCCTAAGAACAAATTTCTTTCACGTGTACGTCTACACTGTACAATACAGAGCAGCTGTTTTGGCAATAAGTGAGACTCAGGTTTTTTTTTTAATAAGTAACGCGCGCACAAGGTTTTATTTTTTCCCCTTTAAATGTAGGTAGAACATACTGCGTGGGCATTAGAAACATAGGGTGGGAAGACGGGAAGAGATAGGAAGTGTTTTGAATGTTTGCAGATCGAAATGGCAAGGGAAAATCTCGCCGTGTAAACTATTCCAATTTCGTGTTGTTCGGTTAAAAAAAAAATCCATATATTTCACGGTACGTCCGAAATTAGGCTTGAGGGTGAACTGATGGGCATTCCTTGCGAGACGAGTATTACGGGAGAAACTTTTTAGGGGAGGAATGCAGCTGGCTACTTCGAGTGAACATTTTTTATAAAAGAAACGATAAAATAAGGAATGACATGAAACATTGCGTCGTTGTTCGAAATAGTGACATTGATGCCAGTGCTGAAATGATCACAAATGTGATTCTTCTAGGGATGCGTGCTTTTATTCATAACAGAGTAAAAAGCATCAAGCCTTAAAAAAAGTCTTGGTTTAATTGTGAGTGTAAAGAAGCTATCAGGCTCAAAGAAGTAAGTTTCCGATCTTACAAAGCCCTACAGAGGAAAATCGGAAAAAGCACAAACAAGCAAGGAACTCATGGAACTCCGTTATTAAAAGAACCAAATTTTTGCATGACCAAAAATTACGGCAAAAAATTCTGTAGTGTCCCAATGGCAGTAAAAATTGTTGGTCATTTGTAAAAAATATTAAAAACTCCTCAACATCTTCGGTTTCAACGCTCATCGACAATAACAAACCAATTGTTTACTCTTCGAAGGCAAACTTGCTCGCCGCCCATTTCGCTGCCAGCTCTACGCTGATTCACAGCAACGTTGCCCCACCTGTACTTGAGAATGTAAATTTTTCCATGGGACAGATTTTTTTCCGCGCTTCTACAGTAGCAAGAGTTCTGAAAGATCTCGATATACACAAATGCGCTGGCCCGGACGGTATAACCCAAAGCCACTGCGTAAGCTTTTCCATCGCTCCTACTCTTCTGGAATCATTCCTAGAAGATGGAAAAGGCACTTCTCCAGCCTGTCCTTAAGAAAGGTAACCCAATCGTCAGCTTAAGGAATATCTCGAAGATCGAAAGCTTCTCTATGACCGTCAGTATGGCTTCCGCAGCAACCGTTCCACTGGTGATCTGATGGCATATCTCACCGAACAGTGGAACAAATCTTTACATAGCTTTAGTGAAAGCAAAGGCTGAATGGTTGGAATGGTGCGGACGGGCCCGTCCGTAAATGAGCGAGAACAAGTAATTCGTATCTTGTGCCCTAAATGGCGGATTGCTTCTTTTCGTCAAGTTTCGATGAGTTTTACTTACGGACGTAAACTGCGCTAGCTAGCGCATTTTACGGACGAAAACTTGACAGATGGATTCTGATGGTGTTTGTAATGAAGAAAAATTGACAAATGCTTACGCGGCATTCCGTCCATTATGGGTAGACGTGCTCATTTGACAAACAGATTGGAACGTTTCGGTCGGTTTTGACACTAGCTTCCGTTTGCTGCCGACTATTATAGTTAGTCTAATTCCTACAAAATAAATGCTTGTGTGCCCCAGGGCTCTGTTCTGTCTCCGACTCTTTTCCTCATTTTTATAAATGATCTTCCGGCTGTTACTTCTAATCCACTTAACTGTTTTGCTGACGACTCTACCCTCAGCTTTTCATATTCGTTCGATAATACACGTCCTTCGCCGGACGTACAATTGCAACGGTACCGTACGTCAAGCTCATTAAACTCCGATTTATACAGCATTGTCAAATGGGGTAATAGGAATCGTATGGAGTTTAATTCTTCAAAAACTCAATGCTGTCTTCTGTCGTTAAAGCTAAACATACCCCCAATGTCATTGTCCATGAATGGTACTTACATCGAAAAAACCGAAAAGCTCTCAGTACTCGGTATGTGTGTCAACAACGACCTCGGTTGGAACGACCATATATTTGAGATCGCTAAAAAATGCTGCTAAGTGCCCCTACCGATCTGGCCTGGCAATTTACAAAGCGTTTATACGCCCTAACCTCGAGTATAGCTTATACCTATGGGCAAATGCTTCGCAATCATAACTACATTTGCTCCATACCTTATTTTATCGTTTCTTTTATAAATAAATTTGGATCGCACGTACTTGCTCATATGTGCGGTCACATCGTCGATTAAAATTCAAAAAATAAATAACAACGTAGAAAAATATACCTATCTGAACTTATCAAAGTTAACGGTTTTTAGTAAAAATGGAATGCCATCACACGTCTTGTATAATGACGAATTTATGAAAAAAGTATTTCGGAAATTGTAGGCCGCATTTTGATAAAATTCGGGTTTTTATTTGTAGTTTTTTGAATTTTTTTTTAATTATGGTATACAGTTTTTTAGAGTCTAGTAATATATATGTGATTATAAAATTTAAAGTAATATTTTTTTAATTAGTTTTAAAAATAATGATTAAAAAAAATCAAAAATTAATTTTAAATAGAAAAAAAAGTTATTTAAAATGTTAATATGCAGAATTAATTGGCTACCTAGATCTTTTCAAATATAAAATTTGACACAAATCCAAAGAGCCCTTAACGAAAAAGCCAAAAATAAATAAAAACGGGAATATTAAAGGTACCGTTACTAGACTTTTCCTATGAACTGGGTTCTAATCAAAATCGTTAAAGCCGTTTTCGAGAAAAATAAGCTTTTCCTAACGGTCATAGGCAGGTACCGTTATTTTTAAGCCTAAAAATAAAATTTCAATTTTCCCTCTGATGGGGAATCTCAAAAGAATCACACACACCAATTTTGAAGAAATTCACTTAAGCCGATTAGTCTGCAGCTCGTTATACATACTGATAGACAGACAGACAGAAAGACAGACATTTTTTTTCACTAACTTTTTTAGATTTCTCTATGATCGTAATGACTGTTATCTCATATTTTTTATATTAGCCGTGTTTTATTGGTAATCTTTAGCTAGCGCATTATAGGAAGTCCCAATAAAACGCTATATTCACTCCATAATTCACTTTTAATTTAACCCCCGAAGTGACAACTGACGTCTTGTTGAACAAATTTAAAAGGGTTTGTTTCAAATTCATCTCAGTTCTTGGACAGAGACATCCGGATAGAATATCCAACCATGACGTCATCAGTGACCCTTGATGACAGAATTAAATTCGTTTTTAGTAATTTAAGTTTCAATTGATGCAGGTTTTGTCTAATGTCTTATTTGATTGATTCAATATATTCCAGTTGGTTGACATTTCTTTCCAAGATTTATCTCAACTTATTATATTCACTAATTTCACTAACCTAAATATCGACACTTATTGTTTGTTGTTGTTGTTTGCTGTATAAAATTTTACATCGCTGGGTATACACTTACCAATAAAACACTGTTATTCAAGAATATAATTTGAATTTTGTTCTTTATTTAGCTTTTGAATGTAAATAATTTTTGTGTTTAAGTTTGCATTATTTAATTATTTTTTTTTAATTTTTAATTTTTGTGATTAAGTTTGCATTATTTAATTAATTTAATTAATATTAAAGTTGTTAAATAGAACCCGTTTTTATTTATTATTTTACTTTTTAATAATTTTTTATTTTCTGTTTATCTTAAAACTACTTAAAGGCTAGACAAAAATTTTAAAAAAACTAGCCCTATGAGGGCGCTCTAAATTAATCAACTTAATTTCCATTTCCTTTCGGATTAAAAATAACTTAACTTTTATTTACAACTAACAGGTTTTATTTTTTACCCAGAAAAAATAAATAAAAGTAAATTTCTGACCGTTTATATTTCTTAACTTTACTTAAACTAGAGCAAATGACTCAAGACGCTTCACTGGTGCTCATCAATTTTGATTGGAACCTGATCGGTCAAGGATCATTTTCAAAAGTCAAATTTTCTATACATGCATCATCTATTTTGGTGTGTGTTTGATCTTTAACGACATTGATTATCTACAGTCGTGTCAATCCGGGGATTTTGAAACATGTTAGCGGCACCTCTGCATTGCAATAGAAGCATACATACGCCTGCTGTAAGAGGTCTAAGAGTGCAGATTTTTAATGTCCTAGAAGATGTTATTAACCTGCTCAAAAACGTACACAAACAAAAAAAATGTGTGCATCTTTACGACTTATTTTTATTTCAAGCTGCATTCTAAATTGACTTCTGATGGATTTATCAAATAACCCCAAAGAAGCAAAACTGCAAATGAAGCAAATAAACATAATTTTTACTAACCACAATATAAATATCAGTGGAAAATAATTAAATTTTACTGCAAAGTTTTTTTTTTTTTTGTTGTTAACATAAAGAAACCCCAAACTAATCGATAAATAAATTTACTTCTCTATAGTCTATTCTATATGTATAACCATGTATGTATATACCTTGTCACATAATTTCTAAAAACTAGGGCAATTACTATGCTGGTCAAACAAGATCTAGCAATGCAACAGACCTCTATGATAAACAAAACATTAAATCCAGTCGTAATGTTGTTTAAACGATTTATTATCAGAAACACCTAAGTTTGAAGCATTAAATTTAAAATCAAGTTTGCTGCTCAGCTCTTTTGTTTAGACCCTTAAATTGCGCCTCCGCCTTATTCAAATCGCGTGTATGTGTTACGCATGAGAAAATATTCTTCTAAATTAACCATAACCTGCGTGTGGTATAATCTTAGCATAAAAATTATCTTTTTGAGGTTATGATGAGTTTGAAATGGAAAGAAAGAAATGAACAGCAAAACATTTATACAACAATATGCATTTTTTCTTGGGGACTGAGTCACTCAGTGATGCATAAATCATTAAGGACTGATGAAAAATACACTCTGAAAAGGTTTTGAATTTAATAACCTAGTTAGCATAAGTCTTTACCGGAACTAAGCCTATTAGAGCAATTTTCACACTATAAAGGGTGTTCTATTTTAATAGCATGTTTGACTTTAAATTTAGAGATCATGCGATAATTGGAATAAAATTAACATTCTGCTGAATAAAAATTAAATTATGAGGTGATACAAGTAGTCAAGTAAGAATAAGCTTATAAGTGATTTTAGATAAGAGAACAGTTAAGGCAATTCTACTCTTTCTTGATTGCTTATTTTAAGTTTAGCAGACATTATTTTAATTCCCAAGTTTTGGTAAAAATATAACAAATGAAAGTATATTTCAACACATTGTAAAACACTGAAAAAGTTGACATTTGTAAACCCCATAAAAATGCATTAAGATCTATACAAGACAGAAACTGCGTGATCATATACATAAAAATCTTAACCCCAAAATGAAACGGATTAATAATTCTTTGTTTCATAATAAGTCTTTCGAAAAAAAGTCCAATGCCGAAATACATGACAACATAATCAAGAATCTGTTAAATTAAAAACTTAACAAGGCTTTGGAAAACTAAAAGCATAGGTTTCGATTTTTGTTAAGTAAATTTTGACCGTAGTGTTGCCAAATCAGTTAACTCTATAACAATGACGAAAATTATGACTCGAGTTTTGTATAAAACAAAGAAGCTTTATCATAGCATGAAAGTGGGAAGATTAACAAAAAGGTTTGTTCGCGTAATTAGTTGTAGTAGTAGTAATTAGTAAAATGTTTTATTTTGAACTTGGTATGAGATATTTTACAATTTTTGTTTATTTTAATAAATTTCAATTTAAGTTAAAAATACAAAAATAAAACCAAAATCTTACAACAATGACTTCTTCTTCTGTCGGGTAGCTACATTTTATGTTAAATAACTGCTTTATATTTTATTTTAATTGAGACAAATTATAAATTATAAATAAACAGCTCCTTAAGGAGCCAAGGCCTAGTGACTTATACTCTCAACCATTCCTGTGTGTGTGTTGTTACTCTGCAAGAATGGAAGGGACCTACAGTTTACCGCCGAGTCCGAACGGCACATGAGATGCACTTTTTCGAGACAAATTTCACTCTTGGAGGTTTTGTCAGTTCCTCGCAAGAGGCAGTACCCCAGAAAAAAAGGTGGCTATGAGCTGGATTTGAACCCAGGTTCTTTCGCTTAGCAAATTATTACTGATTAATTTCTCTAAGTTCTCTAAGCCAAATAATCACATTGTCAGCATATAGCACCAGTCTTCTATTGAGCAAGTCGATAAACAGTCCTCCTCCAAGTAAAAATGAAATACGCTATCACACGTCTTAAATAATAAAAAAAAATATGAAAATGTATTTTGAAAATTGTAGGACCGGTTTTGATGAAATCCTGTTTTTCATTTTTATTTTTTTTTTATTTTTGTATTCTGAAATTTTGGTATGCAGTTTTTTAGAGTTTATTAATTTACACCAGATTTTATTTTGTAAATATTGTTTTTTGATAAGTTTCAAAAATATTGAATTAAAAAAAAATGTTTAAATTAATTATAAATACTTACTTACTTGCTTAGGGGGCGCTATAGTTCGGGACGAACCTGGGCCTCAACCAAAATGCCTCTCCAGCCAGCTCGGTCTTTGGCTAGCTGCCTCCAGTTTCGCACTCCAGTGGTTGAGGTCGTCCTCCACTTGAGTACGCCACCTAAGGCGAGGTCTTCCTTGACTGCGTCTACTCTTTGGGATGGAATCGAAGATCCTGCGAGCCAGAGCATTGTTATCCATTCGCTCTACATGACCTAGCCATCTTAAATGTGATATGCGTATTTTTTTGACCAGGTCAATGTCGTATAGTTCTTGGTTGAACCTTCTCCTCCAAAGCCCGTTAACGCAGATATGGCCAAAAATCCTCCGAAGAATCTTACGCTCGAAACGAGTAAGGATATCTTCATCCGCTTAGATAGAGTCCATGCCTCGGCGCCATAGAGCAGGACTGGGATGATTAGGGTCTTAGAGTCTCCTTTGTCTTTCGAGAGAAGGCTTTGCTACTAAATTGCCTTCCTAGACCATAGAAACAGCGATTGGCAAGAGTAATTCTTCGCTTTATTTCTGACGAGATGTTGTTGCCAGATGTTAAAGCGGATCCGAGTTACACAAAATCCCTAACTACCTCAAAGTTGTACCTGTCTATTGTGATGTTTTGTCCAACTCGCCGGGGTTGTGTGTCCTTTTTTGTGGACAGCAGGTACTTCGTTTTGGCCTCATTGACTGATAGTCCCATCTTAGCCGCATCAGCTTCAATGCTAGCAAACGTCCCACTGACAGCTCGCCGAGTTCTGCCAATGATGTCTATGTCGTCAGCGTATGCTAGCAATTGCACAGACTTGAAAAAAATGTCCCACTACAATTGACTTGCGAGTTTCCTATAATTTTTTCAAGTATTAAGTTGAAAAAATCGCACGATAGCGCATCACCTCGTCGGAATCCTTTTTTGACGTCAAAAGCTTCTGTGAGGTCAGTACCAACCTTGATGGAGCATCGAGAGTTCTCCATCGTCATCACACAGTCGGACAAGTTATATGGGGATGCCAAAACCAGACATGGCTCTGTACAGCTCGTCTCTATAAATGCTATCGTACGCGGCCTTAAAATCGATAAAGAGGTGGTGGGTAGGGTATCGATTTGGAATTCGAGGGTAGTTTCCAGGATCTGCCGTAGCGTGAACATTTGATCTGCTGATGAAAGGTTTCAGGCGTTCACATAGTACGGCAGAGAGGATCTTGTACACGATATTCAGGAGGCTTATTCCTCTATAGTAGGCGCAGTTTAGAGGTTCTCTTTTCTTATGGATCGGGCAAACGATGCTGAGGTTTCATTCATCAGGCATACTATCTTCTGACCAAACTTTAGAGACGAGTTGGTGTATGAACTCCACCAGGTCATCTCCGGCCGCTTTAAAAAGCTCGGCGGGTAGTCCGTCGAGTCCAGCAGCTTTTTAGTTTAGATATTTCTATCCTTACTTCATTTTGGTGAGGTGGACGGAAGTTTTGTCTGTCATCATCCATGTTGAATGGTGCATTCTGCCTGACAGCGGGCTTTTGGTCTTCATCGCCGTTTAACAGTCTGCAGAAATGGTCTTTCCATGTACTCAGCACCGACTTTGACTTTACTACGAGGTTTCCATTCCTATCTCTACAGGCTACTGTACGGGTTTTTTTCCTTGGCACGTTCTTTTTACCTGTTGGTAAAACTTCCGCACGTTGTTCCTGGAGTAGCATCTCTCAATATCTTCGATCGCGCGCTTCTCATGCTCTCTCTTTTTCTTTTGGAGAAGCTGGTGTTCTTCCCGTCTTTTCTGCTCGTAAAGCTCGCGAGCAGCTCTCGTCTTTCTTTGCAGCGCCGCTTTATATGCCTCTTGTTTGGCTGCATGGGCCTGCCTGCATTCGTCATCGAACCAGAGGTTTCGTGGTGGTGGTCTGGTGAAACCTAGCACATCAGTTGCGGCATCTCTGATGGCTTGTTGGCAGTGTTGCCACTGGTCTTCGGCACTTGATGCTGGCGGTACTGGATTTCTTGAGAGGTTACGGGATATTCGATCGGCATATGTTCTGGCGGTTTCTTGCGATTGCAGCTTCCCGACGTCTTACTTCCTCACAGTATTACTCTGTTGTTGTGGAGTTCGGGTTATTCGCATTCTTACCTTTGCTGCAACAAGGTAGTGATCCGAGTCGATGTTAGCTGCTCGGAAGGTGCGAACATCCAAGATATTGTAGGCGTGTCTTGCATCGATCGCAACGTGATCAATCTGATTGATGGTTCTTTGATCTGGGAGTCGCCAAATCCCTTTGTGTATATCGAGATGAGGAAACCGTGTGTTTGTAATGGTGACGTTATGTGCCGCTGCGAAGTCAATTAGCCTATGTGTGTTTTCAGACATTGTGTCGTGTAGGCTATGTTTTCCGACAGTCCTACCAAAGAATTTCTTTTCAGCTATTTTGGCGTCAAAATCGCCTAGTACGATCTTAACTTCCTATTTAGGGCATTGCTCATAGGTTTTTCGAGTAGCTTGAAGAAGTTATCCTTGGCGGCGTCATCTTTGTCCTCTGTGGGCGCATATTAGGTTAATGTTGGCGAATTTAGCCTTGATACGGATTGTCACAAGTCGGTCACTTACGTGTTGAAAGCCCAAGACTTCTTACCTATAAGTCTACTGCTTATGACGAATCCGCACCCAAATAAACGATGTGGTCTTCTTGCACAATCACCGTAGTACACGTCACAGTTTCTCATCCTCCTTTTGCCCGGCCCATCCCATCGCACTTTTTGGATGGCTGTAATTCCTGCTCTGTGGGAGTCTAGGGCATCCGCTAGTGGTTTGGCTGCACGTGATCTGTTAAGAGTTCTAACATTCCACGTGCAGATGCGAAGGTCGTTGTCCTTAATTCGTTTTTCCCGGTCGTCAACAGTTAATCCGTCCTTTTCCGAGGCTATTGGTCGCTTCGCAACTTTTTCTTTTTTCCGTGGCAGGGTTGCTAACACCACACAACCCCCAACCTGGAGGACCAGGTCCTTTGTTGGATTCCTTGGACAAAAGGAACCGGAGAATCCGGAGTCAGTAACCCACTTCGGGGATATGACCGCTGCCGTTGGCCCATTAAGTGTTCATCCACCACCATCTCTATTTCAATGCCCTGACTTGCATTGAATCGTCTCAATGACCTTATCTCCAAATACGTCGAAGTAGCTCATTAGGGCGTCTGCTTCGTTGACTGTTGACGTCACCGTTGGTCCAATTGGTTGGGCTCATCCGCCGTACATCCTCTTTCTGGGGGGCTCGTGCAAGACTTCTGCAAATTGATCAGAACAGTCATTAAAGCAGAGCATAATAGTGTTGCTATTTTTCTGTGTTCAACACTCGCGCTTATAAGTTTAGCAGGAATGTCCGTATGGACAGACCAGTACCCTATGGTTACCGCGGGGAGCTAAAATATGCACAGTTGATGTGTACGAGATAGTTGCAGTAACTGTGCATCACCAGTTTGATGCCTTTCAGTGCCTACCCAATTCATACAGTACCCAACCACCCATTAATTATAAATAGAAAAAATAAATTGCACGACTGGATCGCACGTACTTGCTCATATGTGCGGTCACATTGTAGAACAAAATTTAAGAAAATTAAAGTGAACATCAAAGTATTAATTCGATTTTTGTGACTTTTGATTGTTTGAATAAAGTACCTTAAATTGTATTGAGTGAAATAATGTAAACGCCATTTTATTTCTTTAAAAAATGTAAAAAAGTGTGAACTTTTTTTCAAAATCGTAGGAGCGGTTTTTAAATAAAACGATTTTTCTAACAAATTTTTTTAAATTAAAAAAAATAATTATAGAATACAAACTTAAACACAAAAATAACATTCATTTAAAAACAAAATTAAAAAAAATCACTTACCCGTTTTCAAAATATTGATTCTTCAAAATTTTTTTTATTATTATTAAAAAATATTAAAAAATACGAAAAAAAATTAGTACGAAATTTTCTCGAAAACGGCTCCGAGAATTTTTATGAAAAAAAATCTGTGTAGTACTTACTGTAGCATTACATTTTGGTGAAAAACAAAATATATGGTGGGCTAAAAACGGTACGTCCCATAGCACCGGTTTTTTTTTCTTCGACATTCTCGAAAACTGATGACCCGATTACTATTAAAATTGATATTCAAGTAGACGTAGGTAGCCTAAGTAATTTCACATTAATTTTTTTCGAAAACTTTTTTTTTTTAAAGTTCTTTTTGAAAAATCAAGGTTTTGAAAATGGATAGGTGACTTTTTTTTTTAAATATATGTTATGATTTGAATGTTTTGTGCTTAAGTTTGTATTCTTAAATTTTTTTTATTTTTTTTTAAATGTTGTTAAAAAACCGTTTTATTTAAAAACCGCTCCTACGATTTTGTAAAAAAAAATCACACTTTTTTACACTTCTTAAAGAAATAAAATACCATGAGGTGCGCGAGACTCTTGTTCAAATATCTGTATAGACCTATAGGCCGGTAGACCTCAGAAAACATCAGCAGGGCTCCCGATTAAAGATTCTTACATTTTTGTGGCCAAATAAATGTAGGTGTCGTTTCATATTGTTGATTCAGGAGTTTTTCTGCTTGTCTCTCTTCTGCACTTTAAACTTATATAGTGTTTATCTGCTGGCATAGACCATTGAATCACTGCAAGGTTTGGTGAAAATCATGAAGACCACTAACCATACTTCAATTGCTTTAGATGCTCTTTTAATGTAATGTGCTGCTACAACTAAGAGCATATTTATAGAACCACGCTCAGTTTACTTTAGTTATATCATTCAAATTAAAGTACATATGTACATATGTATTAGTAGTTAGTTAGTTAGTTAGTTTTAGTTAGTAAGTTTATTGACTTCAAAAAAAATATTTTTAATACAATTCACAATTTTCCTTGTATAAATTATATATCATAAGTCTTTAAATGGCTTGGCCTGAGGCCGTCTACCAGACTGACATTTGCATTATAAATTATGTGTATACACACTAAAGAAAAACTAATATAAAATACTTAAGTACTTAATTTAACAATTTTCGAATCTTCAAAAACTTTCATGAACTATACATCTTCTGTACCAAAACGCGTTCAAACAATACTTGTATAAAAGGTCCCAACCTCGTTCTCCATTTAACAAATTTATCGATTCTTCTAAACTAAGGGTTTCCGCTCCAAAGTATCGCTTACGGAATTCTTTGAGAATTGGACAAACTCCCAAAAAGTGGAAGATATATGTATTAGTATAGCTTCATATCTTTCAATTCGTTTTTATGTGTATAACATTTTGGAATGATAACCAGAAAAACCCTCATTTCAAAAACTTTCAACTTATCTAAATACATTTCAATACCGATATGTAGATACTCCGAAATTATTCACATTCGGTTCCGCTCTGCAAACACAATCCACCTGAAAATTCTGCGATAAGCGTCAACGTTTTACCACAAAGGAGCCTCAAGCTCCCACTAAACCATCATCGTCCGATAGGGCACACAAGAATCAGTGATTGGAACCGAATGCGACAACATTTAACGGTGTTAATGTGGGCTTGTGAATTTTTCAAGCCCACATTGATATAACTTCTTCAGATACGAATTACAAATTTTAATTACTGTGTTCTGTTTTTTTTTAAGTTGGCATAAAATATATGCAAATTAGCTGAAGTTAATTGCCTTTAAAAGCGTATCGTGCTGTGACATTTTTCCCAGCTCAAGCACAAAGGAAACGAAACTAATTTCCGCTTTGCGAAAAGGAGATTTTAAGTGTCCATAAATCAAGCGAACATTTGTAGAGTTGCTTTTTGGGAGAAAAAAAACACCACCAACAACAAAGGAATGCAAGAACCTCGGGATGAATTAGTATCTCTAACAATAGCACGCTTTTTTAAGGTGGATCGTTGAAAATGGAGATGGTATCCCATCCAGGAGCTCAATTAAGAGAACAAACAACACCTCCGTCCAACTACCTGTTTTACGTTTTTGTTTTGATTCCATCTTTGCCCCGGGTCATATATAGTATCGCTTTGGTGTATACGGACAGCGGAGCAGGATAAGATCTCTTTGATTGAAGATGCCCGAAGTGCACCGATAAATCCACACGACAGACACAAGCTGTTCGGTTCGGGGGTATCGATTTCGATGAACGACGACAATCCAGGTAGATGAGGAAATCGGAGCGATTACTCACATCGCTAATGGTGGTGCGCCAGCGCATAGAACCGGTGAGTGATGGTGGGTGTGTTTGTTTCGAGTATGCGGTGATAGATTCTGTCAACATATCGAATTAATGAATGGTATTAAGGGATAATGTCGAACTCCGGGATATACAGAGAGGCAGAGGAGAATAATGGGATTACAAAGTGGCGTTAAAAGGATGCGAGGACAATGGAACTGGCAACAATGACTTACGGGGCCATCCACTTGAGGATGGAATCAATGTGTGATGTTTTTCTTTGTTTTAATTGATATTGGAATTGATTTGGTTATAATGAGTCATGCGAACATTTTTACTAAGTATTTTTTTTTGGCCGAATGCCCATGCTGATAACGAGAACTCATCATAAGTTCTTGAAAGTAGCCTGACCATGCTGAATACCGTGCCTGAAATTATGTTATTTTTATTTCCACTGGCCACTGAAGATAGTTTGTCAATATTTAATAACCGTTCGCCTTTTCATTGGCTTCGGAGGTTGACCAACCACAACTACAATAAGCTTCTCAATCTAGATCGATCCATGAGATTTTCCAACCCACGGCCTAGTCTGTTAATTTCTTTCTTGTTAATTCAAAGTATTTCTCTGCAACATTTGTATAAATTAACAAACAAATCCAAAAACGACTGGCTTGCTTTAAACCGTATAAAGGCATAAATTTTGTTCACTGAGCTCACCATATAAGAAAGCGCTCACTGCGTCCACCTAATCGATATCTGGGTGGAATTTGGCGGTCATTGTAAGTAAGAATCGAATTGAGGTATATCGCACCACACGGGAGTAAGTTTCCTCATAACCAATGCCCTTTCTTTTTAGCTTTAGGCGAGCTAGCGATATATTTTTACCGCGTCCGTATCCTTTTAACTCATTTTTGTACCTCAGCATCGTCGTCGGTGTAATAAGTCTCAGTTGTGGATTGTTAGCAGTTTGGAAAATCAGTTACAAAACTCAGTGCTACCACCCGTCCGAAAGATTTTATTTTTTTTTTTTGCGGTTTGTTTCTTAACAAATATAGGGTGTTTTTGTAGAGGTATAGAATCTTATGTTGGCAACACTATTTTAACTGGCGGCCATTTTGTCAGTTGTCAAGTAATTTATTTTTAATTTGATTTGGCATTTCAACATGAATAGACTCGCCTGAACAACGATTCTAAATTGTGAAAATTTATTTTGAAAATCATGGTACTGTTCGAAATACGTACCGCGCACTACGTCCATTTTACGGTCAACATAATCGACCAGCCGTGGCGGTGATAGGTATTCCAGAAATCATATTTAAATTTTAATGCCAGAAAATTATCTTTCGAATAAAGTAAATTTCATGTCAATTTAAATTGATAAAAAACTCCCGCTTAAATCATCGACAAGAAACTTCCATAATATGTCCAAAATATTCACTTTCACTTTGACATTAACATTTTTGTTATTAGACTCACGATTACGTTCAGACGTAGTGCCCCATGGCTTAGTGTTAAGTGTGTCGGACTGCTAACTAAAGAGCCTGATGGGTTTGAATCCTGCTCTCCCGCTCATAGCCACCTTCTTTTCCGGGGTACTGCCTCTTGCGAGGAACTGACAAAATCTCCAAGAGTAAAAATTTGTCTCGAAAAAGTGCATTTCATGTTCCGTTCGGAGTCGGCGGCAAGTTGTAGGTTCCTTCCATTCTAGCAGATTAACAACACACAGGAATGGTTCAGAGTATAAGTCACTAGGCATTGGCTCCTTAAGGATCTGTAGCGCCCAATAAATTTATTTATTTTTTTTATTACATTCAGATGATCGAACGTGCGAGGCAGTGCCAATCGACTGTCTATCGCTACTGAAAATTCCGCAAACCTTGGAAAGAAGTGCACAAAATAATATGTCCGAATTTCCTGCATCTGTTTTTCCTGAAAAATTTAAATTTAAGCCCAAAACCAACCTAAATTTAAAAACAAAATTTAAAAAAAATCCACTTACCCGTTTTCAACATATTGATTTTTGAAAAAAAAATGTTTTTTATTAAATATACAAAAAAAACATTATTCGAAAACACATATATATTATACTACATCTTCCTGAATATCAAATTTGATTGTAATCGGTTAACCAGTTCTCGAGAAAGTCGAAGAAAAAAAACGTTCCTATGGGAGGTACCGTTTTTAGCCCAGCAACTAAAATGATTGTTCATTTCATTCATTAATTTTTTTGTATAGTTTATAGGTATACTTTGTGCGATTAGTAGCGTTGTTGTTGGGATCCAGAAATTGTATGATATACCCGAGCAAAGCTGGGAGGGTTTGCTAGTACTAACTACGAACGCAAGAAAAAATTGTTAATTTGTTTTATCTTTCAGTAAAGTTAAATTTAAAAAAAATGCTAAAACCTTTCTTAGGTACTAACATGTGACAACATATTAACACCCCTCCAGCTACATCTGACAAAACGGCGGCGGCATTAAAGTTTTTTTAATTTTAATATATATGTCCTTAATGTCCAACGGATGATGAGTGTACATAGTAAATTATGCATCTAATCCATCATTATAATAGACATTTTGACATTTAAGTCGATAAACACCTGAATGCTGCGCCGATGAACACAGCTTCTGCGATCAACGGCATGTGTTTAAACCCTAACATGACATTTCACAGAATAAACACTTAAAGTTTCAAATAGCTCTCTATAAATCTTATCTACTTTGACTGCACTCAAGGATTTAATCCGCAGAACTTGTTTTAATATCTTTTCTTAGTTTTTTTTTCCAAGTCCAGGTGTTCTATGAAATCATGCAAAAATCAAAAATCAAATTTTCGTTATTGTGAATGTGGCTGACTAGATAATTACATGTCAAAACCGCAGTTGGGGTTTGGAAATGAAAGGCTTAGAGGAATGTCTGGAGGACGTTTTGAAAGGGTTTTTAATTATTAACAACTGTTCTGGGTTTTTTTTTAACTTTTTATAATGGCGCCCAAGTGTTTTGAACGGAAGTCGCATCTTCTGATTCACAATGGCTACTATATAAAAATGGATAAATAAAAATGGATTTCTGTAATTGCTGCGCGAACGAGCTTTCTGACTCCTTTGTTTAATTTTTTTATTGAAATGGACAACAGATAAATGCGACAACCTTTCGCACCCGATCCTGTCCGGATCCAACCATCATGCGATTCCACCAAAACTATAGACAGATCCAATCATAAATCACAGTATTATTACACGGCGACAGGTTTACAACTGCTTGCACTTAACCACTCACGGGGAAATATTTTACTTTTATTTTTTATTGGAAATATAATATGCAACTCATAATGTGGATGGCTGACGTTTGGCTTGCTGCAGTTGCCAACACGGATTGTGGAGTATCTATATAATTATTACTTCAACCTTACTGAATGCAGTTAGCACTTAATGAATGCTATAAAGTTTTGCTTGCATGCGTTCCATTGCAAGGCTCAAGGAGGGTTGTTCGGAAATTATGAGAACTTAGCGAATATGGACACTCAAATCTACTGGTAGCCATAAAGCAATCATCAACATCAAAGGAGTGCTAAAGGCAAGTCCCATAATGATAAACAGCTCGCAGTAAAACGTTTTTGTTTTTTTAATAAAGCAATTTTGATTAAACTATATTTATGTTAGTGCAGTGGCAGTAAGTTGAAGGGGGGTTTATTTACTCTAAAATTCCATCCATGCATAGTTGGGTGCATATGTAGCATGTACTTGTACAATAAATGCAATAGTAATAATCAAATCAGATAATAATTTATGTGTCAAGTTTTGATTTATTCTGTTAAACAGTGATATAGAGGTTTGGGTAAAAAATTTTATGATAAAAAAAAGTTACTTTGATTATAGAATTTAGAATGCTGCTTTTATTTTTGAGTAGCTTGTACAAGTTTATGGTGTTTGGCGGTTAACATCCAAAAGCTAATGCTTTGTCTGCACGGCGTCTGGTCGATATTCTGGGATCATCTTCGGCAGCTCAAGGATAAGCTCATCATAGACATTCGTTGCAGTGCAAATATTTAGATTGAATCGTTTAAGGAATTTTATTTTCCGAAACCAGTTACCAGTTACACTATGCATCCTCGATAATGACATTGATGCCAGTGCGGAAATGATCACAAATGTAATTCTTCTAGGGATGCGTGCTTTTATTCCTAACAGAGTAAAAAGCATCAAGTCTAAAGAAAAGTCCTGGTTTAATTCTGAGTGTAAAGAAGCTATCAGGCTCAAAGAAGTAAGTTTCCGATCCTACAAATCCAACCCTACAGAGGAAAATCGGAAAAAGCACAAACAAGCAAGGAACTCATGCAACTCTGTTATTGAAAGAACCAAAATTTGTGCATGACCAAAAATTACGGCAAAAAATTCTGCAGTATCCCAAAGGCAGTACAATTTTTTGGTCATTTGTAATAAATGTTAAAAACTCCTTAACATCTTCGGTTCCAACGCTCATCGACAATATCAAACCAATTGTTTACTCTGCAGAGAAGGCAAATTTGCTCGCCGCCCATTTCGCTGCCAGCTCCACGCTGCCTCACAGCAACGTTGCCCCTCCTGTACTTGAAAATGTAAATTTTTCCATGGGACAGATTTTTTCCGCGCTCGTACAGTAGCAAGAGTTTTCAAAGATCTCGATATACACAAATCCGCTGGCCGGATGATATACCCCCGATTCTTCTGAAGAGGTGTTCTTTCATACTTGCAAGGCCACTGCGTAAGCTTTTCCATCGCTCCTACTCTTCTGGAATCTTTCCTAGAAGATGGAAAACAGCATTTGTCCAGCTTGTCCCTAAGAAAGGTGACCCATCCTCCCCCTTCTCCCACCAACCCATAGCACTAACATCCCTTCTTTCTAAGGTCATGGAAAGGCTGATAAACCGTCAGCTTAAGGAATATCTCGAAGATCGAAAGCTTTTCCATGACCGTCAGTATGGCTTCGCAGCAACCGTCCCACTGGTGATCTGATGGCATATCTCACCGAACAGAGGAACAAATCTTTACATCGCTTTGGTGAAAGTAAGATTATTGCTCTTGATATCTCCAAGGCATTTGATAGAGTTTGGCATGAAGCTCTCTTATCAAAAATGCGTGCTTTTGGGATCGATGATACTCTTGTTCGTTGGATTAGAAGCTATCTTCTGGACCGTTCAATACAAGTTGTATTGGACGGATTCAAGTCTGATTCCCACAAAATAAATGCTGGTGTGCCCCAGGGCTCTGTTCTGTCTCCGACTCTTCCTCATTTTTTTTACTTGCGATTATAGGGACTATAAGCCAAGTTTAGGATACGTGAATATAAAAAAAAAAAAATATATATATATAAAAAAAACTATCAAACATGACATTACGATCATGGAGAAGTCTAAAAAAGTCATTGACAAAAAATGTCCGTATGTCTGTCTGTCTGTCTGTATGTCTGTCTGTTTGTCTGTCTCTCTGTCTGTTTGTCTGTCTGTCCGTCCGGGTGTATCGATCTACAGCCTAAACGGGTTAAGCGATTGCGTTCAAATTTGGTATGTGTGTATCTCTTGGCATTCCTCAGAGGGGAAATTGAAATTTTATTTTTAGGGCTAAAAATAACGGTACTTGCCATACGACCGTTTAGGAAAAGCTTTTTTTTTCTCGAAAACGGCTCCAACGATTTTGATGAAATTTTTTGAGAATTTTTTTGTTGGTATTTGCTATCATTTGATCACAGCCACATATATGGGAAAAGTCTATTAACGGGACCTTTCATATAACGGTTTTTTTTTTTAATTTTTGGCTATCTCGGTAACGGCTCTATGGATTTCTGCCAAATTTTATATTTGAAATTATCTAGATGGCCGAATTAATTCTGCATATCAAAATTTTGAATAACTTTTTTTTCTAATTTAAATTAATTTTTGATTTTTTTTTTTTGAAAAATATATATTTTTAAAATTAATCAAAAAAATTTAATTTTAATTTTATATTTACATGTATGTTAATAAAGTCTCAAAAGCTGCATACAAAAATTTAAAAATGAAGTAAGCCATCAGACGTCTTAAATAACAAGGAATTTATGAAAAATGGATTTCGAAAATTGTAGGACCGGTTTTGATAAAATCCTATTTTTTTGTTTTTAGTTTTTTGATTTTTTTTTTAATTGTTGTATATTTTTTAGAGTTTATTAATATAAATGAAATAAACCAGCTTACTAGCTGACGATTTCGCTATTGATATTACAAAATAGCTTAAGGTCATCGGCATACAAAATGTATCCATCTTGAAAATGACAAAGGCAGGTCGTTAAAAAAAGTAAAAAAAAGGAGAGAACCAAGATGACTACCTTGAGGCACAGCAGACCGTACATTCATTTTACGAAAATTGACGTCACAAAACCTGTGTTTTGTATTGTCCAAATAAGACTATCCGTTTTAATAAATTACTAGACATTCCTTATATTTCTAATTTAAAAACACGGTTATGGTCATCTTTGTCGAAAGCCTTACTAATATATAGCGCCTCAACTTCGTTCTTTTTCTCCATTTCCAAATAAAAAAATAAGAAGTGTAATCTGCAAGATTTGTAGTAAGGAAGCCATGTTGATGCTGACTTATGACTGGCTTGAGTAATGAACTTAACTGATCAGTGACACGTTTTTCAAAAAAGAAAGAAAAAAAATAAGAACTCATTTACATATTCTAAGTGTAGACTATCTTTAAGAAAAGCAATATATGAAAGTAATTAATTGAACTTATTTTATTTTTTTTAATTAACATTATTTCTATTCAAATAACGATTGTCAAAAGTTTTATTTAAATTTTTTCAATTCAATTGTCTTTGAACAATCTCAATCATTGTGACTCATTGCATTTCAAATTCTTTGATAAACACAATCACATAAATAAAAACAAGATTATACACATTCCATTGTGGTTTAATATCACTATAAATAAAACAAAATCACCACAAAAAAATCGCCCTATACCGATAACAATATATTTTACCACAGAAATGTATCTTTTATCGTCAACCTTACTATATTATAAGAGCACTTGGCTCGTGCTATACAAATGAACGAACTGAAATGTTAGATAAAATTACCATTTCATCAAGTTAAAGCTTCCGTTATGGATAAGGATAACGAGTGTATTTCATTATAATCATCATCTTGTAGTAAAAGATACGGATAAAGTAATGTGTTTTCATCTTAAGGCTGCTCTTTGCGCGCTGGCTTTATTCGTTCGTTTAAACTATTGCACAATGACATAAAAATGGTTTCAGAGTCCGGAAATCGTATATTTCTTGGAGGAATAAAAACAAATGCAACTAAGCCATGGCGCCTAAGTCTACCACTATTGCAACCAAAGAATGGCCTTGTCAGACAGGTTAACCTTCTTCTTGCACTTATTTCATGCAAAAAACATGGGTACTCTGTATCTAACGCAATAAAATCATAACATCCTTTAACCTTGCCATTCCAATTGAATGCTAGAGCGCCGATAATTTATGACACTTCTGGCCATTCAGTGCCAATTGCGTCATAAATCTTTATAGGGTTACAATGCAGAATGCCCCTTAATAGATGCAGGCAGGTTGTAAGATTACCTTTGCTACTTCCTACCTGTTATCGATCCGATGGTATCTATGGTGCCAGGTATGAAGGTCACACGCTGTGCCTTAAATGCTTATTGCATGTTTTTTCCACTACACGATTCCCTGGTTTCGAGGGTGTCAAGTTGTGAAAGACTTTGGACTACCCTAAGGACAGAGAGCACTCAATTAAGAACAATGGACCATGGCGAACAATTGGCGACAAGTTTCCGGTCGCTCTGTGAGTGCCATAATTTTTTTGCTGTTCACTTTCTAGTTTTTTTTTTATATTTTACATTTTTTTTATTAACTTGTGCGCCAACATTCCAATGGAACATTCTTTATGCCGCGTCCAAAGTTGTCACCACAAGACTTGGCGGCAAGATTTAAAATCACATTCCGATGCAGCCAGCAGCAGTGTGCGGGGCCAGAAAATGGTACGGTGGAAAAAAGTAAGCCGAAACATAAAACGAAGGTTAAAAAAAGGTCGAATGGCTAATAAAAAATCAATTAGTGCGATCCGAAGTTGCTTGGATATGAATCAGGATCGAGGCGGTGTGCGTTAGCGGATGGACGACGACGGACGCACAAAGAAGTGTGGCTAAATGGTTTTTCGGTCGGAGTTGATTTTTTGTTGGTATTATTGTATTCACTGTCGTTTGTATTTTTGCCGTCCTCGGATCAGGAATTGGTAAACCTACTTAGATCGGGCGACAGGAGTTTTGACTTATATTCTGGTTTCTATACTTTTTTTTTATCGGGGATTTGGAGCAGAGTTTGTGTTTGGTTGGATCATATACCGAAAGCTTTTTGAATAAAATGTTTGTGTCCCTGATGATGATGCCAGCAAAAGGACCCACGCGGTTCGGTCGCTTTGATGTAATGGCTTGTTGGTTTTTATAAAAATACCGCCAAGGTGTTGAAATGGAATGTGTGAAGGAAAAGAAAGATGAATCATTCTATTGGTTTTTAAAGAGGAATTGAGTTGCTTGTGGGCTCTCGTGTTATGATTTCAGCAACAGAAGTTTTTAGGATTTGAATTTTCTACAAATGTTTTATACCTTAAGTTAATCTCAAATTTGCGTTGGTTAAAAATCAATTTAGATTGTTTTTTCTTCTGTTTTCACCGACATTTGTTATGACCTCGACTGGGACTGGAACCAACACTCTCCAACTTCTCTCCTTCGCTTTGCTTTAGGGCTTTACCTGTGGGGTTTGCCGGTTCAGTTACTTACAATTTTTATAATCATCGTAGTTTCTGTAATTAAATAATAGGGAAATTAATAAAAGTCGAAGTTTACTGCTATATTTAGTCGGATTTAAGTAAGGATTTGACTTTGTTGATGCAGATACAAAATATTGTTGTAGCTGGTGAATTCACAAAGGGATATAGAGAACTAATTATCGATCTACCGTCAACCTCATTGACATTGTGATCTATTCTCCAATATTGTTTCCGAACTTTTTTAGAGGCAAATATTCACGCGGGGCACTACCTAGTTGCAAACGTGAGCAAGTTTGTCGTTGGACGGCTGTAGTCGCAAGAAATCGCCGGGTTCTTTTCCGATTAAGTCTCTTATTACTAATGTCCCAAGAAGTCCTTTACCGCCAGCATCAAGTATTCAGAACCAGTGGCAACATTGCCAAAATGCAGGGAGGCCGCTTCCCAAGTGCAGGGTCCTACACTGCCAGCACAACGAAACTTCTGGTTTAAAGAATGCGTTGACTTTAGGCACATCTGACCATTGTGTCATTTCTTCAAATTTCTCGTGGCAACCAAGCTCAGTAAATGGAAAAACCCCTAGGAGAACCGTTTGGCAATACAAGAAAGGCAGCTGGGATGGTCTCAACAATTTGTTCAGGAAATTTAACTGGTCACTATATGTTTCCTGGATAATGACGTAGACTCCACTCCAGCGCAGACATAGTAAAAAATATTGTTCTTTTAGGAATGAGAACTTTCGTCCCTTATAGGTCAAAAAGCATCAAACCTAAATATAAGGCATGTTTCGACTCAAGATGTAAAGATCTGCTTGCAGCCCAGTTTGCGGAAAACTCAATGCTGCCGACAGGTGTTGTCACTCCTCCTGTACTTGAGAGCGTAAATGAATTTATGAGACCAATCTTCTTTCGCACTCGTTCAGTCTCAAGTCTTTTAAACGATCTTAACATACACAAATCCGCTGGCCCGGATAGTATCCCCGCTATTGTTCTGAAGAGGTGTTCTTCAACGCTGGCAAAACCATTGCGTAAGCTTTTCCATCTGTTCTATTCCTCTTGTCTCTTTCCGAGTGGATGAAAAACAGCATATGTCCAGCCTATCCCTAAAAAAGGCGAATCTTCTTCTCCCTTAAACTATCGACCAATTGCACTTACGATTACGACCCTTCTTTCCAAGGTAATGGAAACGCTGATTATTTTTCAGCTTAAGAAATATCTTAAAAATCGAAAGCTTCTTAATGACCGGCAGTACCTACGTCTTTCGCAGCTATAGGTCAATAGGTGATCTAATGGTATATCCCACCGAAAAGTTGAATCAATCACTCCATTGTATTAGTGAAAGCAAAATTATTGCACTTGATATTTCAAAGGCATTTGATAGAGGTTGGCATCAAGCCCTTTTATCGAAAATGCGTGCATTTGGACCCGATGGATATCTTCTTCGTTTGAAGAAGCAATCGAGCCGGTAATCGAAAAGAGTCCAGTATCGATTAATAAATCTACAACCGCGATAGGGGCTTATATGTACATACATATGTCTTACCAGTAGATACTCACATACGGATTCGAGATATGAGTGAAAACTGCAGAGTTCGCCACTGAAAAAGCTGAATATGGTGACAGATTTAAAGGATCATTCCATGATAGACTCTTAAGGGCAAAACGAATGAAATTGTGTTTAATTGCTTGAAGACACGACTGAGTTTGTGCTGCAAAATACAACAATCAAATGCATTTACGATACGTTTTCTTGTGAAGATAGTCGCCTAGCATTTTACAGGGCATAGAGAAATACCATTTTGACTGTATGCATGATGTAACATTATTTATACCTACTAGCCAAAATAAATAGTAAAGGACCAAGGTAGCTTGCTTGAGCTTAACCAGAGTGAAAGGCCCTGAAAGACAATTTCTAAATTTTACCTGATAGGATCTATGCTCAAAGGTAAGATTTGATCCTCAACAACGAAATTGAAAATTTGATATTTCGTAGGACGATTTTAACATTTGCACGTGTGTTTGAACGCTATATCCGCCCATGGTGATTTGGGAAAACAGACTGAATAAATGACAGCCAATTCCACAGATGTAGCTTCAACAAGATAACTGCTAGCTATCAACTGTCAAAGCTCGAAAGTCCTTTTATAACATTTTCGAATATCCAAACTCGAAAAACGAATTTTGCATCTGTTTTATTGACTTCATAAGCTCGCATTATATAAAATAAGTCAAATGCCCATTAAAATAATATTTCTTTTTTTAAAACAAATCACAACATTCCCATTAACTAGGAAATGTGACAAATGTTTTATTATTTTCGAATCCAATTTCAGCTGTCATTTTAGTGTGACAGCTTAATTCGAATAACATTTATATTACACAAAAACAAAGAAATTAGTATGCGAACAAAATAACTGTCAACGATTACAACTCCGATAAAAAGTTTGCTCTACTTGAAGTGATAAATTTTATATTTTCGTTCGATGTGACTTATGTATTTACTCAGCAGCAATTTCCATGTTCTTATACGATTAAAATTAATTCGAATTAATTACTTAAATAGAACAAACAAAAAATAGTCAATATTATGCAACTTGTTTCTCGAAGAAAAATCGTTAAGGAATAATTACCCCACTCACCGGTCTAGAATGTTAATTTATATATCACTAACCATACTTCAAACCTTTTGAAAGGAAACATTTTGCGAAATTAACATAAAAGTGACATTAATCACTAGTCAGTTTGACAGGTGCTCGTGTGGTTCATTGTGAATTTGCCTTTAAGTCTTTGATCGCCACCTGCGCACGCCATAAAACCATCGCAACAACAAGTAATGACACTTTGGCAAATGTCGAGTGGCTGCCATTGGATGGGAAAAATGAAAATCCATTTCTACAGCCAACTGTCATTGGTGACATTTTGAAGTCTGTTTTTTGTTCGACTATGTTATTTCCCTTTCGATTGTGATTGTGATATCATGATGTGAATCGACTAGCAGACGTAAGATAATTGATTTGGCTCCAAAGAGTTTTTCTGTTTGGTTCTGTTTCTCAACTTTCGTCCTGAAGATCCCATTGATGGCGGTTGTGGTGGCGGCGCTAGGCATCTGGTCATAAAGGCCCACAAAAAAAGTAGTCAATCTTTCTCCACTTCTTTTCTGTTCTCGCGGCGCGTTCTTAAGCGGTTTATATTGTGTATTATAGTATCATGAAGATATGCGCCTGCATCTTCAACATATAAGAAGGTTTATGTAGGTGGTGTGGTCGTGTGGAGTGGTGCGGTCGACCATGATTTTCCATATTACAAAAGTTAAGCCGTCGTCTGTCCAAACTGTCGGTGACATCAAGAGATGATTATTGAGTTTTAAGTGGATTCTACCATAAAAAGAGATCAAGTCTTGACGGTGTGGTGTGGTGTGGTTGTATAGTTGTCGTTTTAATTTCCGATTTATTATCTTCTCTTTTTTTTGTATCTTTTGCGGTTTAGGTTTTGATATTAGAATAATCAATTAACTCGCTGGAGTTGGGATATCAATTCAAAGGGAGTGTTTTAGTGAAGCTAATAGGCGTTTCAAAATTTGTTAAAGAAATACACAATAATGTGAAGAGGGGTTAAGTGCTAAATTGATTGAATATTTTGAAAATAAAACAGATTGTTTGGGGGGAAATGAAAAAAGCCGTCGGGAATTAAAATTAATAGACTCACGAGTTTTTATTTAATTATTTCGTTGCCTTCGAAATGGGGGGATAGTGATCATTTGTCTCTCATCTTATATTCATTTGTCTGATGATAAGTTGTTTTCATTTTAATTTTACAGACCAAAGATAAAAGTTAGTATCTTGGAATTACAAATAATAAAAATTCTTAAGTTAATTGACGATTTAAATGTATCATCTGGCATTTGAATTTTAATCCGTTTTTTTTTTTTAGTGTGGCGCCACTGTGCAGGTTTCCATTATTATACTTCTACCTATAATAGTAAAGGGTGGGAGCAAACGAAAGTGTGGGCAGTGAAACTTGCTGAATGCATCGTCATGGCTGACTTTTATGACAGAAGTCTTGTAAATATATATGGTTATTCAAATTTACTAAAATGAGTGCATTTAGTAAAAGTAAGAAAACAAGTAAATATTGTCATTTTAAGTGAAAAGATCATCTTTCTATAGTTTAGAATCTGTGACCAATGTAATGCTTTGAACCAAATGCTTTTTTTTATAACAGCCCGCACTAAAGGGATTATAACTACCCTTAACGTTGATTAAACACACCGAAGGCCTTAGGAAAATAAGGAAGAATGTGAAGGGAGTTAACGGTGTACATTTGTTTTAAAGTTCTGCCCTTCAAAGTGGGATGGAATACAGAATCCGATAAGCCAGAAGAGCATTGTTTATGGAAGTACCGATAAAATAATGAAAGGCAAGAAACATTACTTCTGTGCTCAAGAGAAGTAAATGTTTCTGTTATTGTTCGGTCACCTATCATATTCAAAGTTCACCTTTTTAATTCCAATTAGAAAACTCAAGTGGGTTACGGGAGCACCTGTCCAGATGCGGGAATTATAATGAAGTTTTAAGCGAATATATGCTTTATATAGGTACTGTAGGCAGATCAGGCACGGTGAAGAACTTCTTGCATCTTTAAAGGAAACCTAAACACCTCGCAGCATTCTTATATACATACATATATGTGGTCATTCCAAAGAATATGTTCTGCAATGCACATCCCGAGAACTGAGAGGTATTCGATTTCTTCGATGCAAGTGCCAATCATGGATAGTGGCATTTGAGGTATATTTCGGTTTAACGACAATAGACAATATTGGGTTTTCGAAGCATTAAATTCTACGCGGTTTCTTATGCGCCATTTTACAATACTGTACAGGTCAGTATTAAATGAACTAATCATACGGTGCCGTTACAGTTCCATATCCGAACAAGACGGATGTGAATCTGGAAATGAATATGAAAAGCCTGAGCCCTGAGAGTCAGTGAAACCATTTGTTGTGTTAGTTGTTGCTGATAATAAGTCGTTGATAAATATAAGAAAAAGAGTCGCAGACGAAAGAGAGCCCTGGGGCACACTAGCATTGATTTTGTAAATACCAGATTTGAATTCGTCCAATACAATTTGTATTGAGCTGTTCGAAATATAATTACTAATCCAACGAAGAAGAGTTTCATCAAGTCGAAATTCATGCATTTTCGATAAAAGGGCTTGATGTCAAACTCCATCATATGCGTTTGAAATTTCAAGTGCAATAATCTAACTTTCACCAAAACGATGAAGAGATTGATTTGGTGAGATATACCAGCAAATCGCTGCGAAAGCTGTATTGCCGGTCATTAAGAAGCTTTCAATCTCCAACTGAGTTTTGTTGGCATAGGAGATTCGCAATACAAATCTGCAGTTTTTGGCATTTCTTTAGGGAAATTTGAAAAAAAAAATACCTTTTTTTCTAAGCACAATATATCTTGGTAACGAATTGACATACATATAAACATGTTTGAATAGTCAATATTTTATAGGAAATTATGAAATGATTTTTTTCGAGATTATGAGTGAACTATTAGTCTCAGACTTTGTTTTATGATTAAATTTTTTTTAATGGAATGAACGATTTTGCCAATATTTTTTATCCGGACGGCAGTAAAACTAAAAATTGTCAATTTTGGCTAAAAATGGACCATTTCAAAGAGCCATAGCTTGTTCTGTATAAGTTTTATAAAGCTGTGGTTACCCTTAAATTGTTGGAAATTTAATGCACTTATAAAAAAGAGCAAAAAGTGAAAAAAATCCCAAAAATATGCAGTTTTGCGTGCTGCGTTGGGAGCACAAGTTTTTCGAAGTTGCAAATTTTGATTAACACTACCCTAAAGAGCTACCAATGATTTCTCCGTTCCACTTCCTTCTTTTGAAGATCTAAGGATTGCTCCTTTAGCAGCACTTTTTATGGTTACATTTAGTTGGGTCCAGTGAAAAATGATTTTTATTCTTGTTGTAGAGCAAGTTCATATTGCTTCGGTGATGCAATAGCATGCTAGCCTCTGTATCTTTTCAATAGTGGAAGTTGTGATAAGTTTGAATTTTTAAAACATGCAAACTCCCCATAGATGCTCTTTAAATTGATTCATAGCTCCTTATTTAATTTTTGTATTGCAGTTCTAGCACACAGAATTTTTGTTTGTGAAATCAGGCGTTCCACAAGGCTTGATATTGGGGCCGTTTCTCTTTAATATTTTTTTCTTCGAGGCCCTTTACCCTTCAGACCTTACGAGTCAGAAAACTTAACCACTTCATTATATTGGCAAGTGTTGAACGATCAGTAAAGGTCCTAAATAAAATTAAAGAAAGGCTTCCGTGGAAAATTATTTAAAAAATGGAGATTATTACAAATTAATACCAACAAATGTCTGTTGAATTTGTTTTAGAAAGACCCATGAAAAAGCACATTGTAGTGCAGTCAGAGAGAGAAAACCTTTACACTTTAAAATAAATAACTTTACAATTCTATTCACTGGAATAAAAAATATCTTGTAATAAACTTCCCGGATCGATTTTTGTCCAACAAGCTCTGTGTTTAATAGGCCAAAAATAATATTCCCATATTGAGGTGCAACATATAAGCCAAAACATCTTTTTTGGGTGCCATAGAGGCATAAAATAATAAAAAAAGTTATTTTTGGTTTTAAAAAAATTAGCACGTACAGCACATGTTTGAATAAATCATAAGACCAGAGTGCTCGGCAACTTATAATTTACAAATCAAACACATAAATCAAAATGCAATCTTTATTTTGTTTTGCACTGCCATAAATTAAACTAACACACATTTTTACTTAAAATTAATTTACAGATATAAAAAAATTACTATAAACATAAATTAGTTAGGTATACAACCGCATTTGGATCCGTTTGTAATAAATCATGACATCACTTGGGTCCACAAACCAGTTTAATGTTATTTTAATTCACTCTAAACCACAAAAAAAAAGAAGATAAACGAACTAACCTAACACCAAACGGAAACATTACCCTTTCAGCCATCGCAGATCACAGTGGAAACTAAATCAATCGATCAGTGATTGTGATGGCTTCGATTGAAATGAGAGATGCCCCGTCGTTATCGATTCGTCTATATGCTCTGCTATCGAAAGTTCGCAGCTACGGAGTCATTAATCTAATGCCCATTGAGACAAAAAATAAATAAAAAATAAAATAAAATATAAATTTAAATTTACTATTATTATGTAGACCGGAAATTGGGCATATAGCTATCGAATCGACATCTTTAATAGATCCCATCACATATCTGAGTTAATCTAATTTGTGGCCATTTCGTGGAGATTGTCAAAATGCCTACTAGAAAGCCTAGTTAAATACATAAGCTTTAGAAATTTTTTTGGTGACGTGTTGGAATTTTTTTTTCTTATTAACGTTGACATTTGGACTTTTCGAATGAAAACCTGTCACTGATTGATTTTAATTGGATTCGTGTTTTTTTAAATTAATTAAACAAATGCATTAATTAGTGTAAAAGAAACAAATTGATAATTTATTCAAATTCAAGCCATGTGTATATGAAACAGATATTTTTGAATCTTAGCATCAATTAATTAATCAGAATGCATCGGACTGAGCCTGGTGTTTGTTTAAGCTCTTGATGATGCTGTGTGTTGTTTTCATTAATTCTGGCATTAATGTGCAATTCATTAACAGGGTTGATTTATGGAAATAAATAAATGAAATGAGTTCAATTTAAAAACAATATAAACCATTGATAGTGGCTGATATTTTCATGTCGCGTCGTTTAAAAGGCAATTACATGCATTTTGTTTAAAACGCGAGAAAATAATGAAAAAGTTATTAACATGGCTAACCAGATTTCGGATAAGGAGACTCTACTGTAAAAAATTATATTGGGCCTTATAGAAATTCTTGGAGAATCTGGTAAATAAATAAAAGGTTTAAGCACTTGCTTGTAGATAAGCAGTTTATTAATGGTACTTAGATTGGAGTATTTTCCAATAATTCAGATTGATTCTCTTAACTTACTATTCTTATTCAGTTTATCTCGTTTCTTTTTATGATGTTAAGAAGATACTTTGCTTCCTTAACAAAGATACGGTTCATGTAGATACCTCGTTTACAAAATGGACAGATTGTTGATCATAACATGTGTTTTTTTTTGGTCTCGTTTAGAAAAGTTCGTTATTATTTACGATTATAGGTACTATAATGCAAATTCCTACCGAGTTACCTTTTAAAAATGTACTTTCAACCAATGTTTGCCAAAAATAAGAGCAACATGAATCCTAATAATAAATAAAAATATATGTGTGGATTCATTTCAGTCTGCATGTATCCTTATTTTTTAACTCAAAAAACACCCCTAACACTCCTAACAGAGTAAAAAGCATCAAGCCTAAAGAAAAGTCTTGGTTTAATTCTGAGTGTAAAGAAGCTATCAGGCTCAAAGAAGTAAGTTTCCGATCTTACAAAGCCAACCCTACAGAGGAAAATCGGAAAAAGCACAAACAAGCAAGGAACTCATGTAACTCCGTTATAGAAAGAACCAAATTTTTGCATGACCAAAAATTACGGCAAAAAAGTCTGCAGTGTCCCAAAGGCAGTACAAATTTTTGGTCATTTGTAAAAAATATAAAAAACTCCTCGACATCTTCGGTTCCAACGCTCATCGACAATAACAAACCAATTGTTTACTCTTCAGAGAAGGCAAACTTGCTCGCCGCTCATTTCGCTGCCAGCTCCACACTGCCTCAAAGCAACGTTGCCCCTCCTGTACTTGAGAATGTAAATTTTTCCATGGGACAAATTTTTTTCCGCACTCGTACAGTAGCAAGAGTTCTCAAAGATCTCGATATACACAAATCCGCTGGCCCGGATGGTATACCCCCGATTCTTCTGAAGAGGTGTTCTTCCACACTGACAAAGCCACTGCGTAAGCTTTTCCATCGCTCCTACTCTTCTGGAATCTTTCCTAGAAGATGGAAAACAGCATTTGTCCAGCCTGTCCCTAAGAAAGGTGACCCATCCTCCCCCTCCTCCTACCGACCCATAGCACTGACATCCCTTCTTTCTAAGGTCATGGAAACACTTATTAACCGTCAGCTTAAGGAATATCTCGAAGATCGTAAGCTTCTCAATGACCGACAGTATGGCTTCCGCAGCAACCGTTCCATTGGTGATCTGATGGCATATCTCACCGAACAGTGGAACAAATCTTTACATCGCTTTGGTGAAAGTAAGATTATTGCTCTTGATATCTCCAAGGCATTTGATAGAGATTGGCATGAAGCTCTCTTATCGAAAATGCGTGCTTTTGGGATCGATAATACTCTTGTTCGTTGGATTAGAAGCTATCTCCTGGACCGTTCAATACAAGTTGTATTGGACGGATTCAAGTCTGATTCCCATAAAATAAATGCTGGTGTGCCCCAGGGCTCTGTTCTGTCTCCGACTCTTTTCCTCATTTTTATAAATGATCTTCTGTCTGTTACTTCTAATCCACTTAACTGTTTTGCTGACGACTCTACCCTCAGCTTTTCATATTCGTTCGATAATTCACGTCCTTCGCCTTCGGACGTACAATTGCAACGGTGCCGTATGTCAAGCTCATTAAACTCCGATTTATACAGCATTGTCAAATAGGGTAATAGAAATCGTGTGGAGTTTAATGCTTCGAAAACTCAATGCTGTCTTCTGTCGTTAAAGCTAAACATTCCCCCAATGCCATTGTCCATGAATGGCACTTACATCGAAGAAACCGAAAAGCTCTCAGTACTCGGTATGTGTGTCAACGACGACCTCCGTTGGAACGACCATATATTTGAGATCGCTAAGAATGCTGCAAAGTGCTTAGGTTTTCTGTATCGGTGTAAGAAGTATTTTTCCCCATCTGATCTGGCTACAATTTATAAATCGTTTATACGCCCTAAACTCGAGTATAACTCCCAGGCAGGTGCTTCGCAAACATCGCTTCACCTGCTTGATAGAATACAAAATCGAGCGTTAAGATTGATAGGTAATAGAACTGCCGCTGAAACAATTGCCCCACTCAAACACCGACGCAATGTTTCATGTCTTTCCTTATTTTATCGTTTCTTTTACAAAAAATGTTCACTCGAAGTAGCCAGTTGCATTCCTCCCCTTAAAAGTTTCTCCCGTAATACTCGTCTCGCAAGGAATGCTCATCAGTTCACCCTTGAGCCTAATTTCGGACGTACCGTGAAATATAGGGATTCTTTTTTTAGCCGAACGACACGAATTTGGAATAGTTTACCCGGCGGGATTTTCCCTTGCTATTTTGATCTGCAAACATTCAAAACCAATGTTAATCGGCACCTCCTATCTCTCCCCTCCCTATCTTCGTAATGCCCGCGCAGTGTGTTCTACATTAAAAGGGAAACACATAATCCCTTGTGCGCGCGTTAATTATAAAAAAAAAAAAAAAAAAAAAAAAAAAATCAACATAAGCAAAGCGATATTAGAGCAAAGTAGCTCGAAATGTATCGAGTTATCTAATTTGTTGATAGATAGAACAAAACTGTTTTCTTTCCTTTTTCTTCTTTTATCGTTCACTGTGTTTGACTCCTCTCTTTTCAATACATCCTTTCTTAAGCCGCTTTTCATCGACTGATTTTGGTGAATTTTTTATGTATCTCGCATCTCGCTACACTGGCTGCTTTGTTGGGTTTATTGAGAATGTTGCAGGAGGTACAGGTAAGTTACATGCTTTAAGCAACAAAATTACTCGCTTTTCTTCGACTTATTTTGTTGAATTTCGTATGTATCTCACTCATATTTCTAAGGTTCGAACATTAGAAGTAAAATTTCGGAGCAGAATTGTAAAAAAAGTGAAGTAAATCGAGAGCTTGCGAAGTAGATTTAAACCGAAATGAAAAACTCAAGTTATTAAAAACAAACATTTATCTAAGCAATAAAATAATTTCCTTTTAACTTTAATATTTTATAGAACAAGAAATTTATAGTTGAAATTGACAATCGATAATCGAATCAAGGGAAAGATTGAAAATTGGAATTGATTGAAATTTAAAAATTGTAATTTTTTTATGTGGGTTATTTTTCAGTACGAAACAAGTGAGGTAGAATACAAGTCAAAGGGAGTGTCGAAGAATAGCTCCAGAATACAAATAAGAAAAAGGCCAATTTAGCAAAAATTTTCAGTTTTTTTTTTTTGAATACTGGTTTAAATGGAAATATAAATCTCTATCGATTTTTAATTTTGTTACGTAGTGTATTTTTAAAATATTTTATTTATTTTGTTGTTCTTTAATTTTACTTATACATATATTTATTTATATAAACAAAACATTTGCGAATTTCCTTTAGTTTTTTTTTACTTTAAATTTTCCTTAAGGTTTTGCATATGTAGATATCTGCCAAAAACGTTTTTTTTCGAAGCCACTTTCATTATGCCTTAAGCTCATTGTTCATTAAAATATTAATGCCTTGAAGAATAAGAAATTGGTTTGAATTGCTTCCCCAATATGACATAAAAAGCAGATCGGCAAACAACGATACAATTTCAGGTAGACCTTTCTTATATGCTACTAATTTATGTCCGACTTACCATTTGAAACTATCCACGCCACGCCACTGCTATGAACTATAAACAGATCATTTCATATTTAAATTTAGTAATTTAAATTGATTTCATAGCTTCGACATTAAATTGTTTTTTATTTATTTAATTGTTTTTGTCCGGAAGACAAGCTAAATTCTACAATTCTTTTTACAATTATTATTTACATTTTTTTTTTTAAATATCCATCCATCTACATCCATTTTGAAAAGCTTTTGACTTGATTATTTTCTCAATGCTTTTGACATTAGGTGTGTTCCGGCAATGATGTAGGGAGTTTTGCGAAAAAAAGATTTGCACTAAATTACTATTTTTTGCCTATTCAATAAATAATGCAACTTTCGTTTTATTTGTTGAAATATTTATTTTGTTTATTTTGTTGAAATAATTTTGCTTTGGTTACGCTTAATATCTTCACAAGAGTACTAAGCCAGCTTAATACCCGGTCTAGCTGGGCCAGGTCGTAGCTCTAGTACCAAGTCGTAAAGAAAAGATAGTACCTGAGTACTTCTTCACATCACTGGTACCTTTCCTAAGTTCACAGAGCAGTCCTAGGAACTAATACGTCTAAAACTGGTCTAATTTTAATATTTTGCTCAAATTTGAAATTTTAAACAAGTTGTGTTGAAAGTTATTCAGTACAGCGATTTTGTTTATGTTATAGTTTTTCTGTGACAGGAATAGAAAGTTGCGAGGTGAATTACATATATCTAGAATAACTATTATTTTTTTCCTGCGAGTTTTTTGGCAATATTGTGAATGCATATCGACGCTGCATAAACATTGGCAATATTCAGATTATTCGGAGACAGCTCCCTTTGCAAAAGCCTTGATCCAAAATTCTCAATTTATTATCTACCTCGAACGTTTGCGAAAAAACTTGTTGTGCATCAATCTTTAACTACTTATTTAACATGCAGCAGATTGCACCCACGCACGTTCCGAACAGAACTCACCAAAATAATACAAAGTAGTTAGCTTAAAACTTTGGTCAAGAAATCACTAATACTATACAACTAGTATAATAATCAGGTACTATTTGATTTTAAGCGGATAGCTAGAACTAAGTCCTAACTGATACTCGGTACCAAATTGACAGGTCTAGGGAAGGAAGAAATGGCTTCATACCGATTTGAGTACTAACTTTATGTACTAGCTTTAGAATTATGTGAAGAAATCGGCCGTTAGTTTTTTGTTTTTGTTTGAACAAAATTATATAAAATACTGAACAAATAATGAACAGCTTTTGAAATAACATTTATATGTTTTTGAATACAAAATAATTCATAATGAACATTTACTTCAAATAATGAACTAGTTGATTATAATAATGAACGGATGGTGACCGTAGGTGTACTGGTGAAAAAAATGTAAGTTGGTGGACTAAGAATGGTACCCTCCTTAGGACCGTTTTTTTTTCTTCGACTTACTCGAGAATTGCTTAACCGATTACAATCAAATTTGATATTCAGGAAGATGTAGACAGCTAAAGCAATTCTTTAAAAAAAATATTTTGGACTAACTTTTTTTTGTATTTTTTAATAATTAATTTTTTTTTTTTGAAAAATTGATATTTTGAAAACGGGTAAGTGAACTTTTTCTTAGTTTTGTTTTTAATTTAAATAATTTATGTGTTTCAGTTTGCATTCTTCCAAACCAAAATTGTGAACCATAATAAATTTGGCTACTTTCTATAGACGTGTATAGTGTGCATACAAGCCTAAATGCATAAATCAGAACTTGAATTTTAATAATTGCCCCGGTAACTCTTTAAGAATGCGGAAATTTATCTAGTCGTAAACGGGAGCTTATTTGATTTTTTTACTCTCTTACTACATGGAAAACTACTGAAAGTTGAAAAATTTTGAGATTTTGAATACCACCAGCGGTCTTTCAACAACTGTCCATTTAAGGGTTGGAAAGTTTCCTGGACGTTATCAGGAAATAGATCTGTCTCGGGGCAAACGTTTTAAGATCATCCTCAACCGTTTTTTCTAATAATTGGTCCGGATCGTAGCTTGTTTTTTGTTGTTCAATTTTTTGTAGCCTTCCTTACAGAGAATAATTCGTACTTTTTTTGTAGATAGACCTTCGATATACATAAAAAGTTTTTTTCACAAATTTTTGAATTTCGGTGGGATTTTTAATTTTCTGGGGAAGCGCGGGATTGCTACCAAGTTTTTATTGCTTTTTTCCAGCAGAAGTTCTTTAATTTCTAATGAGACATTTTTCTAGGGAATAAATCTCGCATTCCATTCATAGGCACCCGCAGGGTAGGGCACAGCCCTGGCTCACAGCCGGGCCATGTATAACCAATGTCCATTCACATGTTTATCGATTTGAAATCCGTTTGTTTTGTGAACGAACATACCCAACTTGATAGGTTGCTTTTCAAAATCCAAAAAAAGACTATATATAACTACCATAGCGAGGAATAAGAAGGGGTGAATAATGTTAATTTTTTTAAGGCAAGTTTAGGATTCGTGAAAATAAAAAAAAATAGAGATGACATCAAATATTACATTACCGATCATAAAGAAACCTAAAAAAAAATTTGTTACAAAAATTTCTGTCCGTCCGTGTGTAAAACGATCTGCAGCCAAAATTTGGATTTGAGGTTCTATTAGCATTCCTCAGAAGGTTTTTTTTAATTTAGTTTGTACGGCTATATAACGGTACCTGCCGCTATCATATGTTTTATTTCTGAAAGCTTTAATAAATTTGTTAATTTCTTTTAATGAAAGTGAAGTTTGCAATGAATTTTTTAGACTAAGTAGAGGTTTCTTGATTGTTAGATATGGAATGGGGCAATTTTCTTTATTAGTAACTATTTTACAGGGTTTGCGAGCAAAAACTTATTTTTTCCGACCAGCGCGAAATTTCTTCTGGGTGTAAACACAGTTTTCAATAACCACTTAAAAGAAGTATTTCTGATTAAGCCATTCCTGAGCGCATTGAAATAGTGAAAGAAATATTATTATTATTAAGAATTACAGGTCTATTTCTTTTGGTCCTATTTTGCCAAAAATCGTCGATTTATTGTAAAAAAAAGACTGTGTCCTCTTCAAAATTGTAAGGCCTGCTCCATCAAAAATTTAATCATGAGAAAATGGTCCTTGGAACTTCTGTTCATAAGTTCTATGAGGGTTAAAGAACTATAGTGACCTGCGACAGATTTTCTCTCAAATTATAACCACATATACATACATGCATAGTAAATCTTAGTTTAACGTACTTTGAGAATACATCCCCGAAATTGGTGATCTAATGCGTTAGATATCGGCTTAGAAACATTTTCATTCTTTAAATGTTCTTGTCCATAGGAATTTACTCTTGAATTTTTTCAATAACACTTTCATTCTTCACCCCACCTTGAAATAAGTAAGTGCAAGTAAATACAGGGTGGCGTACCAATTGTGCTACAATCAGCCCTATCACATTGTAATCAAAAATGTTCTACGAATCCCGAAAAATCTATCACAAAATCCATTCGTAGTGACGAATCTGCTACAAAATTTGTAGATTTTGGTACCTATAACTAGTAGCAAGCACCAAGCTGGTAGCCGCCATCTCCCAAAAATCTCACCACAGCACATATTGAAGGTGATTGGACCGTACCAACTGATTTTGAAATTGAGAATAGGAGTGAATTCTTTTTTTTGATTCCATTCGGATTCTAAGATTGGTGATTCGTAGCGTAACAATTCATTCGGAGATTTATTACGATGGAATCTGTGATGAAATCTGTGTATTTCATTTATTTATTTTGTAATGGATAGAAAATTAAATTTTATTATAAATAACTAATTGTTTTGTAAAGATGAAAATGACCTCAACGCTCACCCACGCATATACGACACCTGAACAGAAAATTGTTCATTGCGGGTTGAAGTTAGGATCGCCTCAATTATTTTCTTTAAGGATTGCTTCAACTCAGTCAAATTCCTGTGTTTTGTTTTGCACATTTCCTGCTTGACATAATTCCATTAAAAAAAGTCTGGTGCAGCCAGGTCAGGTGACCTTGGGGCCAGCAAAAAGTGGACTTCTTGGAAATTTATTTGTTTGGGATTTCCGCCTTAACAGGTCTGGCTATATGTGCAGATTGCTGCATCTTGGTGGAACCAAATGCTGTTCAATCGTATATGTCTTCGGTGCAGTTCTGGGTTAAAAACTCATTCAATTGACAGTTATTGTTACAGCGTTTTCTTCAAAGAAGTATGGACCCAGTCCCCAGAATACACATTAATGAAACTTTTCACCACACAGTGACTCGTTTTGGGTTTAGTTCCGTCTCATGGAGCCTTTCTGGAGTAAAGTACAAGTCGAAGTACAAGTCGAAATACTTGGATTTGCCTGTATTGCCAATGCTATAGCCGTCATTGTATCCTGAACCCGAACATTGGGATCTCGATGGTAGGATTTTCTTTCACCTTCATATCTTTTTCAAATTAAAGATTATCATAAACAAAAAACTAAATTATTACAGAATGTAAATTTTCAATCAAAACTAGATGCAATTAATTTGCAAGAAATTATTCTTCAATACAGAAATCTACCATAAATAAAAAAAAAAAAAAAAATAAATAAATAAATTGTTGATCTGAATCCAATAAGCACTTGTACTCGACCAAATCTTTGTGTTTATTTTTTTTAATATCATCGACTTCCTCTTTTCACAAAATATGTTTACATCCCTAAAACAAACAATTTGTAATAATCACAAAAAAAAATATTTAATATCATGTCGCTCTACTTGTGTTTCAAGTGGAAATCAACTGGAAAGTAGAAAGAGTAATAAATTACTTACTTAAAAATGAAAAAAAAAATTATTGCATGGGTAAAAAGAAAAAGTGTCCTTATTTTCCAGACACCTTTCTGATTGTATGGCGACTGTTTACTTAATGTTACCTAGATACCTCCTGCATTCTTATAGATACTTTTACCACTTGGGTAAGGTTTTTTTTTATTTTATTTTCATTCTGCCTGAATTCGGATGATTCTTAATTCCACTTACTCATCGTGAATCCTATTTCTTTACCTACCTATATACTTTTTAAAAGTTACCTTTTTAATCAGTTGAATTGTCAACTTCGAACTCTGCGCACCGGATCGGAGGAAATGTGATATTGATATTTTTGTATTCCAATAGCAAATAAAATGTATATTTAACCGAAAAAAGTGAAGCAATCTTATTTGAATAAATTAAACCAGTGATTTTTATTTGATATAAATTCATAAGTGAAGTGCTTTTTTGAATACAAAAAATTGACCAGATATGGGAATTTACATGAAGGTAATATATAAAAAAATGGCAGATTTAAAGTGATGTTGTTAAAAAATGTCAAATAAATATTTTATTATTGTTTTATAAAAGAAAGTTTTCTTCTTGATATTTTTTTTAAATTTAATCTAATAATTCAACAGTATCTATTAAACTACATATTAAGGCTGTTTTTATTGAGGGACAGAGTGATGGTTACTTGATTTATGTCAACGATAATTTGCTCCATAGAGAACATAATATAATTAATTCTACGTTTTGAAGTTTTGGGATTTTTTTGTAACATGGGAAGATATTTATTTCGGTCTTATCAAGTAGTGGATTGGTATTTTACATATATATAAAAAAACTCGTATTTTACTTTTCAAAATTTTGTGGAAAATAAATTCAAAGCCCATTTTATTTGATATAAGAAGCCCATCAAAAAATTATCATACGATAACTAGGTAATATATTATATTAGAAATAGGTGCTATAAAATAAACTACATCTTATTTATTTTTTCACAAGTTGTTTTTAAATCTCTGTTTTTGGCAACTATTAGTATCAAAAACAAGCTGTTTTTTTTTAAATGCAATTAAAAAAATTATTTTTAATAAAGTAAAAATATTAGAAATAAACTCACTTGATTTCAAAAATTCCCAAAGTCAACCTTACAAAACTTTAGGGAAAAATAAGTTTTTTTTTTTTTATTTTGTCAATAGAAAAGGATTTTTCATTACTGAAAAAAATAAATGTTATTGATATCCTAACATTTGAATAGCCTCACACATAATTTGGTTTTTAATCGGACCATATCGTTTGTATTAAATAAAATGCAATTTTGTTTGTGTTTATTTTAGTTCCAATGAAAATCAAATATTTTGTTTGTAAGAAAATAATTTTTATTTATTTACTAAAGCTTACACAAATATTTTCGTACTTTATACAACCTCCTTTATTTTGAAATACATTAAAAATGTGGTATTTTAATAAATCATACAGATTTTCATAGATCAAGGGCAATACTAGCCCAGCCCATTTTAACATCTTCAATATAACCTCCTCTTTATTGGTGTACTGCTTCCTACCTTCATACATCTTTCGTGTTAACCAACCCCACAAATTTTCGATAATGCTTAAATCTGGGTAGTAGGTGGACTTTTAATTTTCTGATTTTCTCGGCTTGAAGGTACAGTAAAAGTACGGCCTTTGTTTCAGCAATTTCCGTTGCATTTAATTTTTTTTATCCATTTAAACTATTAAACATTTCTCAAACGTCGCTTCACCTGCTTGATAGAATACAAAATCGAGCGTTAAGATTGATAGGAAATAGAACTGCATCTGAAACAATTGCTATTGCCCCTCTCGAACACCGACGCAATGTTTCATGTCTTTCCTTATTTTATCGTTTCTTTTATAAAAAAATTTCACTCGAAGTATCCAGCTGCATTCCTTCCCTTAAAAGTTTTTTCCCGTAATACTCGTCTCGCAAGGAATTCTCATCAGTTCATCCCTTAGCCCAATTTCAGACGTACCGTGAAACATAGGGATTCTTTTTTTAGCCGAACAACACGAATTTGGAATAGTTTACCCGCGGCGATATTTTCCCTTGCCATTTTGATTTGCAAGGATTCAAAACCAATGTTAATCGACACTTTCTGTCCTTCCCCTCCCTATTATCCTAATGCTCACGCAGTGTACTTACATACATAGGTACATTCACAAGGGAAACAAATAGTCCATTGTGCGCGCGTTAATTATAAAAAAAACACAAGAAATCAGCGTTGTTTGGGCGTTCCTTAAGAAAGGCTATCTTCAAGATAGCCTACACAAATTGTTCTGCAGTATAAGAGCGCTTTAGTTTTTAAGAAGTCCGCCATATTGCTCGCATACGGCTACACTATTGACATAATCGAAAGAAAATATTGTGATGTCAACTTAGTTTTTGTGAGAATGTAGATGAAAGATGGATATTTGAGGTAGTATGTAAAGGATACTGTCTAGCTAGCCTCCGGTTGTCCACTTGGAGAGCCATACCAGCGCTTAAGCGATCAAGCGAAAAATAACTCACACCAACCGCTGTTTTTTTTTTAGGTAAGCAGAATTTATGTTCTAACCATGCGGGCTCGTTTAAGGAATTTTCCATCACTTGTATCAGACCTTTTGGTAATAGGTTCTCGCATTCCTGCCGGATATTTTCATTAAAAGGTTCATTAGTCTGAAGGTTGTTTACATAAGCCCGCGGGATATTAAGTAACCTCACAAAAAGTCTGAATCAGTCAAATCAAGTGATCTGGCCGTGGATTGCAAATCGCCAAAGCGAGAAGTTAAGAAAGTTATTTGAGGAAAGAAAAAGTCGTTGATCATAGCTATGTTAGCGTCTGTTGTTAACAGTAACCGTTTGGCCCGCGGCGTTCTCGAAAAAAAAATTACCCGATAATTCCTCACCATAAATAGCATACCATGCAGTAACTTTGAACAAGTGTAATGGCTCTTCGTGGGTCATGCGGGGATTTTCGGTGCTCTAGAAGCGATAATTTTGATAATTCACGTAATGGGAGAGATTGAAGTGGGCCTTATCGCTCATGACGACTTTTAATAAAATATCGTCTTGCTATTGGTCGAGATTCAGGACGGCTTGAGGTACCAGTGTTTCGCGACCATGCAACAGCCAACACCTTACTATCAGCACTATGTAAGGGAACACCTTCAGGTCTCTTACCCCATTTGTGTGGCACGTCGTCGTCTGGTAGATATTTCGCGCTCCTCTTCGATATCTTCGACAGATGCTCCGAAGCCGGTCATCGCCATGCCTGATGGTAATTTCGTTATTTAGACCTATTTTTCATCATTAAATTAATTCATCAGAATAATATCATTTGCAAACCTTAACTTTCACTTGGTCACCAATTAAATGTAGGTTTCCAATAACCTGCGTCATAAAATATTTGTGTTCCTTAAATAATATTATTTTTTTATTTACTCACGCATAATATTATTGTAGTTGTAATTTATGAATGTATTTTAAGTGAGGCTTAATTGATTTCTTTGCTGGCTTTCTGTTTACATAAATGAATATTTATAAAGCCTACGTTGAATTGGCCTATTTGTCATATGAGAATTGTATCCAATTAGTGGCCAGACAAAATGTGAAGACAAAATAAAAATTTTGAGACACCATGTCTCCAATTTTCATGTATGTATCTAGTACAGTAATTAAAATTGGAGCACAGAAGAATTTTGCAAGATCTCAATTTGAGATCTTAGTTTTCGCGAACTTTAGAAATCATGTATTGAAAACATTCAGAACCATAAAATTCCGTCGGGAAAAAACACATATTTCCTCTGCGATCATAAATACAGACAAAATAAAATAAAAAAATAATTAAAATAAAATCAGCTTCGGCATATCTTTAAGGTTTAACGTGCAACACAAGAAAAAAAAACTCGTCACACCAATGGAAAATCTTCTTCAATTAAAACTACTCAGCACCTAAGCATTTATCTTCATAATAATCCTCCCATCAAAATTAGAATAATGGCACTCTATCGAAGCTCCACCACCACGCGTCTCCCAATCCAACTGCATACGCTTTGAGACTAGATAAAATCTACACGCACACGCACCTCTCGATAACGTATATACTTTTGCGCCTGTGAAGCAGTTGCCTCTAATTTAATATCCCATCATTAAACGCATCATTCATTTGTGAACGCCAATCTAGTACCACACGGAACGCGCGGGCACCGCTCTGTACAGCGTCACTGACACATTGCTGTGGCATCCATGCATGAGATATTACACCACACAACGGCCATCAACATCGAAAGGAAACGCACTCTGCAATGGTCATGGGCATGGGCCATGGGGTATTCCGGGACCAGTCTTCTTTAACTCACTCTGTTTCTGTCATTAATTTTTTTTTTTTTGGTTTCTTGGTCAGATTAGTGGTAAGCCAAACAAACACACACAGCAACACTCGAGCAACCCACAAGGAGAATGCATGCGACCGCACTCGTTGAACGGTCAACTGACGCACACAGTGGCGACTGCGTCGGCCACAGTGGCGGCGCCAAAACACTTTCGGCCACGACGATCATTTACATGGGTTTTGTATTAAAAACCGACGTGGAAATGATGTCCACATTTCTCTTCATCTTATCCGCATCGTGCCGCGTACCCACACCAACCGCATCGTCTCACCCTACATTTATACGCTTTTTAGTGTGATATGATCCAAATAAAACTGAATCTCTTTGATAGAGGGAGGGTGGGTGGTGAGTAATGTTCGTTTGTGCTTGTGGTGGTCCATTCGACGGACTCGTTCGCCGTTGTGTCGTTGGAGGACTTACGAGGTTCACTCAGATATATTGATCTTTAAAATAAAAGAAAAATATGCGATGGAGAAGAAACTTTTTGCGGTTCTGTGGGGCACTTTTTGAAAGACGGATCGGACGCTCTGCCAATTTAGTTGTAGTTTTCCCCGACCTATGGCTCCTTTTAAATTGGAAACATTTACAATTTGCTTTGGGTCATTTTTTGTCGAATAAAAGAAAAATGGGAATTATAACATTGCTATAGGAAGTGTCAAAATACACACGGTTCATTTAAATGTCGAAGTAAGGCTGATGATGAATCCGGTGTTGGAGTCATTTAATTGAGAACTACAGTCACGAAATCTTAACTGTATATAGTTTTTGTATTTCAATTCATTAGGTAGAGCAGAATCCTATATTGACACCTTCAGGTAGTGCTTATCCCGACAGATTCTGAATTCCTATCAGATTCAAAAACCTTACTAAACATCCCAGAAACAACGATGAAAAGATAAGTAATCGTTTTGCAGGGATAACTGTGTTTGTTGTATTATTTATTTGTTTACATTTAATAATATATTTTTTTCAAAATGGCGGGGTCCATTTTATAGAAGAAAAAAGTAAATCTAAAGGTGTATCGCATAGGATATTAGCCCAGTCAAGATAGATATTCAACCTTGCACAAGTTCCCAGAAAGGTGAAAATTTGCATAAACTTAAGCAACAGCATTGTAATGAAGCTGTGAAAAGTCACAAAAAATGTTTTTTTTTGTGTCTTAGCGAAACGGGTAGTTTTATGATAAAACGGGGTCGAAATTCTGGCTTTAAAATACTGCCTTTCAAAATTCTGATTTTAAAACGAATATTCAGCTTTCCAAAATCCTTTTTTTTAATTTTGTCTGCTTTTCAAAATTCTGCTTCTCAAAATTCTGTCGTTTAAAAATTTTTAATTCAATTTTTTAAATTTTTGATTAATACACAATTTTTCTCTTCCCTATTAAATTTAGCAATTAAAACATTCATTTTCAACAACTTAGAACACTTTCGCGAAGGAATAACAAATGACATTGTCTTAAGAAGTAGAGCGACTACCAATATATAATAATAGGAAACAAAAAAAAATACTTTTCTATAAGGTAAACTATTAAGAAAGTAAGAGTATGGTCTGATTATAAAAACTCGGCAGATAATAAAGAAAACAAAGGTTTTGAATATGTTAACATTTTCCATACATTTGTTTGCTTAAGTAAATGAACAGGTCTTACCCAACAAAAGGTCGAGTATAGTTCTGAATTTTTGATATGATGTTTGGGATGCCCGGTCAGGGCCGGACCCACTATATGTGCAGGATGTGCAAATGCACAGGGCGCCAAGCTTTGGGGTGCATTGTCAAGCCTTAATTAAAAAATAAATGGATACACAAACTTTCATTCTTCAAAATTAAGTTAATCTAACCAGCCTTTGCATTTCTAAAAGTTATCTGAACGCAATTATTATCTTCTAAAAATTCAAATAAAGCCATTTCATCTCTTCACACAATTACACGAGAAACTAGTTTGAATAAAGTGAAAATAAAAAAATCCCATCAGGAATACGTTGGTGAAGGCGTGCAAGGTAAATTCTTTCACAAAAACCTAACAAAAACCTATAGGAAATCACCTACCTAACCATTTACACATGAAAAAAATTCATATGAACCAAAACAAATAATCGCACCCAGGCTGTGCAAGATAATTTCTTGCACAAGTACTCAACAATTTGCATAGGATAAAATATTAAAATAATAAACTCAATCTAGGTACAATTCCTTTGGAACAATTTGAGTGAAATGTGCAGATTTTAATACTTGCACGTATGAAATATTCGACTCAGAATTTGCGATTATAGGTAGGTACTATAATGCAATTTAGATGGTTGGATAAATAGGTAAAAAATTAAAAGATGAAAAAAAAGTGAAAACAATTAAACGCCATTTTGTTTCTTAATGAAATGGTTATAAATATAATTTTTTTAGGGAGCGGTACAAAACAAAAATTAACTAAGGCCCCAAAAATGGGGTACTTTTTCATAATGAAATAAAGCCCAATTTTTCTTTATGAAACTAAGCCCCAAAAAAATGAAAAAAGACCCCAAAAACAAAATGAAAGAATGTCCAATTTTTTTGAAAAAATGAAAAAATAAAAAATAATAAATAAAAGGCACGAATGGGTCGCACGTACTTGCTCCTATGTGCTAATCCTTTTTAAGTGCAGTCGTCTTTTTGGCAAAAGATTTTATTTTAATGTTTTTTTTTTTTTTAGTTGCATTTTCTTTAGAATCGTTGTGGTTTGAAGCCCGAAAGAACATGCGCCACGACAAAGGGATAAACACATAAATATATAGGATTGGTAGCTTTTGCATTTTTTAGTGTATTATCTTTCCACTTGTTGTTTACTGTTTATAATATAATTTGCTAATAGAATAGATATAAGGGACTCCTTTCAGTTTAATTTTCATTTTGGTATGGAACAATTGGAAAAACTGGCATAAAGATGCGTGGGAATCAGCAGTAGGGCAATAATGCAAAAACCTATATAGGTCCCAATAACAATAATTTACTTTTTGAAATCAAATTAATTAAAATAGCGTAATTATGTTTGATGGATCGATAAACGTATGGTGTGGTTAGGTATTAATGGAATTTATTAAGGAATATTAGGTACCTATAATAAGGTTGGAAGGAAGGTAGGTACTAAAATTAAGGTGGACATTCCAACTACTGTAAAGCGAGTGGGTATAGACAATATTAAAAGTTAACACATTGGTTTTGTTTATTTATAGGCAGGTGTAAGCTTTTGTTTTCTTGATTGAAATTTTTGCATTCAGTAGTAATCGAATAGTTTTTTATTTGTTAGTTGTTTTTGCGTGTTTATCATAGGCTTCCTTATTTATTCTGTGTGCTTTTATGATGACGAAATGCTTTAAAATACGTAGGTATGTATGTAGGTTGTCAACTTATTTTATTTGACTAATGGCAAGGGCTTAGCCGAGCAATATGAAATAAAATAAAAAAATCAAAAAACACAATTCATAACGTTTTTTTGGAAAAATATTGTAAGCCATCTTATTTCTTTTGCTGTTTTGTATTTTATGATTTTTTCATTTCAAAACCGATCGACCAGCTTTTTCAAAAAAATGTTTTTTTGAAAAACTTTTCGAAAACATATTTAAAATTTTTTTTTGAGTATGTCAATTTAAAGCAAAATATAGTTTATACTAGGAGAAAAAAATTTAAAAAAAATCTATAGATTCGTTTTCCAAAAATTCAAAAAATAAATTTTTTTTTTTCTGAAAAATTCATTAAAACTTAAAGATAGCTTTTGCATAGAAAACACCATTCAGAAAGTTTTATCAAAACCGTAGAAACGGTTTTCGAGAAAAAACAAGTTTTTCATTAAAAGTTATATGACAGGTACCGTTAGTTTTGGAGGTAGAATGCCAATTCGTAAAATTGTCAGGTAGAGTACTTTTAAAGACTATATACCAAGTTTGAATCAAATCAGCCCACCCGTTTAGGCTGTAGGAATCGATACGGACAGACAGACAGACAGACAAACGGACGGAATTTCCGGACCCACTTTTTTTGACTTCTTTATCATCGTAATGTCATTTTTGATTGTTAGAATTTTTTTTTACGAATGCATAGTCCTTCTAGTCCCTATAAATCGCAAGTAAAAACTTAACACACTTAGGCTAAACTAGGTATTTCTTGAGGTTTTATCTCCCAATCATACTAACATATCTTTAAATTTGTTGCTATTGCTGGCTTTTATTGCCAATTTTTGTATTCGAGATAATATTTTTTGTGGAGTCTTATTTCATTTTTGTTCTTGGGGCCTCTGCCTGGGGCCTTATATAATAAATATTTTATTTCAATGCGAAATTATAAATTTCGAGATTTTAGTTTGCGAGATTTTAATGATGCAGGCTATCACTATGCGAGTATTTGTATTTTCAAGGTAGAGATTTCGTAATGCGAGATTTTTAAAACGAGATTTTTAAATGCGGTCAATAGTACCCAACCCATTTTTTTACAATAAAAATAAAACGACTTATTTTATTAAATAAAAACATGAATGAAATCTTAAGCACATAAACGAGTTATATTAAAAAAATAATTAGCCCTTTTTAAAAACAACGTTTAAAAAATTATTTAAAATATCTACATAAAAAAACTTTGTTCTAAAATATTTCAATGTGAACTAACTTTGGCTATCCACATCTTCCTGAATATCAGTTTTGATTGTAATCGCTTAGTAGTCGAAGAGTAAAAAAAAACTGTCCTATAGGAGGTATCGTTTTTAGAACATCATTTTAACTGTTTTTTATAATAAAACATAATCCATATCCATGCCTACAATTAATAGTATCTACTTACCTAATACACTGATTTTTTTCTTGCAAATTCTTGAGGCCTCTTTCGAGAAAAATAAGCTTTTACTTAACAGTTTTATAGCAGGCACCCTTAATATTTGAGCTAAAAAAAAATTGAGAAAATCCTCTGTAGAACGTAAAAATTACTTTATGTTCTAAATTTGAAGACGAAAGACAGACAGTCATTAACTCTAACAAGTTTTTCTGTTATCGTAATGTTTGTTTGTTATCTCATTTCTTATACACTTCTTGCACTATTATTTTGTATTTAGTTCACGCCTAGAAGATCTGCTTCCACATTTTAGACTCAAAAAACAGTAACATTAGCTTCAGGCGAACGTAGTTTTTTTAAGCTCAAAAATAACGCTAAATGCCAACAGAAAGGGAATTCTTAAAGTCCTTAAAATATGATGAACTCGTAAGAGAATTAGCTAAAGCTCCGCCAGAAAAGTTTGTTTCCGGAGTTGATGTTTCTTCTCTGGACGTGTTTTCGTTTCTTTTAATACTTATGTATATATATTTATATTTTTTTTAATATGTATAGATTTGGGGCGCTAAAAGCAGAGCTTGTACAGGGCTCTCATTTGGCTGGGACCGGCGCTGTGCCCGGTAGATATCAAAAAAAAAAATCCATAACCACGCCCCTCCGCTAATTCACACTCAGTTTCTGGTGCATTTTAACGCTTAATGACTCTATTTGGCAACTTGAAGTACATTTTAACGTTTAATGACTCTATTTGGCAACGTGAAGTAAATAAAATGTTGTACAAATTTAGTGTATGAAGGTTTTTCCATCTAAAACTACCCGTCGACTGGTCTATAAAACACTTCATTGAATTAAAATTTTGTTATAGATTTGTTCAACTAACCCTCATTTCCTTGTACCTATCACAAAATTAAAACTATAGTAAATTAAATACATACATATTTCTATAGGTAATTAAATTCCCAACAAGAATGATTGTAACAACTTCTGCGCTCAATACAACGATTACAAAGTTAACGTGCTTTTAAAGTAACAGACATTCAAAATTCAAAAATGTACCCAAAATTTGGCTTTTTTGGCTGATTCATAGCTCAGTTGCTATTGGTTTGCTTGTACAAAATAAATTGCACGACTGGCTTCGATTTAAAAAAATATTAAAGGAACTTCGATTCTTCTGACTATTGTTTGAAAAAAGTACGTAATTTAGTTTTCAGCGTTAAAAATTAAAAGCCATTTTATTTCTTTAGAAAATGTAAAAAAGTGTGAATTTCGTTATGGATCATAGAAACGGTTTTTAAATAAAACATTTTTTATTTAACAACTTTTTTTTTAAATTAAAAATAAATAATTCAATAATACAAACCTAATTGGTTAAGCAGTTCTCGAGAAAGTAGAAAAAACGGTCCTAAAGGGGATACCATTTTTAGCCGGCCAACTTACATTTTTTTCACTAGTACATATACCAAACCTACAAAAGTGCGCTGTTTTTTTCATAAAAATTCTTGGAGCCGTTTTCGAGAAAAATAAGTTTTTACTAAACAGGTTTTTACTATGACAGGTAAGTACCGTTAATATTTGAGTTAATTTTTTTTTAAAGTCCTTGTAGAATGTGAAAATAACCATTCTAAATTTGAATGGGATAGTTTTGACCGTTAATCCTGTAGGTCAATAGACATTCGTACAGAAAGACAGACAGACAGAATTTTGCCACTAACTCAAATATGTTCCTCTATCATCGTAATGTCATGTTTGGTTTTTATCTCAATTTTTTTAATCTGCACGAATGCATAACTTGCATTATAGTACCTATAATCGCAAATAAAAAAATGGGCACGACTGGGTCGCACGTATTTGCTCTTATTTGCATAATTACATTAGAAAGCAAGATCTTTGACAGAAACAAGTAACATTTAAGTTGAAAATAACACAGTTTGAACTTATGGAAAGTATCAAAACCACAATACTTAACGGTTTTTAGAAAAAATTAAGTACGCCATCACACGTCTTAAACTATAAAGAATTTATGTAATGTATTTCGAAAATTGTAGGACCGGTTTTGATAAAATCCTGCTTTTATTTTTATTTGAATTTTTTTTTGAAATTTTGGTAGGTATGCAGTTTTTTAGAGTTTATTAATATACATGTGATTATAAAATTTAAAATAATTTATTTTGATTTATTTTAAAAATATACTTACTTACTTACTTAGGTGGCGCTACAGTTCGGGACGAACCTGGGCCTCAACCAACATGCCTCTCCAGCCAACTCGGTCTTTGGCTAGCTGCCTCCAGTTTTGCACTCCAAGTTGGTTGAGGTCGTCCTCCACTTGAGCGCGCCACCTAAGGCGAGGTCTTCCTTGACTGCGTCTACCCTCTGGGATGGAATCGAAGATCCTGCGAGCCGGAGCATTGTTGTCCATTCGCTCTACATGACCTAGCCACCTTAAACGTGATATGCGTATTTTTTTGACCAGGTCAATGTCGCTGTACAGCTCGTATAGTTCTTGGTTGAACCTTCTCCTCCAAAGCCCGTTAACGCAGATAGGGCCAAAAATCTTCCGAAGAATTTTACGCTCGAAACGACTAAGGATATCTTCATCCGCTTTAGATAGAGTCCATGCCTCGGCGCCATAGAGCAGGACTGGGATGATTAGGGTCTTATAAAGAGTCTCCTTTGTCTTTCGAGAGAGGGCTTTGCTACTCAATTGCCTTCCTAGCCCATAGAAACAGCGATTGGCAAGAGTAATTCTTCGCTTTATTTCTGACGAGATGTTGTTGTCAGATGTTATAGCGGATCCGAGGTACACAAAGTCCCTAACTACCTCAAAGTTGTACCTGTCTATTGTGATGTTTTGTCCAATCCGCCGGTGTTGTGTGTCCCTTTTTGTGGACAGCAGGTACTTCGTTTTGGCCTCATTGACTGCTATTCCCATCTTAGCCGCTTCAGCTTCAATGCTAGCAAACGTTCCAGTGACAGCTCGCCGAGTTCTGCCAATGATGTCTATGTCGTCAGCGTATGCTAGCAATTGCACAGACTTGAAAAAAATTGTCCCACTACAATTGACTTGCGAGTTTCTTATAATTTTTTCAAGTATTAAGTTGAAGAAATCGCACGATAGCGCATCACCTTGTCGGAATCCTTTTTTGACGTCAAAAGCTTCTGTGAGGTCGGAACCAACCTTGACGGAGCAGCGAGAGTTCTCCATCGTCATCCTGCACAGTCGGACGAGTTTTGTGGGGATGCCAAAACCTGACATGGCTCTGTATAGCTCGTCTCTATAAATGCTATCGTACGCGGCCTTAAAATCGATAAAGAGGTGGTGGGTATCGATTTGGAATTCTTGGGTGGTTTCCAGGATCTGCCGTAGCGTGAACATTTGATCGATTGTGGACTTTCCTGGTCTGAAACCACACTGATAGGGGCCAATCAGGTTGCTGACGAAAGGTTTCAGGCGTTCACATAGTACGGTAGAGAGGATCTTGTAGGCGATATTCAGGAGACTTATTCCTCTATAGTTGGCGCAGTTTAGAGGGTCTCCTTTCTTGTGAATGGGGCAAACGATGCTGAGGTTCCATTCATCAGGCATACTTTCTTCTGACCAAACTTTAGAGATGAGTTGGTGTATGCACTCCACCAGGTCATCTCCGGCCGCTTTAAAAAGTTCGGCGTGTAATCCGTCGGGTCCAGCAGCTTTGTTGTTTTTGAGTTTAGATATTGCTATCCTTACTTCATTTTGGTCAGGTGGACGGAAGTTTTGTCTGTCATCATCCATGTTGAATGGTTCATTCTGCCTGACAGCGGGATTTTGGCCTTCATCGCCGTTTAAGAGTCTGCAGAAATGGTCCTTCCATGTACTCAGCACCTACTGTGACTCTACTACGAGGTTTCCATTCCTATCTCTACAGGCTTCTGTGCGGGATTTTTTTCCTTGGCATGTTCTTTTTACCTGTTGGTAAAACTTCCGCACGTTGTTCCTGGAGTAGCATCTCTCAATATCTTCGATCGCGCGCTTCTCATGCTCTCTTTTTTTCTTTTGGAGAAGCCGGTGTTCTTCCCGTCTTTTCTGCTCGTAAAGCTCGCGCGCAGCTCTCGTCTTTCTTTGCAGCGCCGCTTTATATGCCTCTTGTTTGGCTGCATGGCCCTGCCTGCATTCGTCATCGAAACAGAGGTTTCGTGCTGGTGGTCTGGTGAAACCTAGCACATCAGTTGCGGCATCTCTGATGGCTTGTTGGCAGTGTTGCTACTGGTCTTCGGCACTTGATGCTGGCGGTACTGGATTTCTTGAGAGGTTACGGGATATTCGATCGGCATATGTTCTGGCGGTTTCTTGCGATTGCAGCTTTCCGACGTCATACTTCCTCACAGTATTACTCCGTTGTTGTGGAGTTCGGGTTATTCGCATTCTTACCTTTGCTGCAACAAGGTAGTGAAAAGTAGTGAAGTAGTAGAAAAAACGGTCCTAAAGGGGATACCATTTTTAGCCGGCCAACTTACATTTTTTTCACTAGTACATATACCAAACCTACAAAAGTGCGCTGTTTTTTTCATAAAAATTCTTGGAGCCGTTTTCGAGAAAAATAAGTTTTTACTAAACAGGTTTTTACTATGACAGGTAAGTACCGTTAATATTTGAGTTAATTTTTTTTTAAAGTCCTTGTAGAATGTGAAAATAACCATTCTAAATTTGAATGGGATAGTTTTGACCGTTAATCCTGTAGGTCAATAGACATTCGTACAGAAAGACAGACAGACAGAATTTTGCCACTAACTCAAATATGTTCCTCTATCATCGTAATGTCATGTTTGGTTTTTATCTCAATTTTTTTAATCTGCACGAATGCATAACTTGCATTATAGTACCTATAATCGCAAATAAAAAAATGGGCACGACTGGGTCGCACGTATTTGCTCTTATTTGCATAATTACATTAGAAAGCAAGATCTTTGACAGAAACAAGTAACATTTAAGTTGAAAATAACACAGTTTGAACTTATGGAAAGTATCAAAACCACAATACTTAACGGTTTTTAGAAAAAATGAAGTACGCCATCACACGTCTTAAACTATAAAGAATTTATGTAATGTATTTCGAAAATTGTAGGACCGGTTTTGATAAAATCCTGCTTTTATTTTTATTTGAATTTTTTTTTGAAATTTTGGTAGGTATGCAGTTTTTTAGAGTTTATTAATATACATGTGATTATAAAATTTAAAATAATTTATTTTGATTTATTTTAAAAATATACTTACTTACTTACTTAGGTGGCGCTACAGTTCGGGACGAACCTGGGCCTCAACCAACATGCCTCTCCAGCCAACTCGGTCTTTGGCTAGCTGCCTCCAGTTTTGCACTCCAAGTTGGTTGAGGTCGTCCTCCACTTGAGCGCGCCACCTAAGGCGAGGTCTTCCTTGACTGCGTCTACCCTCTGGGATGGAATCGAAGATCCTGCGAGCCGGAGCATTGTTGTCCATTCGCTCTACATGACCTAGCCACCTTAAACGTGATATGCGTATTTTTTTGACCAGGTCAATGTCGCTGTACAGCTCGTATAGTTCTTGGTTGAACCTTCTCCTCCAAAGCCCGTTAACGCAGATAGGGCCAAAAATCTTCCGAAGAATTTTACGCTCGAAACGACTAAGGATATCTTCATCCGCTTTAGATAGAGTCCATGCCTCGGCGCCATAGAGCAGGACTGGGATGATTAGGGTCTTATAAAGAGTCTCCTTTGTCTTTCGAGAGAGGGCTTTGCTACTCAATTGCCTTCCTAGCCCATAGAAACAGCGATTGGCAAGAGTAATTCTTCGCTTTATTTCTGACGAGATGTTGTTGTCAGATGTTATAGCGGATCCGAGGTACACAAAGTCCCTAACTACCTCAAAGTTGTACCTGTCTATTGTGATGTTTTGTCCAATCCGCCGGTGTTGTGTGTCCCTTTTTGTGGACAGCAGGTACTTCGTTTTGGCCTCATTGACTGCTATTCCCATCTTAGCCGCTTCAGCTTCAATGCTAGCAAACGTTCCAGTGACAGCTCGCCGAGTTCTGCCAATGATGTCTATGTCGTCAGCGTATGCTAGCAATTGCACAGACTTGAAAAAAATTGTCCCACTACAATTGACTTGCGAGTTTCTTATAATTTTTTCAAGTATTAAGTTGAAGAAATCGCACGATAGCGCATCACCTTGTCGGAATCCTTTTTTGACGTCAAAAGCTTCTGTGAGGTCGGAACCAACCTTGACGGAGCAGCGAGAGTTCTCCATCGTCATCCTGCACAGTCGGACGAGTTTTGTGGGGATGCCAAAACCTGACATGGCTCTGTATAGCTCGTCTCTATAAATGCTATCGTACGCGGCCTTAAAATCGATAAAGAGGTGGTGGGTATCGATTTGGAATTCTTGGGTGGTTTCCAGGATCTGCCGTAGCGTGAACATTTGATCGATTGTGGACTTTCCTGGTCTGAAACCACACTGATAGGGGCCAATCAGGTTGCTGACGAAAGGTTTCAGGCGTTCACATAGTACGGTAGAGAGGATCTTGTAGGCGATATTCAGGAGACTTATTCCTCTATAGTTGGCGCAGTTTAGAGGGTCTCCTTTCTTGTGAATGGGGCAAACGATGCTGAGGTTCCATTCATCAGGCATACTTTCTTCTGACCAAACTTTAGAGATGAGTTGGTGTATGCACTCCACCAGGTCATCTCCGGCCGCTTTAAAAAGTTCGGCGTGTAATCCGTCGGGTCCAGCAGCTTTGTTGTTTTTGAGTTTAGATATTGCTATCCTTACTTCATTTTGGTCAGGTGGACGGAAGTTTTGTCTGTCATCATCCATGTTGAATGGTTCATTCTGCCTGACAGCGGGATTTTGGCCTTCATCGCCGTTTAAGAGTCTGCAGAAATGGTCCTTCCATGTACTCAGCACCTACTGTGACTCTACTACGAGGTTTCCATTCCTATCTCTACAGGCTTCTGTGCGGGATTTTTTTCCTTGGCATGTTCTTTTTACCTGTTGGTAAAACTTCCGCACGTTGTTCCTGGAGTAGCATCTCTCAATATCTTCGATCGCGCGCTTCTCATGCTCTCTTTTTTTCTTTTGGAGAAGCCGGTGTTCTTCCCGTCTTTTCTGCTCGTAAAGCTCGCGCGCAGCTCTCGTCTTTCTTTGCAGCGCCGCTTTATATGCCTCTTGTTTGGCTGCATGGCCCTGCCTGCATTCGTCATCGAAACAGAGGTTTCGTGCTGGTGGTCTGGTGAAACCTAGCACATCAGTTGCGGCATCTCTGATGGCTTGTTGGCAGTGTTGCTACTGGTCTTCGGCACTTGATGCTGGCGGTACTGGATTTCTTGAGAGGTTACGGGATATTCGATCGGCATATGTTCTGGCGGTTTCTTGCGATTGCAGCTTTCCGACGTCATACTTCCTCACAGTATTACTCCGTTGTTGTGGAGTTCGGGTTATTCGCGTTCTTACCTTTGCTGCAACAAGGTAGTGATCCGAGTCGATGTTAGCTGCTCGGAAGGTGCGAACATCCAAGATACTGGAGGCGTGTCTTGCATCGATCGCAACGTGATCAATCTGATTGACGGTTCTTTGATCTGGGTGTCGCCAAGTCCCTTTGTGTATATCGAGATGAGGAAACCGTGTGCTTGCAATGGTGACGTTATGTGCCGCTGCGAAGTCAATTAGCCTAAGTCCGTTTTCAGACGTTGTGTCGTGTAGGCTATGTTTTCCGACAGTCCTACCAAAGATTTCCTCTTTACCTATTTTGGCATTAAAATCGCCTAGTACGATCTTAACGTCGTATTTAGGGCATTGCTCATAGGTTTTTTCGAGGAGCTCATAGAAGTCATCCTTGGTGGCGTCATCTTTGTCCTCTGTGGGGGCATGAGCGCATATTAGGCTAATGTTGGCGAATTTAGCCTTGATACGGATTGTCACAAGTCGCTCACTTACGTGTCGAAAGCCCAAGACTTCTTGCCTAAGTCTACCGCTTATGACGAATCCGCACCCAAATAAACGCTGTGGTCTTCTTGCGCAATCACCGTAGTACACGTCACAGTTTTTCATACTCCTTTTGCCCGGCCCATTCCATCGCACTTCCTGGATGGCAGTAATTCCTGCTCTGTAGCAGTCTAGGGCCTCCGCTAGTTGTTTGGATGCACGTGGTCTGTTAAGAGTTCTAACATTCCACGTGCAGATCCGAAGGTCGTTGTCCTTGATTCGTTTTTCCGGGTCGTCAACAGTAAATCCGTCCTTTTCCGAGGCTATTGGTCGCTTCGCAACTTTTTCTTTTTTCCGTGGCAGGGTTGTTAACCCCACGCACAACCCCCAACCTGGAGGGCCAGGTCCTTTGTTGGATTCCTTGGACAAAAGGAACCGGAGAATCCGGAGTCAGTAACCCACTTCGGGGATATGAGCGCTGCCGTTGGCCCATTAAGGGTTCATCCGCCACCATCTCCATTTCAATGCCCTGACTTGCATTGAATTGTCCTAATGACCTTATCTCCAAATACGTCGAAGTAGCTCATTAGGGCGTCTGCTTCGTTGACTGTTGACGCCACCGTTGGTCCAATTGGTTGGGCTCATCCGCCGTACGTCCTCTTTCTGAGGGGCTCGTGCAAGACTTCTGCGAATCGATCAGAACAGTCATTAAAGCAGAGCATTATATATAGTGTTGCTATTTTTTCTGTGTTCAACACTCGCGCTTATAAGTTTAGCAGGAATGTCCGGGTGGACAGACAAGTACCCGGTGGTTACCGCGGGGAGGTAAAATAAGCACAATTGATGTGTACGATATAGTTGCAGCGACAGTGCATCACCAGTTTGATGCCTTTCAGTGCCTACCCTATTCATACAGCACCCAACCACCTTTTAAAAATATTGATCTTTCAAAAAAAAAAAACAAATTAATTTTTATTAGAAAAAGAGTTATAATTTGACAAAAATTTAAAAAAACAGTTATATGAAAGGTAGGTTCTTATCAAATCGTAGCCAATATCAACAAAAAAAATCTCAAAAATGTTCATTAAAATCGTTGGAGCTGTTTTCGAAAAAAATAAGATTTTCCTAAACGGTCATATGGCAGGTACCGTTATTTTTAGGCCTAAACATAAAATTTCAATTTCCCTCTGGGGAATGCCAAAAAATCATACACACCAAACTTGAAGATAATCGCTTTAGGCTGTAGCTCGTTATACATACTGACAGACAGACAGACGACATTTTTTCTCGATCACTTTTTTAGACTTCTCTATGATCGTAATGTCATGTTTCAATGTTTTCTCAATTTTTTTTTTATTCACGAATCCTAAACTTGCCTTATAGTCCCTATAATCGCAAGTAAAATGTATACAAAACATTATTGTATGGAGGAATAGGTAACGTTCTGAACTTATAAAAAGTGTTAAAACTACAATACCAAACCAATAATAAACTATTCATTTATAAAGAAAGTATTTAGAAAATCTAGGGGCCGATTTTGGTAAATCGTGTTTTTTAATTGTGATTATAGGTAAATGTAGGTAGGTACTATAAGACAATTTTAGGATTCGTGAATGTAAAAAAGAATTGGAATTACAGTAAAATATAGCATTACCATCATAGAGAAGCCCAACAAAAAGTTAGTGATAAAAAATGTCTGCCTGTCTGTCAGTCTATAAGTACCTACCTTCAAATTTTATTTTTAAGGGCTAAAAATAACGTTACCTGCCTCCTGCCATATATTTAACTGTCGAGGAAAAGCTTTGTTTTCTCGAAAACGACTCCAACGATTTTGATAACATTTTTTGAGATCAAAAAGTTCCAGAAAATTTGTAGTATACCCGAGCAACACCCGTTGGGTCAGCTAGTAAATTATAAAAAACTGCATTCCAAAATCTAAAAAAAACTTTGTTTTTTTCGAAAAACTAAAGATAAAAACGATTTTATTAAAATCGGTCCTACAATATTTAAAAAATACTTTTTTCATAAATTCATTATTATTTAAGACGTCTGATGGCGTACTCCATTTTTTAATAAAACCATTTAGTGTTTTGGTTTTGACATTTTTTATAGGTTCAACCGTGTGATATTTCTACGTAAATGTTAGTTGTTTCTGTCAGACATTGCCTTCCAATTTGACTAGGCACATAAGAGCAAGTACGTGCGATCCAGTCGTGCAATTTATTTATTTTTTATTACACAAACAGACATAATTTTTCCACTAACACTAAAGCCATGTTTTATTGTTTTCAGGATTTTGTTAATATACCCGAATCCTAGATTTATGCAATTTCAGTGTCTTAATCACAAGTAAAAAAGACTAGTTTCTTGAGCCCATAGCAGCTAATATACTCTGTTCAATTTATATTTTCTGTACAGGGGAGCCCATAGCAGCTGAAATACTCTGTTCAATTTATATTTTCTGTACAGGGAAGATAGGATATTTGCCTTTCACTCCTACTGTTATGCATTTCAATAAGCTATCTGCATTTTAAAGCTCTCCAATGGTTGTCATACTGGGCATTATAAATTGGTATAATTCTCACACATATATAGGTATGGTTACCAAATGTTTATTCAAACCTCATTTTATTTCCTTAAAAAAATTGAATCAGCACGATTTTTTTTCAAAATCTTAAGAACGATTTTTAAATATAACGGTTTTTTAACAACAATATTCGAAAATATTTTGAAGTAAAATTACTTAGGTTACTGTTTTTAGCCCACCAAATTATATTTACTTACCAAAATATAAACCACACCTCCAAAAGTACACAGATTTTTTGTCATACAAACCGTTTTCGAGGAAAATAAGCTTTAACTTAACGGTTATATGACAGGTACCGTTAATATTTGAGCTAAAAATATTAAAATAAGGCCTCTGTAGAATGTCATAATATTCGTATGTTATAAATTTGAAGACAATCGACCAAGCCGTTCAGGCTGTAGTCCAAAATACATCCGTACAGACAGACAAACATAATTTCCAGTAACTCAAATACGTTTCTCAATCGTAATGTCATGTTTGATTATTATCTCAATTTATTTTTTTGTGTACGAATACATAACATCGCAAGTTAAAAAAAACCGTTTTTTTAAGAAAAATAAAAACGAAAAAAAATGTAAAAAAAAAATGGAAAAAAATGCAAAAAAAAACAGCGACAACACTTTCTTTTTTAACTTAAAATATGCTCTAATTCGCTCTAAGAAAGCTTCAATTCTGGAACTTTCATTACAAAAACCAAAGAAAAAGGTATTATAATTTCCATTAATGGCGAATGGTAACTCTACAGCAGTGGTTTTTTTTAAATAAACACAATAAGCGAGAGGCAAATTGATAATCAGTCTCCTCACTCCTCGTCCTCGCTGCCGGGGAGCAGACAGGTCTTATTGGAATGTACGTGAGTTAAATGAAATATTACAACAACGCTTTCAATGTATTTTGAGGTTCTCTTTTATATTTAAGTGTCAATTTCTTAAGCTGAGTGCGATGCAAACACTTGCAGGTAACAGTGTGTTCGAAAGCTCTCTTCCATAAGGTCTGTACTGAAAATATAAATTGAACACAGTATAGGCGACTTATTAAAAAATGGGCACGACTGGGTCGCACGTACTTGCTCTTATGTACCTTATTACATTTGAAGGCACGATCATTGACAAAAACAAATAACATTTATGTTGAAAGTAACACAGTTTGAACTTATAAAACCTATCAAAACCTCAATACTTAACGGTTTTTAGTAAAAATGAAGTACGCTACCATACGTCTTAAATAACAAAGAATTTATGAAAAAAGTATTTCGAAAATTGTAGGACGGATTTTGATAAAATCCTGTTTTTTATTTTTCGTTTTTTGAAAAAAATTGTCTTATTAATAAACATACATGTAAATATAAAATTTAAAATATTTGTTTTATTAGTTTTAAAAATATTGGTTTTCAAAAAAAAAATCAAAAATTAATTTTAATTAGAAAAAAAGTTATTCAAAATTTTGATATGCAGAATTAATTTGGCCATCTATATCTTTTTAAATATAAAATTTGACAGAAATCCATGAAGCCGTTACCGACAAATCCAAAAATTAAAAAAAAAACCGTTATATGAAAGGTCCCTTTAATAGACTTCTTCCGTATATATGGTTCTGATCAAAAATTTTCATCAAAATCGTTGGAGCCGTTTTCGAGAAAAAAAGCTTTTCCTAAACGGTCGTTGGGCAAGTACCGTTATTTTTAACCCTAAAAATAAATTTTCAATTTACAATCTGAGGAATGTCAAAAGAAAAACAAATACCAAATTTGAAGGCAATCGCTTAACCCGATTAGGCTGCAGATCGATATACACCCGGACAGACAGACAGAGGGATATTTTTTGTCAATTACTTTTTAAGACTTCTCCATGATCGTAATGTCATTTTTGATTGTTATCTCAATTTTTTTATATTCACGAAACCTAAAAAAACGTTGTTGTTAGATCTTTTTGACTTATTAAAACTTTAAGTTTTGATAACTAGTAAAGCTTTGCTTGCTTTCATTTTCAAAATTGCCATTTTATCACATTTCTATCGCTTTTTGGCTTTTGGTCAATCTGTGAAGCTGGATCGCGACCAGTTACTCTAAATCCATTCCTACATTATGTTCACAGATTGCCACCAGGTGGCACACGTAAACTTTCATTCGTCAATAGCTCTTGCTTTTCGGTTATATAGAATAGAATTTGGCCTTCTTGGCATCTTTCTCATTTCAGTCCAAAGTGATCAGATAAAAATAAAAGACCTAACAATACAAAATCAAATATTTCTACATATAAAGCTATATCTACCAACAGAGACGAAGAACACAAAACAAAGCCAAAGCAAACAAAAAATCGATATTAATTTGTCACGGGGAACTTTATTGCAGGATCAAAGGATGCGTAACACTCAATGAGCTATTAATGAGCGCATCCATTTATGCCACATGAAAATGTGTTATTCCGTGGTTTTGGTCTCGTGGGCTAAATGTCGGGAAGCGATCCATAAAATAGAGTAAAAGAATATCGTGAGTGAGACGACGAGGGTGTAGGATGGAGAATACTGAGGTGAGGACCACTTTTTTAATGTGCTCGCCGCCACACACCAAAGATGATGACGACTGTTCCCCGTTGCACCGCTTAAAACGACCAGGTCGACGTCTGCCATTAGCATAAGGATGGGTTGTAATGCGTTTTCGAGTGGATCAATTTGTCTGCGGCGGCGGCGGTCGCTACGATATACAGATGGCGATCTGAGCGATTGAAGTAATCCGGTTAGATTCTTGATTTCGGGAGACACTAAAACAAAAGCAATGAAGTGAAATAATTTACCTATGTGTATGTACATAATCTATACAGTTGGATAAAGTTTTTGGAAGGAAATGAATTTTTTTAGTAGAGGAATGTCATGATTCGATTACGAATTGTGGGAAGGAAGAGCTGCAAGAAGAAAAGGTGTAGTCGTCTGAATATTAATGAGGAATTTATTTGCAAGTTAATTTTATAAAATTTGGCTTAGTTGTTTAAGTTAGTTGAAGTTATTTAGAAAATTTATTTATAAACACGACGACAAAGTTTTTCTCGTCAAGAGCAACATGGAGGATTAACGATTTTAACAAATTTTGAATGCATTTCACATAGGAAATAAGTTGTAATTTTGTTTGATTCATTACGCATTTATTTGTTATAGGGAGGAAAGATTAAACGCAATAATTTGGGGTAAAAACGTTTAAGTTTGTAATTATTGAGATAATTATATTAGTAAACATTTGTTGCTAACTTTTGTAACTCAAAGGAGAATTCAACAAATCAATAAATAGCTGAATAAAGAATTATCAATACACCCTAGGTTCCCAAAGTGTGCTCCAAGTACTCCGCGAAAAGACCGAAACAAATATGAAAATATTATATTCGATATATTTATTCTAGTGCGAAAGAAAATGAGGTAATAGGTATAGCGGCGTCAGAATTTTCTGAAGTTTTTGAGGTGAACAATCTGTCTACTTAGTACTAGTTTCATATGGTATGATTACTGCTATAGAAACAAAATGGGCACGACTGGGTTGAACATACTTGCTCTTACATATGTGCCTGCCTAGTCACATTGGAAGGCGTGATCTTTAAAAGAAATAGTGACATTAACGTAGAACAATAACACTGCCTGAACTGAAAAGTCGTAAAAACCACAACAATTAACGGTTTCTAGTAAAAATGGAGTACGCCATCATACGTATAATACATAATAACGAATTGATAAAACAAGTTTTCGAAAATTGTACCACCGATTTTGATAAAATCCTGTTTTTTAGTTTTTTTTTAAAAAAAATGTTTTTTTAAATTTTGGTATGCAGTTTTTTACAGTTTATTAATATACATCTGATCATAAAATTTAAAATATTTTTTTATTACCTTTTAAAATATTGAATTTTCAAAAAAAAAACATAAATATAATTAGAAGTTTATGCAAATTTTTTTAAATGCCGAATTAATTTGGCTGTACCATATATTTGAAATTTGGATTTTCTGAAATAATTGACAACTAACCTCAATTCCGACAAAGTGTTGCCGAAATAGTGTCATATTTCCAGCAAAAATAAAACGATTCTTTGAAGGGATTCATTAATATTACAAAAGCAAACCGATTGATTTTTTCAAATAGAAGTAGATATGCTAAAATTACTAAATCTCAAAAAATTATTGTTCAATTTTAGAGAAGAATTTTAATTTTGGTGGATGGTAAAAAAGGCGTGATGATCTTAAGTTGCGTGGGTTAGTGTTGAAAGAAATGGAATCAAAAAGAGGGGAACAATCAGTGGCTCCAGTAACATGCCGATGAATGAAAATGATGTCGAAAATATTCAAGGGGGTGAAGATTTACAACTTTGAGTCGGTCAAGGTAGGGTGGCAGAGATGAGAAGTTTTTGGGTCATTAAGTCCACGTGAGTTATAAATGAGAAAATAGTCACCTAATTCTCGATCTACTGCGCCGAAAAAAAAATCTTTCCTATCTTTCTAATTCTTCTAACTAGTGTCGTGCAACGTCATGTTGCATTCTAAAAGGCAATGTGCCTTACAAACACTTAGTTAAAAATATTATTATTATTATAGAGCTAAGAGCAGGAAACGACTTTGAACGCTTTCAATTCTGGAGATATGAACCGCGTGATAGGGAGCCCATACTTGCGATGCATACTCAAGGAGAGGACGAACATAGGAAATGTAAAGGGATTTGGTTACAAATGGCTTTTGAAATTCTTTGGACCTTCTTTTGATAAAACCAATGGCGGAGTTAGCTCTAGATATAGCGTTGTTAATATGAGAGCGAAAATTTAATTCGCAATCACAGAGGACGCCTAAATCGCGGATAAGCTGTACGCGGTTAATGGGAAAGTTCTGATATTGATGAGATCGGAGGGGAGGCTTTTCACTTTTTTCGAGAAAACGTAATTAACTCGCACTTGGCAATGTTAAGTTCGAAAAAATTCTTACTGTACCAATTGATAAATGAACTGAGGTCATTTTGAAGCGAGAGAGAATCACAACCAGAGGAGATCACTTTGAAATCGTTGGCATCATCAGCAAAAAGGGAAATAGAGGATGATTAAATTATCTTTTCAACATCATTAATCGCAAAGATAAACAAGAGAGGTCCAAGATGGCTACCTTGGGATACTTCAGATGTGGCTAAAAAAGGAGCAGAAAGAGCAGAACGGAAGCGGACTCTGCATTGGCGGTTATCAAGGTACGAGGATATCCAATTAAAAAGATTAGGACAACCGAGAAAGGAGATATTGAACATAATTAAACGTCTACTTCGTAACCTTTTACCATGGCAGAGAATGAAAATGTTACGAATTCAACAAGATTTGTTGTAGTAGATCTTCCCTTACAAAAACCGTGCTGAATTGGGGAAGTCAGAGGCTTGCATTGTAAAGACATTGAATCATACAGAATGGTTTCGAAGGGTTTGCGGATATGAGAAAGTCTGGCAATGGGCCGATAGTTAGAAACTTGGTCTTTGGGACCTTTTTTAAAAGGACCTATTACGCGAGAGGAAACATAAAGATTTATGCAAAACTGCACTTTTTCATAAAACAAACTATTAGCTTCATTAAGTGACAGATTCCGTTGTCGTTTATTTTTTTTTTTAATTAACCTTATGATAGTTGAATGAATAGTTAGAAATATTAGGGAGAAGAAATGGAGAGGAAATGAAAAAAAAGAGTGATAGGGGGATGAAATTGATCAAATACAGACAATGGATGCTTTCTGAAACAGACGAATTAATCGGTTCAGGTGAAGATAAGATCGAGTTGCCTGTCCATGTAATTTTGAACTCCACTCACTTGGTAAAGGCGGCATTAGAATGACCGTCAACAAAAACGCATTCTCTGGACGAAACGGGATTAGAAGCGAAGAATAGAACATCATCAGAGATGCTCCACTTAAGTTGGGGAAGATTGAAGTCTCCAAAGATAAAAATTTCGCCTTGTGCTTCAGAAGTACCTAGTATTTCATCAATGGCATTAATAGCAAGCTTGCAAGCTTGGACTGCTTGGCCAGGAAGAATGTAGAAACACATGAGGTAGATGGACTGATTAGGAAGTGACAGTTTAATGTATATGTAGTCTAGCATGTTAGAAGAGGAGGAAGAAACCAGGGTCGAATTGAACTTGTTATGGACAGCAATTAGGACACCTCCTAAAGGGGATTTAAGAAGAGACTGCTCGTCATCACTAAAAACATTGAAGGACGAAGGAAACAGCTCTTGACTTTTAATGTCCTTAGAAAGATTTGTTTCAGTAAGAGCAAAAACGTCATATGGTAGAGCTTGTGACTTGGAATACACAGAGCGTGTTTTAGAGGGAAGACCTCTTAGATTTTGGTAATAAAGGGAAAGAGGATGGCGGTTGGAGAGAGGTTGGGCAGAGATAGTGTTAGGAGCGATAAAATTTACTAGTGTTTAATCTTTGGAGATAGAAGCATACATATTTGCACATTCCTCACTATATTTTAAATGAGTTTCATATCCTAGCTTTCAGTGTTGTTTTCCAGAAGAATACCCCACAATCCTTAAGAAAAACGTGTGGACTTAGCTTCGTTGGAAAAGCCAGCTCCTTCGCCATCTGTGCTTGATTAATTTGACGTCAGATCTTCGATAAAGGAACATTTTGTTTTCATCACAATATGGTTTATGTAAAAAGAACAATTCAAAATTTTGTAAGATAAAGCCAAAATAATACTTATGCCGTTTGTACCGAAATATACTTGTGCGAATCAGAATTCTTTGCATACGTTATTAATTCCGTCTAAAGGCAGAGCCAGATATTTGGTTTAAGTTGTCCCAAATTTCAAGCAGATATAACAGTGTTATTCAGAACAAAACAGCCCCATTTTTCTCATTAGAAGAAACTTTCGGAGTTAGTCGGACGCATGTTTGGCTCATGTTAAATTTGTTCGACCAGGAGATTTTTAATGTAGATGGTCTAAGCTTTCATTTGATACCCCTTTTTTCGTTGACTCGATGAGGTAGACCAACATCAAACCGGAAATGGCCATTTTACCGCCAAACGGACAAGAAAAACTTTGTCCAACCAGCGGTTCCGTACATTTTATATATAATTTGCCATTACCTTATGGCTAAATTTTCTATTGACTCGATGAGGTAGTTTTCTTACGGACGCCTACTGTACTGTTATGAACATATATTTTTTTCTCATCGTTATAGTTTTCCTCTATGAAAATAACCCAGTTTCATCGAATAGTTGCGTATAACGTATAACGTATAACGTATAACGTATACATATGCAGGTAACTTCCAACTAAAAAAATATTCCGAAATCATTCCAAACAAAGTTTTATAAATGTGTTCAATATCCCTGCATTTGATCATTTAGCCAATTTCTTTTAATTTAACTAAAAAATTAATTCCAAAAAAAGTTTTATAAATGTGTTCAGTATCCCTGCATTTGATCATTTAGCCAATTTCATTTAATTTAACTAAAAAATTAATTCACATAATCTTCTAAATCACTCACGGAGACAAAATAAACGCAAAGCAAACATTCAGTCGGCAAATTTCAAAGCATATTAATTATTCTTCGGTTTATTAATGGCACAATGTACGTACATACATATAAAACCAAAAACCCACAAATTTATTCAACATCCGACAAAGTCGAATGAACATTCTCAATCCAATACTCAATACATATGTATGCATACCGAACTATAAGAACCATCAAAACAAAAAAGGAACCTGCAAAGATCCGACAGATCCAGAATGAATGTTTTTTTGCATACTGATGGTAAACCAAAGAGAAAAAAAAGAAAATGAAATAAACTAAAAAATCAATTAATTACGTCATTAGCATGGGAAGGAATTTCTTGGATGAAAAATATTTTTTTTTAATACAAAATAAAGAAACACACATCCTTCACCGAAAAAGAACTCCAATTTGGCAAACACGTCAGAACGCCATGAATAACATAAAATATTTCCTTCTTCTTCTTTATACTTTTGGCGGAGTTGTTCAGCAATATGGCCGTTGATCGATTTGATGGTGGCAATGGCCGAAGGGTGAGTTCCCCTTTTTGTTTTGGTTGTGTGTGTTCTTTATGAAATGATTCTTTGCCCGCCACAAGATTAATGGGCACACTCTCTGCAATTAGCCAAATGGAATGCAATTAGTTTGGCAGCCATTAAGATTTTTCTTTTGTTGTCCTTTCCATTCCGAAACTGGAAGAAAATGACTGCTGTGTTCATTTTAAAATGTCAAAGAATGAAGTTTTTAAATTGATTAGGTTGATTCAGTTCACAATAAGCAGTTTTTTTTATCTCTTTTACTGTTATCGATGATGGACCAATAAAACTGAACATTTTAATGAGGCTCTTTTATTTTTGGGTGCCGTTATTCAAACCTACCCCATATTTTTTATAGTTTCCAGAAAAGGGTGAGCTGGTTTTGTACTCCCTTTTAATGAAATTCCCAGAATGTTTGGCCCCTTTTTTATTATTTTTTTCTGCTCTGAGAAGGGGAAGTGGAATGAAAATTTATTAGTCTGTTTATGTTTTTAATGTTGGTATCGTGTTGGGCTTAGTTTTTGTCCAGGGAGTTCCCTCAATTTGGATGAAAAGAATGAGTCAAAATGAGGAAATATCGTTGGGAGTGGCTTCAAAATGGAAACCACAGAACAAAAAAAAAACATTTATAGGGCCGGAGTTCATGTCCCAAATGTATACAAGAAAAATACTAGTTTTTGGGGAGATAGTTGGAATAAAAAATTAACAAAATTAAATCTGGAACCAAGTAATTTCAATGAACTAAGTGTATGTTTGTTTGATAATGTTAACAAATGAATTATATGGAAATTAAGATAAATGTTTGTAACTTCAATTCAGCTGTGAAGTTTAGAAAACAAATTGAAAGCATTCAACTATTACATAACAAAAAATGCAGGTAGTAAACTTTTTGTTTTATATAAAATAAAAAAAAATTAAGGAAGAGAGTTGTAGAAGAAAATTTGTATAACTATTGACAAACTATAAAATTAGGCCCGTACTAATAAATTGTTAAATGGGGGGATATTTTAATTACTATTTTAAAGAAATCGTAGCTATTTAAAGATTAAAATTTTATTTTCAGAACTAAATTATAAAATAAAAAAAAAAAACAAATTTGAAAAGCTCTTCCATTGAGGTTGAAGAGCCTTCTTCGGGCTTTTAAGATGAAAGAGATAGTAGATGTAGATTTTTAGATTAAATAATTTAATTTTCAGATATTTTTACAAAAGTTTGATTTTCATTTCATTAAAATTAAGATGAATGACACTAACTTACAAAGTTGCCTTTCAGGGTAAAGTGTTATCTATAATAAATTTATTGAAACTTGCCTTTGGATTTAAAGATTTTTAAGATAATTAGATTTTGATTTTCATTTCTTTAGTACCTAATTGTAAAGTTGAAAATAATTTTGACCGTTGAGAATTTCGGGGATCTGATTACGGTTAAGTTTTTCTATTCCAAGGAACTGTTTTCTGTACATTTGGAGACAAGGACTCGCTCCAACAAAGTGGTATGTATTTTCACTAGCATCGAAGTTACAGATCGTACAAATGCCTACTGAATCTCTTCTAAATGCTCTTGCATTGAGGTTTAGTAATCCACACCTAGACTTTAACATCATATAGGTACCTACTTATCATCTCAAGTGAATTACTAACATCGAAGTAGTTTGGCACTTGGTTATATTTCAAGTTGCAATACTCGTCGTAGAAACATAAATGAAGCGCTCTGTTTGTGTGTTCTGTCTAATGTACTTCTATGAGTTTCGTGCAAGTTTCTGTATGAATTGTCCTCCACTCGGACTTTTTAGACTAGTTAAACTCAATATTGACTTCATTAAAAATATTTGACCCAGTAAATCTGCTTTCTCACGATAATATCGTATAGTTTTCTCGGCAGTCGTTTTTCGGGTGCTTAAAATAAATAAATTTATTGGCGTGACAGCTCCTTAAGGAGCCAAGATTTAAACTGCTTACTCTGAATAGGTATATTTAAAATGGAGTTTGAAAGTTGCAAGGAAGGCTTTTGAAAGTCGTATTTCTAAGTTGAGTACGTAATTTGGTGTTATTTGGTATAGAAAAAAAATATTTTAATGTTTTTCAACTTCGTTATGCTCGGAATAACCTCAAACTTATGCACAGTAGTTCATTACCGATGTTAAAGCAGCTTCATATATTTTATACTTGTCTGAATCTTGTATGTTTTTGTTCTTCATGAATTTCGACCAGGTGGCGTTTATTGAATTTTTAGACATTGCAAATCTCTGTGTAAGATGTTCTGTCCATGACATGTTGTAAGTCAGTGTTTTGAAGATTATCATCGTTAAATAGTTTAAAACTTTAGAATCCATCAGGTTGCAGTAATCTTCACGAAATTGGTAATGTTACGCATTATCGGTGAACTTGATTCAGTCTCTGTAGGTACATAAGATTTCTTCTAGTACATATGTTATGCAGTCCATTCCATTCGGCCAAATGGAAATATAAACTAAGGTTGCCTGGAAAAGGTCAAGCCAATCTCCAACCAAGTAGATGTTTCTTCTTACCATGATTTGTGATAGATATCTGGATAATCCATCATTTGCAACGGACATCGTTCTTCTAATGTAAGAAAAGTGAAGCCTGAGAGGCGTTTTGAAAACCTTTAGAGGACCTTTAGAGTATTGTCAGGAAAAATAAATCATCTTTTTAAAATATAACGCTGTGTAGTTTTTTAACTTATAAACTTATGTTCTTGATAACCCGCACATTGGAATAGTTACTGTTGATATAAACTCATTATTGATGTTTTTTCTTCAATCCGAATAGCTAGTCTTTTTAAAAGAACAGTAGTGAATAATTTGGAAGATATACATATCAAGAGAAGCTTGACCCTAATAGACGCCTTACAAACCGTTTTCTATCCATTCTAAATGAATTTATCTTTATAGGATTTTAAGTTTGTATTTTTGCGGATGTTATATTAATTTTAAATAGATAAATTTACCGCGTTTTGAGAAATACTTATTTATGAAATGTTTCATCTCTTGACTACGAATAATGAAACTTGTTTGAAATGTAGGGCAACACAAATTATAAATAAATATTTCGCAAAACGTGGTAAGTTCCGAAGTATCTATTTAAAATTTATCTTTGTCTCGTCATCCCACAAGACATTCCTCAAATTTTTTTATACACATATCTATAAGATCTGGGATTTGCATTCTGTATAGTAAACGACGACGGATCGTTCTGAAACTAACACTGATCCATCTTTTCTGCTTCAAATCTTTTGATGATACTGATACAAATAAATTTGATTAAGGCTTCCTTATCAATGACATTTTTTTTTCTTTGGTGATTTTTGATGGCCGCCGTCTTTGTTCATAAAGTAAAAATCAAGCATTGATACAATTTTGCTACAAGACCGTTAGACCAATACTATACTTTTTCGTCACGTGAGCTTCAAATCTTAGAACAACAAATATAGTGAAGTGTTACTATTTTTTTGGCCATGGCAGTAGAGTATATGCTCCATTGCTCTCCAAAAACTCATCAAGGAAATGCTTACAATTGCTATCGATGGTCAGATCTTCAGAGCATCGCGATTCTTCAATAACAGGAGGAATAGAGTTTCGATCCAAAGCTCCTTTAAAAATCCCAAAACAATTTTCAATAAAATCTCCTTGCATCCAAAAAAATCATTTGAGCGCATAAACTTAATATTAGTTAACTCAATTTTTTAACCCTAAAAAGAAAATCAACAAATCATTGCCAATTTTATTTGAAATAAATTTTAGTTATCTGTGAACGAGGTTTATTCCTGTGATTCCGCATCATGAAAATGGAAATTTGGTCATTAATTTAAGGTCGGTTCACACTGAAAGTTTTTTTTTTTATAACAAGCACGCGCAAAAGGGATTTGTGTGTTGCCCTTATAGTGTTAAAACGCACTGCGCGAGTATAAAAGTTCAGAGCTCCAAATTCGAAAACCCTGTATATTCAGCCTAGCTAAGCCGATCATCGGATATGATCGCTTTAAATTTTGTTTAAAAAAAATGTAATTTTTAAAAGGATCGTTCATTCTGCACGTTGTTGCCACAGAAGTAACTGTCAGAACACAAAGCATTTTGTAGCATTTGGAAACGCATCTTCATTACAAAAAGCGAGTGCGTTGGAATGAATTTTTGGCATCCTGGCAATGCACTTACGCCAGATGTAAACTTAATCTTCTCAGATGTAAAGAAGCGAAAGTGGTACAGTAGATAAAGTCAAAACTTTTAGATAACTTTTCGAACTCCTATTTAAACTGGATATCGTCCGTGGGATTTAGGTCATAAGTTCAAAGATGACCTGGTCTTTTCAATCAACAAAAAAGGCAGCTTCGAAGAAACGTCAAGCTATATACACGAATATGGTTTTGGGTTCATCGTACAATATTGTGATCTCATACCAGATAAGTGACTAAGTGGATAGGAAGAAACAAAAAACTTTTTAAGGGATTTCCAAGCTGGCTTCAAAATGGGATATTCACCAGTGTTTTCGTGCTATGCTTGATCGCTGATTCATTTCTTTGTAGAAACTTAAATTTGTTTACCTATTTTGTAGATTTGATAACGTCTATACCCTAACGCGTTGCTGACAAGCAATTCCTAGCAGGATTGTCACTCAAGTTCCGACGTAAGAGCTCCGGTATGGAGTGGCAAAATGTAATCGAAGTCGGAGCATTGCGAATGTTTTTGTCTGAATTTAAGGCCCAGACGTATGAATAATTGAGGAATGCTTGGTCTAAACGAATCGAAACAATGTTCCTTGAGCATAAAAGTTTATAAAAGGTATTTCATTAAGCGCTTCCTAATTTTTGGCCTATCGATGCCATTATGTGTGGAATAAAACCTCCTTTTAATGTTCTCCTTCTCTTAGTAGCGTGCATCCGAAGTGTCCAAATGTCCATGACTCTAACGAAAAAATCAGGATGAATTTGACCGATGGAATTGGTTGAGGGCCGCTGTGGTTTGTGGACCATTCGCATAGACCTACGACTTAAGAAAATTAACATTAACAATATACATCACCTGCACCAGAGTTGATCATGCCCTCAAATCGCTCGTGCAGAATGTCCAATGTGGCATGAGCTTCGTGACACGTGGCGCGGTCCTGTTGAAACCAGATGTCGTTGGTGTCCATATTCAATTCAGTGATGACCTGGCCAACTCCGTTCTCAAAGAAATGTGATAGCCGATGACACCGATGACTTTATCGGGATCGTTCGTTCTTGGATCTCATGTGTATTGCTCTTCCCAAATTTTACAATTTTGTTTCTTAACGAACCCATTCATCCAGACATGGGCCTTCGCACTGAAGATGATTTTTCGATGAAAATTAGGGTAAGGTTAAAACTGCTCCAGAGCCCATTCAGCAAACACACGTCGTTGTCTATGGTCTACAAGTGCAGGTCTGCGAAAGGCCGAAGTCTTGTGAGCGACGCGAGACCGACTGCCCCGGATTCTCCTGCACACTCTCCCGGACGGTGGCGATGTTTTGGGCAGATCTTGCGTTTCGTCAACGAACGGGTGTTGGATGATTGTTTACTTAATCAGTGGACTCAAATTTATCCACCCACCACACTGCGAATATTCCTCTCGGTAGGACGATTATGGCGACCGTACAACGGGCGAAGCGCGCGGAACGTTGCATTCCCCGAAAAGGAAACCCATGTTGATAAAACAATTTTATCTGCTGCACATTTGTTGAACGCTATATCCATCCATGATGTTTTGGCAAAATAGACTGAATAAACGACGGCCAATTTGAGAGATGTAGCTTTAACAAAATGGCCGCTATCTACTGTCAAGACTCTTTATAAGTCCCGACGTTTATGGAGAGCCAACATAATGAGAGGCATTTCGTATGCAAATTATCAGTAATTTTTGTAAAACGGATATCGGCATTTTTTTAAAAGGCTAAAGTTTTTAAACTATCGAGGACGAGATTAAACTTTTTGTCATCTTTTTGCTATCTTCTTGACTATCCCGGATCAGTAAAGTATAAACAGTAATGCGGGAAGATTATTTTCCCTGATTCTGATGAAAATTTGGAGAAACTCAAAATACAGGACTTTTTGTTTGTGTAAGGAAACTGAAAGCTAGAAGCACGACAGGAAGGTAATCAAATACCAACCACCATATCAATGATACAAATCTAAAAAGATTGCTCCAAGATGTATAAGGAAGTAGAATAGGATTCTTATCAGAAATCACAGAACAAGCTAGTTCAATAAGTAGAGTCGAGAATTTGAGTTAAAGCATTTTAAAGTCCTTCACAAGCCAATTGGCTTAAGGTCTTAGCAAACAAATTCCATACCTTTTAATGAACTACTTACAGGCAGAAAAAATTACATGACTCTCAATTTCTATAATATATAAGCATAATGCCTTTTTGATCATTATCCAAATTCTATTTTGTATTAGGTAGCATAAGAAGAACCTTTGCTTAAACTTCGAAGCTTCTAAGTCTAACAAATATTTCTTATTTTATTACGTTTGAACTATATTATCATTATCTTAGCTTACAACAAAATTTAACAAACAATTCCAATAATTTGAATAATTTTTATTTTTCTAATTTTAGCCCACTGACTTGGAAACAAATTCCAAAATGTTCCACTCGAGCTCGGGCTATCCAGATCTGACTGGTGGTTCAGGAAATGCCGTCTCCTACCACCAACAAGCTGCTGCAGCAGCTGCCGCAAGTACCCCTGTGTATGTTCCTTCAAATCGTGCACTAACGCACAGTCAGTACGGTCATGCCGCTGCCCATTTTGGTACAGCGGCCGCCCAAAATGCCTGGACCGCAGCAGATACCTTCGGTGCAACACACTCACAAATACCCGCCCAATTTTATGCCCAAAATGTTATGATGGGCACCTGGCGAGCATACGATCCCACGGGATTCCAACGCACTTCGCCCTATGACAATGCCATGGAATTGCAATTTGGTGAGGGCCGGGAATGTGTCAATTGTGGGGCAATTAGTACGCCACTATGGCGACGAGACGGAACTGGCCATTACCTTTGCAACGCATGTGGACTGTACCACAAGATGAACGGCATGAATCGGCCACTGATAAAGCCCAGCAAAAGATTGGTAAGTTGGCTATCTGACAGCCAACCAGAATGTTGGATAATTTTGTTTTTTATGTATTTTTTTTTTTATTTTTGTAGACTGCAACAAGACGACTGGGACTTTGCTGTACAAATTGTGGGACCCGAACAACGACTCTGTGGCGGCGCAACAACGAAGGCGAACCAGTTTGCAATGCATGTGGCCTGTACTTTAAGCTGCATGGCGTTAATCGTCCATTGGCGATGCGCAAAGATGGCATCCAGACGAGAAAACGAAAACCCAAAAAGTCTGGTGGGGACTCAAAGGACGTCAAGGAGGAAGGTACGTTAGTATTGGTGGTTCTTTCTTGGAGTTTAAAAAAAATTGTTTCCATCTCTTCTTTTAGCTGATTTGAAGCCAGCTCTAACCAGTGGATCTTCGCTCTCCTTAGAACGAAGTCTTACCTCGTCCAAACTTAGTGTTGATCTCAGTCCTAAACATTCCTCCAATCCGCTTTCGCACAACCACATGCATTTGCCATCGTCATCGGCGTCCTCACGGACCCACAGTACCTCCAATCATGTGTATTCTTCGAATATGCATGGATTCAATACCTCGCACAGTAACACTGGCAACAGCACGGGTTTGTCATTTGGTTCTGCCGCCTCGAAATACGAACATCTATTGGCATCGTCCACTGGGGGCAGTAGCAATACTAGCTTAAGTTCGGCACTCACTAATGGCATCGGTACAGGGACGCCGAGTCCGAATTATCATCATGCCCACCATCATCCGCATCACCATCATGCCCATCATCACCACCATGCCGCCAGCCTGAGCCAACACACTTATGGAGTGAAGTCTGAAGCCAACACAACTAATTATGACTATGTGAATAATTGCTATTTTGGTGGAACATTTGGAGCGCTGGGTGCCACTTCAGCGGGAGCAGGAGTTCATGGAGCGACGGAACTTGCGGGCTACCATCACCAGCACAATGTTATACAAGCTGCGAAATTAATGGCCTCATCATAGGAACTAAAGAGGTTTAATTGAATGCATTTTAAAGTAAGAACAAAACTATAGATGGCAAATGTGTGTTCTAACGGTCTTAAGAAAATATAGTTTTACATCGGAAATTGGTCAAGTTCTGCCCTATTCGTTAAAGAAACATTGATCTCAACAAAACTTTCGTTACAGTTTCGTATAAACCTTCGAAAAGTGACGGTTCCATTGACGTCACATGTGTTACATGGACTCTTCGTAGCCAACATTATTGCTTGTTACAAGAAAAGTTGACTTAGAACATAGAGACATGAGTTATGACAGATAATGAGATACAAAATGGTGTCCTTTTTACTAGGCTTACATATTTGTTGGTTAAAAGTCAAATATCAAACAAGAAAAGTGTGTTCTATGTCAAACAGCCTAATGTTAGTCCGTTTGTTGTTAATTCACTCTGCACTTTGAGAGAAACATAACTCATTCAAAATGAAAGAGACAAAGTTTAAATAAAAAATAGGCATGACTGGGTCGCGCGTACTTGCTTCTATGTGCCTAATTACATTGAAAAGCACGATCTTGGACAGAAACAAGTAACATTTATGTTGAAAATAACAGAGTTTGAATTTATAAAAAGTATCAAAACAATAATACTTTACGGTTTTTAGTAAGAATGAAATACACTATCACACGTCTTAAATAGTAAAAAAATTATGAAAAAAGTATTTTGAAAATTGTAGGACCGGTTTTGATGAAATCCTGTTTTTTATTTTGTAGTTTTTGAAATTTTGGTATGCAGTTTTTTAGAGTTTATTAATTTACACCAGATTTTAAATTTTAAATATTGTTTTTTTGATAAGTTTCAAAAATATTGAATTAAAAAAAAAATTAAATAATAATTATAAATAGAAAAAAAAATAATTATTCAAAATGCAGAATTAATTTGGCTACTTAGATCTTTTCAAATATAAACAAAAATTAAAGGTACCGTTAATAGACTTTTCCGGTAAATTTGGTTTCTATAAGATGGTTGCTAATACCAACAAAAGAATTCTCAAAAATGTTCATCAAATTCGTTGGAGCCGTTTATGAGAAAAATAAGCTTTTCCTAAACGGTCATATGGCAGGTACCGTTATTTTCAGGCCTACAAATAAAATTTCAATTTTCCTTCTGGGTAATGCCAAAAGAATCACACGCACCAAATTTGAATGCTTAAGCTGTTTAGGTTGCAGCTCTGCATACTGACAGACAGACAGACAGACAGACAGACATTTGTTGCCACTAACTTTTTTAGACTTCTCTATGATCGTAATGTCATGTTTGAGTGTTATCTCAATTTTTTTTATATTCATGAATCCTGAACTTACCTTGTATGTAGTCCCTATAATTGCAAGTAAAAACTATAAACCAGTATTATTTGTTCATGAGTCATCTCTTAGAATAAATTAATTTTTTCTAAAGTTTAAAAACGCCATCAAATCATTGATTTCAAAACAAACAAAATTTAAATTTTGTTTAGCTTTATAATTTTGAAACTAAAAAATATTGATGTAAGTAAATCAAATTGGCCAAATTTTTTACATAAAATTTCCTAAATATGATCAGTTTTTTGAAAGTTTGACAATTTAACTAAAAAAATAAATAAACAATAAAAGAATTTTAGGCGCAGCAAAATAATTTGAACGAAACAAGAAAGGCATTCAAAATAGAAGAAAAAATAGTTAAAGTTATCTAAAAAAAATTGATGCAATATAAGTATTAAACACAAGACGCATTAAGCAACAATTGAGCATTTGTAAATAAATATGAAAAAAATATATTAAAAAATGTATTGTACTTAAAAACAGAACAAAAAAAATTGTAATGTATAATTAATTCGTATTCATAATGTCATATAAAAATAAAATAAAGTTAAGTTTTTAATAATAATTTAAACAAATTAATAAGCATTCCCTGAGTATAATTAAAATGTAGCTATAATTTCCCAATGTGCACTTAAAAAATATAGACTTAGATAAATATAGTTGTATTATAATTGTATAGAAGTAAATTTTAAATTATTGAATAAGATACATTTTTATTATTAAAAGGAAAATATAGCAAATAAATTCATAACTAAATTAGAAAAAAAATAAGTTTGTTTTCTTATACTTGAAGGCTCAAAAAATAGTCGGCTGACAGGCTGATAAGTATTTCAAAGAGTTTTTCCGTAAATTTCCAGGACCTTAATAATAGAAGGGGGCAATTTAACTATTATCACACTGCTTACGGCTCAGGGGTACCTACCTAAGAACGAAAACTTGGAAAAACAAAATAACTGATATTAAAGCTATACATTCATTCTTAATACTTTATCCCTCCTCTACACCGCAAACCTCTTACTAACGATCGGTTTTTAACTATAATATTTAAAAAAAAGTTTCAATATATTTTTTTGGCTCCAGGAAATAACCCCCCAACGAAATAACCCCCCAAAATGAAAATGAAATTACCTCCCAAAATTTGTATGGAGGTGGGGATTTGCTTCATATGAAATAAGTCTCCAAAATTGGGGATTCCAGGGGGCAGCATGCCTTCCCTTACACATGCTAGTAATGTAATAATTATTATTACGGCTCAGGTTTCCATTATGCGCATTAAGCAAATAAATTTTTTTTTTACGACTTATTTTAAAATGTTTTTTGAAACAAAAATTACGCGAGGAAACTTTATTTTCTATTTTTTTTTCAATGTTTTGGGTTTTCACTAGAAAAAGTGATTTATTTTATATAGATGATCGTGTGGTGGAATTGTGGATTGTGTCGTTGTCGCTACGCGAGTTTATAAAATGTTAAACCATAAACGGTTTATTTGATAAAATATTTCTTGCCTGAAGAAGAGTATAACCATACTCGAAACGTCGCTATGAAATAACATCTTTTTTATTATTTTCCGACCTGTAGCCCACATAAATCAATAATATATCTTTAACGATACAAAGGTCACTAAATACAAAAAAAAATATATTGATTTATTTTAGCTATAAACTGCGCGAATGGCTTATTTTGACTATTCTATTTATTTCAGTGAAGCCATTTTAGTAGAACTGGGTGATCCTTTTGCATCTTCATAATACATAAGTGTGCTCAAGAGGGGGTTGTAGGGGGTGCAAGCTTTCCCATACATACCAAAAATTTGTTGTTGGGTATCATAAATTAAAAAAAAAAACTGCATATACTCAAACTCGCACCTACTCCAAATCCTATACTGGCCCCAAGCAGGGGGTTGCTGGAGGGCAGCGTGCCCCCCCCCCCCTTACCTATCTAAATTTTTGTTTGGAAGTATTCTGAATTAATATAAATTGCGTATGCGCCTAACCTCGTACCTATCTCGTATCCAATAATGACCTGAATGGGGGAGTTGGCCCCCTTGCCTACGCAATTGTTAATCCCATGAGAAATTCCAATTAAAAAAAAGGAATTTTACAAAAAAAATTATAAAAAAAAACATAAAAAGAAAAAAATCGTAGGTAGGAAGGTACCTTTGAAAAAATCATAAAAAAAAATGTTTCATTTCCTCAAGCTCAAATTAAAAAAAGAAATTGTTCAATGCGCATAATGGAAACCCGCCCCATTATTAATTTAAAATAAAAAGGTAAGTTAACTAAAAAATCTCTGTTTATTTTACTTATTTTTAAATTTCTTCTTATCCCACTTTTGCAATCAAATCTAGTTGAGTTTATTAAAATAAACATTTTTTTTAAAGCGGGATTATAAATGAGAAATGATATTATAAAAAGCGGCATTATAAAAAATATGATTATGAAAAGCGGAATTTAAAAAAGGGAATATAAAAAGTGAGATATCGAACCCAACCCTTTGGGGACTTATTTCATATCTATTTGGGGGGTTATTTCATACCTTTTTGGGGACTTATTTCATCTTCGATTTGGGGGGGCTATTTCATTTTCCGTTTGGGGGTATTTCGTTGGGGGTTATTTCCTGGAGCCAATTTTTTTATTAATATAGGCTCTGATTGCGAGTGTCGACTTTTTTCGATTTCGATCTTCGATCGTCTATTTCATATTGTGAATGTCGATTGTGATCGAAACTTTTCGATTTCACAGTCATTTTTTTCATTGTAACTTTCTGATGGACGCGCAATGATGTTTTTGGTCAGATTGAATATGGAAAATCTGAACATCGCGAAGAGGGCTTGTGCCATTTCAAAATTTTCTTGGGCATTATCGGTATTTGTTTCACTATTGACTGTGAAAATGTTAATTTTTCAAAAAGATTAGTTGACATTTTTCTTTTTATAATTTTGATCCAAAGATTTTTCGTGAAAATTCGGAAACGTGGTCAAACCTACGGAGGCCGAATACAAACCGCATCAGGCATCGCTGAATTTCAGCGGAAACGCATTCAATTAGCCAGTTCACGATTCTACGGCCTCAGAAATCTCCGTTTTCTCAGAAACGTAAATATGAATACAGTTTCTCAGAGAAAATCTCAACTTTGCTGTCAAAAAATTATTCCTAATATTTTTTTGGATTCGCTTGCTCTTTGTCTATTTTAGTTTGTCAAATGGAACTCTGTTAGAGGGAAAGAGATACAAAGTTTTTTTGGCGTTTGCTGAGAAATTGTGTTCACATACATTTTTCGGCGGTGCAAAATAAGGCCCCAGACAAAACGGCCCCAAAAATAAAAATGAAATAAGGCCCCAAAAGTATATTAAAAATACAACAACAACAAAAAAATCTTTATTTTGGGGTGTAATCTCACTTTTTGGAGCCTAATTTCATTTTTAGAATTGGGGTTTTATTTCATTATAAAAAAGGCTCTAATATCAAAGAATGGGGTCTTCTTTCATTTTGTTTTTGGGGTCTTTTTTCATTTTTTGGGGCGTAATTTCATAACCAAAAATATGGTTTTATTTTATTATGAAAAAGTGACCCATTTTTGGGGCCTTATTTTATTTTTGTTCTTGGGGCCGTTTTGTCTAGACGATGCAAGACAGAGAGACATACAGAACCAAAGAGTGAAAGAACACTAAACACATACACAACACGCGGTTTATATTCGGATGGTCTCCCATGCGACTACTAACCAAAGTTGAAAGTTGAACACAATTTTGCCGTTATCTTTTTAAACACTGCACATATTGAGCTGCACCCTTCCAACTTTGTATAGCATTAATAATTTTGAGCAAAACAAAATTCATGATTTCTTTTCTTCGGTTTTTTGCTTATATCTCGAAAACTAAGCGTCGTAGAGGCCTTAAAGTTGAACACATTTTTGCCGATGGATATCTTTTTAAACAATGCACCTACTGAGCTGTTTCTTGCACCAAATTTAATGTTTTCTGAGTATTTTTCCAACGGATCATTAATTATTTTGAGCAAAAAAACATTTCATGATTTCTTGTTTTTGGTTTTTTGCTTATACATATCTCGAAAACTAAGCGTCGAAAAGGCCTTAAAGTTGAACACACTTTTGCCGGTATCTTTTTAAACACTGAACATATTGAGCTGTTTTTTGCACATTAGAAACGAAAATTAAAAAAAAAAGTACCCATATTTGGGCATTTATGGCTGCTATTTGTTTTCCAAAAAAAAAAAACTTTATAGACCAAACTTGTAGCAAATTTTATTTATTACAAGTTCGCATAGGTATCAAATTATTTTTTCTTTTAAATTCACCAGAAAGGAATTATAAGCCAGAGTGATAAAAGTGCCGATTTTTAGCCATTTTTATCTGATAGTGAAGAGGGCGAAGGGGCGTGGTTGTGAATTGTTTTTTTTTTTTTTATTTACTGAGCATATTAAGCTTCATATCAAAAATTCCCAACTCTTTTCTAGGGTAAAACCTCGTATTTACTGGATTATTAAAGCAACAAAAATCGAATTGTCCACATTAAAAGAGGTCTGCCAGAGGTTCTGTTTTTGGACTCAGAATTGCAGGGACATTATGTTACAAATACCTTATGAAAATAGCTATTGGTTCTGATTTAAGTCCCAAACGCTAAGCAAAGGAAATATATTTTATTAAAAAAAAAAATCTAATTGTCAATTCTAAAAAATGTCTGCGGAAGATTTGTCAAAGAATTTAAGTCTACTTTTTTGCACAGACACCTGTAAAAGTATCATGTTACAAATACCGAACATAAGGAAAATTTTGAAAAATGTCGAATTGTCAACATTTAAATTTATCTACGGGTTTGTTCGTCAAAGAAATTCGGTCTAACATTTTGCAATAAAATTTTTGGGTGTATCACAAATGGCGTAAAAAAATGTATTTTGCAAATTATCCTTTGTTAGGATTCGAAGTCACAAAATTCAACAAATCAGTTGACTTTTTTAATTTTTGCAGGCTTTGTCAAATTTTACCCAGGTTGGTTACACCAAAATGCTGCCAGAGAAACTGAAACTCGGCTAACTCCTCAAAAGGCGTTTGTGTTTTTGTAAGCTCAGAGCAGGGCACTGACCTGTAAAAAAAGATCTGTGTTTCTTTTTTAACTCGGAGCGCTCAGCTTGTGTTTCTTTTTTCAATCGGAGCTAACTCGAAGCGCGCTCTATGAGCTCAAAATAAAACGACCGAGCACATGGAGTAAAAGACTGAGCGCGGCCTATGTGTGCTTTGACAAATGACATGGTTGGAAAAAAAACACAAAACGTCGGCCCAAGTAAAATATTAAAATGATTTTTTCTAAGGAAATAACATTAATTTAACATTAGTTTAATTTAATTTTTGCATTTAAGGTGCAAAGTGGACCATATGACACCTCAGTGCTCAAGTGTGTTTCTTAATTAAATCAAAGAGCTCTGATCATACTCTGCTCAGAGCGCAATTGACTTGCTCAGGCTCTACTCCGTGCTTAGCTCAGAGCCTAAAAAGAAAAAAACCTAATTTCTACTGACATTCCTAAAGGGCTATTCACATGAGAGCGACCAACGAACGACGAATATATGAATAAATCTGATTTAAAGCAACTCATTAACCTGAATTCTTCACAAACTCCAAGCTAAATGACGGAAATATAATTTTAGTTATTATTACGATACTAAAATTTGCATTTTAGTTTCTAAAATGTGATAAATTTCATTGTATATAGACTGCCTAGCAGTTTATATACAATGAAGTTTTGAAAAAAAAAATGCAATTCATAGTGAACTTCAGCTACACCTCCTCGCTCATAGAGAAGTTTCTTGAAAATGAATTCTTTTGTAACTAAATATTTCACGACTGGTTTTCTCCAGCTGTTAACAAATGTCAAATTTAAAATGGATCTTATTTTATTTTAATATTTTGCATTTGGCATTATTTCCTAGATCTATATGATTAATATTGTCCTTCTAGCAACGCTCTGTTTGCAACATTTCCGCAAATATTTCTAAGGGGCTTTTATGGAAATGCTTAAAGTGAGAATATTCTACAGCTCGGAAATTTATCTCGTTGCATCAATACCCTAGGCAAGCACTCTTCCCATAATTTTCTATATTATTTTATCAGGTAAATCCGTAGCAGATTTTAACGTTTACTCATTGTATATAAACTATAGACTGCAGTTTATAATAATAAATAATATACAATGCGTTTACTTACACTTTCAGATGCTCTGTTGTGATCATTTTAATAGTTCTACTCGTACCTAGATGTCTCTTTTTTAACAACCATTTTTAGACAATTTCAAAAAGTTGAAAATACTTCTTCATAAACAGTTTGGTGTGTTGTGTTGTAATTCCAGAAATTCTATTAAAAACTAGGTGGCGCTGTGTTGACTACTCAAGTTTTTATATGGTTTGTTCAGCCATTGTTGTGGGTTCCTAATATGACAGAACACACAATACGAGAGTTCAGAAATTAACACACTAATTATTTATTGGTAAAGTAGAATGTACAATGAACGAATGATAATTAAAGATGAAATAAATTAAGAACGTGCCACAGCTATAGCGGGTCAGCCAGGTTTCTTCTCAATCGCCGAATGATCTCATCCAGCCGCTTAATTGACCAGCTTGTCTTTGGCGTCGAGTTTCCTCTATTCGACACTTGGCGTACCATTGTGTGACCAGAGTCGCCACAGCTACTCCCCCCTGAGAAGCTTTCCCCAGGACGTTTGAAAGTAACTCGCCGACGGCGGCTGTAAGTGCGTAACGGTGGAGCCATGGATGATGTCCACTGATGAAGTTGAACAGGTGACCTCGGAGGAGGCGGACTGTCTGATGGACTGGACCTGTGAACAGATGAATCGTTTGTTACGGGCGGTAAGTCGGGTTGAGGAATTTGAAGTGGTGTCTGAGAATTTTCAGGTTGAGGAGTAGGTTCAAAGGTAGAAGGTTCAGGCTGTGATGTTTGAGGGTTTTCAGGTTGAGGAGCAGGTTGAAAGGTGGAAGGTTCAGGCTGTGGTGTTTGAGGTTGTGAATGAACTGTGTTGCTGGGCTGATCTTGTTTGTTGGTGTAGCACGGCTTGAGTCTGTCCACGGAAATGTTCTGCCTTCGGCTATTGACGTCAATTGTAAAGAGTCGATCTGTTAGGCGTTCGATGACCTTGAATGGTCCTTCATAGGGCGGTTCAAGTGGTGCTCTGACTCGATCACATCGAACAAAAACGTGTGAACAGATGTACAAATCTTTTAGAATAAAGACTCTTGACTTGACGTGGTGGGCCGTTGGAGTTGGTCGTAGACCGCGTGCATATTCTCTATGTTTCTCTATGAATGTCTGTGGTTCTGATTGTGAATCTGCAGCAATGAAGAATTCTCCTGGAATTCGTAGATTACTTCCGTATAGAATTTCAGCAGGAGAGGCTTGTAGATCTTCTTTTAGACTAGTTCTTAATCCGAGCATGACTGTAGACAGGATCTCGATCCATGGTTTCGGTGAGCACATAAGCGCAGCTTTGAGAGTGCGATGAAACCGCTCAACCAGGCCGTTAGATTGTGGATGATATGCTGTTGTTCGACATCTCTCAGCCCCAATGAAGATTGCGAAGGCTCGGAATATTTGAGACTCAAATTGACTACCTTGGTCAGTTGTGATAGTGGCTGGAGTACCGTAGTGACTGATCCAGTGATCAAACAGGGCTGTAATGACGGTGTCAGCGGTCATGTCCTTGAGAGGCACAGCTACAGGCCATCTTGAGAACCTGTCTATTATTGTTAAACAATAGTTGTAGTCATTAATCTTTGGTAAAACGATTAAGTCTATGTGAATGTGACTAAATCTAGTATCAGGTACAGCAATACGATTAGGTACAAGTCTGGTGTGTCGTTGTACTTTTGATCTTTGGCAGTTAAGACATTCACGAGCCCAAGTAGTAGCATCCCTCTTGATGTTGGGCCAAACGTATTTTTCTCTGAGTTTTTGTGATGTCTGCTTCTGACTGGGATGAGAAAGACCATGTACGATGTTGAAGGCAATTCTCCGGAGTGATTGAGGTAAATAGGGACGGCATCCACTCCTGGATATATCACAGTAAATTTTTAAGTTTGTTTTTATTTCAGTCTCTTGAAGTAGTAGAGATGAGTCACCTTGCAGGATCTCAGTAAGTTCTGGGTCTACTTGCTGTTCTCGATGAATTGTTTCTGGGTCCAAAAGTGTTGGTACAGCGATGGTTTCAACCCGTGAAAGGGCGTCAGCGACGACATTTTCTTCTCCTTTGACGTAAATGATGTTTGTAGTAAACTGTGAGATGAAGCTGAGTTGGCGGATTTGTCTGTCAGAGGCGTTATTGTGTTTTTTAGTGTGAGCATGTATTAGAGGTTTATGATCGGTCTTGATGATGAAGTTGCGACACTCGAGAAGATGACGGAAGTATTTAATGGCTGCGTAAATTGCCAGCAGCTCGCGATCGTATGTGCTGTATTTCTTCTCAGTTTCGTTGAGTTTTTTAGAGAAGAATCCCACTGGTCTGACGACACCATTCTCAGTTTGTTCCAACGCAGCACCAATGCATGTTGTTGAAGCATCAGTAACCAAAGCTAAATCAGAAGTAGGTGATAGAAATGATGACTGTGTGGCGTCGGAGAGAGCTTGTTTGAGCTTGGAGAAGCAAGAGTCGGTTTCTGAAGTCCACTCGATTTTTGTTTTGTCGTGTTTTATGGAGCGTTTGATGTAACAGTGCAATGGTAGTTGAAGTCCAGCCAGTCTAGGAATACATTGTCTGTAGTAGTTGATCATTCCCAGGAAACGTCTTAGTTCGTGAACCGTTTGTGGCTTAGGGTACTCAACTATCTTGTATAAACGGTCAGCTGTTGGAGCGTAACCAGTAGCATTGATGGAGTAGCCTAGAAAGTTAACCTCACTCTTCATCAATTGACACTTGTTCACGTTGATTGTAAGTCTGTGCTCTTGTAGCTTCTTGAAAACTTGACGTAGATGGTTTTTGTGTTGAAGTTCGTTCTCTGACATGATGAGAATGTCATCTATGTAGATGAATACGAAGTCTAAGTCTCGGAAAACACTATCAATAAATCTTTGGAAAGTTTGTGTGGCATTTTTGAGACCAAAAGGCATCACAAGATATTCATACAGTCCCCAAGGTGTGTTGATTGCAGTTTTTTGGATGTCGTCTTTGTGCATCGGTATCTGGTAGTAAGCCCGTTCTAAATCCAAGGTGGTGAAAACAGACTTACCATGTAGTAGTGGAAAAAGACTTTGTATTAGAGGTGGTGCATAATTATCTGCCTGGGTGATTGCATTTAACCTTTGGTAATCTCCACACAATCTCCAATTCTTATCTTTTTTTGATGCCATTGTGATGGGACTGGCCCATGGACTGCTGGAGGGTCTCATGAGTCCTTGGTTGACACAACGTTGAATCTCTGCTTTTCCGGCAGCTGCTTTAACTCCAGCGAGTTTCCTGGCTCTTGAGAAAACTGGAAGACCTTGGGTAACGATTTGGTGAGCGTGGGCTTTCTTTTTTAGAGCAGCAGATACGTCATTCTGTGGCTTTGTGATGTCAAAAAATTCTTGGAGAAGATCCGAACAAGGTAAGCCAGGATGAATGGTTGAGATGCCGGTGTAAGGAGTATGATGCAAGTATCCTTTTGAGGTTAAAAGAGTTTTGGAGTCGATTAACTGCTCGTTTTTTAAGTCAATCAGGAGCCCGAAATGTTTCAGGAAGTCAGCTCCGATGATGGGTTTCTGCACGTCGGCTATTATGAAAGACCAAGTGAGATTTCTTCGTAGATTGAAAGTGGGTGTTAAAACTAGTATACCGTAGGTACTAATCTGAGTTGTGTTGGCAGCGTAGAGGACCATGTGTGCTGGTTGTTGGTCACCACGGAATTCTGCAGCCGGTAATAAAGAAACCGCAGCACCGGAGTCGACGAGGAATTCTAGGCGTGTTTTGTTGTCGTACAGATGAAGTCGGGCCTCCACGGGACGATGGTTCTCGCTGTCGCACGCGGCCCCTATTGTCGACAGCGATTGGTGTTTTCCTGTGTGAAGTAAGCGCATGGAGGATGGCAGGTTCGTGTCTCTGCGCCATATCGCTGGTGATTGCGGCATATGTCACTGCGGCCGGAACTTTGTCCCCTTGAATGGGCTCTTGGCCTGCGGTTTGGACCCTTGAATGACTTGAATTGTATCAGTAGTTCAGCCACAGTTTTTTCTAGATATTCAATCCTTTCTAGTAGTGCCGTGACGAGAGGAAGTGATGCATCTTTGTGAGGCTTGTCTGTGACGGCCATGATTGTGCTGCTGTGGCAGATCTCTGGAATGATGCGATCCGCCATTTTAGCCAGCTGTTCCAGATCGAGGTCATCGGATATGGCGAGGAATGCTCTCAGTTCACTCGGTAATTTCTCGACCCATAAGCCGTGTAACACGTCGTCGGATAGGCCACCGGCCGATAGGTTTTTCATCTCTCTCAGGAGCTGTGAAGGCTTTTTGTCACCTAGAGGAATGCCCTTGATTACTTGACGTAATTTGTCTTTCTTCGACACTCCCAGTCTTTCTAATATTTTATCTTTAAGGCAGTTATACTTATCTTGAACCGGTGGGTCGTCCATGATGTCGGTAATTGTTTCTGTTGTTGGACCATCTAAAGCGCGTAGGACTGCAAAGTATTTTGCGTTGTCATCCTCGACTTTGAGGGCTGCGAATTCTGTTTCAACTCGTCTGAACCAAAGATCAAGTTTCTTGGAATCATATTGAGGTAGCTTGGGCTGTCGTGCTTCACGCAGTAGAGCTTCGAGCCGATTCTCCATGGTTCCTTCTTCTTTCACTTGTATCTTGGCGTTCGCTTTTGATTGTGAGCGGGTTATCACCTTTTGTTGTTCTTGAGTGAAGGTACTTGTTGCTTTTTCGTCAGTGTTTGGCATTGAACGTCAAGGTTAGATTTCGAATGACGATGCCAGGCACGTAGTGTGTTATCAAAATCGTAATCCAATGTGATCACGTCGGGGTCACCAATTTGTGGGTTCCTAATATGACAGAACACACAATACGAGAGTTCAGAAATTAACACACTAATTATTTATTGGTAAAGTAGAATGTACAATGAACGAATGATAATTAAAGATGAAATAAATTAAGAACGTGCCACAGCTATAGCGGGTCAGCCAGGTTTCTTCTCAATCGCCGAATGATCTCATCCAGCCGCTTAATTGACCAGCTTGTCTTTGGCGTCGAGTTTCCTCTATTCGACACTTGGCGTACCATTGTGTGACCAGAGTCGCCACATTGTAACTATATGCATTGCCACCATGAGTACTATAGAAAATGTATATATACAATGGTTCAGCATTGAAAAGGAAACCAATAAATACTATTATTATGGCATTTTGGAACGACAAATAGTTAACAATTATTGTTAACGATTGTCAACGATAGTTAATAAAAGAACGCCCCAATGGTGAACCACAAATTAGTTGAACACGAAAAAATCGAAAATTTTCGCCAACCACGAACCGTTCGTAAAACAGTCCCTTCCCTACACGAGAAAAACACAAGCGAACACGAACCGATTCGATGAACTTTATTGGGCGAACACAATGCAAAAACGGAGCTGGATCTGTATTAGCCGTCAAAAGAGGACGTACGCTCCAACTTGCAAGTGCCCACAATGATGCTGTGCAGTTTTTTGACATTAGTCAAATATCAGCCCATTTATTATAATACCTTGTTTACGTCGTTTCTTTGATTCTATTTTTTTGGCACAAAAACGAATTGAATGAAAATTAAAAAAAATGTAGGGTTGAGCTTTGGCATTTTTCGCTCGGGAAAGAAAATGCTATCATGGATTAAAAACAAGAGTTTTTATACTTCCAATCATATTTAGCTTTTGTGGTAATGGATAATTATAATTTTTGATTTTTTAATGAGCCCTGAAGTCACCCTGGGGTCACCACAACTCGTTTTTTGAAATACCTCAACTCGCCCTCAAAAGAAAATTCTCTTTTTTTTTAAACCTGGGGTCGCCATGAAGTCACCCTGAAGTCAATCTTGGTATTTTGCTAGGGCGAGTTGAGGTAACGATCAGCTGTTATATACTGACATTAGCTGTCAATTTTGTTGTTTATTTTTTTATTTTACTCAAAATGAAACAATTCATTCCACCTAGTTTCTTACTATGTACTAAAGTATGCAAGTGTGAGTTTATTGTTTTTAATAATCATTTAAATTTACATTCTTAACTTGGCACAGGTGAAACTGAGCCAAGTAGTAGTGTGCGAATAGCCATCCTCCTTCTTATGATATGTTAGTAACTTAATTGACAGCACTTTTTTGTTTTTTTGAGATTCAAAAAACCCAGTTTTTTTGACAAATCTTGGAGTAAAGGTAAAGTTCAACGAACAAAACTAGTATTGCAAATGTTCGTGATAATCAAGATCAGTGTGAACATCAACGTTCGTGTCTGTCCAAAATAAGACTGTAGGTTCTCCTTTTTCGTTTTGTTTTGTGCTAAAATTCCATCTAGGTAGGTTTCCTTTCAAAAACAGTTCTTCATATGTCTCATCAGGAAGAAAAGTAGCCCAGACATTTCAGGATACCTTTGGATTTTCTCGCTGTTTCCATATATTCTACAATAATTTTTTAAAGATCTTATTTTTAGACCATGTCAAACATTTTCCTTTTCAAACGAGAAACATCAAAGTTCAACCCTTAAAATATTAAAACTTTCATTCTTCCATTCGTTACTTCTTCCCCCTAATGATATACACCTTTTACCATTTTTTGTAAAAATAAGAATGAAAAAACAATCGAAAATAGGAATCATTGTACACATACCTTATTAAAGATCTTTCAAAAAGAACGCACTACTGTTGTGTTCCATTTGTTTCTTTGTCAAAAAACTGCACGTCTTTATTAAAATTTGACCAACCTTTCCGTCTCCGTATTGCAGCTCCGTCCTCCGTCTGCAGCTGCGTCCCATTGTGTTCGCAACATTGAATTTGTATATATTCGACATTTTTTGACATCTGTTCCAGCTCCAGCCCCGTCTTCCGGTCCAGCTCATTGTGTGAAATGAACTTTTTTTATAAGCTAACGCTTTGTTAGGAAATCAAATCTCTGATTCCTCTAAAATATTTTTTTGTGCCAATGGAACGGTTTCAGAATGAGTTCCGTTGCCAATGGCAAATGATCATAGTCTTTTGACTACTTAAAGAGTCGTTTACTGCTTGAAGTTTTGCATGGCTGAAGAATTTTCACTGCCAGAAGCCTTTTGGCTGATTTAAGTTTCAAGACTCTAAACTCTTTGAAAGTCTTGTAATTGACAGATCAAGAAACCTATTTATTGAACAACATTAATTCATACTACAGAAAAGATATCCTTATTCGTTTTTGTTGGCATTTTTAATGCACTAAATTCATTCTACATTTTCTTGAAACAAGAAGTTCTTGACTTGACTTGTCACGAGCTTAAGTTCAAAATTAATTCCCTCGAGTGCAAAGCGATACCTATACGACTACGAGAATATAGAAGACGAATAACAGTTTTTCGACAGTTCTGTCTATCTGACATCTGTACGATTAGATATAAATTACACGATTTCATCAAAAGCAAATGTTTCATCATGGCCTTGTATATAATATGTAAAACTGTTTCACTGTTGCTAGCCAGTGATTAAACCCCTTACTTTCACTCAAAGCCAATAGGTTATGTTCATGCTAACCTCAGTCCTATCTTCATCAATTTCAATCTATGGTTCAATGTTATCGGATTAGAATTCAAATAGGATTTTTGATGAAATAAAATAAAGTTCTATCAATTCCTTAACATTTCAGCTCTTTTAGATTTTTTACATAGCTTGAACTAATTAATAGCTCTTTTTCGATTATGAAGAGGCATTTTTAAAACAAAACAAAACACGTAATTTCTTCAAATTTACAATTTATCTTGAATTATATATTTTAACATTCAATACTATACAATGAAAGATATTGAATTTGACTGTTCTAAGGTACAAGTTTAAAACGTGCAACATTTAATTATTATAATTTTGTTTACTTGTAGTTTTCTATTGTGTGTTGCAAGCATTTACATTAAACTCTCTTAAACAAATATGAACAATATAATAATTCGTTTTTTTTTCTTCTTTTTACTATAAAATTATATCTCTACTCATATTTCTTTGTTTTGTTTTACATATAAATAAAATAAATGTTTTTATTTGTGCGTAAATGCAAATTCTTTCATTTCAGACTACAACAACTGTATACGCGGATAATGTATAAGGTAGACACTTGGGTAGAAGAATAAGACATTACTTTAAGTTCTGTTATTATAATTTTTTTTAAGTACAAAGGAAATAGTTATTGAGAGGAAAAAACTCGTATAAGCTTAGAAACTACTTTTTTTTGTTAATTTATCAAAAAGTTAAATACGTTAAGTTTTCGAAATAATTGTTAGGCATATAAAAAGTTCTGACAAAATTGTTATAAAAAATGTAGACAAAAGCCATAAAAAAGTCAGTCACTGTGTTAAAATTCAAATGCACATTAAATTATCATTATTCGAGTTAAAGTCTCAGTGTGTTTTGAATGTATTTTGAATTGCTTATTATTTTTGAAAGTCCATTTTTTCTTTTATTTTATTTATTTTTTTTTTGAGTGAGATTTTTTTTTTGTTTAAAAAATAATTGTAATTATACTTAAATCTCTAACAATTAACTACAGGTTAAGTGGTATTTTTTTGTATATGTATTTACAATCTAAACACGTAATGCAGTTGTGTGTATGTGTGCGTGTGTAGGGTATGAGTTTGCAACTCACACATTCTCTAGTTTATTATATTTTCATTTAAAAAACATATTTAAATTAAATATAAATTAAAGAGAAATAGTCAGTTTTTATGTCTCTTTTTTCGTAAAATAAAATTCAACATATTATTAAGCGAATTTTTTTTTTTCATTTTTGCAGTTAGGTAACTGCTTAAATATCTATAATGCTTGTTGTAATTATTTTTCTTTAAATATTTGTCAGAAGGCAATGTTGAAATTTCAAAAAAAAAAAAAAAAATCTTAAATAAATAAATACACGGGAAACGCATTACGATCTTCAGTTCTTTAAGTGATTATGACAGATTGCACTACTTTATTTTTTTTTTGGAAGCCTTGAAAGGGTATTTATTGCCCTTTGAGTTATAAAGGTCTTGTGTGTAGTTTGCACTTGCAGCACTCTACGTTTTGAAGGTCTGCCAATCTAGATGTATAGTTTTGGAGTTGAGTTGCTTAATCTATGCAGTTGTTTTTTATCAGCATGCCTGAAATAAAAAAAATATGATCAGTTTTATTCTATTTTTAAGGTTGATTTTCAATTTTCAGCTGTTACGTTCAAAATTTGTGTATGAAAGAGAGACATTTTAAAAAAATATAATCAATCATTCCAACAAAGCCTTCGAGGAAAAGAACAATTTAAACCGAGATCCCAGTTAGCAAGTCAACTGAAGGGAGATGAAGGATTATATGGGGCAGGCAGTATTTTTATTTATTTGTTTATTTATTTAAACCCAACTGCAGATATTACATCTAATTTGATTATAAAGTATTATAATTTGACATATTAGTGGTTACCTAAAACGATTTACAATTTAATAATTTCTTATTGATATTATTCTTTGATAAATTAAAGTGTATTATATGAAGAGTTATTAAAGTCAATACACATAGTATTAAGTGGTTTATGTATTCCATAATCCAGCCTCGCAGAAGCAGTATAGAAAATTTTTTGGGTTGCGTGTTGACCTTGGGCGAGTGTTGATATTCAGAATACTTAAGCTAGTATAAGACGGTCCTTGTAATGTGTCATTGCCGTGACACTATGACGTCACAGCAAAATAGGTCCTACCACCGTCATTGCCGTGACAAAGGTAATCGTGTCAGTCACTATCACGCGGATGACACATGTCTGTCATTGTTGTCCCAAAATAAAATAAACGTCAAAGTATGTCACGGTGATCTTTGTGCCTCGGTGTCAAGCAAAACAATGACGATCACACGACGTGACAACTCTCAGACAGCTGATCGTTGACGGTGAGCCTAAACTGCAATGACAGTTATAGTTTTTAGCAGTGACGATCACACGGCGTCACTCAAATGAGTCATTGTCTTGGTTAATTAATTTAATTAAAAAAATAAATAACACATTTCCAATTACAGTGATTAAAGGCAAAAGTGAAAAGTCACATTGAGTATGTCCACACGAAATATGGTAGAGGTGGCCATTCTCGCGGTCTTTATCTTGGTAAGCAGTCAGTGACGATGACTCCGACAACAACCAAAAACCATCACAAAGAATTCGTTCCTTGTGGTCCAAAAATGGTTGAGCTAAGTAGCCAGAGCTCTATCGTCTCGTCAAACAGCCGCGTTTTAGCGCCAAATTTCAACGCCGCGTTGTAATATACCGCAATTCTATCCCATGTCACCAAGAGTGCGTTTTCAACGCCACGTAGAATTCCACGCGGCGTCAATACGCAGCGTCAAAATGCGGCGTTGGGATAATTTACAAATTATTCCTTTGACGTAGCGGTCCAAGATTTTTTTTTTAGAATTAAGCCATTTAAATTATTGTTTTGACTTATTTTGTGTCATTTTCATTTTTAATATAGTTTATCATAGAAAAACTGATAGAATGTGTTAGAAAATAATCAATCGTGTAGGAATATAGTTCTGAAGAACGAGATATGAATGAATCGAATGAAAATGGACATTTACTGGCTGAACACAATGAGCTGGAACGGAAGACGGAGCTGGAGCTGGATCAGATTTCAAAAATGTTGAATACATATATACAGATTCAATGTTGCGAACACAATGGGATGGAGCTGCAGACGGAGCTGCAATACGGGGGCGGAAAGGTTGGTTAACTTTTAATAAAGACGTGCAATTTTTTGACATTTCACAAAGAAACAAATGGAACACAACAGTGGTGCGTTCTTTTTGAAAGATCTTTGATAAGGTACGTTGACATGATTTCTAATTTCGGTTGTTTTTTCATTCTTAATTTTACAACGTAAAAGGTGTATATCAGTAGGGGAAAGAAGTAACGAATGGAAAAATGAAAGTTTTAATATTTTACGGGTTGAGCTTTGATGATTCTCGTTTGAAAAGAAAAATGTTTGACATGGTCTAAAAATAAGATCTTTAAAAATTGATTGTAGAACATATGGAAACAGCGAGAAAATCTAAAGGTATCCTCAAAATTTCTCCAGGTTTCAAAAAACAGAGAATTTTCTCTTGAGAGCGAGTTGAGGTATTTCAAAAAACGAGTTGTGGCGACCCCAGGGTGACTTCAGGGCTCATCAAACAAAGCTACTTTCATATATCTATAAACTGCGCTCTTTTATTCCAAAAAAAAATCAATCAAAAATTATCCTAATACCACAAAAGAAAAATATGATTGGGAGTATAAAAACTTTTTTTAATTCCATGATAGCATTTTCTTTCTCGAACGAGAAATGCCAAAGCTCAATCCTAACATTTTTTAAATTGTGGGCACTCGCAAGTTGGGACATGCGTCCTCGTTTGACGGCTAATACAGATCCAGCTCCATATTCCAGCTCCGTTTTTGCATTGCGTTCGCCCAGTTATTTAAATCACTTTATATACATACTTATGTACATATTTTGTGGGAAAATGAAAACCAAGATTCAAATATTTAACGCGCTTCTTATAGGTTTGTGTAACGTTCTCCAACTCTGCGGTAAAACGATGCGTCAAAATAATCTCAACGTCGCGTCGCGTTAAATAATCTCAACGCCGCGTTAGTAATGCGCTCTGTTTGACGAAGCTTTTAATTCTCAAAACAAATCAAAAAATAATGTGCTCTAACGCGGCGTCAGCAAAATAAATTGTAATTTATTTCAACGCCGCGCCGCGTTGAATTCGACGCGGTGTTTTTAAAAAGCGCTCTTTATGACGAGGCCTTTAAACTTTGACGTCGTTTGAGAATAAAAATTCTAGGAACGAGCTTAAAATATTTTTTTTTCATCATCGTATTTTGGGTATACGAGCAAATCCGATAGCACCACCATAGCTATTGAATAAAAGAGCGTTCAACTCCGAACGCCCAACCGTGACAAATAATGACATGGCAGAAATTCCTGCCGTGTAAGGTTGGGACAGTCCTTGCAGCGACAAGCTACGTGTCACGGTGTCCCATCAACAGTGACAGGGCTATCACACGATCATGGCAAGTAGTCACTGCAATGACCTAAAGGTGACGTTCCAGCATGCCTGTTATTGTTGCTGGCAGGGCAATGACATGCAAAACAGTGACTATCACACGATGACACTTTTGGGACAGACTAGATCTACGTCATAGTGCCGTCAGAGTGTGACGACAATGAAACATTACAAGTACCGTCTAATAGTAACTTAAGAATGCTTAGCTTAAGAACGGTTGAGTTAAATTGAAAAAAGAAACCATTCTTGAGTGTATGAAGGGTAGAAATGAGTTGGCATAGGCAGGCCGAGTTTCTGTTATCGTGAATTAACATACCATTCTCAAACATTTTTCCAAGCTTCTGTAAAAATGATTTCAATAAGAGCTTGGAACAAATGCTACACCCTGAAGAACAAACCCATAACGACTAGGTTAGCGAACAAACACCTTATATACTTCTTACTAGAGGAATTACCTCTGAAAATAATCATTGACTTGTCAAATATCTGTGCGAAGTTACAGGCCTTCATAAATCATTATTCATTACCGATGCCCTAATATGGATTTAAAATTATGACAGTCATTTCACTTTGATGAATGATTGTCTACCTAAAAAAAAATTATTTTGGGTTAGCGAAGTTGACTTTCATAAAAACTTAAAATTGAGGTTATTGGTTTATTTTTAAATAAAATGTAAGTTTGTTATGTAATAAATAATTTGAGTTACATACATACGTGATGATTACAAAAGTAGGTTAGCCAAATCACGCAAAAGACGTGATTTTTTTCAAGTTTTTTTAAATTAACTTTTGTAATGACCTGTGTTTTTTCTCGGTTTTTGTTTGAATAAGATTTGAGCGTAACTATAAAGATATGAATCATTTTTTAGAAATTTTACTAAAAAGGCGAACAAAACGTATCATCGAAGCAAAATTGTGTTTCTTTAAAAGTTTTTACAATAAGGCGATAATTATTCGCTAAATCAAAATTTAAACAACAACAAACAAAACAAAGCAATACTCTTTCTTATCAATATTATATTATTATTATTCTATTATTACCTGCACTCGAATAGAACTCATTTCGTAGCCTCCTTTGCTTTGCATCTGTGTTTGTATGGCATTCAGGTGATTCGTTGTGAGTTCCACATCCGCGGACCCAATATGGCCGGTATGTTGGAAATTTGTCGGATTGCCGATCATTGATCGGTCGATGCGTAGTCGTTGATGTCGCCTTCGCGAAGGTGATTGCGGTTGATGGAAGCAGCACGAGAACCATTGTAGCCATATGTCACCTGTGCTTGCCATTTTATTCGAAAATCTATTTTTTGTTTGTTGATGCGCCACGATTTCGGCTGTTCTTTCAGTCAATATGTCAAAAAAAAAAAAAAAAAAAAAAACCACAACAACAACAACGCAACAGCACAAGAGTGGAGAGTTTCCAAAAAAAAAACTTCTTTTCCTCAATTTAGTTTGACTTGTGCGCACAGCTGGTGATAGTGGTCTTTCAACTTCCAAATGATTACTTTCTAATGAATGTGTTAACGTTTGTAGGATTTTGTATGAGTATCTGCGGAGACAAAAAAAAAATAAATTAGCTAAAAAAAATTGTCATTATAAAAAAAATATCTAATAAAAAATGGTAAGCAATCTGCTAGCGATAAAACAAAAACTAAACAACGATGTATATGTGGTGAAGATGAGACATTGAGAGGAGACCACCAGATGACTCTTGTCGCTGCCACACTAGCGTATGGCATATGAGTTGCCACTGTGTCACTCATTCAGATGATTGCACAGAATAACAAGTCAGAAATTCAATATGACTCAGTGAGGATACAATAAGTGCAACAAAAAAAAAATCACAATTCCACTTGCTGCTGTTGCAGGTTTTTGTTTTCTGTGTGAGTCGGCACTATTCCTCGACTGAACTTATTAAAGTGGCGTGCGGTTATTAACCGCAGAATGGCATTAGCGATATTTATAGCAAAGAAGCGAATACGCGCGTATTCATAGCCTAGGTACTTAAAGATTTACGCAAAATCGCTTCGGCTGCTTGGCTGATGCCTGATATATGTAGCACCAAATGAGCGCCTTTTTACCACAATAATATACAAACAAAAGTTACAGAAACACGATTGAGGAGAGACAGAACTGAGTCATCTTTTCCATTTGCTCTTTGTTATCAAATGATTTGAATTCGGATTCTCTTTGTTGTACAGAGGATACACTATGCTTTTGTGGCGCTTCCAGCGAGACAGACTGACAGAATATTTAGGTCTTTTTAGAATTCAAAGCAAGTACCATGCAATGTGTATGGGATATTGAATTTGAATTTTTTTATGGTTCAGCACCGGAAGCAGCAGATGGACACCGTGCAGCAGCTTTCTCAGCTCATAAAAATATTAAATTGAATATTTTGCAATATGCTTCATCAGTGTTGCGATAGGAAATGATCATTATTTGTGGGTCATTTAAAAAAACAATATGATGGCGAGTTATTAAATTTCATCAGATAATGGCAATTTTGTTGGTTGCGAGAAGTTAAATGAATCACGATTTATAACTGACATTGTTTTTGTTTCAGGGTTGTAAGGCACCTAACTGCTGATGAGACATGATCATTAAAAAAAGTGAACAACATGTATGCAGTAGTAGTAGTGCCCCGTGGCTTAGTGGTTAGTGTGTCGGACTGCTAAGCAAATGAGCCTGGGTCAAATCCAACTCATAGCCACCTTTTTTCCTGGGTACTGCCTCCGGCGAGGAACTGACAAAACCTCCAAGAGTGAAATTTGTCTCGAAAAGTGCATCTCATGTAGCCGTTTGGACTCGGCGGTAAACTGTAGGTCCCTTCCATTCTTGCAGATTAACAAAACACACACAATAATGGTTGAGAGTATAGTCACTAGGCCTTGGCTCCTTAAGGAGCTGTCGCGCCAAATAAATTTATTTATTTATTTTATAACAACATGTATGCAAGTGGGTAAAGTAGAGCGAGCAAATTGAAGAAATAAACTCACTCACGTTGCGATCTAATGGTTGACAAAGGAGAATTAAATGAATTTTATAAGAAGAATTTGCAAAACGTTAATGGAGTGGTCAAAAAGTGTACATTTAATTCTATCCTAGGTACAGCCAACCGCTTCAGCTTTGGAGATCTGCCTAGACCTAGTCGATCTGCAAGGATTTCCGAAAACATTCGTGAAAATCCACGAAAGCGCAGCCTCATTGGGACTTCAACGTGCTATTACCCATACAATTTAGAAACAAAATATTTATAGTTCTTTGCTTTAAAAATTCAAATCGTTGAAGAACTGTAAGAAAATGACTTTATTTTACGCATTTTTTTTGTGAAACGATGTTGGAGCGTTTTCGCACATTTTTGGACTATTTTTTTATTGAACATGCCGGGGCTAGACAACGATTGTCAGTATTGTGAATTATGGGCGCATGATTACAGAATTCTTTTTGTCGACACTGCGAGCCCATTCATAGTTCTCATCACATACGTTTTTCCAACTTGATTGTGCAAGAAGACCACAGCGTTTATTTGGGTGCGGATTCGTCATAAGCGGTAGACTTAGGCAAGAAGTCTTGGGCTTCCGACACGTAAGTGAGCGACTTGTGACAATCCGTATCAATGCTAAATTCGCCAACATTAGCCTAATATACGCTCATGCCCCCACAGAGGACAAAGATGACGCCACCAAGGATGACTTCTATGAGCTCCTCGACAAAACCTATATGCAATGTCCTAAATACGACGTTAAGATCGTACTAGGTGATTTTAACGCCAAAATAGGTAAAGAGGAATTCTTTGGTAGGACTGTCGGAAAACATAGCTTACGTCTGAAAACAGACTTAGGCTAATTGACTTCGCAGCGGCAAATAACGTCACCACTGCAAGCACACGGTTTCCTCATCTCGATATACACAAAGGGACTTGGCGACACCCAGATCAAAAAACCGTCAACCAGATTGATCACGTTGCGATCGATGCAAGACACGCCTCCAGTATCTTGGATGTTCGCACCTTCGGAGCAGCTAACATCGATTCGGATCACTACCTCGTTGCAGCAAAAGTAAGAATGCGAATAACCCGAACACCACAATAACGGAGTAATACTGTGAAGAAGTATGACATCGGAAAGCTGCAATCGCGAGAAACCGCCAGAACCAATGCCGATCGAATATCCCTTAACCTCTCAAGAAATCCAGTACCGCCAGCATCAAGTGCCGAAGACCAGTGGCAACACTGCCAACAAGCCATCAGAGATGCCGCAACTGATGTGCTAGTGAAACCTAGCAGACCACCACCACGAAACCTCTGGTTCGATGACGAATGCAGGCAGGCCCATGCAGCCAAACAAGAAAGACGAAAAACTGACGTTTGGTTGAAACTTTTTTCTGCCTTCACAAATTTCTGGAGCAGATATTCGCAGGGTGGGGAAATTATTTTGTCTCTCACGAGTTCTCTGCTCCGCGAATTCAAATCTTGCGAATTCAGTCAAATGAAGTTCGCCAATTATCAAAAAATATCGATTTCGACTTTCTCCTGACTTGTCGACCAATTATGACTAGCGAACGTTTGATATCACATTCGCCCAGCGGTTTGAAATCAATCGAATCAAGGTTCCGCAAGGTGAAGACATCGAACATGTCCAAGGACCATCTCCATCTGGTCAGCAACGATCTCTTCCATCCCGTGAAGAAACTTAGCATGAAAGACCATCTTCATAAATATGGCCATTAACGATCCCTACTATTGAAATGCTTGTTTGTTTAGCCAGAAATATGGAATTTATCTTTAGGCAAAACCGTTGTTAAACTGAAAAATTAATTTAATGATTTTGTTCTAACAAACTATTCGGATTCCGGAGGTGGATGGGTGGAGCTATCTCTTAAACCTCTTCGGATTCTACACAACAATGTGTTCTTTGCTCTCTCATTTTTATCCACATCTTCGAAAAACAAATCAATATTGCCCTATCATCGCTTGTATAATTTGTTCAATATTTTATTCACAAAGGACATTTAGTCACCAATTGCAAGATAATTTGACATATGACTTCGTGAAATATTTAATTTTTTATATTGGCAGCTATGACTTCAAAAGCGAACTTCGTAGTTCGCTATTCGTAATACTCCGACACGACGCACGTTAGTAATTCGCTACTCATAATCTACTTCATATGTAGTAGATCTACTTCATTTATTTATTTGTACCCATCTACTACGTAGCAACTCAATTCTACTTCGTTTTATTTGTTTTTATAAAACAATAAAAAATTCACGTCAAATATGCTGCATTGATTCATTTTTGCAAATCGAAAAAGTCACTTGCTCGATCTGAATGCATTCATCGAAAATTCTACTACAATCATTGCACATTTTCGCTATACTACGTTTCCACCTGACGATAATCTAGATTTCATTCCAGTAAGATTTAAAAGAATCTGGAGGTGTTTCCAACTGAATTACAAAGATAAAATTTGACATTTGGAATCTGACCTACGTATTTACCCTAAAACTGAAACAAAAGAAAAGAGATGCTTACTTTGCGTCGTGTGACGTCACAAACTGATCTTTGTTCTTAAGTTATTAGTTTGCCGGTTTTTATTGTATTTTTATATCTTTAGAATTTTAAAAAGCTTTTGGTCTTAAGGTTTTTTTTTGCGTCTGAGTAAGACTAGCTGCAGATGGCTGTTTACCGCATTTTAGAGCAGTGGTTTTAATTATTTTCATTTATTATTTTTGAAAAAAAAAATAAATCAAAGTCTAATTCAAACTTCGAAAAAAAATTTTATAATTTAAGTAATCCAGAAATCAAATTTACACTGCTTTTGTTGTTCTACATTTGTGAAATTATAAACAATTTTAACAAGGCATTTCAGTCGGAAAAGACACAGATACACATTTTGCGCAAGCGTGTGCTAGTGGTATATAAGACCATTTTAACAAATTTTGTAAAGGCAGAACTACTTGTAGTACTATTCGTAGATTTGAAAGAAAAATCAAATTATTTAGATCTAAAACAAATGTTTTTTTGGATTAAAATCTGCAAAACAAAATAAGGATACGGAAGTAGATTTATTTCAGGCTAAATTTATCATATTTCGTTTTATGTTGAATTATGTCATCAACTTAAACTTCGGTTTGATTTAACCGACAAAAAGTTAGAATTATTAAAACTTTTGGATCCAAACAAAATACAAACTGAAAAATATTCAACAATCCTTCCACTTGTAAATAGTTCCCCTTATTTTGATAGTAATAAAAGCTTAGAATCTCTGAACTCCAAATTTAGAACGCTTATGTTTGCCAAAAACATCAAAATGGAGGATGACGAAGATTTTTGGTCGCGTGTATGCTCCAGAAAAATATATTAGAAGAAGATATGTTTAAGGTGTTGCCTGCCTATATGCTTACACTAGTTAGTCTACCACATAGCAGTGCAGCAGCCGAAAGACGAAAAAAAAATAATCTACATATAAATACCGCTTCTTCCCATTTACTAATACGAGAGCTTGTGTCTGGGCTTGATAATGTTGAAACTCCTAAGCAATTAATTAGATATTTTTTTTTTATAATATTGTATAAATTTGTGATAATTGTTCTTTAGATAGAGCAAGGAGAATCCCAATGAATTTAAAACAAAAAGTTATTATTTATTTTTACAAAATATTTAAAAAAAAAACTTACATATATACCTATGAATTTGTGATTGTGAATAAGTCTATAAAAAGCTGTAATATTGTTAATTAAAAAACTAGCCCGTATTATGTTTTCGTTCTAATTATAAAATAATATGAAAATAAATTTGTTTTGTTATAACTTTTTTTTTCATTATCTACTACATTTTTGGGCAATCTGCTTCACTTTTTGGACGCAGCATTACCATCCCTGCTCATAACAACGGCCATAGTCCCTTATACTCCCTGTTAGCGAGTAGACTACTTTTTACATCTTCAAATTGATGGAATTGACAAGAGACAACTGTGCCTTTAAAGAAATATCAAACACAAAAATGCAGCCTGCACGTGTCAAATCATTGATAAGGCAGGCCAAAAAACTTCTGGCACAAGCGCGAATATCAGCATTCAGTTGGCCTCAGATATAGAATAATCCATATGCACGATGCTTGCCAACTTTTTCTGAGTATTCCATAAGTGAATCAGTAAATTAAAGTGGGACAGTCATTATCCTTGATTTTTATGATAACCTTGTCAGTTAAATGAAACAGTTTTTGTCAAATATTTTGATCGGCTGCCATATTATGTGTCCCACGGACATAATGTTTAAATGTTTGAGCATAATGTCACTCTTTTTTACTTCTTTATATCGAACTGTTTTATATTTTAATTATGTGTCTTTACAATGTTTAATCTTATGAAAGAAATTAGTGTGGCTATTTCACTTACCACGGAAAAGAATTAAATTTTTTTTCTTTCACCAGAAAACAAAAGACACTAAGTTATACCACCGACTCTATTCCAAATCATATGCAACGGAACTTCACTGTTTCTCACGCTTAATCCGATAGTCAACTAAAAACGAATTCCAACCATCAAGTCACTTTAGGATGTCAAATTTAATAAAGCGTTGCGTTTTTTAAACACAAGACAATAGATTGTGAATTAATTTTGCATAAATTCAAAAACAAATTTATTGTTGGGAAATTAATTCAAAGAATTAAATCAGACTTCTGCAGTATAGAAATTTGAGAAAAGATCTTAAAATAACCGTTTGCAAATAGCAAAACAAAAACCTCCAACAATATTTAAGCTGACATGAATAATTCTCTTAGCAAAACACCGTTACATTGTGCCAATGATCCCATACCCCATTAGTTTGGCAGTTGAATTTCTAATCCATTGATCGATATACATGCATAATTATTGCTATTCAATTTTTATTAAAAAATAATGCTTGGAATAAATTGGAATAGCACAAATTGCCCTTGTTTAGCTTTTTTTAATCATCAGCTGTTAATATAGTGTCGTTGACATTTCAATGTTTTTGGTTTATGAACCATTGAGTGTATAATTTCGATTGATCATAGAACTACGGGGCAACACGATTGAAAAGTAATTTTTACAAATTGCGTTTGTTGTTGTTGTGCAAACAGATAATTTTCCACTAACAACCAGTTGTGCGTCATGATTAATAAGTTCGTGTCATGTTACTGTTGCAATGTAATATTTGCAGCTTTGAATGTTTTCATTTCGGTTTGTTAGCTGTTTTAGCTGTCTGGTCTCACTCACTCGACGTCGAGTTTTTCTTCGACTTTATTTTTGTTTGATGTTGTTGTTGTTAGAGGTCGGGATGGATTTATTTCGCTTGGAGGCCGGTACATTAATAGACTTGTTACTTGTTAATGGGTTAGTAGGATTCCTGTTGAATGTTCTATAATTTTGATGAAACAAGTTTCCCAATCAAATTGCTTTATTACTGTGGTAGAAAATGTTTTATTACCATGAAAGTGTAAACTTTTTGCTGACCTTGTTCAACTTGGTAATTGAGTGAAGATTTTGAAGTGTGTTTTGAGTAACAGTAATATGATCTAATAAATACTATGATCGTTAACAAATATTCACATATACATACATATGTAGGTTAATTTTAGTTAAAAAATCAGTTTATTTTCTACTTAGAAAAAAGAACTGCAACCCGTACCGACCATGCCTGCATACCTTGAAATGTTATTTTGTGTATGTGAATACGTGTGAGATTCGTGTGAGAAGCAGCCAATCAGTTGCAAATTAGCCATACGTTCGTGCCCACATATATGAAAACGTATAAGTAGTCACATAAGGAATGTACAGGGACCGGTGTATGTACCGCTCCATCGTTTTGGTGAAAGCAAAATTATTGCACTTGATATTTCTAAGGCATTTGATAGAGTTTGGCATCAAGCTCTTTTTTTCGAAAATGCCTGCATTTGGACTCGACGAATCTCGTCGATTAGTTGGATTAGTAGTTACCTTTCGGTAATACAAGTCGTATTGGACGGATTCAAGTCTGATTCTCACAAAATAAACGCTGGCGTGCCCAGGGCTCTGTTTTGTCTCCGACTCTCTTTCTTATATTTATCAACGACTTATTATCTGAAACAACTAATCATATCAATTAATTCGCTGACGACAGTACTCTCAGCTTCTCATATTTGTTTCCAGATTCACATCCTCGGTCTTCAGATGTGGAACTCCAACGGCAGCGTATCATAAGTTCATTAAATTCTGATCTTGACAGCATTGTACAATGGGGAATAAGAAACCGAGTAGAATTTAATGCTTAAAACCCAATGTCTTTTGTCGTTAAAGCGAAATAAACCCCAAATGCCACTATCCATGAGTGGCACTTGCATAGAGGAAATCGATCACCTCTCAGTTCTCGGTGTGTGCATTACAGACCACCTTCTATGGAATGGAATGAGTGAAGAAGTTCTTCACCCCGTCTGATCTGGCTACAGTATATAAAGCATATATTCGCCCAAAACTTGGGTATAATGCCCACATTTGGGCAGGTGCTCCTGTAACCCACTTGAGTTTTCTAGATAGAATACACAAAGCTTTAAAAATGATCGAACAATAACAGAAACATTTACATCTCTGGAGCACAGACGTAATGTCTCCTGCCTTTCATTATTCGCTACTTCCATAAACAATGCTCTACTGAAATAGCCAGTTGCATTCCTCCCCTGAAACGATTCAACCGTAATACTCGCATGCCCATCAAGCCCAACTTCGGACATACTGTCAAGTACAGGGATTCTTTCTTTAGTCGTACCACGCGAATGTGGAATACATTGCCAGACTCTGTTTTCCCTCCCTCTTTGAAGTGCAGAACTTTAAAACAAATGTGCATCGTTACCACCTTTCACATCCTTCCCTTTTTTCCTAAAGCCCCCGCTGTGCTTAACTAATTTGACTTTTGCATTGGCACGCGGAAAATGGCCATGAAAACATTTTATTTACGAATGAGAAAATTTTTAGAATGGATGAAATTTTCAACATACCAAATGACAAAATGTATGCCACTCTAAGGAAGCGAAAAATGTTGTTCCAAGGGTTCAACGTGGCCATCAAATCCATCCATTTCTGTGAAAAAGACCTAAAACTGCAAAGGTTTACGAAAAAGATGTGCTAAAGGGTGTTGTAAAGGGTTTGAACAATATCCTTTTCAATGAACACAGATGGATCTACGAACAGGACTCAGCTCCAGCGCACAAAGCCAAAACAACGCAGGAGTAGCTCATGGTCAATATTCCTGGCTTTATAGCAGCAGGAAATTGGCCTTCGGTGAGTCCAGATCAGAATCCATGGGATTATGGTTTGTGGTTAGAATTGAAGAACATGGCCTGCAAGACATCCCACAGAAATTTGGAAAGCCTTAGAACAGCATTAAACAGAGAAGCGTCCATGATCTCGATCATGGAAAAGTTATATCACAAACTTGTAGCAAATTAAATTTTCTACAAAATATGTGAAATGACTTTATTTGCTAAATGCTTTGTTTAAAAGTTAAAGCATTTTGTCAAAAAAAAAACAGATACAAATTTCTCCTTAGCAAAAACGATAATAAAGGGCCAAAACCAACGGCGGCGTCCTAGTGATAGTATGATAAAAACGTTATTCATGAACTTGGGAAGTTGGTCATTTTCGTAAGAATGTACAAATGTTCAGTGCAAACATTTTTAGAGAACATATAATTGTAGTGACTTATTTATTTGTGAGATTTCGTTTTGGTTTTAGTTTTACAAATTTATTTATTTCTCTCGATATATTTAAGAAAAAAAAATGCGTCACCAAACACCTTGGCAGATATCGGCGGACAGTTTCTCATAGCTGTGTACGGAGGCGTTTCGACACAAATGTTTCCTCAAATCTGCAACCAAAACGGCACCAAATCTTGCGACTCTTCCTCCAACTCAAGCTGCAGCCAAGCAACATATAACATATAAGACTTGATGATGAGGAATGGGGATGGAAAAAAGACATTTTGCTTGGTTTGGTTCCAATTCGTACAACCATGGACCCTGCACCACAGTCACTTATGAAACTAGTCTCTTGCACATGTAAGACGGGATGTGGAGGAGCTTCTGGTTGTCGAAAGGCTCGGGCAGAATTGCTCAGCTGTTTGTAAGAATTGTGAAGGAGAGCTCTGTGATAACGTTCCTGCAATTGTTGCTCAATTCGATGATGAAGATGTAGAAGCTGACAACAAGCAACAAGAAGATTTAGAAAACAGTCTTTATATCTTTTCTGAAGAGAGTAATAGGGTTTACCTCAAATAAAATAAAATATCCGTTTCAGGGCCTTCCAAAAAGATGAAGAAGATGTAACTCGAAAAATAAGGACTAGAATTAGGCCTACAGGGAAAACCAAGCAAACAAAAAACGCGCCTAATACCGTGCAAAAGTCAGTCACTGATTCTTGCAAAAAAAATCTACCTCATGGGTGGTGTGGAAAAGTTATACTGGCAATCAGCCTGCTAGTTTTTTTTTTATTTTTTTAACAAAACTATGTTTTAACTTAAACAAAAACTTTTAAACAAAAGCATTTAGCGGAAAAAGTCGTTTGGCATATTTTGTAGAAAATTTAATTTGCTACAAGTTTTTGATATAACTTTTTCATCTAGGATTAAAATTACGAGAGCTACGAATGAAAATAGAAATAAACATTAAAAACAAAATCGCGGCATACAGACCACAGGTGCATTTGTGCCAAATGTGTTTGTATTTGGATCGTGTACTAGTACTCTTTCGAATTCTAAAGTCAAATTTCGTCTGCGACTTTTTCCCAGAACACCATATTATAAAGAAACCAAAATGCACCGTACTGCTAAAAAACGCGATTCTCGACCTTATATGCGCTGCAGAACGAGAACGGTTATAATGATAAGAAAACTGCTTTGACAGAAAATATAGGTAATTGAAAGATCTACAACTTTTTACAAACGTTTTTCAATTTAACTGATACAAAAAAAATATGACAAATATAAAAAAATCGACACCAACTTGTTTTACAAAATGTGCTATAATTTTTAAACAAAAGCATTTAGCGAAAAAACAATTAACATAATTTGTAGAAAATTTGATATGCTACAATAACTTTTTTATCTGGGATAAAAATTACAAGAGTTACGAGTGAAAATAAAATTAAACATTAAAAAACAAAATGGCGGCCTACTAACAACAGGTGCATGTGTGCAAAATTTGTTTTTTGGCTCGTGTACTAGTACTCTTTCGAATACCGAAGTTAAATGTCGTCTGTAAATTATTTCCCAGCAAAAGTCTAAATTCTCCGGACTAATTGCCCAAATGGTCATTGATCACACCAAAAAGAAATTTCAGAACACAGTGGAAAAGGATATGAAAATGTGAAAATGTCAGCTTAAAGGACTTACAATTTACCGCCAAAAAATCACAATACAAAATTACAGACAAAAAATGACAGGCTGGAAGAAAATATTTACTTTTAAAGGGGAAGAAATAGTGAGCGAGGAAATTCTACCAATCCCGACATCTGTACACCAATCATGAAGATATTCCTGGGCGATGGGAAATGTAATTTAATGAATTTTTAACCTGTTAATAAATTGTTGTCAGCTCACGGACAAATCAACTGCCAGACCAATCAGCATCTTTAATGGACTCCGACAAGGGGATGGTGTGGCTATCGTTACCAAGTCCGACCAGATATTATTAGAACACGTCAGCAAGCCTCCGATATCAAAAGCTGGGAACAATTTTTCCTTCACTGATGAGGTATTTTGTCAAAACTAATAAGTTGGATATAATGATATCTTCCATCCTTTTCGATAATTTTGAGTGTGTCTTTTTACAGCCCCTCATTTCGGAATTTCTGATATTGGGGACTTCTTCGTTGTTAAGAATATAGGGCTATTGCAAATTCTAGGTAATTGTTGAAAGTTCTTCCCAATACTGTCGCCATATGTCAAGAATTTTGCCGTCACAAGAAGTTGGCCTTCAACATTATTAATGAATTTTAGTAAACGAATCTCCTGAGAACTTTTCCTTATTTGGAACGTCAATTTTAGAAGTAAGGTATGTAGAAAGAGGGCAGAGATCTTTGTATGTGTAGCAGATTATTCTGGTAGAATAACTGATGATGAAATTTTTAGGTATCTGGCAATCGTCTGAACACACTATTTGACCATTGTCAGGTTATTGTCAGACATTTGGGAAATTGTCAGGCTCATTAGAAATTTGCAGATGTGCTATGCAATGACATCTGACCATTTTTTCATTGTCAGGAAAATTATGTATCTTGTGTTCGATACAAAGCTAATGTTCAGTGTTTCCGTGCAAATCGGCTACTTTGGCTTCTGAATGGTATTTCTTTAAAATATTATTTTGATTTTCAGGAAATTCGCAATCTTTTTTCAACTCCTTTTTAATAAATGTAAATAACAAAACAAAGAAGAAAATTATTTAAATGCATAGCCAGAAAAAAAAAAGAAAAAATATATTCTGAAACGATAAAACGTAAAAAAAAACACTTCCGACTTTTTTCTTGGAATGAATTTACTAAATCTAATCGCCACATCAACAACACAAACACAACTAAAAATTACGATATAACTCTGCCTCCTCAGCTCCCTTTTCTACAAGCAATTTAGCATAAAATCCATTTTGCTGACGACAGCCCACCCAATCTTTTGTCCAAATCCTTCGAGATGTTTGTGGCAATTCTCCATATTCTTCACTGCCAAAATTGTAGCTTTTTTTTTATTTTTTACCATATAATATATTTTATTTTCTTCTTAATTTCACAGACACTTCTTTTCACTACACCTCGAAAAAATCTATTTGTCTTACAATGCCTTTTGAAGTTTCTGCAAATTAGTTGTCAGCAAGCATTCTACCAACCGTGTGAACTGGCAATTTCAAATCTGCCAACGTTTGCAGACAATTCATTCTCAGGCAAATCATCTGACAATTAATTGCCAGGCTTGGTGAAAAACGTGCCAACCGTGTAAACTGGCAAGGTCATTGTCAGACCTGACAATCGTATGTACATAGCTTTAGAAACGTGAACTGGTTGAAACAGAGCCAAGAAAAAGAGTTATGTGATTGAACAAAGTTCAAATAAAATTTCAAAATAACTTTCTGAGTCATACAAAAATCTACATTCGAAAATCAAGAATGTTTCAGGGCTAAACAATATAATTATGCACTTGTCAAAGGTGGTATTTGCGTGCAGCTCTTATCATAACTAAAAACCATTTGGCAATAACGGACATACCAAGGTTCAAGCAAAACTAAATTCTGAAATTTACATATATCAAACGTGATTCAATAATGAAATTAAAAAAAACTCGTTGTGCTACGAAAATGCAAACTAATCAAATAGGGAAACAAAATGTCAACATTATTAAAGTTCTTAATTAAATTATTCATTTTAACTCGATTCGTTCATTAAACAAGCACACATGACACACATATTTTTTTTTTTATTTTCATTATGTTGCTTTATAATTTGTAATTGGCAAGTTAATTTGTTTGCTCTTTTCGATGATCATTAATAAGTTAAAGCTTTAAAGACTATTTGCAATTTCGAGTTAACTTCTGTACCAGATTAAACTTATTGGACGTTGTGTTTTAAAATGTCGAGTAAATATATCTTAACTGAACTGAAAAATATTACCCTTAATAGGAAACTTCTCTATTCCTAACAGCTTTTGCTAACCTAATGACAATTCTTCATACCATTCCAAATAACAAAGTTTTATTCAATCATACTTCACAAAAGCTGCACAACTTTACCTGAAATAAAGTTGATAAAAAGTGATTGAGGCCAAGTTGATATAAAGTGCAATATACCTTCAGGGTCAAACGTGCAATTTAATTAAAACTTTCTCATATAGAGATTCAAGACGTTCTTCATTCCATCTATTCAATTAATTAGAAGGACAGAAGACAACAAAAATCTGTAAACGAAAAAGCTGGATTTAACATTTATTTCTTAAAATGCGGTAAATTCGTGGAATCAGCTATACGACAGCAATAAGTTGAGATCGAATCAAAACAAAATACAGAAATCCAGTTTGACCATCTTGATCTTAAGTTTCGACCCAGCTGCACCGCACCGGTAATAAATAAGAATGGAGACTGGAAGTGAAATAAATGTTTCCAGTAGATTTGAATTTGAATAGGGTACAGGGACAGACTTGGGCGCCGAATGATTTCTTAGGCGCAGTCCATTGAAAAAGTCAGAATTCTGGCTGCTATCGTCGCATGCATCGCTCATGACTCATGAGCCTTTCTCCGAAGAACATTATTTTATTTGATTGAGTGCTGATGCGTAAACGTCAACTCAACAAAAAATTTGGCCATAATCTGTTCAACGCTATTATTAAATAAACTGCACGACTGGATCGCACGTACTTGCTCAAAGTGCGGTCACATTGTAGAATAAAATTAAAAAAATTAAAGTGAACATCAAAGCATTTATTCGATTTTTGTGACTTTTGATTGTTCGAATAAAGTACGTTAAAATATATTGGGTGAAATAATTTAAACGCCATTTTATTTCTTTAGGAAATGTAAAAAAGTGTGAATTTTTTTTTCAAAATTGTAGGAGCCGTTTTTAAATAAAACGGTTTGTTTTTAACAACTTTTTTTAAAAAAATTAAAAAAAATAATTCAAGAATACAAACTTAAGCACAAAAATAACGTACATTTAAAAACAAAATTTAAAAAAAAAATTCACTAACCCGTTTTCAAAATATTGATTTTTCAAAAAAAAAATTTAAAAAAATTATTAAAAATACAAAAAAAAAGTTTTCGAAAAAAAAGAATGCAAAATTACTCAGGCTACCCACATCTTCTTGAATATCAATTTTGATTGTAATCGGATCTCCAGTTTTCGAGAAAGTCGAAGAAAAAAAACCGGTTCTATGGGAGGTATCGTTTTTAGCCCACCATATTTTTTTTTCACTAAAATATAATGCGTACCTACAATACACTGTTTTTTTTATAAAAATTCTTTGAGCCGTTTTCGAGAAAAATAAGCTTTTACATAACGGTTATATGACAGGTACCGTTAATTTTTGAGCTAAAATAAATACACACAGACAGACAGACAGACATACGGACAGAATTTTGCCAGTAACTCAAATATGTTTCTCTATCATCGAATGTCATGTTTGATTGTTATCTCAAAATTTTTAATCTGCACGACTTGCATAACTTGTATTATAGTACCTATAATCGCAAGTAAAAAATATTGAGTCACACTATTGACATAAAAATGAGAAATGCTGAGTATAAAACATGTGGGACTATATTTAGATTATAGATTAGATTAGACTTCAAGTGAAGAGTACTGAGAGAATGATTCTTGAGTTGGAAAAAATATTTTCGATGCAAACCAGAAACAAAAAATGGGCACGACTGGGTCCCACGTACTTGCTTTTATGTGCCTGTTTACATTGGAAAGCAAGATCTTTGACAGAAACAAGTAACATTTACGTTGAAAATAACACAGTTTAAACTTATAAAAAGTATACAAACCACAATACTTAACGGTTTTTAGTAAAAATGAAGCACGCCATCACACGTCTTTAATAACAAATAATTTATGAAAAAAGAATTTCGAAAATTGTAGGACCGGTTTTGATAAAATCCTGTTTTTTATTTTTGGTTTTTTGAAAAAAAATTTCCTTGAAATTTATGTATGCAGTTTTTTAGAGTTTATTAATATACATGATTAAAAAATTTTAAATAATTTTTTTGATTAGTTTTAAAAATGTTAAAAAAAAATTCAAAAAATAATTTTAATTAGAAAAAAGTTATTAAAAATGTTGATATGCAGAAATAATTTGGCTATCCAGATCTTTTCAAATATAAAATTTGCCAGAAATCCATACAGCGGTTACCGATAAAACCAATCATTAAAAAACCGTTACATGAAAGGTACCTTTAATAGACTTTTCCGGTAAATTTGGTTCTAAATGATAGCCAATACCAACAAAAAAAATCTCAAAAATTTTCATAAAAATCTTTGGAGCCGTTTTCGAGAAAAATAAGCTTTTCCTAAACGGTAATATGGCAGGTACCGTTATTTTTAGGCCTAACAACAAAATTTCAATTTCCCCTCTGGGGAATGCCAAAAGATTCACACACACTTAATTTGAAGATAATCGCTTAAGCCGTTTCGACTGCAGCTCGTTATATGTACATACTGACAGACATACAGACAGACATTTTTTTGTCGATCACTTTTTTAGACTTCTCTATGATCGTAATATCATGTTTCATTGTTATCTCAATTTTTTTTTTATATTCACGAATCCTAAGCTTGCCTTATAGTCTCTATAATCGCAAGTAAAAATGTTGAGGAAATTCGTCTACCAAAATTCGTTATCAATTACAAGTCCAACTTCGTTACAAATGGCGACAATACTGTGACGAAATTCGAAATGAACACTTTCGCAGGCTTTAAGTTCCCAATAGCTTCACATAATAACGAAAAACCCCGACATCAAAGTTGAAAAGTTAAAAAAAAAAAAAAAAAAAAAAACATTCAATAGACAATCACAAGAATTTATATAGGTTGTCCAAAGGCAACGCAAAGTTGTTAACGATCATATAGAAATGAACGAGCAAGTTAAATAAATCATCGAGCAAATCGCGGAAAAAACTGCAATCTGCGTTCTCTTTTTTCGCTCCATAGAAATAAACTAATTTTGTTACAAAAACAAAAACATTTCATTTTAATTTATTTATCTATTTAACTATTTCATTGTGGATAATTAAGTTCAGACCGAAAATATTGATTTCCGCGTCAAATTAAATAAAAACTCTGAAATTTCAGTACGGCGTAGCAGCTATTGTATGACAAAAAAAAGTATTGTATTTCTCCACACTACATCCAACACAAGTGTCAGCAATCTGTATATGAGAGTCCAAACCTATAGTGAAGATTCTTTCATCACTTTAAAAGACATTATTATTGTCTCATCTACCGGTGAATGCATTTTTAGTATTTGTTCTGTCAATAGCAAATTTAATACTCTACTTTAAGTCGTCATCTAAACGTATGTTTTCTTTACATGCAAATGCAATTTTACAAGTTCTACAAAAAAGAAAACAAAACAAGCGGTTTAGTTAATATCGAATTATCTTCCAATAATTAATTCACAAGCTTTGCCATATACGCAAAAATAATTAACAGCAATTATATACAAAATTATAAAAACTTTTATAAAATTTAATCACAACTTAATGACAAATCCGTAAAGAAAAAAGCTGCTTCATCTGATTTTACTGATTTTACATTGTCTCCACCACACCACATTTAGTACCAACAACACAATAGTACTAAATTCTAGTACTAAGTACTAAAATCTAGTACCAAGATACTATTTTAGTAGTAGTTCTTTTTCTCTCCCTTTATTTCATTAATATTATGATTATTAAAGAATTTGCCAGCCCTTGTTTTTTCTGTTCGCCTGTTATTTAAAATCCAATTTTTTTTTTAGATTAGATTATTTTTATTATATTCGTTAGAATTTATGTACAATTGGTCTTAAACTAACTTATAACTAAAATAAATCATGTCGGCTCAACAACAGGGGCCCAACTTACTTCAGCTGCCTCTATACAATGCTATATTTTTACTTATATCATATTGTTGTTTGCATAATCTTTTAAATCCAATTGGGATCGACTTTTCGTCGGCGTTATGATGATCATGTCCCGTGGCCATGAGAAAAGGAGGCAAAGCAAACAAAAAACAACACCCAACCGCATGGCATTTTATTAACACTTCTTCCTTCTTTGAACTCACACAATAAAGAATTACGAACAAACTCTCTCGTTAAATCCACACACACACACACACCATTATTTAAATCTACTTTCTACTTTAACAAAACCCCGCCCATTTTGTATTCCTTTTTCTCTTCTTGTACTTTTTGAATTTGAGTGGAATTATTTTGGGAATTTGTATTTGCTTGTTATTTTTATTTTTCATGTTCGCCTGGTGTTCAGAATACGTTTGCCATTTCTTGTTAGCATGAGTCATGTTATTTCATATGTGTATCGTGTCATCGATTTATAAGACGTTATCACGTCAAAAAGAAGAAGTTCAAACAAGAAAAGAATGTTTCTTGATATTTTATCATAATCAGTAAATAACAGCGCAACACCGATATCCGATCTGGATTTTATCCAAGAAATTCTTCCACACATCTCGATTGCTGGCCAACAGTTTCACACCCCAAGGCTTCGAGTCTCTTCGTCGACCGGAGTCTACCGAGCTTTATTTTTTCCATGGTGAATATCGAAAAGCAATTCCGCTCATTTTGAGAAGATTATCTTTTTTTTCTGAGTGCCATTCGAACACATGCATAAGTATTCCGAAGTTTCCCTCGCTGTCGCTTTCCAATTCTGCAGATCAAGCAGTCGGAGGTCTCCTTCTACCTGGTCGCTCCATCAGTGACGAGGTCTCCCCTTGCACGCTGGCTGGAGCATCCATATCCATCTGCTCTACATGGCCGAGCCACCTTAGCCGCTGGATACAGATTTTTTGATCAGACTCATATCGCTGAACAGCGCGTACAGCTCGTTGTTATACCTTCTTCTCGTTCCTATAACCCCGAATACCTCAAGGGCGCCTTCATCCGAATGGGAAAAGCTCCATGTTTCTGCACTATATAGCAGGACCAGGATGATGAATGTCTTATATAGCGTCTCCTTGGTTCTTCTCGATAGGGCTTTATTCCACAATTGCTTACTCAGCCCAAGGTAACAGCGATTAGCAAGAGTGATTCTACCCTTGATTTCTGCGCTGATGTTATTGCCCGTGTTCACAGCAGATTCGAGATAGATAAATTCACTGACTATCTCAAAGTTATTTATACCTATCTATCGTCACTTTCTGACCAAGTCGGTGGTGGATTTGGACCAGTCCCATTCTGCTTGCTGTTGTCTCCATGGAAGTGAAAGCACCGGTTACTATTCGCTTGGTTCATCCTATCACATCAATGTCGTCAGCAAACCCAAGTAGCACAATGTTAAAATTTGGTCGACCGCAGATTTTCCAGGTCTAAAGCCGCCTTGGTACAGACCTATTATACCGTCAGTAAGCGGTTTAAGACGTTAACCTAAAACCCTGGACAGCATCTGGTAAGCGATGTTAAAAAGGCTAATGCCTCTATAGTTGGTGCAGAAAAGTCGATCCCCTTTTTTGTGAATATTTTTAACTGTTACTTTCTTTAAAATTTAAAAAACACCCACTAAGAAAATCAATTTACATTCAGCTTTCAGACGCTTCTTGCTCCAAACATGCTTAAATAGCAAATACGGCCATGCCAGTCTATTTGCTGTCTATCTCTGCATTCAAGTTTTTATCTGCATTGAGGCACACGATTCAAACCACTGTCCCCGGAAGACAAAACGTGCATCATTGATGGACTTCATAAAGGTCGTCCAATTCAGCTTCCCACTTACTTCCTCCAACAACAACAAACTAATGATACGGTTGCAACAAATAAAACTAATAATGTTTGCAGTATAATCCACCACACCGCTCCGTCTGCATCAGCAGTGCCAACAAGGATTTGTTTACATTACAACTGGTTAAACTTTGGAATAATGTATGTAGTTGATATTTCTTTTTTATCATTTCTTTCTGATTCTGATAACTGAACAGTATACAGAAAAAACCATAAAAAAGAGAAGTGTGCTGGATTGGGGCAAACAAAACCGGATAGCATATAAATGCCGGTGCCATATATGTAGCCTACACGAGAAAAAAAGTTTTGCTTTATTTTTTTTTTTATTATCCAGTTAACTAGGTTAAAGCTGGAACATATTTTCCCAAAAACGAGGTCTACCAGAGCCAACGACAACGACGACGACGCCAGAAAAAACAATTTAAATTTATTGTTTATTTAAAACAAAATTAGTAAAATGGAAGAATTACACGATCTTAACCGAGCCACCATTCTTGAGCATTGAGCGTTGACAAAGTTCGTTTGACAATGTAAGGCGAACTTCCAGACGAAACTAGCATTACAAATGGAAATGAAGAAACAACAACAAAAAACATTGAATGAGTGCAGACGCTAAACTGTGATGTCAAAATGCAACATAAAAACACTTTTGCTTTCTGTAACGTGCAACACACACCTTTTTGTGCAATTTAAATCAATAGAAACGGTTTGTTCAGGTGTAACGATGTCTGTAATGATTTTATAATGCAATGAGGAGCCGCCCATGTTTGTTGAATTCAAAAACAATCGTTCATTGCCATCGGTCTGTTTTATACGTAAGCAGACAATGATTATTGAATTCTATTTTAAAAACAATTTCTTTTTTTTAGGACAGCTTAGATGCGGAATTTTTTGTATTTTCAAAATGCTAAAATACATTTTAATAAGCAATTTATATTCAGTGAGCGCCAGATCAACAAAAAAAGCTTATGAGATAAATTATCGCATTGGTTTATTATATCTATGCGTGACTTTGGTTTTTGGCCAGAAATCCCAAATAAAAAGCGCTCCAGTTTTCTCTTCATTATTCCAAGTTTGTTACACATGTACCAACATTAACGACTTCCGGGGAATTATTTAAATGAATTGTAATTGAAGGCAATCGGGGTTCATTTTAAGTGTACTGTGGCGTATTTTTCACTTCATGCTATCTTCGGTGATATGAATTGTAATCAAAGATAAATATATGTACATGAACATTTTAGTCCACATCTGGTAATCAAATACCCCGAGTTCATAAATGTTACAATGCAACATCACTGCAAAATACAATTTGTGTACATTTTTGGTAAAATTTGATTTCAATATTGATAGCGAATTTCATTCAAGAAAAAAATTTGCTCTTTCTGTCAAAAGATTTGTTTTTTTTTTTTTAATTTTGAGAGTTTCATTGCAAGAAAAAGAGCAAATCTAGATAAAATCTCAACACGAAAGATTTGATCTCTGATGGAGTTGAAGATTTGATCTGAATGCACACATATGTAAATAATCTCTTTTGCCAATGTCAATAGGGATGCAACATACAAGCGATACATCGATGTTTTAAGAAATCGATGTATTATTCGAAACATCGATACATTGTTCTTGGTGAACGACATAAGTGCCACGTGTGTCGAAAGGCCCGATTCCTGAAAAGGAAAATCTAGTGATCTCAAATTTAATGTTTGTTACTGAAATTTCATGCAAAACCAGTTTTGTGTTGTGCAATTGACAAACATTTTTTTTGTCTGAAAAGAGAAAATCGATTCTTTTCTCAATGAATCGAAACCACACATCGTGGACGAAGTTTATAATTCAAAATGTCATTTCTATATTAAACTAGCTAAACCTACCGGCGTTGATCGGGCAACCCTAGCTTTTCTTGATACCTAAAGCGATCCAATTATAGCCAAAAACGGAAACTTAGTTACAAAATGTTTTCAAAATCGGCCAAGCCTTTCAAATGTTGGTTATATGAAAATATATGAAATAACATACAAAAATAAATTTTCGATTTTTTTCAATTTCCCGACTTTTCCTAAGGATTTTCCCAAAAGTTTCTGTCGTAAAAAGCTTTTCCTGGCTATTACAAACAACGGAAAAAAAATTGAGTGAAATCGGCCCAGATGTTCGGAATTGATGAATTACTTTTTTTTACTTTTTGAGGAGGTGTGGGCGGGTGGGGTTTAAGGTTTGAAATTTTTTTTTTCTGATTTCCATCGAAGTTTAATTTTTGATCGAAAAATGGTCTGCGAAAAAGTTGTAAATAATTAAAAAACATATAATTTTACTTCAGGTTATTTTTTTATTTAGTTTTGGTAACTAAAATCGCATTTGATGTTTTACAAACGAAATGAAACACAACCTTCAGAATTAAAAATTGTTATTGTTTTTTTTTTCATTACTATTCGTATTTAAGCTTACGAAATAACTGCTTATTGAGCATTAAAAAATCAGTTCATAAACATTTTTCTTAAACATCGCGAAAATATCGATATCATCACTATAATATCGATGTTTTTATGAACGATGTTGCATCCCTAAATGCAAATGACAATAAAGGAAGAGTGACAGTCCTTCACCAATACTACAATTTAAGTTTCATTGAAAAGATCAAATCTCGATTTTCACATCAAATCCTTAAAATTTGAATGAAACTCGCTGAGAGAAAACATCAACACTTCTAAAACAGTTAAAAAAAAAAAAAAAACATTCCAATGGACGGTATTTGCTTGCAGAAATGGAGCTTGAATTTAGCAGTGATGCTGCAATTTTACATTTACGAACTCGACCAAACAGTTGATCACCAAAAACTGTAAATGCAATTGACAGTGTGAGAATCTAGCTAAATTATTATAGGCTAATATCTAAAACACAGTTTCAGATAAGCAGATATCGGGGTCTAGTAGACATTTGCCGTTAGATAAAGTTACGCCCGAGACGTCACCTAATCTCTAGTAGAGTTACTAGGTGTAGGTCGGTTGTTTTAGTAAAACTGTCAAACTTTGAAGAGTGGAGATGAAAACTCTCAGAAAATAATAAATTCGCTCAAAAGTGTTCTTTTACTTTTGAGCGAATTTATTTGTGGATCAAAATAGGGAAACTTCATTGTATATGAAATCTATAGTACTACTATGAGGCAGCTTCTAGTTTAGCGAGATACTGGTGTAATAGCGCTGCAGTAGTTTTTGATATACATACTTGTATGAGTTTTGGAGAGTAGAATGTAATATAATGATTAAAGAGTGGTTGTATGTTATATTTTCAGAAACGTATGAGTTAGAATGAATACAAGCATTAGCAGGAATAATGAATAATAAGTACGAGTGAAAGGATCAAAAAGTGACACTATGGTATGGTAGAGTAAGGGAAACAAAAATTAGTGGATTTCCCTTTGATTTTCGTAAACAAACCGAGATTGCGTGTTTCCAATAATTTTGTGGATTTTGTATTTTTCAAGAAATTTTGTTATTTTTGAAGCTTATACCGAAAATACCAATGTTGCCATATTCGGATTTGACTGTTTAAATTTGTATGTATATTGTTCAATTTCGAACGCTAGTTAAATATAAAACTTGTGCCGATTGGTACAATGTTGTTGGTACAATAGTATTTTTGGTACTAGATTTTTAGTACTTAGTACTAGAATTTAGTACTATCGTGGTTTTGGTACTATATTAAGTACTAAATTTAGTAATTAGTAGTATATTTAGTATAGTATACTTTTAAAAGTTTGTAGTAGATTTAGTACTAGTTATATTTAGTAGTTAGTAGTAGATTTAGTACGATATTTAGTAGTTAATAGTAGAATTAATACTAGATTTTTTGACGTGATAAGTGAATATACTCTAAAGCAATAACATAGGTACAAACATCTGCAAACAATGTGTTTTATTTCTAAAATAAGTAACTATGTAGGTACTTCCACTCAAATTAAAGTTTTGAAGATTAAAAAAATGATATAATAATCAAACATGGTAACCATTCCAAATTGTACAAAAAAAAAAAACAATAATCAAATTTCAGCAAAAATCATTAAAACGGTAAATTGCATCCTGTTGCTGTGTCTATAAAAAAAACCACCCAAAAACAGTGTATTTTCAAGGCAGAAATAAAAACTCCTCACATTCCTGTCTAAATTTCCATCTTTCATTCTCAGTTATTCTAAAGAAAAAGACAAAGAAATAACACGAAAACTTCTCTCTGACTGCTTACACCTTATATACATCTGTTCCGTTCTGTTTTTTCTTACATTGCATATTTGTTGAATACATCTCCCCGAATAAAAGTCTACAATGCAAAATAGCGAGATAGCGAAACTAGATGGCGCTAGGTGTATTTTGTATTTTAGATTTCATATACAATGGAAACTTTTTAAACGTCAAACAAATTAAAATGTAACTAAACTAAATAAGGTCATTTAGGAGTTTTTATTATATACTTTGGATTTAACTTTACAATAAAATTATTCAATTTAAATTTAATTTAAAATTATTCACAAAACGTCAAATTTCAAATGTAATTTTGAGTTTGACAGAACTCACATTTGTCCCCCAAGAAATTTGTTGTTTTAAAATAGGGAGTTAAGGGAAAATGTTTTGCTTCTCATACAACATCCCCACTTAATCAATATACAAGTTAAAACTAAAAAAGATCTAATACCATATTAAATTATTAAAGTCCAAATTAAACCAAACAATTTGAAGTTAAAAATAATACGATATAAATTAAGGACTTTGTGTCCTCTGAATCTAAATTAAATTCATATTCTTAGTGCAATGTTTATCATTAGTTACAGCTTTTACTAAATTATCCGTTATATTCGCGAATGAATTGATGACGAATTTCAATATGGTTAGTCCGCAGGCTATACATTTGATTCTTAGCCTGCACTTTGGTTGTCGCTATATATTTTAATCGGTGGTTTATAGTTATTCAACAATTCTCCAATTCGCAACTGTCGGCCGTTTATTACAGGCCCAAGATATAGCACAATTTTCAAATTTGAAAACATATCCGGTACAAGATTTTCTGTCATCCGAATCTGATGCCCAATCGGCATCACAGTAACCATATAGTGTTGAACTCTCACCTCCTGATTTAAATGTCAGCTTGAAATCGCAGGTTTTCTTCAAATAGCAAAATATTCTTTTGACAGCGTTCCAATGTGGTGGTCCAGGTTGTTGGCTGAATTTGCTCACATTTCCTACAGCATAAGTTATGTCAGTTCGGGTACACTGTGATAGGTATAAAATGCCTCCAACATCCTCTTGAAAAGGGACATTTTCCATGTCCTTTTCTTCTTTTTTGGTCCTTGCTGACATGTCCTTTGTTAATTTTCTCTTTGGATCCACTAGCGAATCGATCGGGTGATAATGAGACACACCAAAGCGTTCAAGTATCTCTTGAATATACTTCTATTGATCCATTGAAATCGTTTCAGCTTTTCGATTCCTCGTGATTCGCATTCCAAATAGGCAGCTGTAGATCTGCTTTCAACTAATTTGTCCACGCATTATTATTTGAAAAAAATCAGTAAATCATCCTAATAAACTGCAAGATACACCATACTCTTCTTTTCTCGAAGGAAGTAAATACACGCATCAGTTTTGCATCGTGCATATCCAGATTTAAGCATTAAGTTTAAGGTTCCATTGGCGACTGGATTGTTTTAGACCGTAAATCACCTTCTTCAGCAAAACAGACTCCACTCCCGTCATCAAATCTATCTGGGTTGCCGTAAATACACCTCTTCTTTAATATAAGAACGCTGTTACGGTATCCATTTGATCAATATCAAGATTAAATTTAGATGCAATTGCGAAGAGCAGCCTTATGGATGAACATCTGACCACCGGCGAAAACGTTTCTTCGTAGTCAATTCCAGGAAGTTGACTGCATCCCTTAGCTACTAGCCCTGCCTTGTACCGAAGAACTGCAGCATTTAAATCCGTTTTTATTTTAAAAACCCACTTAGAGTTTATGGTTTTCCGGTCATTTGGTCGATCCATATTTTTTCTTAAATTGCCAGCTACCATTTCTCACTTTTTGCGCCGTTCATAGCTTCTTTCACAGTTGACGGTTCTCCAAAATCATTACAAGCCAGATATATTAAATAGTCAGGAAATTATTTCTTTACATATTCCTGAGTGGATTTTCGTAAGCCGGATGTTTCGGGTTCATCATCATGGTTTGGTTACTTTAGAGCGACATCATCAGTAACTTGATTGCCCTTAAAGTCTCTACAAACTTGTTTTCCCAAATTTCAATAGGGGTCATTTAAAACACGGGACATAGAATGATTCTTCAAATATACAGCAGTTTACATCACATCCGCCCATCTTGGAGCATGCACCTAGCACGTTCGGTCAACGTTCGGATCGAAAGCCCGGCGAGTCCATTTTGCTGTGGTTTGTACGGAGTTGACGTCTGCCTTTGAATACCGCATACCTTGAACAACTTGTCAATATGTTGGTTGCAGAATTCTGTTCCGTTGACAGATCTGAACTTTTCGATCTTTTTCCCAGTTTGACTCTCAACAAATGTTTTAAATTCACAAAACTTGAGAAAAAATTCACTGATTTCAGAAAATAGATGGAAGTTTTTCTTTTGAAATCATCAACCAGAATAAAAAGAAGCGAGCTCCTCCAATAGAAGTAGTCTCCATTAGTCCTGCTAAGTCAGCATGTACAGTTTCTAGAACTCTACTCTACTCTACTCTCTACTCTCAAACCATGTTTATTAGGGTAAACGAGGATGTTTTTTATTTTAAACAGGTGGCACAAATATGTTCCTCACTATCTTCAACATATGAAATTCCGTTTGCAACTCCAGACCTCATTTTCTTCAAATCTTGGTAATAATAAATGACCTAAGCGGCGATGCCATGTTTTGGAACCGAAGCAACTGCTACCTACATAACTGCATTCCTTCATACCATTCGTCTTCTTATTGGGACAATCAGGAGACTTGTGACCTTTATTGTTACAGCTGTAACAACGTATACCTTTTTTTCTTTGGCGGTTCTTTTTATGTCCACTCTTTCCGCTAAAGAATGCACCTTCGCTACTCACTGTTGGAACCTCTTGCAACAATTTTGTTTTGATGGCATCGCTTGTCAATTTTTTGTCAGTATTATCCAGAGCCATCACCATGGGAGTAAACTTTTCAAATAAATCGCACATCAAAACTATTTCCAAACACTCATCGTCGACTTTAAATCCAATTGCATTCAAACGCTGGGCCACAATTTTCCAATTTGCTACCAGTAAATTGTAGCACTAAGGTTATTCTACGAGCACGACCTTTACCTTCAAACAAATTTTGTAATTCGTCCCATACCTCCTTTACTTGATCTATGCTCAAAATAATCATTGCTCTCGCTTTGTTTCTTTTTTTGCATCAGTTTGTGTTCCAAGAACTGCTTTCTAATCATCGCTGTACTCCAAATATGTCTGCATTGCAAAGTTCCACATTCCATAGTTTTCACGACCCTTTAGTCGCTCGACTGGTGCCAAAAAACTTTTAGCATCTCCCATTGTATAATCCGGAAAAGAAACAGCAATCGACTTCAAAATGAAATGTATCCATTTAAAAAACAATTCACCAATTTTTATTTTAAATCATCATCTGGGCTCATAACCTGTAGTAGAGTAACTTTTTTTCCAGAACTTTTAGGAAATAAAACTCGGAGAAATAATGAATGTTTATAGTTTGAACAATTTTAAAGAAGTGAAGAAAAGAAAATCAAATCTATGCACTTGCAAAGTTTACCTAGTTTAAAAATTGATTATATGAGTACAGTAGTTACAATACCACAATACAAATAACTAACAGCGAGTTTCATTCAAGAAAAGATTTGCTCATTCTGTCAAGAGATTTGATCGTTTTGAATTTTGAGTTTCATTGCAAGAAAAGGAGCAAATCTAGATCAAATCTCAAAACGAAAGATTTGATATCTGATGGAGTGGAAGATTGATCTAAATGCACACATACATGTAAATAATCTTTTCTGCCAATGTCAATAAGGATGCAATATACAATAAACATCGATTTCGAAACATCGATGAAACCCACTTAAACATTGAGGAGCACGTTATTTTCTGCTTTTAAAAGATGACTACAGCCATTGGAGAAGCATATACAATATACTTTATTCAACAAAAATCGGCAGCAACTCGTTGTTTTGAAGATTTTTTTTTAAGAAAACCACCAAGCACTTAGAAAAGGGTGGTGGAAATTCTTAGGACAGACAACGGACCGAAGTTTATTAATCGTGAAGCCAGGAGTATGGAATCATCCATCAAAAGATTGTTCCATATACTCCGGAACAGAACGGTGCCACTGAGTGTGAAAATCGCATGGTAGTTAAACTTGCTCGAACATCGCTTCAAGCAAGATGATTTCCTATTAAAATGTGGGCTCATCTAAGATGATTTCAGAAAAAAATAAGGTTAAAATATACAGGGATGTTGTTTTTATTGGTAAAAGGTACAAAACCAATTCAAAGGAAATTAATCTAGTCACCGGGTGAAGTATCCTTTGATTTAACGACAACTAAAGAGGTGATTCAGCAAATTCAAACCAATATACCACATTCCTCAAATTAGGTTCTAGAATAATCGATGCTTCAAATGAGTCACAGCTTTTCTCACAAAGGGTTGATTTGCAGCAAAGTTTTAACCAACTACAAAGTGTCGCAATTTCGGAAAACAGTAAGGACTACAAACTTAGAAACAGGAATACAATAAAGCTACCTCGCAGGTATTTGGATGCAAATGTCGCCTTTATGTATCAAGTTGAGCCGGAAACATTTGAAGAAGCAATAACTTCCACACAAGCTATCAAATGGAAAGAAGCCATGGACAATGAAATCGGGTCGTTGAAAAGGAATGAGACTTGGACATTGGTTAGTTCCCCTGATAGTCAACCAATCATTGATAATCGTTGGACTTATAAAATCAAGCGCAATAACGACGGCAGAATGCAGCGATTCATTCATCAAGAGGCATATGCAAAAAAAACAAAACATTCTCAAGAGGTTTAGGACGGAGGATGTTAACTCAGTTGCCATACTTACAGATCCCCATCACCAAATGTGCGCAGATATCCATGGAAATGAAGAAAAGGATGCATCAAATACTCTTTATCGTCAAGTCATAGGCAGTCTTATGTACTTGTCAACAGCTACTCGACCGAACATCACATTTGCAGTCAATAATGCAAGTCAATACATGAAACTTCTGAAGAAAATACATTGGAATGCTGTCAAGCGTGTTGTAAAGTTTTTGAAAGGAACAACAGATCGCGGATTTTATTCCCCATCCAAACGTGAAGGATGTTTACAAGTTTTTAGTGACCCAGACTATGCCGGAGAGGTTGAATCAAGAAAATCTACAACTGGCATCATAAAGAAAACCATATGGATACAAAATTTACTAAATGATCTTGCAATTCTCAATGAATTCAAAATTAATTTGCACATTGACAACATTAGTGCTATAAAGTTAATCAAAAACCCGGAATTTCATCTAAGAAGCAAACACATAGATGTTCGTTACCACTTTATTAGAGACAAATACTACAATAAAAAGTTTACCTTACAACATGTTTCTTTAAAAGATCAACAAGCGGATTTCTTGACGAAGCCACTACCTAAGTTGGCATTTGAAAAACAGAGAAGCATGATAAACATCAAAAAGAAGTAAGAAATTCTACAGTGTGTTTTGAAATTTAAAAAATGTAAACTACTTGTTCGAAAACTAATCTAAATCCTTAGGATTTGTTTTGTTCTAAAATAATTTTCTCTCTCGAATGCTTTTTCATTTTCGTTTGATAAACATCATTTTTATTTGTTACGCCCGCTGCTGTTTTTATTTGGAATGCAGAACTTTTTAGCACAATGACTTTGTTATAGTTTATTTTTACTCTAACTTTCTTCATTCGACAAAGAAAGTAGTGTAGTGTAGTAGTGTTTTCAACTCCCACGTCAAATAACCAGCTACGAATTAAAAATCAAACATCAATCATCACAGCCACTTAAAGCAATCAACTCGAACACAAATCAGTCTTCTTAAAACAACTCCACTAATGCCGGTACAATAGCTAGATCGATGACGATGATTGCTTTTTGTTGCCTTGGCAACCAAGCCAAGACATCAGAAGCTATCCAATCCACTTTAGTTCTTTGGCTAAATAGATTTGAAAGAAAAATGGAGAATTCGTTTGCCTCAATCGTGCTTACACGGCACAAAAAAAATATATAATCCCCTTCTCCATTACCACCCACCCACTGGAACACAATAAACAACAAGGAACGATTTTTTTGACAACAACTTTAAAGTCAAGTTTCGTTTTATTGCCAAACGAAGCAGCAGCACACTGACCTATTTCCCTCCATCATCTCCTTAAAACTATAACTAATGAGCACTCAGTGCATTCGATAAGCAGCTCATCCTCCTCATTCGTGGGTATCTCAGACTCATCCTCGACAATGTACTGCCCGCCACATCGACACCGGTACGTCCTTATAGTCTTTTCCATTCCATCATCATCTGTGTAGGTCTCATTGTCTAGATCCGCTATTCGCAATCGATCGAACACATTGTTGTGCAATTGAAATCGATTCTGACACAATTCGGCATCGTAGAGCTTACGTTTAGTGGGATCTTTAAGCGTGTTCCATGCCGTGTTTATCCGATGGAATGAGCATACATCGTCGCTCTCGTTGCCAGACAACGATGATGACGATGGCAAGGAGTCGACGAGGTCATTCATCTTATCCGGATGATACTGCAGAATAAGCTGCTTGTACTTGCACTTGAGTTCTTCCAAGGTGGCGTTCTCACTGCATTGGAGAATTTCGTAAAAATTCGCAGTGGTGGACATAGTGCTGGTGATTGTGTGTCGGCCTGGCCTTTTCCTTATCAGGAACGAAGAACACACACGAACCCAACAAGAACGGACGGGGGAACAAGCGAATTGTTTGCCTATGCCCTCTTCTTAATGCCCCACCACGACCACGACACAAAAGCAGCCAAACCAAATCCCTGAAAGGAGATAATTGAGGAAGAAAATGATAGAGTGTAAGGAAATGGGCTGGGCTATAGAATTTGCTTCTTAATTTTTAGGGAGCTGATATTGTATTATTTTTTGATATGAAAATGATACCCCAAGGCTTGCACAGAGGATTTTCCTCATAACGTTCATACATCCCAATGCATAATAGGAAGATAAGATAAATGTCAAGCGGGCTCCGTTCCTCCACATCACTCCAACCACTCCCTTTGAATGGGATGAAATTATAAAAAATAAAACAGCTAACATCTGGAGTGAGTGGAGACGAAAAAGCCTCAACCTCATTTTTTTATTGTTTACTCGGACAAAGGGAGCAAAAATTAGGATCGATAAATTAAAACAAAAATGTGAAATGAAGTTTCAGGAAATCAAATTTATAATTTATTCGAGACATGCATCATTATGATTATTATTATTATTGGAGTGTCTATTTAAACGAGTACATCTACATACCTTAAAAAGAAGTTTCTTCCGACGACGTTCACTATACAAAGCTGGAAGGAAGGGTAGTGGAGGAAGAGATTTTTATCCAAAGATGGTTTCTTTTTTATTTGTTGGCTGAGATGACCACTTTCGATGATTTGACAATAAATTGACACTTAAAAAAATTCAAACTGATGTGAAGTTGTTGGAATTTAGTAAAATGTCTTAATAAGACACATTTTTTATTTATTTTGATGGAAAAAATAATAAATTTTCCTCTTTTTCTTTTGCGGCGACTTGACGAAAAAGCACCACCGACGACGGAGATGGAGCAAGGAGCACACAAAAGTTTACAGATTAGAGAATGAAGTTTCCAAAACAACTGGAACTGGAATAGTGGAAGTTGTTAAAGTATTTTGCTGACAAGATTGGGAAATAAGTAAAGTCTGAATAGCTGAATCTGAATTGCTATAACTGGAACCTGGAAATAAATTTTATTGGAATAGAACTGAATATAGTTAAGGTAATTGCAAAATTAAACATGGTTGGACTACATTATCGACGTTATTTTGTTGGTACTACACTTGCTTAGTGTAGAGGCCACCTTAATTACAGATTTTATAATATTCACCATGGACGTATTATAAATGGACTGCTAGTCTAATGTCAGCTTCATACAACAATTGTCAAAATTGAGAATGCGATGCTAGCTCTCCTGAACCCACTTCAGGAAAAAAATAACTACTTAAAATGTTGACAGAGCCCCGCGACACCTGTTTTTAAAAATCCAAACATAACTGACACTTTTGAATTACAGTCATAGAAGTGTGCGACATCTTTGGTATTTTGCATCTTGTTTTTTTTATTTCGTGGACAACTTCCTCTTCTTATTGGTTTTTGCCTAAGACAAGCTAAAAGCACTAGGAGGAAAAAAGGGGTTTTGTATTAATTAACTGTGGGATATTCTAAATAACACGGGGAGAAAAAGGAAATTTTAAGCTGCCAAAGTCTGGGTTTACTGGATGAAATTGAGGTTTATTTGTTTTCCCCGCTAGTGTACTCAGGAGGGCTAGTGTCGCCCAAAATAACTGAAACTAAAATGGAACCAACTTGAGGTAGGCAACTAGCAGTCCATATTTAATACGTCCATGGTCTATGATATTCACATTTCAATAACCACAACATTAAAACAAACATTTTCAGCAGCCAGACGTTCAAAAGATTTTTTTCTTCTTCATACTCTGAATTTTTTCACACACCCATTTAATGGTATTCAGTGAAGTAGATGGTGGAACATGAATTGCTGAACACTATAAAAAAATGTTGGCTTAATTTGGCAAGCAAACGACCATTTAATTTCGGTGAAATTTGATTTAACTCTCCTTGTTACATCTCCATGTTGTTGTTTTCAGTGATAAAAAATATAATTGCTAAATAGTAAAAAGATTTGTTTCATTTTCAAAAGAAATCTAAGAATTTCTACATTCGGTTTTGGAATTTTGAAATAAAAGATTTTGCCGAAATCTCCCATTGTTTGTCAAATCGAGCAAATCTGTTTTGTATTTAGTAATCAATTTTGCTTTTGTTGAATTCCAACAAAATTGAGGTGTAATAGGTATGTTTAATGGGCTTTTTTAAGATCAGAACAGCACAGAACAGAATAGATAAGCACAGAAGTATTGAGAAATGTCAAAACAGTTTAGAACAGGTGGCCAATGACATATGCCAGTCAGTGTTTATAAGCACACCAGCAGTGTTGGTGGTTGTGGAGCAAGGGGAGACACTCGCCCGCTAGAACTTGGCTATGTTTAGCCAATTTCATTTTATTCCGGTGTTCGGATTTTTTTTTCAAGATTTGAAATCTGTGTCAGTGTTGTTTACAAAAAAAGAAAAGCAAGGTGTTTGTAAGCACTTGACGGAGCAAAATTGGGCCTTACTAATAATCAATTTTAGTAATTGGTTAAAAGAAAACCTCCACTCTTTAAAAAAGGGTATACTACTAAAGAAATTAGTTTTCATGTTAAGCACTAACAAAACGTCAACATTTAATGTTCGGAAAACCATGTCTTAAGTCGAACACTTAACTAGCAAAGAGTGAGTTGTCACACAAGTATTGCCTTTGGTGCTATTTCCTAAAAAGTATTTCGCATTGAAAGTGCTAAAAAGTAGAATTTAGTAACAAAATCGGAATGTTTTAGATCATGCGACTATGCTTTTTTTTAATTATGCTACTTTAAATACTAGTACTGGCACTGTTGAAAACGACTGCAGCAACACCTTAATAAAGGTAACCAAATTCTTTTGACAGTTCTTCTGTTGATTATTTCAACTTTTTTGTTTGTGTCTTACATGTGTTTCGTGTTTCAAAGAAATTTATATTTTCATTCTACGAAGCAGACACTTATAATGAGCACTCGCTACTGAAGCCATTGGCTCAGACAATACAAGACAACACACAAGAGTACATTGATACAGGACAGAACAGCAAAAAGAGTGAACGGAAAATTGAAAGCAGATAGCAAATGTCAACAGCACGCAGTTGGTTTTTGCCGACGGTACCCCATACAAACCACGAGCAACAATGCTTATTTTCGCTGTTCTGTCTAAGACAGTTTGAACAGGTTCATTGAACAAAGCTAATGACACATCATATCATCTCAGGTTTCTCTCTATTTCATAAGGTACTAGGTTGTTTCGATGTTTCCTGCCCCAGTGCGCACTGGGGAATGTCAGTGCATTTAGTCAAACTGCTAAAAAACTGCATAGCTGCTCCGGTGTTGGTTTGACATCGTGCAACATCTCAATTTTTTTACATTTCTTTCATTTAAATTTGTTTTCTTTGAACAGTGGCAAATAAAAAGAAGTTTATAAAATGATCCACGAAAGCAATATTTTGTCTATACACACATTAATAACTTAAAATTTGATTTGAGTTTAAATTTTGAATTTTGACAGCTCCGATATCTTTACACCAGGAAAATCCCTGGGGTGCGCTCCATTGCCGACATCAAACAAAGACTTTGTGTACATGATTCCTTTTGTCGGTTGTTTCTTCATTCCTCTTTTGGACAGGCACGTACGTTGGTGTGTACACTGATGTGGATTACCCCAATATATATCCAATACTTCCTACAAACCATGCTGTTTTATTTTTAAAAAAATTGCGAAATTCTAAAAAAAAAAGCAACTAAGAACCATCCATTACCATTAAAAACATGATTGGGAATTGTTTTCAATTTTAAAAGTTCTTATTTTTAGTCCGTGCCAAGCATTTTCTCTCTCAAACGAGAAACGTCAAAGCTAAACCACAAAAAATCTTAAAATTTTCATTCTTCCATTCGTTACTTCATTTCCCCTACTTTTCTACATCCCTAATTGTCAAAAAGAAAGAATGAAGAAACAACCGAAAAAAGGAATCATGTATATATGGTCAAAGCTACTCACTGCAAATTTTGACATGTGAAATCTTATTGGTGGAAACCCAATAGCCCCCCATATTTTTACCTCAATAACAGAAATAGCCCAAATTATTAAGAATTTAAATAGTAAAAAATCAGCAGGTCCAGACAACGTTTCAAATTTCATTCTTAAAAAAAATTCAAATTTTGCAATAGAATTCCTAACAATAATAATAAACAACTGCCTTAACAATGGGTACTTTTCACTGGATTGCCAGATTGTTCCCGGTACGAAAGAAAAATAATTGCTTTGAAGTATATATATGCTCTCTAATGTAGGCAAAATATAGGAAAGAATTATCCTTTTTTCTTCTTTTGAATTCTTTTGAATTCATATCTGACTACCAATTTGGTTTCAAAAAAGATCACTCCACATAATCCACGAGATTATACAATATTTTTATGTTCGACTTTCCACGTGTGATATCTTCCCCTAATACATCAAATACGAAGGGTATTCTATTCGCAGATGATACTATAGTACTGGCTCACGCTGACTGACTACCCCTATGAGGCTCTACGAGCTTTTAAAAATCATATTGAAAAAATAGTTAACTATTACCAAAAATAGAGTATAAAATTGAACATTGCAAAATCGGAAGCTATCTGTTTTAGGAACGCATACAGTAAAGGAAAAATAGGTGTAGTAGCGGAAAGTAAGAATTTAGAACTTCAAAATAGTATAAAATATCTGGGAGTACACTTTTCAAACTTACTCAAATTTAACCCACACGCTAGGAAAGTTAAAGAAAAGGCAACAAAAATCTCAAAGATACTAACACCTTATTTAAGACATCACAGCTTACATAAAAACACAAAACTTCTTTTGTATAAAACACTAATTCGACCAATCATGCTTTATGCCTTCCCTTGCTGGTTTTCAATTTCACCAACGGTGGCAAAAGAGTTAGAGACTCTGGAAAGGAGAAGCTTAAGACATTGTATAAATAAAAAATTTAAGACTAGAATTAAAAAAATACTCAAATACTTACGTTTACAACGAAACTGAGGTAACCCCGCTAATGACTTACGCTTTCAACTTAATCATTGTATATAGACTGCCTATAGTACTATCATGAGACGTGAAAAAATCATAAACACACATAATTGAGTATCTTGTTTCTCTGCTTTAATGACTGTTCTGATCGATTCGCAGAAGTCTTGCACGAGCCCCTCAGAAAGAGGACATACGGCAGATGAGCCCAACCAATTGGACCAACGGTGGCGTCAACAGTCAACAAAGCAGACGCCCTAATGAGCTACTTCGACGTATTTGGAGATAAGGTCATTAGGACAATTCAATGCAAGTCAGGGCATTGAAATAGAGATGGTGGCGGATGAACCCTTAATGGGCCAACGGCAGCGCTCATATCCGCGAAGTGGGTTACTGACTCCGGATTCTCCGGTTCCTTTTGTCCAAGGAATCCAACAAAGGACCTGGCCCTCCAGGTTGGGGGTTGCCACGGAAAAAAGAAAAAGTTGCGAAGCGACCAATAGCCTCGGAAAAGGACGGATTTACTGTTGACGACCCGGAAAAACGAATCAAGGACAACGACCTTCGGATCTGCACGTGGAATGTTAGAACTCTAAACAGACCACGTGCATCCAAACAACTAACGGAGGCCCTAGACTGCTACAGAGCAGGAATTACTGCCATCCAGGAAGTGCGATGGAATGGGCCGGGCAAAAGGAGGATGAAAAACTGTGACGTGTACTACGATGATTGCGCAAGAAGACCACAGCGTTTATTTGGGTGCGGATTCGTCATAATCGGTAGACTAAGGCAAGAAGTCTTGGGCTTTCGACACGTAAGTGAGCGACTTGTGACAATCCGTATCAAGGCTAAATTCGCCAACATTAGCCTAATATGCGCTCATGCCCCCACAGAGGACAAAGATGACGCCACCAAGGATGACTTTTATGAGCTCCTCGACAAAACCTATGAGCAATGCCCTAAATACGACGATAAGATCGTACTAGGCGATTTTAATGCCAAAATAGGTAAAGAGGAAATCTTTGGTAGGACTGTCGGAAAACATAGCCTACACGACACAACGTATGAAAACGGACTTAGGCTAATTGACTTCGCAGCGGCACATAACGTCACCATTGCAAGCACACGGTTTTCTCATCTCGATATACACAAAGGGACTTGGCGACACCCAGATCAAAGAACCGTCAATCAGATTGATCACGTTGCGATCGATGCAAGATACGCCTCCAGTATCTTGGATGTTCGCACCTTCCGAGCAGCTAACATCGACTCGGATCTCTACCTTGTTGCAGCAAAGATAAGAATGCGAATAACCCGAACTCCACAACAACGGAGTAATACTGTGAGGAAGTATGACGTCGGAAAGCTGCAATCGCAAGAAACCGCCAGAACCTATGCCGATCGAATATCCCGTAACCTCTCTAGAAATCCAGTACCACCAGCATCAAGTGCCGAAGACCAGTGGCAACACTGCCAACAAGCCATCAGAGATGCCGCAACTGATGTGCTAGGTTTCACCAGACCACCACCACGAAACCCCTGGTTCGATGACGAATGCAGGCAGGCCCATGCAGCCAAACAAGAGGCATATAAAGCGGCGCTGCAAAGAAGGAAGAGAACTGCTCTACGAACAGAAAAGACGGGAAGAACACCGGCTTCTCCAAAAGAAAAAGAGAGAATGAAAACCACGCGATCGAAGATATTGAGAGATGCTACTCCAGGAACAACGTGCGGAAGTTTTACCAACAGGTAAAAAGAACATGCCAAGGAAAAAAACCCGCACAGAAGCCTGTAGAAATAGGAATGGAAACCTCGTAGTAGAGTCACAGTAGGTGCTGAGTACATGGAAGGACCATTTCTGCAGACTGTTAAACGGCAATGAAGACCAAAATCCCGCTGTCAGGCAGAATGAACCATTCAACATGGATGATGACAGACAAAACTGGTGGAGTGCATACACCAACTCATCTCTACAGTTTGGTCAGAAGAAAGTATGCCTGATGAATGGAACCTCAGCATCGTTTGCCCGATCCACAAGAAAGGAGACCCTCTAAACTGCGCCAACTATAGAGGAATTAGTCTCCTGAATATCGCCTACAAGATACTCTCTGCCATACTATGTGAACGCCTGAAACCTTTCGTCAGCAACCTGATTGGCCCCTATCCGTGTGGTTTCAGACCAGGAAAGTCCACAATCGATCAAATGTTTACGCTACGGCAGATCCTGGAAACGACGCAAGAATTCCAAATCGATACCCACCACCCCATTATCGATTTTAAGGCCGCGTACGATAGCATTTATAGAAACGAGCTATACAGAGCCATGTCAGATTTTGGCATCCCCACAAAACTCGTCCGACTGTGCAGGATGACGATGGAGAACTCTCGCTGCTCCGTCAAGGTTGGTTCTGACCTCACAAAAGCTTTTGACGTCAAAAAAGGATTCCGACAAGGTAATGCGCTTTCGTGCGATTTCTTCAACTTAATACTTGAAAAAAATTATAAGAAACTCGCATGTCAATTGTAGTGGGACAATTTTTTTCAAGTCTGTGCAATTGCTAACATACGCTGACGACATAGACATCATTGGCAGAACTCGGCGAGCTGTCACTGGAACGTTTGCTAGCATTGAAGCTGAAGCGGTTAAGATGGGACTAGCAGTCAATGAGGCCAAAACGAAGTACCTGCTGTCCACAAAAAGGGACACACAACACCGTCGGATTGGACAAAACATCACAATAGACAAGTACAACTTTGAGGTAGTTAGGGACTTTGTGTACCTCGGATCCGCTATAACATCTGACAACAACATCTCGTCAGAAATAAAGCGAAGAATTACTCTTGCCAATCGCTGTTTCTATGGGCTAGAAAGGCAATTTAGTAGCAAAGCCCTCTCTCGAAAGACAAAGGAGACTCTGTATAAGACCCTAATCATCCCAGTCCTGCTCTATGGCGCCGAGGCATGGACTCTATCTAAAGCGGATGAAGATATCCTTAGTCGTTTCGAGCGTAAGATTCTTCGGAGGATTGTTGGCCCTATCTGCGTTAACGGGCTTTGGAGGAGAAGGTTCAACCAAGAACTATACGAGCTGTACAGCGACATTGACCTGGTCAAAAAAATACGCATATCACGTTTAAGATGGCTAGGTCATGTAGGGCGAATGGACAACAATGCTCCGGCTCGCAGGATCTTCGATTCCACCCCAGAGGGTAGACGCAGTCAAGGAAGACTTTGCCTTAGGTGGCGCGCTCAAGTGGAGGACGACCTGAACCAACTTGGAGTGCAAAACTGGAGGCAGCTAGCCAAAGACCGAGCTGGCTGGAGAGGCATGTTGGTTGAGGCCCAGGTTCGTCCCGAACTGTAGCGCCACCTAAGTAAGTAAGTATTTAAAGGTTTAAAAAATAATATGATAAAACAGACTTTAAAAAAAGGTATAGCACATTATTTTAAGTGTTGCCGTTATTTTTAAATATATTTTTTCCAATGCAAGTGTTTTTTTTAGAAAATTGTCCCTACTGCCTAAACGAGAGGAGATAGACCCCCTCCTGGAAATAAAAGAAATTCTCTGTCGAATGTCAAAATAAACTTATACCTACCTAGGTACCTATTCCAAATTTAAAGACGATTTGCCAAACGTTTAGTAGACGCACAGAATTTTGCTAGTGACTTCAAATATGTTTCTCTATCATCGTAATGTTATATTTGATTGTTATCTCATTTTTTTTTTGCACGAATGCATAACTTGTACTTAGTACCTACCTATAATCGCAAGTAAAAATTAAACAATTAGGTTGATATTACAAATGTAAAAAAAACGGGGTATTTTTAGCTATTCTATAGAAGATTAGTTGAAAGAAATACTTTGGCTAAACTATACATTTCTTTCCCGCGAGATAAGCTGGGTAGGACAACAAGTACCTATTATATAAACCTCAAACAAACAAAATATCTTTGCTACTATAAATCTACAATCACTTTACAAAGAATTTTTGAATGAATTTCTACGCATTGTTCATTCAGATAGGTACCTACACATACATATGATATTTTATGTAAGTACTTATCTGAATGGAAAGCAAAATTCAGAACAAAAATCCATTTCTGCAAGGACGTGTGTATAAATACAGCAAAAAGTAAATTTGTGTTTAAGCTTCAAGAATGTACATATATATGTGTACCTACATTTTTTGAAGACCTTAATAATAAACAAAAATTAAAAATCTTAAAGAATTCGAATTAAAAGTCAATGATGTATGTATGTATATGTACAAATAAGACAAATATGTATATACCTACATAAGAAAGTAGTACCAGTGCTCGTACAAAACTTGAAATTCCTAATGAATTCGAATCAAAAGTCTGGTCAATGACGTACGTATGTAAGAACCAGTTCCCGTCCATATAAAAAAATGTAAACAATGAAAATGTTGGATGGTGTATAAATCCCAACAAAAAAAGTATTCGGCGCAGCTAAGCCAAACCCCTTTTTCAATTATTTCATGTTCGCCTTCTTTTTTTTCCTGCACATGCGCAATAAACTAAGCACAAAGCATAACACCAAAAATCATTCTCTTTATTCATCTCTCACAACCTACTGAGTTAGAAAACACACATGCCGCTTGGAACGCCACCGTCCACCGGTCGTCATGATAGTACTATAGCAGTTTATATACAGTGTTAATTAATAAGCAGAACCATGTAAACATAAAAAAAAAACAAATATTGTAATTTTTTCACCCAGTAAAAAAACCAATCTTTGAATAAGGCGACAAAGAATTAAAATCTTAATGAACCATTGAAAAAAAAGTAGAAAGACAAAATAAAAAGTAAACACATAAACGACTTTGAATTAAATTTAACACTGGATAAAATCCATACTTTATTGAACAAATCAAAAATGAATCTAAGATTTTGACATATATAAACATTATGATAAACATTTCGGCTATAACTTCCTAGAGTTACACGATACTAGTGTACCTCCTCTATAGGTTAGTTTTAAATAAGGTTAAGTTTTTTTCACTACTTAAACGTCAAAATAATTGTGAAATAGCTCCATGAGCAAGAGCTCTCAATACGTGTAAATATAGTGGCAATATATGCATTTTCAGTAAAACAAGAGGGCCATACTTCATAGTTCTCAATTTATCATAGAGTAAGAATAAGACAAATGTATTATTGTGAAAGAAAAGAAAAGACTCAATAAAATTTAATGAATGAATGTTGGTGGAAAACCAATTTTAAAATCTCATTCCCGAAATCCAAGGTTTCTTTTTGGTGGGAACTCTGATTACCTTCAAAGAAACTACGAATCCACATTCTTTTATTAAATTTCACTTGATAACAAAGTCGTTTACTTATTTCATTTTGTTGAAGTAGATACGCTTGAAAAATAATTTTTTCACAAAAGTTTATGATTTTTTTTCTAATCCACACTACCTTATCGATTAAATTACAAACGGAACTTTCCAATAAAATTCTAAACGTCAACAAAACGCAGCTGACGGTCAATTTGACAAGCCTAAAAAGATTACAGAATTTTCATCATTTTGCAGTTTTTTTTATTTTTCTAATTCCACTTAAAATGAGAAATTCTTCTAACTGCTAAACCTGATTCAACTAAAATGTTTTCTAAATAAAAGTGCGTTAATTTAAGCAGAACTATTGTACATTATCATTCCAAAAAAAATAAATAAATAAAATTCCAACAATGGCTGGCGAGTTGACACAAATCGAATTCTCAAATCTGGTCAAGGACGGCAACTGCACCTTTAGTGAGACAGACTGGCCAGACGACGATGAGGATGAAGATAACCAAGTTGACGGAATCCTCCTCACCGAGGACATGATCAAGCAAGAGCCTGAGTTACTGGTTGACCAGCATAGCCCTGAAGAAGAACTTAAAATACGTTCTTTTCTTAATAAGACAAACGTCGATGACGAAGAAAGACAACAACTTAATTGGCTTACGTGTCTCGTCTGCGAAGAACGATTTTTATCCACAAAGGATCTTTCCTTGCACGTACAAGAGCACACAAAATCTGAACTAAAGGAGGAAGAACTTCATATTCCAAGGCAACTAACCAACCGCCAAGCACCAAAAACACAATACACCGGATTCTCCAGGCAGGAACTGCTGCAAGACTATGTCAGCATTTCTGTCGAGTTAGACGGAAAGCCAACATATACATGCAAATTGTGTCCCAACAAGGTTTTCGCACGGCAAGTGTCCATACGGAACCACATGAGAATCCACGAAAATCCCACGTACAAGGAACGTTCATGTCATATATGCCACAAGACATTCCTTCGGCGAGACACGCTCTTAGTTCACTTAAGAGTACACAGCAATGAACGCAAGTACAAATGTGACGTTTGCGAAGCCACATTCACACATTCCAGTTCCCTGGTATCACACAAGCGCATCCATAGCGGAGAGAAGCCCTACGTATGTGCTATTTGTGCGAAAGCCTTCCGAGAATCCGGTCAGCTGACGGCTCACAAGAAGATCCACTTCGATAAACATTTGAAATGCCCCAAATGCGACAAGATGTTCATCTCCAACAAGACCCTTCGCATTCACTGCCGGACGCACACCGACGAGCGTCCGTATCCCTGCTCGTACTGTGCCAAAATGTTCCGCTCCAGTACAAGTCTAACCACCCATCTCCGGGTGCACACAGGTGAGAAGCCGTACAAATGTGAAATTTGCTCCTACGCGACCAAACAGTCTGGCTATTTGCGAACGCACATGCGTACCCACACGGGCGAGAGACCGTATAAATGCTCGTACTGCGAAAAAAGTTTCTCGGAGCGTAAGCGTCTAGTGACGCACACTCGCAGTCATACAGGCGAACGCCCGTACAAGTGCATTTATTGTGATTCGGCATTTGCTCGAAACGATAACCTCAAGTACCACCTGCGAACTCATACTGGCGAACGACCATACGAATGTGATGACTGCGGCAAGCGATTCACCCAAAGGACCGCCCTCATCGTCCATCAAAAAATACACACCGGCGTCAAGCCGTATTCTTGCCCCCACTGCGATATGAACTTCCGCCAGAGTGGGACTTTAGTTACTCATTTGCTAATGCACACCAATGAGCGACCATTTAAGTGCGATCTCTGCGAAAGAGGCTTCAGGCAGAGAGCTTTGTTAAAGAGACATGTTGCCAATGCACATGGGAGTATTATTATTAAGTAAAAAACAAAAAAAAATACCAAATTAATTCTTAAAACGGGATGCAGCAATATAGGGAAGCATTTTCGTATTCAGTAGAATAAGCATAAATATTAGAAAAGGCGTGTCGCTTCTAGTCTTGGTTTACAAACATACAAGTAATTTAAGTTTTGTTTGCGTGGGAAAAATAAAGAACAATTTAATATTATTGATTAATATTAATAATTTATATTTGTTGTTATTAAACAAAATGGAAATTCGTTGAAGTTCACGATATAAGGAAATTCACATATCGTAGAGTTCATCAAGTCAGAAACTTGCGGGTACTCTTGGTTCACTTATGTTTCGAGTACGAGGATTTAAAAGGAGCTACCGATGCACATTCGTTTTTAAATTCTGCAACGGGGGGAGGGGGGAAAACAGAGTCTGGCAAAACGTTCCACATTCGTGTGGTACAACTTAAAAAAGAATATCTGTATTTGAATGTTTGTTCGAAATTGGGATCAAGGGTCAATTGACGGCCTTTCCTTGCAGTGCGAGTATTAATGTTGATTTTTTGTTTGGCTCCGATAAAGCATCGCTTCCCGTGAGATCAGCGAAATCAAGCATCGTTGCGCGTGGTTAGTGGAAACATGGAGGACCGTCCGAAAACCAACTGCGTGCTGTTGACATGTGTTATGTGTTTTCTGTTTTCCTTCCGCTTTCTACCTTCTGTTCTGTCCTGTATCAATGTCGTCTTGTGTGTTGTTCTTGTAATTGTCTGAGCCGATGGCCTCAGTAGCCAGTGCTCATAAGTGGCTCTACTTCGTAGATTTATCTAGGGATCAGATCAATATGTAATGTAATGTAATGTTGATTTGTTTCATAGGAAGAATGCAGCTGGCTGTTTCGCTAGAGCATTGTTTGTAAAAATAACGAAAGGCGCGAAACATTACGACGGTGCTCAAGAGATGTGAATGTTTCTGTTATTGAAGCGTCGCCGATCATTTTTAAAGCTCTTTTTTGAATTCTATCTGCGAAACTCAAGTGAATAATCGGAGCACCTGCCCAAATATGGGAATTATACTCAAGTTTTGGACGAATATATGCTTTATAGACAGTAGATCAGTAGACAGATCTGACGGGCAGGAAACCTAGACACCGTAGTATTCTTAGCAACGTCAAATATGTAGTCATTTCAAGAAGGTGATGCACATAGCAAGAACTGACTTTGATAGGTGTTCGGTTCCTTCGCTTTAACGACAAAAGACAACATTGAGTTTTTGAAGCATTCAATTCGCCGCGGTTTCTTATTCCCCATTACACAATGCTGTCAAGATAAGAATTTAACGAAATTATCATACGCTGCCGTCGCAGTTCCACATCCGTAGAACATGGATGAGAATCTGGAAACGAATATGAAAAGCTGAGAGTGTTGACGTCAGCAAAACAATTTATTGGATCAGTAGTTTCAGATAGTAAATCGTTGATAAATATAAGAAAAAGAGTTGGAGACAAAACAGAGCCCTGGGGCACACCAGCATTTATTTTGTTAGTATTATACTTGAATCCATCCAACAGCTTGTATTGACCGCCTCGAAAGGTAATTACTAATCCAATGAAGAAGTGATTCGTCGAGTACAAATGAACGTATTTTCGATAAAAGAGCTTGATGCCAAACTCTATCAAATGCCTTAGAAATATCAAGTGCAATTATTTTACTTTCATCAAAACGGTGGAGAGATTGGCTCCACTTTTCGGTGAGATATATATACCATCAGATCACTAGTTGACCGGTTGCTACGAACGCCGTTCTGCCGGTCATTAAGAAGCTTTCATTCTTCGAGGTATTTCTTAAGCTGAAAATTAGCGTTTCCATGACTTAAGAAAGAAGGGACGTTAGTGCAATTGGTCGATAGTTTGAGAAAGGCAGATAAGCTGTACAAATGCTGTTTTCGATCCACTTGGAAAGAGACCAGAGGAATAGGACAGATGAAAAAGCTTACGCAATAGTTTTGCCAGTGTTGAAGAACACCTCTTCGAAATAGCGGGCATACTATCCGGCGGATTTGTGTATGTTAAAATCTTTCAATACTCTCGCGAAAAAAGATTGGTCCCATAAAATCATTTACGCTCTCAAGTACAGGAGGAGAAGTAGCACCTGCTGGCAGCGTTGAGTTTGCTGTAATCTGCAAGAAGATTGCTTTTTCATGGGAGCTGACAGCAGGGGTTAAATCGGCTAAGCTGATTATGATAAGTGAATATCACAATCAAAAAATCAGCCTGTGTTAGGTGATGTCAGAATTTGTAATTTTAGTGGTAATCACTTTACGCAGGCTTAAAACTTAATATGATCACAGGTAACTATCAGAAATGTGACTTTCACATATCATCTTTGCCGATTCCACCCCTGGTGTACCGTTGAAGACGAGCGTAGGAATCGATGACGATTCAGAATTTTGAACGTTTTTTTACAAACGTCCAAAAATGTTTACTGCCTTTGGGACATTGAAACTTTTTGTTCATTCCAAAATTTGCTCTTACGAATTAGAGAATTACAGGTCTTTCTAGTTTGCTGAAACTTTATCCGGTTTCCCTCGGTGGTGTGGGGTTTATAACAAAGAAAACATATCTCTCCAAATCTGATAGCCTCTTTACAGCTCGAATCGAACCACGATTTTTCTTTAGGTTTGATACTTACTGACCTATTCGAGACGAAATTTCTCATTCCTAAAAGAATTAATGTTTATTACCATAACTGCGCTGGAATCAACGTCACTATCGAGGAAGCATAGTGACCAGTTAAAGGTCCTACCGAAATTGTGACCGTCCAGGTTAGTTTTCTCGTACTGGGTTTTATTGATACGAACAATTTGCAGAAATGACACAATGATCAGATGTGCCTAGAGCCGAAAAAACATGAACAGAATAATTATCCGGATCGGAGGTAAGAAACAAGTGTAGGGTAGATATAAATAAATTAATGAAAAATTAAAAATATATATTTTGTTAATTTTTTATGTTTAGTTTCAAATCTATTCACAACTTATATTTTATTGTTCATTTGCGACGCGTTTCAAAAACTTAGTTTTCATCATCAGGCGATTAGGCGGCTCGCCTAATGATGAGTGAATAAATTTATAAAAAATAAAAAATGTAACCAAACATTTTTTTAATTTTTCATTTATTTATGTATATCTACTTAAACACAACTTAGAGAACAAAAACCAATCATGAAGTCTAGGGTGTTGGGAGTTTGACCTGCAATATCAGGAATTCGGATTGGCCCATCCACTAGCTGAGTTAGTTGATTCAACTTAGCAAAAATCTCAACATACCTTCCTTCGGGTGTTGTCTGGCAGAATATCGAAGCCAATTAGAATTGTGTACATTGAAATCGCCCGTAATAACAATTTTAGTGTGAGGATAGTGGGCGAATATTCTCTGAATTGAATCAGACAGAACATCAAATTCATTAGAAGTTGACACCCTGTCTAAGTTTGCGCTCCTATATAAATAAAATCGCTTTTACTAAAATATTTTCTAAACCTTATATTTAACAACATTAAAGGCAAAAATCGAGTATTCAAATTTAAACATTATCAATAACTTTCTTAAAACAAAACTCTAGGAAGTTTTTATCGACGCAAGTAATAAACATTCAAAGTACGGAGTAATTATTTATTGTTATTAGTTTTACAGGCAAATAATTTTTTCAACAAAAATCCTACTCTGTTCAATTTATTATTTCAGTACAGGCAGAGAGTGGAAGAGAGCTTTCAAACAGACTGGTACCTGCAAGTTGCAAGTGTTTGCATCGCACTCAACTTAAGAAATTGCCACTTAAATATAAAAGAGAAACCTGAAGTACATTAAAATTGTTGTTGTAATATTCCATTTAACCCACGAACATTCCACCCAGACCTGTCTGCTCCCCGTCTGCAAGGATAGGAGTAGACTGATTATCAATTTACCTCTCGCTTATTGTGTTTACTTAAAAAAAGCACTACTGCAGAGTTACCATTCGCCATTAATGGAAATTATAATACTTTTTTCTTGGGTTTTTGTTATGAAAATTCAAGAATTGAAGCTTTCTTAGAGCGAATGAGAGCATATTTTAAGTTTAATGAAAGAAGGTGTTGTCGCTATATTTTTTTTTGCTCACACTTCTTGTTTTTAATTTTTCTAAAAAAAAAGATTAAAATAAAGATACATAATGTAATATTTTTTGGCAATTTTTTTTTTACTTGCGGTTATGTACTTTAATGCATGTTATGTATTCGATTGAGAAACGTATTTGAGTTACTGGAAAATTATGTTTGTCTGTCTGTACGGATGTATATTGGACTACAGCCTGAACAGTTTGGCCGATCGTCTTCAAATTAATAACATAAGATTATTTTGACATTCTACATAGGTCTTATATTAATTTTTTTAGCTCAAATATTAACGGTACCTGTCTTATAACCGTTAAGTTAAAGCTTATTTTTCTCGAAAACGGCTCCAAGGATTTATATGAAAAAAAATCTATGTACTTTTGGAGGTGTGGTTTATATTTTGGTGAACAATATATAAATTGGTGGGCTAAAAACGGTACCTCGGAAACTGGCTATCCGATTGCAATCAAAATTCTTATTCAGGAAGATGTAGGTAGCCTAAGTAATTTTACTTCAAAATATTTTCGAATATTGTTGTTAAAAACCGTTATATTAAAAAACCGTTTCTACGATTTTGAAAAAAAAATCCTGCTCCTTCAATTTTTTTAAAGAAATCAAATGGCGTTCAAATTATTCTACTAAAAACTATTTTACGTACTTTTTCGACCAATCAAGTTTCTAAATAAAAACTTTGAATCTCCCTTAATATTTTTCAAATTTTATTCGAGCTCTGACCGTCGTTCAATTTATTTAAGGGAGAATTTCTATTCGAGTAAGTTTTTGTTGGAGTGCGGTTTATTAATTCATTAACTCTTAAAAAAACGCGCCTACTATCTTACCTCTTGGTGGTATGGAAAAAGATAGACTTAATTTAATTTTATTTTATTTAGTTTACGGTCGACTTGTTTCTGTTTTCATAAAATATGAATAAACAGTTGGTAACCATACCAACATTTGTGTGATAATTATACCAATTTATAATGCCCAGCATGGCAACCCTTTGAGAGCTTTAAAATGGAGACAGCTTATTGAAATCCATAACAGTAAGAGTAAAAGGCGTGATACTCTGTAGCTCTACAGGACTACACCGAAATCCCATTACAAGGAAATATGTCCGAAACAAGAAGCTATATGAAGACACCAAACTGATCCCAATAAATCAGTTCATGACACAGCTCTCCAAAAATATTTTCAGGAACTTGGAGGACCACCCTAACTTGGAAATCCAGCAACTACTCCAGCAACAACTAGAGCCCAACCATCGCTACCTCAACATTCGAGCCATCACAGACGACCTATTCGAGGATATTATGAACAACGACGGGGCCCCGTTCTACGAGAGAACCAGTAACGGACACAACAGAGGATAAACAACACCGCATCCTAACCCCTATTTTTTAAAACCAAAGACAGTTATTATAATTAAGAATTTCAATTGTTGAGCCGACATGATTTATTTTAGTTATAAGTTAGTTTAAGGCCAATTCTACATACATTTTAACTATGTAATAAAAATAATCTAATAAAAAAAAGAGTGAAAGGCAAATATCCTATCTTCCTTGTACTGAAAATATAAATTGAACAGAGTATAACTCTGAAAATGTTGTCATGCCCAGTTTCACAGTGAGAACCACTGTTGCTGACATACTTTTAGAGTTTGTTCGAAAAAAAACAAGTCAATAATTGAAAACAAAAAGTTCCTGCATGAGTGCCAACTGAAAAAGAATTTAATTCTAAAAAGTCTTTTCCTTTACCGTTAATCATGAGGTTTTGCGTACAACTTGTGTATAATTCATTTTTAATCAAATTTACAATAATTTCCTTATAAAATAGTTTTTATTCCCAATTACCAAAATAAATGCAAAAAAACACCGCCAGGTTCTTTAACATGACTAATTCCTGAGCTAACCAACCAATCATACGCCTGTTATCATTTCGCGACTGACTGTTGTTACTTTCAATTAATTTAAAACAATCTGGGAACGGGAAATCTCGTCTAAAACATGATCAATGGGTGTATCATCTTATTAAAAAAATGTGTGTTCCTCACCTTACTATATGGTCATTCACATAGTAACATGGTACTTGTTGCTTCCATCGAATTATGTGGGCGATTTATTAAATGATATAAGCATTTATATTTAAAATAAACAAAACGAATTAATAAAAATGTGGGTGGGAAGGCATTGAGTTGAGAACGAAATGAATCGTTTGCGGCGTTCAAAAAGTTTACGTCACAATAAAAAACAAAATCGTTTGAGTGTTATTAAGTAGTTTCCCTTGTAGTATATTTCATAGGTTTGGCCCGGTGATTCATCAAGAAGATCTGCTCTCTAGATGAGATCTAACAAAAGAAGATGTCTTGATAAATTGGGAGATGTTTCTTTTTCAGGAAATACTGTTCATTTGATCAGTGAACCAACATAAAAAAAAACATTATTCAGAATACTAACATGTATGACCATTGGCCCGCAAAACAAAAGATTCCGGTAGAAAGTCGTAAGGTTTTTGAACTGTATATTATTTTTATTAAATAATCTTTTACTGTAAACAGCTTGCACGTTTTGCTACAATTTTAATTGAGAGTGGGCATCATAACACACACCTGCAAGCTACTTCCAATTTGAATAATGCATCAGAGAGGTGAGAAGGATTTAGAAGTTGGATCTCGCGTTTAATGCTCTACAGGTCTATAGTACCAAAATGGACACTCACAATATCGCTCGATGTTAGTAACGGATTCCAGATCGACTGTATAATTTATGAACGTATCTCATGTTCGTATTACCCGATCGAAATCTTTGTGGAGTTTTTTTTCCAATCGCTAGCGACAAAGTCATGGATTGTTAAAAGATTCATAAGCTAGGACTTAAGTTGGTTGAAAATGAATCTAAAGAGGTTTTCGTTTGAATAGTCTCAATACACAGGTCAGAATCCAATGAAGCAGAAAATCCGAAACGTATCATGGTCATAGAGTAAAATAATCTATATTATATTCAGAACAACAACTGTCATTCAGTGCCAATCGAACAATTTCAGAAGCATTAGGAATGCTTCCGGACTGTTCTGGACGACCGAAAAAAAACGATATTAGATTGGCCCTCAATGACATTTGTTTTTCTGAAAAGAACAAAAAATCGATCCTGTTTTCGTAGTCGGATCCAAAACCAGATATCTTCATCCGCTTTAGATAGAGTCCATGCCTCGGCACCATAGAGCAGGACTGGGATGATTAGTCTTATACAGAGTCTTCTTTGTCTTCCGAGAGAGGGTTTTGCTACTCAATTGCCTTCCTAGCCCATAGAAACACCGATGGGCAAGAGTAATTCTTCGCTTTATTTCTGAGATGTTGTTGTCAGATGTTATAGCGGATCCGAGGTAAACAAAGTCCCTAACTACCTCAAAGTTGTACCTGTCTATTGTGATGTTTTGTCCAATCCGCCGGTGTTGTGTGTCCATTTTTGTGGACAGCAGGTTTTGGCCTCATTGACTGCTAGTCCCATCTTAGCCGCTTCAGCTTCAATGCTAGCAAACGTTCCAGTGACAGCTCGCCGAGTTCTGCCAATGATGTCTATGTCGTCAGCGTATGCTAGCAATTGCACAGACTTGAAAAAAATTGTCCCACTACAATTAACTTGCGAGTTTCTTATAATTTGTTCAAGTATTAAATTGAAGAAATGCGATAGCGCATCACCTTGCCGGAATCCTTTTTATACATCAAAAGTTTCTGTGAAGTCAGTACCAATCTTGACGGAGCAGGGAGAGTTCTCCATCGTCATCCTGCACAGTTTTGTGGGGATGCCAAAACCAGACGTGGCTCTGTATAGCTCGTCTCTATGCTATCGTACGCGGCCTTAAAAGCGATAAAGAGGTTCTGGGTATCGATTAAGAATTCGTGGGTAAATTCCAGGATCTGCCGTATAGTGAACATTGATCGATTGTGGACTTTCCTGGTCTGAAACCACACTGATAAGGGCCAAACAGGTTGCTGACGAAAGGTTTCAGGCGTTCACATAGTACGGCAGAGGATTTTGTAGGTGATATTCAGGAGACTTATTACTCTATAGTTGGCACAGTTTAGAGGGTCTCCTTTCTTGTTCCATTCATCAGGCATACTTTCTTCTGACCAAACTTTAGGGATGAGTTGATGTATGCACTCCACGGTCATTTCCGGCCGCTTTAAAAAGTTCGGCGGGTAGTCCGTCGAGTCCAGCAGCTTTGTTGTTTTTTAGTTTAGATATTGATGTCCTTACTTCATTTTGGTCAGGTGGGCGGAAGTTTTGTCTGTCATCGTCCATGTTGAATGGTTCATTCTGCCTGACAGCGAGATTTTGATCTTCATCGCCGTTTAACAGTCTGCAGAAATGATCCTTTAATGTACTCAGCACCGACTGAGATTCTACTACGAGTTTTCCATTCCTATCTCTACAGGCTTCTGTGCAGGTTTTTTTCCTTGGCACGTTCTTTTTACCTGTTGGTAAAACTTCCGCACGTTGTTCCTGGAGTAGCATCTCTCAATATCTTCGATCGCGTGGTTTTCATTCTCTCTTTTTCTTTTGGAGAAGCCGGTGTTCTTCCCGTCTTTTCTGTTCGTAGAGCAGTTCTCTTCCTTCTTTGCAGCGCCGCTTTATATGCCTCTTGTTTGGCTGCATGTGCCTGCCTACATTCGTTATCGAACCAGAGGTTTCGTGGTTGTGGTCTTGTGAAACCTAACACATCAGTTGGGGCATCTCTAATGACTTGTTGGCATTGTTGCCACTGGTCTTCGGCACTTGATGCTGGCGGCTCATTAAGGCATCTGCTTCGTTGACTGTTGACGTCACCGTTAGTCCAATTGGTTGGGCTGATCCACCGTACGTCCTCTTTCTGATGGGCTTGTGTAAGACTTCTGTGAATCGATCAGAACAGTCATTAAAGCAGAGCATTATAGTGTTGCTATTTTTTTTGTGTTCAACACTTGCTCTTATAAGTTTAGCAGGAATGTCCGGATGGACAGACCAGTACCCGTTGGTTACCGCGGGGAGGTAAAATAAGCACAATTGATGCATATGAAATAGTTGCAGCACTGTGCATCGTCTGGTTGACGCCGCTCATTCAGCACCCAACCTTAAAAATGTTTATAAAAGGCCCTCAAAATTCTTTCGCCATTTGCGGAGATAATCATTTCGTCTGCTTTTTATGCTCTTGCTTAATATAGGTAAAAACAAAGAAAATTAAAAAAACAAAGGCAATTTTAAATTATTTTATCTGGTTTATGTGTTGAATTTGTTTGCCCAGTCAACTTGACCTTTAGAATCCACAATACGTTTTAAGAAATTCAACTTATGCCTCATTCCAAAAAAGTCCTTCCAAAGAAATTTCTAATCCTATTGAATAGACAACATTAATTCATTATAGTTCGTTAACACACAGGATTCTACTTAAGTTTATTCGCAGACATGACCAATTCCCTCCCTAGTACCAAAGAAAACAAACTGTTGACTGTGACTGTCGTTTTTTTTCTGCACGCAAGGCAAAAACACCTCCCCCTTTCGAATTATGTTTTTGTTGGCACAGTCAAAACAAAGCACTTCTTTTCAATTAGTCTATTGTCTGTAGTTGTTGATCATTGTAATGAAATCGACTCATGACATGGATTTTATTATAAATGAAAACTCTCCACACCTTTTGGTGGTATATCTTTTTCTTTTTTTAAAACCGTAATTCACATTTATTATTTGAAATTTTTTTTAACAATAATAGAAGTAATTTTGTCTTTTTTTTTCTTTTGTTAAATGGCCTTTCCCTTTCCATTTTTATTTCGCAAGCAAAATGATTAAAAGAATTCAATTGGCAGGCAAAGTGCGTTTAATGTTCTAAATCTTGGTTTCTTTTTTGTTCGTATCTTTACTTAATTCAAAATTACCTAATTATCGTTGTAATTTGACGTTGCATGTTTTGTATTTTTAGATTTTAATCGACATTGCATGCGTAAAACCACTTAATAAAACTTAGAAAATAAAGAGAGAAATTACAAAAGAACAACATAAGAACTTATAATTACCCAAAGAAAAGAGGTCATTTTGTGGGAGCTGGATGGTATTAAGAATAAGAGAATGCAAAGAAAACTCCTGTATAGTTTTTGCTTTGAAGTTTTTTGTTTGTTTGTTTGTTTTTAATAAATATTATATTTCATATCATTCGTACAAATATTTGTTGTATTTTTCCGCTTCTTTTCTTTATGAATTCCAAATGTATATGTTTGTATTTACCTTTCTCGCAATATTCATAGAAACTAAACTAATAGCGAGTTTCATTGAAGAAAAGATTTGCTCTTTCTGTCAAAAGATTTGATCTTTTTCAGTTTTGAGAGTTTCATTGCAAGAAAAAGAGCAAATCTAGATCAAATCTCAACACAAAAGATTTGATCTCTGATGGGGTGGAAGATTTGATCTGAATGCACACATACATGTAAATAGTCTTTTCGGTCAGACGTCAAATGGAAAGTTTTGTAATTTGTTGTTTGTTGGTAACTTGTGCCAGCCTGTGTTAAGCAATTAAATCAATAAATAGCAATAAAAGAAACAAAATAGTAATAAAAGATGTTTTTGAAGTCAGAAAATACCAAAATAGCATTTTGAGTGAATCAACAACTGTGCATAGATATTTTTGTGTGTCGTCAAAATACTGTGTGTGCTCGTCAGATAATCACCAATACTACGATTAAATCGTAAAACAAGTTTCATTGAAAAGAGCAAATCTGAATTTTGAGATCAAATCTTTAAAATTTGAATGAAACTCGCTATAAGTGATTAAGTAAGTGTTGTTTTTTTGTTGCATTACATAGCAGTGTTTTTTAGTTTTATTTTGTTATTAAGTATCGCAGTTTGTTTCTCTGCAAAAGGTATTAAGAATAGGTTTTTAAACAAAATATGGTTTTCTTATTCAATAGAAAATGTACGTTTCTTGTTTAATGTTTAAATGTAAAATTAACAGTAAGAAAATAAAAAAAATAAACTTTTCCTTTCACACCACACTCGCCAATTATTGTTTTTTTTTATTCATTTCTTTCACACAGTCCTCTGTAATCGGCTCACGGTTTAGATTTACAAAATTGGAATTATCAAAATTATTTATTTTAGAATTTTACATTTGATTGTGAGGATTACATAATTTTTCAGATATGGGTAAATGTTTTGGGTTTTTGCAATTCATTAAAATTTTTGGGAATTTTTAAATTTCAATTAATTGTTATGGGAATAAACAATCTTAATTTTAAGTACCCAGTTAAAATATTTGTATTCTTGTTTTCTTGTTATAAACCTTAAAATCCTTTTTTTTGCTAAAATAGGTTTTTTTTATTTCAAAGAGTGGATTCTGTGTGATTTGGGTGACGAAATTGTTGTAAATAAATTCCCAATTCTATTAAACTAACTTAGTAAGCAAAAAAAGTTTCATTATCTTAGTTAATACGTAATAGTTTTAGTCCTTCCACATAAGAATGGCAATTTAAATTTAGTTTATCATCAATGAATACATTTAGTAAATAATTTTTGTTTCTTTGATGAATTGGTAATGTGTTTTAATAGTTTTTTCTACACACCCCTTCACTCCGAATTGTGTTTAAATATCCTAAAAAAGAAAACCTCACGCACCCCCACCACACAGGCTTTAGACGAATCTTATCAATTTAATTATTACAATATTTTATACTGTTACTTAGGTTTAATAATAATAAAACGCTACATAAATAGCGCGCGCGATTACATTTAATATTTGCTATTTTGTGTGTGTGTGTGTGTGTGTGTGTGTGTGTGATATTTTTGTTTGATTTATTAAATGATTATTTTATATCCGTTTACAGCTACATTTATATTTTTAGTTTATTTTATTTTTTTATCTTTTTTTAGTTGACTTGTGGGTTGATTTAATAATTTTGTTTGTATATAAATGACTCATCACTCTCTCTGTGTATCTCAATCGCAACATCACAAATTTATTGTACAATTTAGTTTGTTATCGACGAGAGATTCTGTGCAACACCATTCACAGTCTTTGATTTAAGGACATCATTTTCATAGCTTAAAACTGTTTCTCTGCCATTTTCAAAGACCCTCTTAGTCATCATCTTCTTGCCATTAACAAAGGTGGTCGATGTTGAGGTTCTCTTTATGGCACCGCTGGGTGTAACGCTGCCGCCAATGGCCGTGTTCATTGAGGAAAAGGCGGTGAAGCTGTTCGATGGCATTAGGAAGTCCATCATCGAGTATCCGACCATGGGGCTCATGAATGAGGTCATCATGTTATTTTGAGCTGGGTGCGAATGACGATGGCCGGGACCGCCACCTGAGCGGTGATGGTGTCCACCATTGCTACCATGCCGGCGACTTGGGTGATGTGTGCTTTGTACTTCACGAAACAAATCCGCAAAAGGCGAATTTACGCCGAAGAACTCGCGGAACACTTCGTCCGGAGGTCGAAATACGAATGGGAACCCGCCCATGATGTCGTACTCATCGAACTCATGCATGCCGCCCCCACCATGGTATCTGCGTGATGGTCTGCTCCTTTGGCCTTCGCCAATCAGACCCTCCTTGCCATACTGATCATAGATGCGGCGTTTCTTCTCATCGGACAGCACTTCGTACGCCTCGGAGATTTCCTTAAAACGGATGTTGGCCTCCTCTAGGTTGTCTGGATTCTTGTCAGGATGCCACTTAAGTGCTAGTTTTCTGTAGGCCTTTTTGATTTCAACATCGTTGGCTGTGCGTACGACTTCTAGTGTTTTGTAGTAATCGACCATTTTTCTTGTTTATTTGTTGCTGGTTTCTGTGTGATTTTTGTGGCTTCTGTAATTACATGATTAGCCAGTAGATGGATAGAAGAGAAGTAAAGGGGAAAGAAATATAAAATAGAAAAATCTCGTACGTACACGAAAAATATCGACAGTACTTTTTCTCGTACACGACGACCTTGCAACGTTGTTTAGTTTGAAAATTTACAGGCTTCCGTGGGACATAAATTGATTACTTTTCAGTTCAGTTATTTTTCCACTAGATCCGTGTTCTTTTTGAACAGAAAATAATATTGTTTGGTTTGAGAAAAAAATGTAATATAATAAAAAAAATATTTTTTTTCCAAGCGAAACACTCACTCTTCTCACAGCAGCATACACTCGGGGATTTCACTTGGTTTTGATTATTATTTGATTCGTTTACAGCTCTTTTCCTTTCTTTCTTTCTTTAATAGAAACGTCAGTGTGTATTATCGGTTTAACCGTTTGCTTGCGGACGACGAAGAGCACGAGACAACAATATTCTTTTTGTTTTTTGACAAGTTGTTGTATTTTTATTTATGTGGTGAAATGGGACAATGCACGATTATTGAAAATAGTGTTTAACTATTCTGGCGTGTGCAATATGCAAACAAAATAAGTTGGGTTGGTTTTTTTGTTTGAATTTTGTTTTGCTAGAAATTTTTACACAATTCTTTTTCTTTTTGGGAAATATATTCTATAACTTTATATTCAATGAATGTTCAATTTTGAATATGTAACTTCATTAAAGTGGGAATGTTGTAGTTTTAAATAACAAATCTTTATTTTTTTTGTAACCGCTGGGATAATTACCCAAACGAGAACACAAAGCGATTCTGCTGACACGAATATGAAGGAAAACTGACACAAAAGTGCTGCTGGTGGTTTAGGTATGTTTGTTTTAAGTTATGTTCTAAGGGTTATGTCTACTTATTACAAAAATTTGGACCAAACTGTTCGATAAAATTGTTTAGAAAATACATGCTGAAATGTGCGTTGGTAAATAAAAAATTGTAAATTGAAGCAGTTGTTTTTTATACTACGTTTCCACTTGACGATAAACTGAGATTATCCCAAATCTCAAACCTCTTTGAAAAACTAGGTTTACAATACAAATTTTACAATTTAATTTTTACACGAAACTAGCTATGTCAGCATGAAAACTAGGGGAGGAATCGGCTAAGGTGATATATGATAAGTGATGGTCATAATCAAAAAATTCAGTCTGCGTAAGGTGATGATAGTCACATATTTGTGAGTTTTTCTTGTGATTGCTATTTAGGTGTCACTTTCATATTGAACACCAAGAGAAATGCATAACACATTGGATTAAATATTTGAAATTTGAATCTTGTAAGGGCTACTGGGTGACATTTTTGTCAGGAATTACACTTTTTGGCGCAGAATATATTTCAACGACCATTTGTCTTTTCGGATTTCGTTTTGAGGGATACGATGACACAAAATATGTTTTTTTAGACTATACTAACGTTATACTACATTTTCATTAGAGTCGAAATTACCTCAATTGGTAATTTGCAGAAAAAGTGTTTTCATCTTAGTTTGCTAATTCCGGCACTTCCTTACTTGTGATTATATGCACCTTTAAGGCAAGTTAAGAATTCGTGAATATAAAAAAAAATGAAAGGAAAAGTCAAACATGAAATAACGATCATAGAAAGTTGGTGACAAGAAATGTCTGTCTGATAGCATATTATTTCTACGTAAATGTTAATTGTTTTCTTTCAAAAATCTAGCCTTCCACTGTGATTACACAGTCGAAATCAGGTGGAAATGAGATGATTTCGAAATGTGTATTATGCAAAATTTATATATCAATTCTAAGCAAAATATGAAAACAGTTATTTAAGTGTAATAGAGGGCGGCCAACAGATATCATAGAAAAAAGAACTGCGACTCGTACCAACCATACCCTGCAAACCCTGAAATTGTATTTACTATATGTGAATACGTGTGAGATATGTGGGAGAAGCATTCAATCAGCCATACGTTTCCTATTCCCCAAAATTGTAGACGCATTAGTAGTCCCATAAGAAATATACAGGGACTGGTAAACATATGTCGCTTACGGGATATTTTTCTGATTGTAGCCTTCGGATTGGACTCATTGCGAACATAACCTTTGGGTAGGTTGCCTTGCTTGTGTTTGGGTTTTTTTGTGAACGAACAAATCCAACCAGATAGGTTACCTCTCAAGATTCGAAGCAAAAGAGAAACACAGTCAGTTGTTCAACAGCTGTTCACGTGTTGAGAAAAGTATCCAGCAGTTTTTAGGATACCTTTGGATTTTCTCTCTGTTTCCATATGTTCTTCAATCAGCTGGAAAACAGCTGTTTTTAACCATGCTAATTACACCAAAAGTTACGTTCGTGAACGTACGCATTAGCATGGTTAAGAACAGCTGATACACAGTTGATTGAAGAACAGTATGTCTGCTATTAGACGATAAAACTAGATGCATGCATCTTGTTCGAATTCTTCTTTGTTTCATTCTCTGTCGCAAGCGCCATTACACGATGAATTTAGTTTCATGAAACGAGTTTGACAGTTCGATTTCATTTTCACGTTCCATTTGCAATGAATCTGCTCTTTTAACCCTACCGATGTAATGACTCTTTTTAACCACATCTAACATATTGCTGGATGAAATCTTTGTATATACACTGAGAATGAATATACAATGATGAAATGTCAAAATTAAGATTTAATTTGTTTCCCACTAGGGTACTCAGGAGGGCTAGTGTCGCCAAAAATAACTGAAACTAAAATGTGACCAACTTGAGGTAGGCAACTAGCAGTCCATATATAATACGTCCATGGTGACAATCATCAAAATCACCTAAGCCGATTCCACCCCTGGTTTTCATGCCGGCATAAATAGAGGACGTTTGATGTCTCACAGCTAGCTGTGTAATGCGTTCGTTGTTGTTGTAATATATGTTAAATAACGGCTGATTAACATCTGACGACCATTACAACGATAAAACACATGATTTTCAAATCGAAACCAAGCTAGCGTTAAATTTCTGGTATACTTTGGTATTGTATAGAACAGCTGACCACGAAATCTACTTGTGCGAATGTAGTACGTTTTGACATATATTGTTACCTTTTGGGTTTTAAGCGGAATATACACTGATCAAGCATTCATCAAGCATGCAAGAGTGTGTTTGTAAATTTTTTTCACGTTGCATATACACTTATAAAGCATAATTCGTCAAGCATTCATATTTACGTAATTTTTATAGTGAAAGGTCGTGCGTTTCTTCATCCATTAAAAAATAAAACACCGCGCCGGTAAAAAAATCCCGATAAACTATTGTCTCGTCGCTGGCAACACAAAAATGAGAATGAATGCTAGATCCCGACACCCGATTGAAGAAAAAATTAAAGCGCGGAACAGATTGAACCAGCACCAGCACCAGCACCGTCAACAGCGAACACCACGCTGATCAGCAAAAAAAATTCAAACACATTGCCATCAGCACCAGCATTGTCTTCTTAGAATAATAACACTGTCAGTTTTTTTTTGCAGTATTGTGCCCCTGAATATCCTTGTGTAAGGTTGGTAGCAATGTAACAGCAACAGCAAATTTAGGACTTTGGTCTAACGACGCTGTTGACGTTGATGTTGCTGGTCTATTCTAGCTTGAGCAATTGAAACATATAGGTTCTAAAATAATGGCGGCCGCTGTTGCTGTTGCTGGTTCAATCTGTTTCGCGCATATGGTTGGGTTTATTCGTTCACAAAAAAATTGGGTTTTGGGTATCCAAATCTACAAATGCGGTATGGTGTGAACTCAGCCAATTAGCTGGACTTTGGACCGTGGAAAGAAGAACAAAAGGTTTGTTTCACCAATTTTTTCGCAGGAAATTCGTAGCTGTCAAATTTATTGGAAGTGGGGGTGGTTTTCTCTCTATGAGATTTCTGCGAAAAATTACTGGAATGCATAAAACCAAAAAATTTACAAAGTTCTTAAACGTCAACAAAAAATTTAGAATTTTAACAAATTGAGAAATAATTCACAATTTAGTGATTTCGTTTGCTTATTTTATAAATCAACAGTAATATTAATAGAAATATCTAAAATGGAAAACAAAAACAGTATTCGGTTTTTTCTTTTTGTGCTTAGATGTGCAAATATAGTTCTTCATACATAAATCAAACAATAATTGAATATCTATTTATTCTTTTTTAACACTAAAAGCAAATTGTTCAAATGATATACATAGACGTTCTAAAATAATGGTTGGAGCTATTCACTGCTATCGAATTCATAATTTGGCAACCATTGGGCATTCCCAATTGGTCCGACCCCTGGAAAGGATTTTAGAAGAAGCTAATATAAGTGGAGAATTAATCTTGACAAATAGGAGACTTAAAGATTTTCCCATAGCTCTAACCAAATCCAGTTTATCAGACACTGTTATAGCAGATTTATCTCGTAATAGATTTTCTGAACTGCCTGAAGAAGTAACAACGTTTGTATTCCTCGAAACTCTACTTCTCTACCATAATACAATCCGGCTTATTCCTGAATCAGTAAAACAGTTGACATTGCTAACTTATTTGGATCTACGTAGCAATCAGCTTACAACTCTTCCAAAAGAATTATGTTCTATGCCCCTGCAAGTTTTATTAGTATCCAATAATAGATTGTTATCATTGCCCGATGAATTAGGTCGTATGGAAAAGCTTACAGACTTAGATGCTTCTTATAATCAACTGACTGCACTTCCGACAAGAGTAGGAGAATTGCGAAATTTGAAATCGTTTTCGTTGCGTAACAACCAAATTTTGTATCTACCTAAGGAATTAGGGGCTCTTACATTGGTTTCTCTTGATGTAAGTAATAATCGAATAGCTAGTCTTCCATTGGAAATACGACAAATGACTGCCCTTGTTGAACTTAAGCTAGAAAACAATCCACTAATATCTCCCCCAGCTAGTCTTTGCGTTCGAGGACTTGTTCATATATTCAAATTTCTCGAAAATCAAGCCACAAAAGATGAAAAAGGATATCAAACAGGTTCAATCTACGATGGGTATTGTACATTAAGAAGAACGCCAAAGCAAAATGCTGGTATTGTATTTGAACTTGCTAAAAACTCGCGATATGAAATCGACTCGGAGTATAATACATGCAATAGTATAGATAAGTTGTGTTCGCCTCACATGGCCAACAAAAACTCCAAAAGCGGCTTATGGTTGCAAAGAAAAGTATTACCAAGATCTACGTTGGACAACTCTAGGCCAGATAAGTCTGCTCGGGGTAGTTCAAAGCAACTTCACAAAAAACAACTTTGTTTTGCTCAAGAGAATCGAATGAACGACGATTTAATAAAATGTTCTCAAACAATTTCAAGCAGTGATTCTACAGCCGAGGAGGATATTCTTAGTGAAAACATCGTCAACGAAAACAAGCACCTGGTAAACATTCAAACTTATCGTGAGTACAAAGAAGCTCTTAAACAACAACGAAACCAAGAGATTTCAAATGCTTATAAAGTCAAACCCAAAGAACTATGCGACACAAGCGAAGAACATGACCCTATCTCCTTTAATGAAGAAGACTCTAAATCCAAGGGAAACAAAATTAATAGTGTAAATGGTTTGGGTGAAATTAAAGAACTTATTTCTGCACCAATGGGACCCGTTCAAAAAGTGCTTGCATCAAGGAATACAGAGCTTATGTCTGTATTCCAAACAAAACTAAAACAAAAAACATCTACTCAGAACATTAATAATGAATGCTTAGGGTACTTGAAGCCTAATAGTTTCATTAAAACATTGGACAATGGTAACAAACCGATGAGTAATAATTCAACTCCTGCAAACGTAGTAATTCGAAGTAAAATTGTTCCTGAAGAAGTTTCCAAACGACAGCAATATTTGGCATCACAAAATAATGCAAACAGGTCCGCATCTTGTGACCTACCCATAGAAAAATTAAGTTTTACCATGCGAAGAGAATTCGATAGACAACGAGAAGAAATTGAACTTCTGAAACATCTGAGAAACATAATTCAAGTTCGACTTAAAATGGTCTTGGCTGAGGACATGGCATCTGCTTTGGCTGATGGTGTAATACTTTGTCATTTAGCCAACAATTTGAAGCCTAGATCAGTGGCAAGCATACATGTGCCGTCTCCTGGTGTTTCCAAATTAACAATGGCTCGATGTCGCAAAAACGTGGATAATTTCCTAGAAGCATGTCGGAAAATTGGCGTTGATGAGAATCTAATATGTTGTGCGGCAGATATCCTCGAAGGCAAAGGAGTGGTACATGTTGCGCTAACCGTTTCAGAGCTTTTTCGTTTATATCAAACGAGCTATGATAATAATCTTGGATCGCCAACATTGGATAGACAACTAGACTCGTCCTCATTAGCAGTATAAGAAGCAATGGCCAAATATGTACTTTTTTAAATAACCTTGGTATTGTTGCGTTTAAGCGTATCAAATATTCGTATCGGCAGTTTAGTATGTAAGAGTAGTTCATCGTATTGCCACTAAACTTTTAGAAATATTTTTAAAAACTCACGTTTTGTGAATAAATAAAAATATAATAAAATAAATACAGAACAATTTTTTTATTGGTATAAATCAAGCGAAGATTCTGCATTTTTATTGATTTGGAGGATACAAGCATCCATAATCTACCTCTTTCTATCAACTTCTACCCTCATCTTCACGTGGTGAACATCGGGTGCCTAGTACCTCAACTGGAGATTTGGTTCTAACCCCTTGGGAAGGCGACGAAGCCAAAGCTGAATCGTGATTGTGTTTTAGCCATAACTTTGAGGCTCCGCTATTAATTTAGAGAACAACACTTAGAAGTCTATTGATTAGCAAAATCGCTCTAGCGCTGCCCAATAGTCCCTTTATAAAATCTCATCGTCTCAGTCCTACAATGGGCTTTGTCAAAAGTGGATGAGAACCTTTAGGTTGCTTCGAGAGAAAGATTTTCCGGGTGATTTTTGGTCGCATATGCATTCACGGAAGTTGCAGAAGAAATTACAACGAAGAACTGTACCAGCTGTACAGCGACAGACCTAGCCAAAAGAGTAAAAGTCCAACTTCTCAGATGGCTGGGTCATATAGAGCGGATGGACATCTATGCTCCGGCCCGGAAAATCTTCAATTCCAAAGCCGAAGGGACGACGGCGCAGTAGAGAATGACCGAGACTCAGGTGGCGCACACAAGTGGAAAAGGACCTCGACCGACTTCACGTGTAAAGCTGAAGGCACCTAGCTAGGGACCGAGCTGGCTGGAGAAGGTTGTTTGTTTAGGTCCAGGTCCACCCCGAACTGTAGTTCTAAATTTAATTTTAAGTGTGTTTCACCCATAACTTTGTATATACACTGCATATAGTACTATCATAGAGCATCATTTTTTAGTTCTGAATCAAGTCGCAATGAGGCGTGCTGAAATTGCCAATTGGTGTGAATATAGAATAAGTACAGACAACAAAAGTTTATTAAATACTGGTAAAATATCGATAAAGGTTCTCGTCTCCACTATTTAGAGTTAGTTCTAAATCAACTAGGAAGATGGCCACACGAAAATTGACCACCATGAGAGTACTATAGAAAATGTATATACAATGCCCATAATTGCGAATTCGTGCGAATTTTTACGATTTTCTGCTAATTCTTGTTTCCGTACCGTAGATCATAGAAAATAGAAACAAGAACGACAACTGAGGGGATAATTCTCTCTACACCAACAAACTGAAAAATGTCCCTTTAGCGACATATGTGGCTCTGTACATTTCTTATGGGACTACTAATACGTTTGCATTAATGTGGGCACGAAACATATGGCTGATTGGCTGCTTCTCACACGAATTTCACACGTATTCACATACACATAATAAATTTTCAGAGCTTGCAAGGCATGGTCGGTACGAGTCGCAGTCCTTTTTTATTTTTACTATGGCCGTAGACATTGTATATAGACTGCTATAGTACTATCATGACCACCTGTGGACCGTGGCGTTCCAAGCGGCATGTGTGTTTACTAACTGGGTAAGTTGTGAGAGATGAATAAAGAGCAAGGTTTTTAGTGTTATACTTTGGGCTTAGTTTATTGCGCATGTGCAGGAAAAAAAGAAGGCGAACATGAAATAATTGGAAAAAGGGTTTGGTTGGCTTAGCTGCGGCGAATAATTTTTTGTTGGGATTTATACACCCACCATCCAACATTTTCATTGTTTACATTTTTTTTATATGGACGAGAACTGGTTCTTACATGAGTACGTACGTCATTGACAAGACTGGATTCGAATTCTTTAGGATTTTCAAGTTTTGTACGAGCACTGGTACTACTTACCTAGATATATACATATTTGTACATATAAATACATGCATACATCATTGACTTTTGATTCGAATTCTTTAGGATTTTTTGTTTAAAAGTTTTTCATTATGGCAGGTACCGTTAGTTTTGGAGCTAGAATTCCAATTCTAGTCGGGTAGAGTACTCTAAAAATACTTGAGGTAGACCAAGTTTGAATTAAATCGGCCCAACCGTTTAGGCTGTAGGAATCGATACGGACAGGCAGACAGACACACAGAATTTTCTGACCCACTTTGTTCGACTTCCCTATTATCGTAATTTCATGTTTGATTCTTAGCTTTTTTTTTCTTTCTTTACGAATGCATAACTATAACTATAAATCAAGTAACAAGACGTAGGTATTTCAAACTCAGAATTTAAAAAAAAAATATATTATATATATGTATATATATATATATATATATATATATATATATATATATATATATAAATAATTACGAAAGAAAACTTTGGGAAAACCCTCCGAAAAAGTCGTTTGGTTTGAAATTTTGTGATTTCCAATAATTATAAAAAAAAAACGTTTTAACAAGTTTAGGTAAACAAATCAAAAGAATTTAAAGAAATGCAGGATGACATCTGCCGGGCCCTCTAGTAATATACATTTTTAACATAAACACTCCTACACAACTAGACATACAAATTAACGCAAATAATAGTCTCCACCTTTTCTTAAATTTCAACATTGTATAGGTATGAACTGTCTACTTACTACTTAGTCTGCTATTAGACGATGAAACTAGATGCATGCACCTTGTTCGAATTCTTCTTTGTTTTTTCATCTCTGTCGCAAGTGCCATTACACGATGAATTTAGTTTCATGAAACAAGTTTGACAGTTCCCCTTCGTTTTCATTTTCCATAATCATTTGCAATGAATCTGCTCTTTTAACCCTATCGATGTTATCCTGGAATCATAAAGACATAATATGTCCAAATTAAGTACTTTAAACCACAAAAAATTACATTTCACCTTATTTTCGCTCATTTTTGTTCCTTTATTTTGAATCTTATCAGAAGTTTACTCTGGGCACAACGAAACCAAGTGATAAAGAATTAAAGAAAGCGAACAAGAGAAAAGAAAAACGTCAAACAGATTCTTCGAACATGCTACCCATGCGACACACGACAGCTTTTCTCCTGTCTCATCTTTTCGATTTTTTTCTCCCTTTTGCACTTACTATGTTCGAAGAATTCGAACAAGGTGCATGCATCTAGTTTTATCGTCTAATAGCAGACTTACTATACAAATCTACAATCAATTTACAAACTATTTTTTCAAATGAATTTCTACCCATCGTCTTTGTATATAGAACCTATAGTACTACCATCAGTGTTCGAAAACTAGCGCCATCTAGTTCGTCTACATCTCCCTAAAGTTTTTCTCTGAGTGGAGAGATGTGTACTCAACACATATGCAATGTTAGAAAAAGACAGAACGACAAAAAGTAATAGCAGCATTGTATATACATTTTCTATAGTACTCTCATGGTGGTCATTTTTCGCTTGGCCATCTTCCTGGTTGATTCAGAACTAACTCTAAATAGTGGATACGAGAACCTTTACCGACATTTTACCAGTATTTAATAAACTTTTGTTGTCTGTACTTATTCTATATTCACACCAATTGGCAATTTCAGCACGCCTCATTGCGACTTGATTCAGAACTAAAAAATGATGCTCCATGATAGTACTATATGCAGTGTATATACAAAGATAGCAGTCAGAAGGAAACAAACCATGAACACTTTTTCGTGTTATTTCATTACCATTTTCTTAAAATAAGCGATAATGAGAGAATGAAAAATAGGTATTTAGACAGGTATGTGAGGAGTTTTCATTTCTGCCTTGAAAATACACTGTTTTTGGTAGGTTTTTTTATAGATACGGCAACAGGATGAAATTTACCTATATAACAATTTTTGTTGAAATTTGATATTTGGTTTGGTTTTTTTGTGTACAATTTTGAATGGTTAAAAATGCAAAATCCAAAAAATTATTGAAGACGCACAATCTTGGTTTGTTTACGAAAAATCAAAGAGAAATCCAATAATTTTTGTTTCCCTTACTCAACCATACCATATGGTCCAGTGTCACTTTTTGAACCTTTCACTCGTACTTATTATTCATTATTTCTGCCTATTCTTGTACTCGTTCTAACTAAAGACTTTTTTCAAACAAACCATACAACCTACTCTTTCATCATTATATTTCTTTCTACTCTCCAAAACCCATACAAATGAATATCGTGTTGACAGAAAAAGCTATTGCAGCGACGTTGCGGCTCTACCTCGCTTAACTAGAAGCTGCCTCATGATACAACTATAGGTTTCATATACAAGGCGCCCTGCGAATTTCTGACCAAAAAATATTTGTTGGTACAAAAAATGAGCAGTTTGAAGCAGCAAATTGAAAATTATATATAAAAAAGACCTAGTTGCATCAAAATAATTTTGTATGCAGTTTCTTCTCGGTCTATTTAACACTGAAATCAATAAAATCTTCGTCGTCTTCAGTATCCTCTAAATCAATATATGTAAGTGCACGTCAACATATTCGGTCTTATATTCCAATAAAAAAATTGTTTCATGCATATCTACATATGTAAGTTGTCCTGTCCATTTTAAATAGTTCTCCTAATTTTACTTAGAATTTTAAAAATAAAGAAACGAAATTGGTAAATTGTAAATTATTTCTCAATTTCTTCAGTTTCTATCAAATGTTTTTTGACGTTTAAGAATTGTACAATTTTTTCGGTTTTATCCGTTCTCGTACTTTTTCTCTGAAAATTCAGAGAAAATATCATCTTTTTCCCAAAAAACCTGATAACTTCGAATTTTCTGCGAAAAAATTGGTGGAACAAACCTATTTCTCGAGCCGAAATTTGCAGGCTGGGGAAATTATTTTCTCTCTCTCGAGCGCTCTCTTCTGCGAATTTCTACGAATTTTTGGTTTACTCTGTACGAATTTCGCCGCGGTGGAACACACTTAAATTTACCCTATCCTACATAACACTGAACTTGCCCGGTCTCAGACCAGACAGTACACAAAAACAAAGCCACGAGCGTAGAGTAAATATATTATTTGACTAGGCAGGCATTGTCAGTCAAAAGAAGGCGGTAGATTTCCCTCTTTATAGTATAGTTACTCTATGGCCACGAACCAACTGGCAAAGGGCAAACAAAGTAAACCAAACATAAAATTTGTTGGCCTGATCAAATATTCAAGGATTCGGCAATTTTTGCATTAAAATGTTTAATAAATCAGCGTTTGATTGTTGGTCAGAAGAAGCAACAGATCGTCCAATAATAACACTCTGCAAAGGTCTGGATACGTGCCTTGGAGGCGGTGTTCCGCCCAAAGTAATAACCGAATTTTGTGGTGCACCGGGTACAGGAAAAACTCAAATGTGGTAAGAAACTTAAATTATTATCCTTAAAGAGTCTATACTATAACAAAATGTGCTTATTTGAAGCTTACAATTATGTGTAAATGTACAATTTCCACAAGAAGTTGGAGGAATTGCTGGCAAAGCTTTTTTCATTGACACAAATCAGGGATTCAGTCCACATCGGCTGCAAGGTGAGGAATTTATTTTACTAATTAATTGAAATGGGGTTACACCTTGGCCAGGCCATTTTATATGCCCGGGTAGCTCAGTCGGTAGAGCGTTGGACTTTTAATCCAACGGTCCAGGGTTCAAGTCCCTGCTCGGGCGGTATTTTTTATTTTTTTTTATATTTCGTGTTTTTGTAGATATTGCACACCACTGCGCCGAAAGGTACAATCAGACATATCGGAAGTTTTTAAAAGAGCACGTTGTATCTAACGCATTCGAAAGTAGCAGCATATTAAATAATGTGTCTTATATTTATTGCAAGGATTATATTGAACTGTTGACCTCTATAGAGATGGTCAAATGCATATTAGAATCAACACCGAATGTAAGAAACTAGATTATTTCCAAAAACATTTAATAATAATTAAAGTAAAATAACGATACTTTGCAGATAAAACTTCTCGTCATCGATTCTTTTTCTTTTTTGTTTCGAAGTTTTGAGGACAACACTAATAGGACTAGGATCATTTATGAAATTCTAACGGATCTTCAGATGATTGGGGATAAATATGATTTAGCGGTAAGAATAATGTATTTTTTCAAAATACTGTGAAAATGTTCAATTTTCTTTTTCCTTTAAGTCCGTCTGTCTGTCTGTCTGTCCGTATCGATTCCTACAGCCTAAACGGTTGGGCCGATTTTATTCAAACTTGGTGTATAGCATTTTTAGAGTACTCTACCCGACAGTTTTTCGAATTGGCATTCTAGCTCCAAAACTAACGGTACCTGCCATATAACCTTTAATGAAAAACTTATTTTTCTCGATCTTTTAGTTTTAAGGGATTTTTCAGAAAAAGTTTTATAACGGTAGGTACCTCCCATATGACCGGTTTTTTTAAATCAGACTTTCTCGTTAACTAATTGACGAATTTTGTTGAATATGTAGTGTTTTATGATTTAAAAAGTATTGTTTATTAAAATTTTCAAAAACATTTTTTTTTAATTTTTAATAATTTTTTTAAAAAAATTGTTCTGCTTTTTAGATGTTTTGAAAACGGATCCATAGATTTTTTTTTAAATTTTTATCCTAGTATAAACTATAGATTTCTTTAAATTGACATACTCGAAAAAAATTTAAAATATGTTTTCGGTTTTCGGTCGAACGATTTTGAAATAAAAAAATTCATAAAATAGAAAACAGCAGAAAAAATAAAATGGCTTACTATTTTTTTTTTCCAAAAAACGTTATGAATAGTGTTTTTTTTTATTTCATAAAAAAAAATTCCCCAAAATTTTATTTCATATTGCTCGGCTAAGCCCTAGCCATTAGTCAAATAAAAGAAGGTGACAACCTACATACATACCTACGTATTTTAAAGCATTTCATCATCATAAAAGCACACAGAATAAATAAGGAAGCCTATGATAAATACAAAAAACAAATAACAAATAAAAAAAAACTATTCGGTTACTACTGAATGCAAAAAATTCAATCGAGAAAACGAAAGTTTACACCTACCTATAAATAAACAAAACCACTGTGTTAACTTTTAATATTGTCTCTATACCCACTCGCTTAGCAGTAGTTGGAATGTGTACCTTAATTTTAGTACCTACCTTCCTTCCAACCTGATATCCTTAATAAATTCCATTAATACCTAACCACACCATACGTTCATCGATCCATTAAACATAATTAAGCTATTTTAATTAATTTGATTTCAAAAAGTAAATTACTGTTATTGAGACCTATATAGGTCTCGAATCTTTATGCCAGTTGTTCAAATTTGTCCATGCCAAAATGAAAAATGAACTGAAAAAAGTCCTTTATATCCTTCTATTAGCAAATTATATTATAAGCAGTAAACAACAAGTGGAAAGATAATACACTAAAGAACTGCAAAAGCTAACAATCCTATATATTTGTGCTCATCACTTTGTCGTGACGCATGTTCGTTCGAGCTTCAACCCACAACGATTCTAAGGAAGTTACAAAAAAAAATTTAATTAAATCTTTGTCAAAAAGACGCCTGCACTTAAAAAGGATTAGCACATAGGCAAGTACGTGCGACCCAGTCGTGCCTTTTATTATAAATGATCTTCTGCTACTTCTAATACTTTTAATTGTTTTGCTGACGACTCTACCCTTAGCTTTTCATATTCGTTCGATGATTCACGTCCTTCGCCTTCGGACGTGCAATAGCAACAGTACATTAAACTCGGATTTATACAGCATTGTTAAATGCGTTTATAGGAATAAGTGTGAAGTTTAATGCTTCGAAAACTCAATGCTGTCTTCTGTCGTTAAAGCCAAACATACCCCTCATGCCATTGTCCATGAATGGCACTTGCATCGAAGAAACCGAAAATCTTTTAGTATTTGGTATGAGTATCAACCACGACCTCCGTTGGAACGACCATATATTTGAGACCCCAAATATGCTGCCCTTCTGATCTGACTACAATTTATAAAGCAATTAAACGCCAAAAACATGAGTATAACTCCCCCCCTCATGGCAGATGATTCTCAAGCATCGCTACACCTCCTAGATAGAATACAAAACAGAGCGTTATGATTGATAGGAAATAGAAATGTCTCAAAAACAATTGCCCCTCTCGAGCACAGACGTAATGTTTCATGTCTCCTCTTTACTTGCGATTATAGGGACTATAAGGCAAGTTTAGGATTCGTGAATATAAAAAAAAATTAGATAACAATGAAACATGATATTACGATCATAGGGAAATCTAAAAAAGTGATCGACAAAAAATGTGTGTCTGTCTGTCTGTCGGTATGTATAAACAGCTGCAGCCTAAACGGCTTAAGCGATTATCTTCAAATTTGGTGTGTGTTATTCTTTTGGCATTTCCCAGAGGGGAAATTGAAATTTTATTTTTAGGCTTAAAAATACCGGCACCTGCCATATGACCGTTTAGGAAAAGCTTATTTTTCTTGAAAACGGCTCCAACGATTTTGATGAAAAATTTTGAAATTTTTTTTGTTAGTATTGGCTATCATTTGATTAGAACTAAATTTACGGGAAAAGTCTGTTAACGGTACCTTTCATATAACGTTTTTTTAATTTTTGGCTTTCTCGTTAAAGGCTTCTTGGATTTCTGTCAAATTTAATATTTGAGGAAGTCTAGGTAGCCTAATTAATTCTGCATATCAAAATTCTGAATAACTTTTTTTTTGCTGATTAAAATTAATTTTTGATTTTTTTTTTAAATTAATATTTTTAAAACTAATCAAAATAAACTATTTTAAATCTTATAATCACATGTATATTAAAAAAACTCTTAAAAACTGTATACCAAAATGTAAGAATTTTTTTTTTCAAAAAACTAAAAATAAAAAACAGGATTTTATCAAAACCGGTCCTACAATTTTCGAAATACATTTTTCATAAATTCTTTGTTATTTAAGACGTGTGATGGCGTATTTCATTTTTACTAAAAACCGTTTAGTTTGATACTTTTTATAAGTTCAAACTGTGTTATTTTCAACGTAAATGTTACTTGTTTCTGTCAAAGATCTTGCTTTCCAATGTAATTAGGCACATAAGAGCAAGTAACTGCGACCCAGTCGTACCCATTTTTAAATTCTGAACAAGAGGAAGAGAAGACGTAATGGAATTAAGAATTCAAAGAAAGCCTATAAAAAATGTTCATTCGATGTTTCAATGAAGGAATGAGTAAATTTGATAAAATTTATTTACGGACAAATTTTGCACTTTTTTTATTATATTACTAGCAGAATCGGCCACGCGTTGCTGTGGCTCATTTAATTTGCAATAAAACAATTTTGAGTCCATTAATCGATATAAAAACAATACTATATCTCAAGTTGGACCAAATTACACCCAGAATAGAAAATTTCATGAAAATTGGTTCAATAGTTTTGCAGTCTATTGGCGACAAACAACGTGATATGAGATTTTTATATATGAAAAAAATACTTTTTTCGCTTTTATTAGAAATGTAAAAATAAGTACCTAATGGACAAAATCATGAATTTTATCTTAAAAACAATATAAAAAAGTTACAATTTTATAATTTTTCATAGGTTAAGTCAACCCTTCGATTTTTTTGTGAACGCCTCCAAAACCTTATCAAAAAATCCAAAAGTTGGGCTTCGTTGCAAAGACATCAAGAACTCCTTTTCAATTGTGATCGAAGATAATGCAGAAAGTAGGTCTTCTAAAATCGTGCTTCTATTTGAGATTTTTATCCTGGATTATTTTTCTAATAAATCGTTAACGTGCTCTTCAACTTAACTCTTTGTTTTTAATACTTAAATAATATTTTTCCTAAATATTCGGCATTTAACTTAACTGCCTTAACTTCAAATTCATATGAAGAGCATATAAAAACTTATTTTTTTATTTAAAAAAATGAAAAAATTCACATCACAAAAAATAACGATTTAGGTACATGCACTGCTTGCAGTCCTGCGTTGAATAGACAAAGAATTCTCCAAGGGCTGTTTTTCTGACCTGAGCTAAGCTGGGGCATTCACAAAGGAAGTGATATGAGCCCTCTTCTGCATTAACATCTTGACAACCTCATGTCATATCGGCCCCCATTGAGTTGTGACCTATGAGGACACCAACCAAAAGGGACAGGTTAGGTCTACCTAGCTTTTGAATGTATTCTGTATTTTTCTTTGAGATGTCTGGCCAAAGACCCGACAGTTATCAAGTTTTGTTCATCTCTAGTTTGCGACTTTGCGGGAAAATAACATTTAAAATTGTTGGGTGAGTTGTGCTTTGTAATTTTGGACCAGGGTGTGCAATGCACACTTTGCACACCCTGACGAGACGCCACTGAAAGATAGCAAACCCACCCGGGTCACCCGGATTTAAAATACATTCCCAACAATAGCGCTATTAATCACACCCATTTAGAAACTACCAGGCTACCAGTTAACCATCTTAATACACACAAAGAATTTTTTTTTATCGGTCAAGTCATTTAAATTGTCAATTAAAATAGTCTATGTTATTCCTTGAAACACCAGCTATCTACCTGCGAAAGTCTCATCAAAATTGGAACAGTCGTTCCCGAGAAACATCTCCTTCCTATTAATACATTTCAATGGGAACGAAAACCCTAACCAAAAACACTTGTTGCTATCAGGTTGTAAAATTGGCTAAAAAAAAACTTCAACTTCCGCAGGACGGATTTTCAATTTTTTTGGTTCTAAACCATCTAAAAATGGTTGCCTTTTATTTAAAAAAAAATTATAAAACTCCACCCAGCCGGACTCTAGATATAAGATCACACACAAAATTTCCTTTTTTGTTTCAATCCGATAACTATTCGATACTACACTTTTCGCTTTTGAAAACGAAATTAATTACATACATACTTATAAATGTCAAAAAAGCATTGGCTCTAAGAAAAATGTAATAACATTAGGAAAGCGCTTTGCCCACCATTGATAGAAATATGAAAAGCCAGTTCCTTTTGAGAATATGAAAACTTAATTCCTCCACCCAAAGTGATCTGCCTTGCTTTTTGGAATAATCCAACTGATCTCACGGCATTTTTAATGTAAAGAAGGAATTCTTCTTTTTCTCCTTTGGTATTCATTATATATATATATATATATAATATATACATATATATAACCTGACCCATAAACCCTGAAATCCTTATATACAATTACGGTATGCCTGTGGTCGTAATTCTTCTTCTACTAAACAGCTTGGTAGATGTTGATTGTTTTTTTTGTTTGTATTAATGGGGTCGCCTGAACCCATAGTTTTACCCGGTAGGTTCCGCCTTTGTCGAGATCAAAAACACCCGAGTACACCGGGTAAGGCCCCTAGTGTATTATTAAAACATTAATCAAAGTATGCAATTTATTTTCTAAACAAAAATATTTTCCGATAGATTGTCATAACAAACGAGTTGACCACCAGAATCTGCAATGAAGAGGCAGTTGTTTGTCCAGCTCTAGGAGACAGTTTGGCGCACAAGATCGGTCAGCGGATTATTCTTAGCAAACAAAAGAATGAAAATAACGTTGCGTTCTTGGCCAAAAGTTATTTCACTGCGAAAGTTGGTGTTCCATTTCGGGTATGAAAAGTTGCGGTTTAGTTCGATGTTCGTATTCAAGATGTTTTTTTTTTTGTTTTTTTTTTTTAGATCAAAGAAAGTGGCATCAGAGGAGTAGAGTAAACTAAATAATGTGAAGACTGTAATTTAGTATATAGAAGAATTTTTACCATGTAAGTGATTGTGTTTAATTTTGTGTTAGAATACATTTCAAAATCGTAGTGATGTTCCTAAATTCTTTTCTCATCATATCCAAAACAACCTTTCAAACATAAGCCTATACATATGTAAATGATCAATGCGAGAAAAGGAATGAAGTTCACAAAAAAGATATATTTATCAATACATATAGACCGAGAGACCGCAACTGATTTCTTGCGTGAGAGGAAACCAGATGAAATTGATGTTACAAACAGTCCTCCTGATCATGCTATCAATTGCCTGCCAGCCCGCAGAGGCAGAAAATGGTGGGTTAAAAGTACCATTTTTCTGAATATAGACCTAGTGAAGGAAACCATTTCAAATGCATCGCATCCCAACGCCCTCGATACCCTGAGTGCGAAAATGTTCGTTACAGTGGTCTTACAGGTGCCAAACCCCAAACCAAAGGAGTTCTTTACCGCCAGCATCAAGTATCGAGAACCAGTGGCAACATTGCCAAAATGCCATCAGGGAGGCCGCTTCTGAAGTGTTGGGTTTTACACGGCCACCACAACGAAACCCCTGGTTTCATACATACAAGGCGGCGCTGCAAAGAAGGACCATAACTGCTCGAGCGCTCTACGAGCAGAAGAGAAAAGAGGAACACCGGTTTCTCAGAAAGAAAGAAAGGTATCATGAGAAGCGTGCGATTGAGGAAATGGAGACCTGTTACTGCAGGCATAAAGTTCGAAAATTTTAAAGTTAAAAAGAAACTGTCAAAACTACAGAGCTCGGCCTTAAGCTTGCAAATACTATTAAGGGAACATCGTAATGAAATCGCATTCGATGCTGAGAATATTGAAAAACCATTTCTGTACATTGTATAACTGCGATCACGAAACGAATTCCGCTGTCAGGCAGAATGACCACTCCATCTGGATGAAGTAAAGCTAGCTACATCTAAGCCTACAAAAATAAAGCCGCAGAGGCCGATGGCCTAGGTGGCGAACTATTCAAAGTTGCCGGCGATAACTTGGTTATAAGAATGCACCAACTCATAAGCTAGATATGGTTAGAAGAAAGCACGTCAGATGAATGTAATCTTAGCATAATTTGTCCGATCCTTAAAAAAAAGACACCCTCTGAACTGCACCAACTAAAGAGGTATCAGACTCTTCAACATCGCTTAAAAGAAACTTACCGCTGTCTTGCCTAAAGCCTTCGTCAACAACCTGATATACATATATATGTAGATAGATATCAGTGTGGCAGTGTGCAGGCCAGGAAAGTCCACTATCGATCAAATATTCACATTACGGTAGATCTTGTAAAAAAAACCCAAGAACTTCAAATCGATACCCACCACAAAAAAAAAAAAGTCGGAAGAACACAGCGCTGTAGTGCTTTGTGATTATTGAGACGGATGCAGCGAAGTTGGGCTTAGCAGTTAAATGAGGGCAAAATCACGTATCGTATATGCTGTCATCAAGAAGAGATACACAGCTATAACTTTGAGGTAGTTAGGGGCTTTGTCTACCTGGGCTCCGCTATTAACTCAGAGAATAACACCAGCGCTGAGATGAAACGAAGAATAAGTCTTGCCAATGGCTTCTTCTTCGGAGTAGCAAAGCCGTCTCTAGGCAACTAAATTGTCCCTTTATAAGACTCTCATCTCCCAGTTCTGTTCTATAGTGAAAATGCATGGACCTTGTCAAAATGACATGAGGACGCTTTAGATTGCTTCGAGAGAAAGATTCTACGGGTGATTTTTGGTCCCGTAAACATTATGGCGAGTGGAGAAGAAGATACAACGAAGAACAGAGACTCAGGTGGCGCACACAAGTAGAAGAGGACCTCGACCGACTTCACGTGCAAAACTGTTGGCAGCTAGCTAGGGACCAAGCTGGGTGAAGAAGCTTGTTGGTTGACGCCCAAGTCCACCCGGGCTGTAGCGCCACCTAAGGTAAGGTAAGCAAATATTCTGCCTTAAGATATGGTTTTGAGAGGCTGAAGGCATACATTTGTGTTCTTCTCTGGGCCATCATTTGTGAATAGATTGTACCTTTAAACCGAGTTTAGAGATTACATTTTTGAGTGGACATTCTTACTTAGCGTAACGTCACCATTGTCTTTTCCTCGTCTGCATACAAAACGGTTTCTGTACTTCAAATTTAACATGGCTCCTCTACCATACCTTACAACTTAAAGTACTCCTTGCTTCAGTATACTCTAAGTAAAGGGTTTTCTAGCCTGAGCAAAGTTATTAGGAACCGTTGCTCTCGCAACGAAACTGACATACATATTTATATTTTTCTTTTATGCTTCTAGAAGTTGCAAAACTGTCGAATTCCACTAGCATATCAAATGCGCCTGGAATTCTAGTAATACGCAAAAACTACATTATTTTCTTATTATTCATCATTTAGTTGAAAAATAAATATTTACAGCGAGCTACCCCTAGATTAATACAGAAATAAATTGCAAAAAAAGGCCGCCCGAGCAGGGACTTGAACCCTGGACCGTTGGATTAAAAGTCCAACGCTCTACCGACTGAGCTACCCGGGCATATATTTCCTCGTGTTCAACTAACCATTAGATTTCAATTAAACGTGTAATGTTCCAAAAATAATGTATGACAATAGATCAATTCTTCAAAAACCAAAGCAAGCTTGCCAGAGATCACAAGTGAGTGATTCTCAGACGTTATGACGTCGTGTAATGTTGATTAAACAAAAATGCTAATGACTCATACAAAAGAAAAAATGATTCTTCTTAATAAAAAGGCATTAGTAATGTGTACTCTTATCAACTTCAACTTGTAATTGAGGTAAACACATATGGAATGATAATTTCATTAAGATGAGTTTGATCGTTCGTATGCCTGCATAATGATTTCATACTCTATTTTTTGAGTCAATGGCGTTTGCTATGAACTAAAAGCTTTCCAATTATGTGAAATGCATTTGTTAAAAATATGTGTACATAATGTATGTATGCGTGAAAATTTTTATATTTTGTTGATTTTTAGGAAAAGGTATCCATAGGTACAAAAATATACATATTCTTTTGTTGCAGTGATGTTTGTACATTCCAATGGTTTAATTTTGTTTTTGTTTTAGGTTTTAGTCTAGTGTGTTTAAATTTCGGAATCCCTCACAAGGTTATTGTTTTTTTTTGTCTTGACGTCTTCTCTTGTTAATAGAACTTAATTGTTATTGTTATTATTATTGTTTTAACTGAGATTTGGGTTTTTGAAAACGAAATTTCCAGTTATAATATACCGGGTTAAGCACTTGTCAGCTGCTTGCTGTAATGAATCTTATTCATCAGGTGGCGTGGCAGTTTATATTGATGAACATTTTAGTTACGAATTTTCAAAAAGTGAAGTTCAAAGTGCAGATATAGTGTTATCATTTTATTATCAAAATGAGAACTATGCTGTGTATTTAAAGATTGCATGCATTTAATAAAGGTTTCTTTATAGATGAATTCAGCCATATTCTCGAGATATGTAAAGCAAATAATTTAATAATATTGGTGATATTAATATAGACATTCTTGACCCGTTTGATAGATATTCTGAAAATTATCTTTTTTGGTATGGCAGAATACGGTTTAAAGTCTTTAATAAATGAACCAACTCGCGCAACTGAATCTTCTTGCATTTGCATAGGCAATATTTTTTCTCGTTATAGCAAAAACAACAAATTTAATTTTATTGGTAATGTTCTCGACTTAAATACTTCAGATCACAAGCTCATTGCTCTTTACTATGATTTTCAAGAAGTCTCGAAACCATCTAACTTATCGCATAAAACCATTTTAAAACATGAATTTTGGGAACCAGTTTACTTGGAAAATCGTCCATCTGTTTTTTATGCAATTGGTCAATAATATTTCCTTAACGGATTCTTTTTCAATTATTCTTCTTAGATGGCGCTACAGTCCGGGTGGACCTGGGCCTCAACCAACAAGCTTTTCCAGCCAGCTCGGTCCCTAGCTAGCTGTCTCCAGTTTCGCATGTGGAGTCGATTGAGGTCCACTTTCACTTGTGTGCGCCACCTGAGTCTCGGTCTTCCTCTACTGCGCCGTCCCTCTGGGGTGGATTCGAATATTTTCCGGGCCGGAGAATTGATGTCCATCCGCTCTATATGACCCAGCCAGCAATTGGCAAGAGTTATTCTTCGTTTGATTTCAGCGCTGGTGTTGTTGTCTGAGTTAATAGCGGAGCCCAATTAGACAAAATCCCTAACTACCTCCAAGTTATAGCTGTCTATGGTGATGTTTTGTCCAAAACGTCGATGTTGGGTGTCTCTTCTTGATGGCAGCATATACTTGGTTTTGCCCTCATTGACTGCTAAACCCATCTTTGCCGCTTCCGTCTCAATACTCACAAAAGCGCTACTGACATCACGCTGCGTTCTTCCCATTATGTCGATATCGTCGGCGTATGCGAGTAATTGGACGGACTTTTGAAAGATCGTGCCTCTGGTGTTGGTGTGAGAGTTCTGCACTATTCTTTCAAGTATGATGTTGAAAAAGTCGCATGACAGCGCATCGCCTTGTCTTTCTTCTTTCCTTTCTTTTTCTTTTCTTCTTTTCTTGTTCTTTTTCAATTGCAAACAAATTTAATGAATATTTTACAAACATCGCTGATAATCTTAGACCTTCAATAAATTCACAATCTAATTGTAACTGTAAAACTATTTCATCTTTGAAGAATAAATTATCTTGTACTTCAGATGGAATATCTAGCATTATACTGAAAAAAGTGGCATTTTATGTATCTGATGTTTTGAGTTATATTTTCAATTTAAGTGTTGAACAAGGATGTTTCCCGCAGCAACTGAAATGTGCTTTTTAAGAAAGGTGATCGGAAAAATTTGGCTAATTTTAGACCGATTTCTCTTCTTCCAACCACCACAAAAATATTTGAAAAAATAATTATAAAATGAATATCTTCGTTCTTAAATAAAAACAAATATTTTAAGAAAAATCAATTTGGCTTCCGTTCAGGCAAGTCTACAGAGATGCGATTCTCAGGCTATTTTGTCAGCTTTGTGGAAGTTTGAATAACAACAAAACCACTTTTGCTGTTCTTATTGACATGACAAAAGCCTTCGACATTGTTGACCACGAATTGCTTTTAAAGAAATTGTATAGCATAGGTTTCAGAGGCTTCATTTTTCAATGGCTTAAGTTATATTTGAAAGGTGGAATGCAAATGGTAACTATCAACGGAAAAATAAGTGAAGCTTGTGCCCTTAAAACAGGGGTACCACAAGGTTCGGTTCTTGGACCCATGTTTTTCTTAATTAACATCAACTCCGTTAAATGGTTTATCAACTGCTTTTGCTGATGATATCCCTTTTACGTACCGATCAAATTCTGAATTAGACTGCATCATGAGTATAGAACATGATGTTGAAATTTTAAGGACTTGGTTTTTTGTACATAAGTTGATCATTAGTGAAAAAACTAAACTAATGTCATTCAAAAGCTCAGGGCTTAATCCTTATCATTATGATTTCTTTTTTGTCAAGCTGGGGTGGTTTATATGCAAATACCTTAAGACCGTTGTTGACTGCTAAAAAACACCTTATTAGAATAATTTGCAACAAAAATCGCCTTACTGGCCCCTTTACAAGGAACTACGAATTCTACCTATAAGACACCTTTGCACCTTTAAAGTTCTTAAATAATTTTATAAATAGAGTGGTAATATTGCTAGCAGGAATTCGCAACTTTACAATTTACGCGTAAATTATTTAAATCTTGTCACCGTTCCCACAGCGAACAAAACACATTTTTAAAACTTTTATACTGTAACAGCACCGCGATCTTTTAATAAGTTGCCTATGTCAATCAGAACAACGGTTAATTTTATCCCATATTTAAATAAAATTAAAAACTTGCTTTTCACAATTGATTTAAGTAATATTGAAAATTGTTATTAATTTCTTGATGTTTAAATGTTTTGCAAAAAAAAAAATTAAAAAATAGGTAATATTGAAATCTGTATATCAAGGCTCGTAAACTTGTTCATCTTATTCTCCTAGTGATTCTCTTTGTAAGTAATTGTTTTCAAACTGTTGTCACCCCACAAGTTAAGTATGTTTCATTCAACTCTTACTATATAAGTTAATGAATGATAACTATTATTTATTCTTTTTTTGTTAAAAGTTCACGCCAAAAACTGTAAATATGTATCCTTGTAATTTTGGTTATTTATTTTTGATACATATTTACTGATTTTAAACAGTGCGGATCGCTGGGATATTTGTGCTGAAGACTAGGACTTGGACCTGGTCTAGCTAGGCCGACTACTAGGCTGGCTTAAGAACTGCTATTTGGCTTTCTTGTCTAGACTAGACGTACCTGGTCTAGTATTTTGGTTTAACTTATGCAAATCAACATGTTAATGTTGCCATGAGGTACATATTATTTTCCAACACAATACACTATATTGGCCAAAAATAGTCTTTACACTCTTATCTTGTGTCTTAACCTTTAAATGTGGTAAAGTTCTATAAAACGTCTACAAATATGTAAATACAATTTTAGTCCTCAGCAATGATACATTTTAATTATTTTGTATTCGGAGTCCTAAGACTGCAGTTAAGAGAAAAGGTCGGTTTGGTTGTGGTAAAGCAATACGGAAACTAATAAGAACTCATGGCAATGCCATCAATCTTTAGTCTGAAAATACAATTTCTACTTAAAGGCCTATTTTGTGTTCTGAAAAAAGTTAAAGCATAATTATCTTGACTTCTCTAAAATGAAATATTTTACTTCTTATCATACTATTACTGGGCGGCGCGCGTGTTTACAATAAATAAACAAATCAACTGATTACTTAGTAAAAGGTGTTTTTAGTTTCAAACCAAACAAACTGAACATCAATAAATAAGCTATTAATCAATAACCTTTATCCTGCAAGAAATGTTAATGGATCATTAATATGTGATTACACATCTTAGAATTAGAACTCCGATTCATTCAAAAGTCCTCATTCTCTAGCCTTTAATTACCTGTTCCGCTTCCGCTCGCTCACCGTCATCTTCATTTTATTAGTTTTTAATTGTAAAGCCCACAAAATGCTCAATTTCTAATTTTAAAAGCTTGTTTTCCACTCAAGAGAGACTAGTGACGTCACTAAACGAATAAATGAGTCTTTTATTAAAATGTTATAAAAGCCGCCTACATAAAACGAACAACTACCAGTTATCGTAAAGTGTTCATCTAAACTTGAAGTAAGTAGACCGGCATATTCAATACCTATTCAGAGTGATTACATACATACATATTATACTTAGTCAAATATTAAAATATTTGCCTTGCAATTGTTGTGTGATTTGTTTGAAATATTTTAGTGAAATGATTTACATATATATACATATATCAGTTGAATACTTTGTGTTGACTAATAACCGTGGCAATATGGAACCAACATTTTCCCAGTGATTTCTTTTTTTTTAATACAAGACTTACAACCTTTGGGCGCGGTTAAAGGAATTTATTTCTAATTGGAGTACGCAACGGAAATTTAACTGACTAGCCGAGTTATTCTATTGTATATTGGAATACCTTCGCTCTACCTTCATAACATATTAATTTAATCGCAAATGTTGAATAAATTAGCGTTCCCTAACTGCATACCCGTAGTCCGTAGTTCCCTATAAAAGAAAAAAAGATGACATCATCTTAAGTAGTACTGCTGCTTATTATACTGGTGCTGTGCTGTGCTGTTGGTGTGGAATTTTGTTGTTTTATTTGTGCTACTTCGCTCATTTGATGGTTCTCTAACTACATACGTCTAATTTAGTTGGATTCTGTTTGTGTTGAGTTTGTATTCAATTTATGTCCTATTCACATTCCTATGTACACTGTTCCTCCATCGTCTTCCCTGGCTCTAGGGTACTTAAGTTTTTTGTATATGTTTATCAAACAACTAAACTTAAATCAGCCTAACTATGTACATATATGCGGCTTTAATTAGTTCAACTTTTGTATACTTATTTCGTACTTTCTATGTGGACTATGAACGCAATCTTTGTATAACAACTCATCTGTATTTTGCGCTTCTATAATGGAGTCTGGAGTACAGTCGTGCATCATCCAAAGCAGAGAGGCGTTAGTCGCTAGCTAAGATAAAATGAAGATAACTTTGTTAAATATTTATATCTATTAGTAATTGAGGTACCTATCTTTGATCTCTAACAGATTACTGTCAACATCACGAGTCTATTCTAATTGCTGTTTCATTAAAATCTTTTTAACAAACTTTATACCGGTTTCGAGCCACGTCAGTGAGCGAATTTTTTTTTTGGCATTTTTTCTGTGTAACTACCTACAAACTTTGCTTTGCCTGTTCTTCATTTTCAATGTTTTCTTTCGGTATTTAGTTTACCCACTCGTTTGGGTTTCTATCGTCAGTCGTTTTTTGCCGGTTGAATGCATGTTTTGTTGGAATACTACGTATTTAGGGTTTATGTTTCTTAAAGCTTTTTAACGACAAATAAAACATTTTTGAAGGTTAAAGTAACTTTCACACAGTTTTGGTGAGAAGGTAAGGAACGTATAAATAAGGTTTATTTCCAGAGCAAAATATTTTAAGAAGAAAAGAATACCGAAATTGCATTCCGTAATCGGTATCAAGTTATTATTATCCTTATTTTTATAAACAGTGTTCCTTTCCTAAAATGATTGCAACATAATATTTGCTTGTTAGAAATGCCTACAAGCAAACCCTTTAGTTCAGCTTCAGAAGTGCTGCTAAGTAGGGATTCCTTCTTAAATTGCACCACACGAATGTATTTTTTATATTTATACCGGGACAATAGATTTTTTCTTTGAACTGTGGTAAGGGTAGGCCTGTTTTAAGTTGACAAATACAGACCTGACAAAAATTGGAAAACAACATAAACCGAGCTATGTACCTATATTGAAATTAAGTACTTCTCGTTTAGATTAAGAAAACTTCAATCCAATAAAGCGAGTTTAGAGTTTCTATATTCAATAAAGTAAATTAATAAATGAAAGATCCAGATCTTGAAAAGGTACGAAGGTACCTCGCTTAAAGCAAAATTCGTATGCCGGGTTTCACAATGACAGACTAATTTCAACTTTTGGTTCAAATGCCACTAAAAAATTGTTGTTTGACCTCTGAGAGGAAAGGGAAGATAAGGAAAAAATAGATGAACAACTTCATAAAAGTTAGTTAACGTACTGGACACATTACGTTACATAATGAAATGTTATCAATTTTTTTCATGAAATCTAGTTAAAGGAAGTTCAGCCTGCACTGTAACTCAGGTTACACTGGGAAACCGGGCAAGTTAACTTGAAGTTTAAACTTAAGTTCAGATTCACTTCAGTTTAAACTCTCAATGTGAAACTGTGCATTAATAATTGTGTTAAATAAATGTTATTAACAGTCTGTTATTTAACAGAAAAAAATAATAATTGTTTTTTAATGCCTGAAATTTTTGAATATGTTTTACAATAATTATGTAGGTATGTGTATGTGTAAAACTTCGATAATTGTATAGGTATTTGATAACTCGAATTTTTTGTTGTAATCCAGCACAACGTGGTGCTCCTGGACTTGGTTCAATATGCCCCTCCAGCTGGCTCGATATGTAGCCTGTCGTCTCCAGTATTGCATTCCAAGCAGTCGGAGGTCTCCTTATCACTGATCGCTCTATTGGAGATCAGATCTACTCTTGCCTCTGACTCCCTTAGTTAAGGCGTCGAAGACCTTGCACGCTAGATACGATTTTTTTGGCTTAGGCTTATGTCGTTTTACAGCACGTTCAACTCGTTGTATCTTCTTCGCCACTCGTTTGTTACTTGAATGTAAACAGGACCAAAAATTGCGCGTAGTACTTTTCTTTCGAATACCTATGCCAAGGGAGCTTTCATCCGAATGGGATAGGGTCCATGCTTCTTCACCATAATGTATATCAGGGCTGGGATGAGTGTTTTATATAGCGTTTCCTTGCTTCTCCTCGATAGGGCTTTATTCCTGAATTGCTTACTCAGCCCAAAGTAACAGCGATTAGCAAGCGTGATTCTACGCTTGATTTCTGCGCTGATGTTGCCCGTTTTCACAGCAGAGCTGATATAGACAAATTGACTACCTCGAAGTTACAAGTACAGAGATTCGTTCTTTAGCCGTACTACACGAATGTGAAATTTAAATGTTAAATTTATTTATTGTGTTCGTTATTTTTACAAACAATGCTCTAGCGAAATAGCCAGCTGCATTCCTCCCCTGAAACGATTCAACCGTAATACTCGAACTGCTAGGAATGCCCATCAGTTTACCCTTGAGCCTAACTTCGGACGTACCGTTAAGTATAGAGATTCTTTCTTTAGTCGTACCACCCGAATGTGGAATGCCTTGCCAGGCTCTGTTTTTCCCTCCCATTTTGATATGCAGAACTTTAAAACTAATGTGCATCGATATCTCCTCTTTTATCCCTCCTCATTTCCCTAATGCTCGTGCGGTGTTTAAACATTTTAAGGGTACACACAAACCCCTTTCGCGCGTGTAAATTATAAAAAAAAAACCTGACGGAATAATGAATGCTGCCAAAACCCAAAAACAAATCATGGCAACATTTTTTGTATATGTACGTACATATGTAGGTACCTTTGTATTGATGAGCAAAAACAGAACAGAAGTTGGTTTATTAAAGCTCATAACTAGCACACATAGAGTCAAAATATTCAATCTATTCGTCCGTTCTACTCGAATTGAATGAAAACCGTGATAAGCTCTTGCGTTAAAAAAAACTGTTTACATGTTCATGTAAAAAAAAACATTACCTTATACTGGCACCCACCACTTCATCATAGACATCGCACATCAGCTCGCCAGCTTTTCATCTTTTATAAAAGACGTCATTCAAAAGACTATTCATTCTTTGTTTTGTCATTGAAGGCGTTTTTGTTTTTTTTAGTCTAAAGAGATTCATTCACATGACAATTCCGAATACAAACGACAGGCCTTGGGAAGAGTTAAATTTCTTTGGGTTAGCTTCAAAATCAGTTCCTTGCCTGCATTTTTTATTGCAATTTGTTTTTTTATTTTTTAAATATTTCTATGCAAATGGAATGCTGCATATAAAAACTTGAATAAACGATAGGATCGACGATTCAATGATTCTTAAGGAGCGAATACGTATGTAAGAGTAAAATTCATACAAAACTATAGGTACTCAATTAGATTACGTACTTTGCGATTGAGCGTTTTAATTGTATCTTTAAAAAAATAAGGAATCTATTAAAATTATTATTATTGTTTGAAGTAGCCCAACACTTCGAATCGAAAAAAGTTAATTCCTTAATGTATTTTCTTTCAGAGATAAATTCCACTTCAAATAAAATTGAACAAAAATGTATAAGAATTTTTATACCATTATAACTTGAGCCATGAATGAGCCATAGAATAGACCATCCTTTTATGAGCATATTGGAACCAGCCCAATCCCACATCGCACATTATGTGTGTTTTCCTTCCTTAATTTTATAAATGGCGCAGTCGATATCGATTATATAAAAAAAAGAATAAAACTTTTGTTGTAATCAAACATCATCTACCAACTGGCTAAAACAGTATACATATGAAATAGCCTAGATAAAACCAAATAGAAAGTGTTCCATTTGGGACATTTTTTTTTGTTATTCAACTTAATGATCTATGATGTCATAGGTTAGGCGCTACTATGACTCCTCTGTGATGCGAAACTAAGAAAATAATTCCGATGATGTAATATAAACTTTAGATAGATAGTAAACTGATTTCTTTGAATTTGAAGGGCTCGGCAAAGGAAGGGCGGGCCATTTTATTGGTAGGAAGTACGATTATAGCGTTGAACTTTTCTGTTGGCCTTCATTAGGGCAATGAAGTCTCCAAAACTAAAAGTTTTTTTTGGAAACATTATATCTAACATCTAGCTATTTGATTTATGATTGTACTTAATTATATATAATTTTTTTTCTCTTTCAGATATAACATTTGAATTAAAAAAGCCACAATGAGTTCAGCCGAGTACTATCCATTCAAGGTGAGTCGAATTGAATTAAAAAAATATAATTTTCTTTTGGTTCGTCGTATTTATATTCTAAAAAAAATAGAGCAGAGTTAATAATTAAAAAGCTTTTCTAAGTAAAAGATATTGACTAGGAAAACGTAGGAAGAACTAACGACAAGGACAAGTCAAACTGAAATATGTAACACTAGTCGTGTTTTATTAGTAATCTATAGCTAGTGCAGTAATGGAAGTCCCAATAAAACGCTATACTCACTATATAATTCAGTTTTAATTCAACCCCCGAAAATGGTTCTACATTCCATGTGGTTGAAATTTCTTTTCAAGCATTCCAGGTTTTATCTCAGCTTTTTATATAGACTCATTTCACTAACATAATCATCGACACTTTTGGTTTGTTGTTGTTTGCCGTATACATTTTTACTGCGCTGGTTATACACTTACCAATAAAACACGGTTATTGATGTTTAGTGTAACTTTGTGTACCTTTTTATAAATTGTTTTAAACAAAATCTCCTATAACATTTATAATATAAAGAATAAGTTATTAGGAATGAATTTCGTTGTTATCTTAAAATGTATTTGGCTACAAAAATAAAAACAGTCATTAGCGGAATTGCCAATTAAAAAGGGCGTATCTTATCATTTTTTGTTGTGCTGATAGCAGGACACTTAAAAAGCCGGCAGGTTGCAAATATTTTGGCAAAACAAAATGATTATGGCAAACGTACACATATTAATGTAATATACATTCCTATACACAAGAGAAAAAAGATAAGGTATTTTATTTATTTTTTTCAAACAAAGAAACAATCCAACAGTACCCAAATTGTGAAATCAGACAGACTTTCAGACTACAAGCGACAAATCCTACTAGTTTTTTTGTATACAACTCAGATTGTATACTTGACGCCAAAAACCTACTTTCGTTTAATGGATAGAGATAGATATAATTTTTGCATGTATTGCAAATTCACTGAATTTGTTTTATAAACAAAGGATACATAGAATAAATTCGTCGATTTTCAAACCAAATCTGTCCAACTGGTACCATCTTTCCTTAATTTTGTAAACACTTATTCTACTTTTATACACAACTATGTATTTATCTGAACGTTTGCCTAATAATCAATCATGCTATTACCTATCACATGTATGTACATTGTCATTAAATTCAAATTTGTTGTTCTACAAATTTATATTAAAATCATTGGTGTATTAGGCATATAAGTTCAAAAAACTGACACACACAACTACTCATTTGGTCCATTTCTCCCAAGTTTTTTCGACTCTTATATTATAGAAGAAAAGTTAAATCAACTAAATGATGAGTATATTCCTGGTCCCGACGGTATCCCTGCCATATTTCTAAAGAAATGCTCCTCCACAATTTCTCTTCCTCTCTCAAAAATGTTTAGCTCAACATATCTCAAGGAGTATTTCCTCAAGTACGGAAAACCGAGTTTATATGTGACTCCTATACACACTCGTCCCTTTGCTAAACTATCCCATATACCCAAAGTTTTTGAAACATTTAAGTTTTCATTGGTAAATCACTCATTTCCCCTGACAACATGGTTTCCCAAAGGCAGGTCTAAAAAAACAAACCTCGTTGATTGTGTCATTTTCCCTCTCAGCATTGGAAATGGAAAGGAGGTCGATGTTATTTCGGCTGATTTAGGAAAGCTTTCGATAAATTCTCCCACAAACTTATTCTTTTTAAACCCTCGGCTTTGAACCCATTTCGTTGAGATAGATTTCTTCTTATTTAGAAAACATAAGACGGTTCAGATCCGTCTTATCAAGCCGTATTGTATTTTAGCTGCATCCGGTGTTCCCCAAGGCAGCCATTTAGGCCCACTCCTTTTCATTCTTGCCATTAACGATATTGAAATGGTTCGTCAAACATTCCTGCATCGCATTGTACGCAGGTTACACAGGTTAACACACGCAGATGTGCTCCAAAAACTGCTTGGAGATTACTATTTCAAAATGTCAATCGATGACCTTCTCACGAAAACGCATCAAATCTCTTGTCCGTCTCTACCTTCTCCACTGTCAAACTATTTTCCCTGTTCAGGTGATTCCGTGACCTGGGCATTAGTTGCGAGCATCAGCTGAATTTTCTCAAACATATCGAAGATATTATTCTGGAAACAAATTCAGTACTCAGCACCTCTACGTTCAGATACGCTTCCTCCGATTTGCTCTTCTTGGTCTGATTTGGAGTAATCCATTCATATTTATAAACTCTATATCAAGACCGTCGTAAAACTTGTCAACTTGAATACGCTGAAAAGAGAAGAGAAATATTTGACATTCTGTTCATTCATCGAATATTTTTAGGTACCGTTGACTGTACAGCCCTTAATGACTCTATCTTTTTTAACATTAACTCTAACATACGTAATCCTCGCCTCTTTTATCTTTCCATCCATCAAACTTCTGATGGCTCCAATGACCCCATCTCCCGAATGCTGAGGAATGTCAATTCAAACACTACTTGGTTTGACTCCAATATCAGTCAGTACCCCCTGCCTAAACCTCTTAACCAGATAGCTCATACATTTCTTAGTTCTTAAGTTAAATTAAGAAATAGCTTGTATTAAATCTAAAAAATGGGGGTTTTCCCCCCACCAAAAAAAAAAACACTTATAATATTATTAGGTTTTACCCTTGGCTTTGCTTGCGGAGAAGCACCATCAGGCAATTAATATTATTCAATGCATTCTTATAGGCTTTCGAATTGAGTTAATAGTGTTGCATACCTTCAGAAATGTAAGTCAACGTTCGCATAATAAACAGTTCATTACTATGGCTTTTCTATCTCTCCGAACAGTATTTTTTTAGGGGTTACGGGTATCATGTTTGTTCTTTACCTGTGTAACAAACAAACTCACATTGTTTGGTATTTACAACAAAAAATACACATTTTCACATTTTGACCTATTTCACGCAATTTCTCTTTATTTAAAGCTAGCCCTATCGAAGTATCTGTTCAGAAAAAAATGTCTCCAACCGAAATCGATCGTATTTTCTACCGTATCCGTATCCGGCTGATATTTCGGAGAAATCTTCCGATAAAATGAAACGCACATCACCTTGATGCGATAAAGTGCGTTTAGTAAAGAATTTTTGACAGATATACTTTGCGGAATCTGTTCCGAAATAGATACTACCACCATTGCATTTCACTTATTCACATGGCGAAAGTGAATTCAGGTGTTCCACACTTCGGTTTTTGTGAATTGGAATTTCGAAAATGAAAATGGATGTTCTGCATATCGGTTTATTCCATTTTGTGAACGAATTCATATGTGCCTGTCCATACGGTGATTTTTGAGTGCACTCACGGGTGAGTTTGTTGACAGGAAGGGTGAAGTGGCGAAGGGTGCAGATACTCATGAACCGAACTGAATTTTCTGTGGATAGTACAGTTCCATTTCTATACTGTTCCGTTTTTCTATTATTGAGTTTGTAGGTGTGAAAGAGCCAATAAAAAAATCAAATTCCTTAAAAAAAATCGATAACAAAATAACTTTCTTCATTCCTAATGGCAGCATACTGTGCTACCACAGCGGCCATATGACCAAGTGTGTACCGCGTTGCTTTTAGCAGCTTAACGCATTTCAATGTTTTCTAGAAGTAGCTCATTGGCCGTTACGACCTGACTTCGATGCTTGTCCGCATTCCAGCCTTTACCCAGAAAAGTAAATAGAAGTTAATAATTTTTCTATGGAGCAAAATTTATCAAATTCGACTTTAAAGAATGTAGTTTTCCGGTACCGGTACTTTTCACAAAAATACACCGAAGTTTCGTTGTTTGCAAAGGTCTTTTGTCATATGAATTCGACGTGGGGTCAAGTTTTTTGTTCAACGCTTTCCAGAAGATTTTTAAAAGTTTTATTTTTTTCTGTGAAAGATTGTCATCCCCACCCATTAAAATTCTGCAAGTTTCCAACTTTAGTCTAAGTTTATGTACACCTACACTTTATTTTATACTATTTGGTCACCAGACATTTGTCTCACGCAGTAAAATGAGTATTATTTAAAAAGCTAGAAAAAACGAGCGACCAAAAACAACGACATAAAACCCAAAAAGTAATTTTGCCAAATTTTGAAAAGTCACCTTTCAACTAAGACACAATTTACGATTTAATATGAAGTTTTTTTATTGAATCATGCGCCAGTAATTAAGCCATGCAAATATTGACCGCCTACCTATCGCAACAATTTTAGATGTAATTTTTACCATCGGGATGGTGAGATTTGATTTAAAGTGTCGTCACGTATTTCTCATTCATGGACATACAATGACGAAGCATGCAAAAACTTTGTGTATATTTTCTTTACTGACTAGTTCCATAAAATATAAAAAAGTAGCATTCAAAAGGTATGATATCATGCATTTGCTTTCAAGCAAATAGGTTTCTCTCGTTCAAGTTGAAATATTTTTAAAATGAACAAAGAGTGTTAATGATTAATTGTTAGCACAGAATTTGTAACCAAGATTATTTCGGAAGAGTTACACAGGCGTATGTATTAAAATTTGACGGAAAAAAATTATCGAGCAGAAATTAATGTAATAAAATTTTAAATATTTGTAAATAAGTTTATAAACGTTCATTCAACAAACAAAGATAAGTTTTAATCAGTAATTTTTGAAAGAGTTATGCGTATACTAATTTCTTATGTTGAAAATGTGAAAAAACAAACCCCTGTGTATTGAATGTACTTATTTCACCTTGGGGCCGTTCCCATCTCGTGGGAAATCAGATATTTGAATGATCTTTCGCAAGCAAGGTAAATGACTCATATCATGACTTGTAGGTTTCATAATTGAATCATAAAAAAATTACGCATATTAACCCAAGCTCATTGAAAATGAGTGAAAATGTTTAAATAAAAATTTAAAAAGCACATACACGGCTGAAATATGTATTACGGAGACTTAATTGTAATTTAGAATTAATATAAAAATACCAATTTACTTGACTTTAAACCTCTTTTAATCTTTAAATCATTTTGTCGGCCTGAACAGATATCATATTATATGTATGTATATATATATATATTCTCAACCCGTGGCTTTGACAAAGTTGCCTTCAGTTTTAGCAGACTAAGTTGTTCAAAGCATCATCGACTCAAAGTATGCTTAAAAATAATCCTTTCATAGGTCCAGGTTTTTGACCCAGAATTGTTTTGGCAAAATTCCTCCGTCACATCGCCCATATCAACATTCTTTTCAAAATCTCGATCACAAAACCTTTTCCTTTTATTAAACATATTTCAATAGAAAGCACTTATTCTCCTTTTGTTTTCTTATAGTGCACCCCAACTGTATACCCAGCTGATCCCTTCGATCCAATTGAAGATGCTGCCACCCTCCGCAAGGCAATGAAGGGTTTTGGTACCGATGAGAAGGCTATCATTGAAGTGCTGGCACGTCGTGGTATTGTCCAACGTTTAGAAATTGCTGAATCCTACAAGACCTCCTACGGCAAGGATTTAATTTCAAACTTGAAATCCGAGCTGGGTGGAAAATTTGAAGATGTTATTGTTGCCCTTATGACACCCCTGCCACAATTCTATGCCCAAGAATTGCACGATGCTGTTTCAGGTATTGGAACCGACGAAGAAGCTATCATCGAAATCCTCTGCACATTGTCCAACTATGGAATAAAGACCATCAGTCAATTCTATGAACAGAGTTTTGGTAAATCTCTAGAATCCGATCTTAAGGGCGACACAAGTGGACACTTTAAGAGATTATGTGTTTCCTTGGTGCAAGGTAACCGTGATGAAAATCAGGTAAAGTATTAAAAAAAGAAGGTTTTTTAAAAAGAAAATTAAAATTTTGATTTCCAAAAAATCGAAGGGTGTTGATGAGGCAGCAGCTGTAAGTGATGCTACTGCTTTGTTCGAAGCTGGTGAAGGCCAATGGGGAACAGATGAATCTGTTTTCAATTCCATCCTGATCACAAGATCATACCAACAACTCAGACAGATTTTCCTCGAATACGAAAACATTGCTGGACATGAAATCGAAAAGGCTATTAAGCGTGAATTTACCGGAGCAGTTGAGAAGGGATTCTTGGCTATTAGTAAGAAATCATTTTTTTTTCGCAAATGCATTCACAAACAATAAAAAAAATATGAAACTTTTCAGTCAAGTGCTGCAAGTCAAAAGTAGACTACTTTGCTGAACGACTTTATGATTCAATGCATGGCATTGGAACCAAAGACAAGACCCTCATTCGTATTGTTGTTAGCCGATCTGAAATCGATTTGGGTGATATCAAAGAAGCATTCCAAAACAAATACGGAAAGAGTCTGGAATCATGGATTAAGGTAAATTTTGTTTTTTCTTTTGCTGTTGTAGAAGTCTTTGATGCTTGGTTTTATTTCGTTAAAAAAAATATATATTTCCGCATGTTGGCTAAATATGTATTGAATAATTTATGGGTGTTTTCAAAATTATTATTTATTTAAAATATTAAAACTAAAACTTCGATTGGCTGAGGAAAAAAAACAAGAAACGGTGCATGACAATTTAGTATCATATTAAACGGCTTGGTATTTGAATTGAGTTGAATGCCTTATGAACTAAATCAAGCATAGTAAGAAAGACATAATAAATGAAGTACTGAATTAACGCTTTTAAACTACTACCATATAAGCAAAACAGGAATAAGTAATCCTTGGGCAAATAATACAAATACAAACACATCCTAATCCTTCAATTTTCTTTTTAACACCTAACTAATTCATTGGTATTTCGATAGTTATAAAATTAGAAAGTAGTAACATTTAACTTGAGGCATTAAGCGACAGTTTAACTAAAGACCAACCTGAAATGAAGATTATGTTAGGGAGCATTTTATGATAGCGTAAAAGCTTAAATAAATGAAATATTTCTAGAAATACAGACATTTTGGCGGTAAAAATATCACTATTTTAATGAAATCCTAAGCGCATTTTTATAGGTCTACTTGCAATAGTGTTTCCATTTTAAAAAAGCTCTCGGACTTTACTGTTTCATCAGACTTGTACAGCGTTTTCCAAACAATCAAACTACAGCAATACTTCGTTTTCATTACTTTTAGCTTTGTTGAGTTCTTACTGACCGAATTGCCATTTAAGCATTTAATGAATTATAAATTTATGTAATGCTTGAAGAAAAATAGTAATGTTTTATAAATATTTTTGATACATTTTTGTTTTTAATAAGCTTTTCTTTGTTTTGTGCGTTGCTAAATCATTGTTTTGTATATTGACGTGTTCATATGTACATGATTATTTAAGATGTTGTTGATATAAAAAAATATAACCTTTTTTTTTGCAAATACAATATGTATGCCAAAATTCGAAAAACCGGAAAAAAGTTTCAGCAAGCTAGGAAGGCCTGCCAATGCACATATTCGTAAAACCAAACTTTTACATGAACAAAAAAATCGGAACAAATTCTGCAATGTTCCAAAGTCAGTAACAAATGTTTGATCATTATTGTAAAAAAACGTACCTAATTCTTCGTCATCATCGGTTCCTATCCTCGTTTTCAACTGTACTCCTGCTGTTTGTTATAAAAAAGCAGAACTCCTCTTAAACTTGAGAGATTAAATGATTTTATGTCGTATGATTTAAGATTTTATATCCTTCTCTGGACTCTCTGAGTGGATGGAAAACAGTATTTGTACAGTCTGTCTCTAAAAAAAGCGAATCATCTTGCACTAACGTTCCTTTCGTTACCTTCGAAGATGCAAGAATTTTGTTTACTATTTTTACCCCGTCTAATCTGGCTAAAATATACAAAGCGTAAATTCAAACAAGGCTTGATTATAATTCCTATATTTGGACGGGCGGTCCTATATAACGCACTTGAGTTTTTTAGATCATATCCAAAAAAGAGCTTTAAAAAATAGTTGATAAACAAATATTAAACAATTACTTTTAATTTTTAATTCTGTTAACCCTTTAGCACAAATTTTGGACATACTTTTAAGTATAGATATTCTTTCTTTAGTCGCACCATACGAATGTGGAATTTTGTTGCCTGGCTCTGTTTTTCCCTCCCATTTTGATATGTAGAACTTTAAAACTAATGCACATGGGTATCTCCTCTTTCAGCCTTCCTTATTTTAATTTTAAGGGTATACAAAAAAAGCTTTCGCACGCGCAATTTATTTAAAAAAAATGCAATGTATGAACAGAAGCGAGTTTACAAATCCCATTTAAAAATTTTGTTGGTGACTTAAAAAAAAACTGACAAAACCTACAAGAGTAAAATTTGTCTCGAAAAAATGCATCTCATGTAGCCATTCGAACTCGGCGTTAAATTGTAGGTACCTTCCATTCTTGTAGATTCACAACACAGGAATGGTTGAGAGTATAAGTCACTAGACCTTGGCTCCTTAAGGAGCTGTCGCGCCAATAAATGTATTTATTTTTAAATTCAAGTTTTGTACCGTCGCAGGCACAAATTATAGACTAATTAAACAACATTGGTATGATATAAAAAAGGAGCATTCAGGGAATCGTGCGTCGGCTGTGTACGGTGCTGCAGTGGTGCTAGTGTTGCAGCACATAAGGCGTTTGCTTGCTAACCCAGAGATCGTGATTTTCAATTTCAATTTCAATTGTTTCTAACTCCTAGTGCAAACAAGAGCCGTAGGTTTTAAGTGAGAAAATAGTCACCTAATGCTCGATCTACTGCGGCGACAAAATTCTTTCCTATCTTTCTAATTTTTCTAACTAGTGTCTTGCAGCATCCAGTTGCACTTCAGAAGGCTAAAAGATTACTTTCAAAAGCAATATCTCTGAATTTATAAGCCAAATTATAATATGACGCTCCGTCGCCCATATTTTCTTAAGTGAACTGTCAATAATAAAAAGCGTCACCAACAAAAGCTAACCTAAACTGTTAAGGATCAAAATGTTAACTATAATGAGTTAACGTCAGGGCTTCTTCCTGGCAACCATAACATCTATCATGCATTAATTCCAAATTGTGTAACTTGCAACAGACAAAGCACCTTTTTATGAAAACCAAAAATGTAAGCCAAAAACATTCAGTTGCCTTATAGTGTTGTTCACGCAGTTCCGAGCAAATTGAACTCTGGATTGTCGATGAGCTGTAGTCAAAAAAAAGAACTGATGCTTTCTGTATGCATAAAAACTAACTTATATATACATATAACGAAAACTTTGCCCAATTATGCCAAATTTCTTTTTGTTGCGACAGCAAGACAACCTCCTTTTATTGTGTCCATCGAGTTCCCAGCTTAAAACAACAAACTTCAACTCAAAAAAATGAATGTTCTAACTTTCCTTCTTTCACGCACTCTTTTATATGTATTTCAACCAAAATGCCCGTCCTCTCAAAATCGAATAGAAAATGCTTTTTAAAAAATTGGTTTCCCTGCCATAATAAATTAATATAAACAAAAACTGTAATGGAATATGTGGTATTAAAATAGAAAAAAAAACATCCAAAACAAAGACCTAATAAGCAAATAAAAAAAAATAATGAAATTCGATTTTTCAGGGCGATACCTCTGGAGATTACAAACGAGTCCTATTGGCAATTGTTGGATACTAAAAGTAAAGCAAATATAGCAACACAAAAAGGCCATTTCAATCATAAAAAAACACTAAGTGCAAAATGAATCTTCTACTTTCGCCTCAAATAATTACAATAAAGTTATTTTTATAGCTACCAATTAATCCTAAAAAAGATAATATATCAATGACTGCATGTTTTATTAGAAAATATATATTTTTATGCGCGTTCGTTCTAAGCTTAGCTTTGAAGCACAAAGTCAGTGGGAATTAATTATTATTAAAGAAAAAAAACATTTATACGATTGTCAATCTGTCCAAATCCCACTTTTACTATTTGTCTGTATTCAGATTAATTATTGTAATATCTTTTGTAACAATGTACAATTTAAAGTTTAAAAATATACTTAAAAAAATACAATTAAACTAAAAATTGCTTTTTTTCTTAACACCATCTTCGTCTCTTAGCACCACTCATTTTTTTGTTTTGTTATTTCAAATATCTAATCTTAGTTTGGCACTACCTAATTCATATTGGCTTATTTAAATTTACTAACCATTCTATCTTAAACTAACTGCACTTGTAATTACTAACAGACACTTGACGTTACATATATAGTTATATGAACAATTCTTATCTTGTCACTAAATTATATACCGATATCATGATTATTTATTTCTTTTGTTTTTGTAATATTAAAAGCTTTAGGTCAGGTTTCCACTGGACACTCGACAACGACCACCATTATGTTTTTCATTTTTCCACCAGACTAAAAATGGAAGTAATTAAAAAAAACTTGGTCAGTGAGTTGTGGAATCCTGGCATTATAATTTATGTTATCGTGCTAAAATCATTGGTTGCTAAAAACACTATGTTATGCTACTTTTACACATTATTACTAAATTATTTCGGCAAAAACACCCAACTAAGGAAAATTATCGTACAATATCGTACACATTGAATAGAAAATGAAACAATAAATAATCTTTTCAGGAGGATTTAGAAAGTGAAAATGGATATGCTCTTGCAACTGTTGTCGCCTGGTAGAAAGGAACAACTGCATTCCACAACATCACCACATCCACTTCACTAACTAAGCTTTAATGCTTTAAAATGTATTACACAAATTATTAACAAAAAATATAATTTATATTTTTTGTTTGTTTGAATTGTTTATATTTTCAAACTATTGTACTGCTAAACGATTATAGTGACTAATTACTTAATAAATATTAAAATAAATTATTTAATTTTTTGTATAACTTTTTTATTTAGCATAGTGTTTTAGGCAACCAAAACTTATTGTTAACATTATAATGTTAAACTTTCATATAAGCATTTTTGTTTACCATTAAAATGATGTCGCGAGAACCATTATATAATTCATTATTACGAATAACGAGATATAGAAATATATAAGGATTCCGAAAAACTTATGTGTAAACATAAATAATTATTTGTAAATTGTAATACAACGTGTTCTACAAATTACGATAACAAAAAACGGTACTCTCGTATTTTTTGAATGACTGCTTTCGGCTGTCAATTTGAGTTCGCTGTTTTTTAGGAATTTGTTCTTTTTTCACGGCTAAGAGGCGTTCGTAAAGTATTTTACTAATAGCGAGTTTCATTCAAATTTTAAGGATTTGATCTCAAAATCGAGATTTGATCTTTTCAATGAAACTTCTTTTATGATTAAATTGTAGTATTGGTGAAGGACTGTCACTCTTCCTTTGTCATTTGCATTTAGGCATGCAACATCGTTCATACAAAAATCGATATTATGATGATGATATCGATATTTTCGCGATGTTTAAGAAAAATGTTTATGAACTGATTTTTTGATGCTCAATAATCGGTTACTTCTTAAGTTAAAATACGAACAGTAATAAAATAAAAAAAAAAAACAATAACTAGCCAGCTATTTTTAATTCTGAAGGTTGTGTTTCATTGCGTTTGTGAAACATCAAATGCGATTTTAGTTAGCCAAACTAAATAATCGAAAGACCGTTTTTTGGCCCATATCTCATATTTCAAGTTATATTAAAAAATAAGCTGAAGTAAAATTATAGGATTTTTAATTATTTACAACTTTTCTGCAAACCATTTTTTCGATCAGAAATGTAACTTCGACGGAAATCAGAAAAAAAGTTTTCAAACCCTAAACCCCACCCTCACACACCTCCTCAAAAAAAATAAAGAATTATCCTAGAGTAGCTTGTGAAATTCCACATCAATTCTATATCATTTCTTTCTTGGAATTTGTGTTTATTCTGTTATTATCTCCCGGAAATAAACAATCGCAATTTCATAAATCTTACATACATAAAAATGGTGTGAAAATTTATAGTAATTCATCAATTCAGAACGTCTGTGCCGATTAGGCTCATTTTTTTCCGTTGTTTGTAATTGCCAGGAAAAGGTTTTTACGAAAGAAACTTTGGGAAAACCCTCCGGAAAAATCGAAAATTGATTTTTGTATGGAATTTCGTATACATATTTTCATATAACCAACATTAAATTTGAAAGGCTTGGCCGATTTTGAAAACATTTTGTAACTTAGTTTACGTTTGTGGTTTTTGCCTACGACTGGAACGCTTTCGGTATCAAGAAAAGCTAGGGTAAGCCCGAGCAACGCCGGGTGGGTAAGTTAGTTTAATATAGAAATGACATTTCACTATTTTGAGTTTTAAATTGCGTCCACGATGCGTGGTTTGCATCCCTTTTGACATTGGCAGAAAAGATTATTTACCATGTATGTGTGCATTCAGATCAAATCTTCCACCTCATCAGAGATCAAATCTTTTGACAGAAAGAGCAAATCTTTTCTTGAATGAAACTCGCTATAAATGATGATTTCTTTTGTTAGAAAACCGCTGTGAAATTGTTACCCCACTTCTTTATCCATAGGACTTCTGCAGAAGTCGTTCGAAAAGTTGAAAGTCCTGCTATGTCTTTAAGTTACACAGTGTCCTACTATGGCACCCGTTATGGAGTGAAGTTGACATGACACTGAGGGTCTAGCAAACCTTTCTCTTGTTATTAGTTTGGTTAAGCAAGTATTTCATTTACCGGCCGAATACGGAATACGCTATTATGATTAGACAGGAGAAATGACAGACTAACATTTTAGTCTCTTTGAATACCCCCACTGACCTCAATTGTTCTTTTTGAACCATCTGTAAAGGAATTGATAGATTTATCGAATTTTATTTTTTATCGAAAACTTGCTTGAAGGTTTTCTAATGATTGATCTGAACATTTTCAGAATGATAGAGTTGGCAGTTAAGTTATTGGGTCCACAGGAAAATGGCTTTGAGAAAGGCTGTACTTGCGGCTATTTGTTTGCAATATATGCAGTGGAGCCCAGAACCCCACTGATATATACACTAGCTTAAAATATAGATTTAGCTTAGATTATGGCGATTAGTCACTCAACCTAAGGCAGTCTATCATGCGGTCATCGCGTAAGTGAGTATCGGTCTGATGACAGCAGTGCAGAACTGATGGGTGGTATGTGACAATATGGCCCGTTTGTTCCAAATGGCTTTTGTGGCTTGTTTAAATCTCACTTTCTTAAGTTTCCAACATATTTTTTTTATCATAAATATTACACAGGTATTTGTCTTTTTTGAAAAAAAAGCAAATAGAACCCTTTTTGATGGAAGGCGGTTCTATTTGCGGAATTTTGTACTTTCTTGTGAATAGAGCTATTTAGATAATTGTGGGCTTTCACCTAAGCTAATTCACACCGATCTGCTCCTTTGACGACCTTATTAAGGCATTTTGTAAGAGTTCTGTTAATATCCGACGATTTTTTTCCTGATACGGCAATAGCAAATTCGTCAGCGTAAGCAATCACTTTGAATCCCTCCCTATTCCTTACTTTTGCAGGCCAACTTACTTTACTTTTCCTGGCGCTATATACCGCACCTGGTTGAGTATGCCCTTCCAGCTGGCTCGATCTGTAGCCTGTCTTCTCCAGTTTCGCACTCTAAGCAGTCGGAGTTTTCCTTCTACCTGGTCACTCCATCGGAGATGAGGTCTACCTCGGCTTCTGACTGCCTCAGTTCCGGCGTCGAAGACCTTTGCGCCCTGGAGCGTCGATGATCATCCCCTATACATGGCCGAGCCATCTTAGCCGCTGGATAGGAATTTTTTTTTGGCTAGACTTATGTCGCTGTACAGCACGTACAACTCGTTGTTGTATCTTCTTCGGCACTCGTTTGTAACTTGATCCTAAACAGGACCATAAATCGCGCGTAGTATTTTTCTTTCGAATACCCCAAGGGATCTTTTTTCGAATGGGAAAGGGTCCATGCTTCTGCACCATATATCAGGACCGGGATAATGAGTGTTTTGTATAGCCTCTCATTGGTTCTTCTCGATAGGGCTTTATTCCTAAATTACTTACTCAGTTCAAAATAACAGCGAATAGCAAGAGTGATTCTACGCTTGATTTCTGCGCTGATGTTGTCGTGTTCACAGCAGAGCCCAGGTAGACAAATTCACTCACTTCCTCGAAGTTATACCTATTAATCATCACGTTCTGACGAAGTCGGTGGTGGTATTGGACTTTTGTTTCTGCACGACAGTGCGTTACCTCGTAACCCTCTGGTGGTGTCGAAGGTCTCAATAGTATCCCTGCCAATTATGACGGAGCAGCGAGCATTCTCCATCGTCATCCTGATAAGAGAAATTCCAAAACTAAGCATGGCTCGGTAGGGTGCGTCACTGTTTACACTGTCATAGGATGCTGTAAAATCGATGAACAGATTTTGGGTCTCGATGTTAAATTCTTGGGTTTTTTCCAGGATCTGGCGCAATGTGTGGTCGATCGTAGGCAAGTCTAAAGCCATCTTGGTATGGACCTATTATTCCGTCAGCAAACGGCTTAAGACATTCACATATAACTAGCTAATTCCTATATAGTTGGTGCAGAGTAGTCGAACTCCTTTTTTGTGGATCGGGCAGATCATACTGAGATTCCAATCACCGGGTATACTTTCCTCCGACCATATTTTCCAGATGTGTTGGTGTATGTAAATATCTGCGTGGTTATTGATCACTTAATAGCTTCCATTGATATCCAACTAGATAGCGATCCAGGCGATGTTTGCTCCTCGGAACGTACGGACGTTCATTCAGAATGCTGGAGAATTGTCTGCCGTCAATTGCGATATGATCAAGTTGGTTGCAGGTTCGACCATCCAGTGACCGCCATGGGCCCTTGTGGATGTAGTGACGAGGGAATCGCAGACTGCTTAACGATATGTTTTTTCCCGCTGCAAAATCGATAGGCATGAGTCCATTTCCGAAGATGGTTTCGTGTAGGCTGTATTTCCGATTGAGAGGTGGAATTTTGAAATAAAAGTTTCATTTCTTGTTTTATTAACATTCGGATTCAACTATGTACATATGTATATATACCAACATAAACCAATATCGATATTCATATCAGAATAACGACTCAACATAAAATTGTCAAAATTCTGTATGAGTTTAATTCAAGAAGTTTAAAGGCAATTCATTTATCGATCACCTACATATTAGAATAAAAAATGTTTTCGTAAATTCTTTTTATATCTTGCTTTCATCACAGTATAGTTTCATGTAAATCGTTTTGAAACAAATAAATTTCTTATGTACAAAAATATTGTATATTTTTTTGCAGGATGATTGCGAAAGTGACATTGGATACGTGCTTGCCACTCTCGTAGCCTGGTAGATTGTAGAAAGAAGAAATGCAAAATCTGAACAAATATTTTATATTTAATCAATAAAGCTGTTGAATTTTATTTATTGCGATATGAAATATTTTTGTATTCGTCTGTTAAGAGAACTAAAATAAAAAAAAATCTTCAAATACAACTCATGGATTCTTAGTTAATTTACTTAAGTTGGAACTAATGCACAAACTGACTTAAGTTACATAGTTTTGCAGTCGACTAAAGCCCCTGCATGTACATACATTTGCAATAATTAAGAAGAATGAATTTTTAGGAATATTTCGAATTGTTTAAGTTTCATTAAATTACGACAAACTTGATTCTTAATGACGAGGAATGTGACACACGCAGGACTTGCTAGGTGCTATCAATTGGCATTTGTTGGATTTTGGTTTTAAAGCATTTTATTCCTCTTCGAAAATGCATGTATTAGATATTGATGAATCTCTTTTTTGTCATACTTGTAACTGCCTTTTGAAACGCATAATTCAAGTAGAAGACTTGTCTTTTATCTAAATTAATTTTCAAGTCTGCAAACTATCTAGTATTTGAATAGTGGGTTGTATGTCCTATAACGCACTTGAATTTCTCAGAATAACAAGTTTGTTCTTGGAGGTTTTGTAAACGCAACATTTAATGTTTTTTTTTTTTGTTATGTTATACCTAATCGGACTTCTTAATATGTGCTTATTAAAATAAATCTATGTATGCTAACGCCCATTTTCACACTTCATTCAGCAACTTAAAAATCATGCTAACAAATTATCAAGAATTTCAAGAACAAAATACCCAAAACAAAACTTGATCTTTGCAGGAAGATACTGAAAGTGACATTGGATATCTACTTGCCACTGTTGTGGCATGGTAGATCGACAGTACCATCCTATACCACACGTTTCATCTTCCACTTCCATCTAATGCAGCTTTAGTGCCTCAGAACAAAAGAAATATTTTATAAAGAGCATTTGCTTAGTTTTTCCTAGCGTGTAATAATTCTGTGTTACATGAATTATATTTTTGTCGACAAAGTTTTCTTGTTAAACATTTGTAAATGTGCTTAAATTTTTTAAATAAACATCAAATCAAATAATACTTTTTGCCATAATTGCTTTTGATTCCACTAAAGTTGTTAAAAGTTTTTATAAGTCTTCTCGTTTTCCTATTCATTTAGTGTACAAAAACTTATGTATATCCTAAGTAGTTAACTATTTTTTTCAGCTAAACAAAAATATGCACATTGTTAAAACGCAAATTTCATTTTTGTAATTCATTTTACTAACATTAGAGTCATTCACCATTTCTAATAAAACAAAAACAAGAAACATCATCAAAATACCTACCAATTTTTTTCAGGATGATTGCGATTCTGATGTAGGATATTGTCTTGCAACACTTGCCTCCTGGTAAACAGTTCGAAATTGTCCTCGTGCATTTTTGGCGTTTAGCCAGCCTTAAAATAAAAAAAATTAATATAAACTTCTAAACTAAGAAAATCAAAAAAAAAAAACAATAAAGAATTATTTATAAACAACTTTTATTTTATTTTTTTTTCGATATTTATAAATTTGTTGTAGAAATTGTATGGTGGTTTTACAATAATTTAAGGAAGCATTTTTATTTGTGGAGTCTTTTATCTAAAATAATTGCATTTCAGTACAAATATATAGTGCTTTTGAATTGTGTGTATTATCTTTGTGCATATTTTAAAGTTTAAATAAAGATTATTTATTTCTAAATCAAGTGTTGTTTGTATTTGTGTTTTATTCATAAAATATTTGTTTCAATTTTCTTTTTAGGATGATGTATCTGGTGACTACCAACGGGTTTTAGTTGAGCTAGCCTCATACTAGATATTTAAATGTTATTTTAAAATGAATCTTTAGAAAAATTGTCCATGGGCGATTTGTTATTTGAAAATTATATAGTTTGTTACTAAACACGAACATAATAAAAACAAATTTTGAATGTTTACAAAATCTATTTGTATTTCTTTTGATGTGTATGTCAAAATAAAATAAAATACAGACAAAAAATTGGATAATTTGTTCAATTATTTCTAAAATCGAGTTTATTATGATAACATTGAAAGAGTCCCGATAGTAATTTTGCTGTACATACATACCTACCAACCCGTTAGAGGAAACCGTTACCGTCGTGCGTTTTTCTTTTTAAGCTCTGAGCAAAGCACGAAGTAGAGCCTGAGCAAGTCGATTACGCTCTGAACAGAGTATGATCAGGGCCTCCATCACGTAAGGTTGACGATATCGTTTGCGATATCGAGATCGATAGATAAGCTTCATGTAACAATAAATATCCCATATCGTCTAAGCGATATCGACTGAACGATCTGATGTTTGCTTCACGTAACACTAAAAGTTGTCAAACACTATCGTCTCGACGATAGCAATTGCTCGATAGCTATTTAGCAATCGTCGCCCCGTTTGTGTTCTTTAAGTTTATTAAAAGTACCTAAATTGTTTCGCCGTATTCATGCCGAATGAGGAGGAAATCGAAATTCGTATAATACAAATAAGAAGAGAACTAAGAGATGCATCGGATCTGTTATCTCTTCCAACAAAAACTCTTCAATATAAAAACCTATTTTTTCTTCATTGTATAACAAATATTTTTGAATAATTACAGCGTTATTTACCGCTTCCGTCTTTCTAAGGAAACTGCATTATTTTTTTTTAATTTTAAGAAGATTGTACTTACATTTTGAAAAACTAGTCGATTTTAACTGTTAATTTGGAATGTTCAGTGGTTCTCAAACTGTAACAACGAGAGCGATAGTGTTTCGTGAAGCAAACTATTGGTGATAGCGTTCAGTGCTATGGCTTTAACGATTATTGTCCAAAAAGTTACATGATGAGACCAGAGTTCTTCGATTTAATTAAGAAACACACTTTTGAGCACTGAGGTGTTATATGGTCCACTTTGCACCTTAAATACAAAAATTAAATTAATGTTATTTCCTTAGAAAAATTCATTTTAATATTTTACTTCAACCATTTTGATTTTTGTTTTTTTTTCCAAGCCTGTCATATGTCAATACACACAAAATATATGAAGTTGGCCGCGCTCAGCCTTTTACTCCATGTACTCGGTCATTTTATTCTGAGCTCATGAGCACGCTCCGAGCTAGCTCCGATTGAAAAAAAACAAGCGTAGCGCTCAGAGCTCCGAGTTAAAAAAAGAAACACGGATCTTTTTTTGACAGGTCAGTGCCCTGCTCTGAGCTTAAAAAAAAACGCCTTAAAAGCGGAGTCGGTCGTTTGGTTTAGGCGTCAGTTATAGCGATCAGGAAAAATTGAAATAAATGGAAAACAGAATTTTTTCCTTATCAGCGTTTATAGCAATCAGTGAAAATACGTCAGTTGACTTCAGAAAAAACAGCACCAACTACCATCTTTCTTTTTTTCCGGTTGCAAAGTTCAGAAAGTTCATCAGAAATTGTTTTCCTAATGATATTGATACAGTAAAAAATGGACCAAATAATTGGAACGATTTGTTCCATATTTTGTGAAATGACAATCAGCTGGCAAGAAAAATGAAATTCTGTCAAGAAAATAAATATAATAAAGTGGTGGTAGTGGGGCAATGGGAGAAACTTAGCCTTCGGTTCTTGGCGATCCCATGTTTAACCAATTTCATTATATGTATTCCGTTGTGTTCGGATTTTTTTTAAGATTTGCCATCTGTGTCAATACAAAATTTAATTAATTAAATTTAATTTAATCAAAACCACGCTTTTAAGAAAAAGTTACAAAATGCATCAGCTGACTTTGACAGTTTTCACTAATCGGAGAGCAGATTAGTGAAAACTGTCAAAACTGTCAGTTCCTCAAAAGGAGGTGTACAAAATGTTCTAAACTGTTCCAGACCACAGTACACATAACTAAGGTAATATATTGCGCACGTTATCAAAATCTGAGCTGTCACTTTGTATTAAAAATGGTGGTTGTTAGAGACCTACATCAACAGCCTATGTTGTTGACCTTTATGAACAAAACTGCACACTTCATGTTTGTTTTATATTTTTCTTATTTTCTTGTTTATTAAAAAGCTTTTTATAAATTAATTACTACAAATACTTTAAAATATAGCCACGAGATCTTTTTTTGGAAACAAATAAACAAGCCAATAGTCTCTGGCGGCAGCCATTTTACTTTGATTTTGCGCGTTCCAGACTACCTCATTAAACACAAAAAAGATTAGAAAAGAACAGAAAAAATATAATTGAACACCAAAAAGCTGGGGCCGAATTAGGGCTCCAGTGAGCGATTGAGTGAGTGCCATCAGTGATCGAATGCATGAGTTACCACTTTGGGATGATGGCATTCGTAGTTTGACGTATCGTTTAACTATTATAAATTGTACTAGCTTTATTCAACTTAATGGTGTATTTATTGATTTCTCTATTGCCTAACAGATGTCGTTAGGCTACATTTTGTTATGGATAAAATAATTTCATTGTTGCCATTAAATAGAAGGTGAACATTTTTATTTATTTTAATATGTAAAATGATTCATATTCATTAAACGAATGTAAAACATTTGAAATTTTGAGCAAAAATGTCTAACAACCAACGACAACATAATAAAAGTTCATATATTTTCGTTAAGGTAACAATCAGTGAGCACTTTATCTATCGAATGAAAATCTGCCCGAAGACTGAAGTGGAAATGTCAAAACATGGTAATAGAGTGCTCGATAACGTGAGCGGTAAAGCCAAACACATACAATTCAGTCACTTATTGCTCGATAATTCAGCCCCTCATCTTTTCGCCTTAAAGTTGAGCACAGTTTTGCGGATATCTTTTTTAATACTGCACTTTTTGAGCTGACTTATGCACCAAATATAATGTTTTCTGAGTACATTTCCAACGGTGTATAGCCCTAATTATTTTGAACCAACACAAAATTCACGACTTATGGCCTTCGGTTTTTTACTTATATCTCATAAACTAAGCGTCGTAGATCCCTTAAAGTTGAACACAGTTTTGCCGATATCTTTAAATACTGCACCAATTGACCTGATTTATGCACCAAGTTTAATGTTTTCTGAGTAACTTTCGAACGGTGTATAGCATTAATTATTTTTAGCAACAACATTTTTCACGATTTTTCGGTTTTTTGCTTATATTTCGGAAACTAAGCTTCGTAGAGGCCTTAAAGTTGAACACATTTTTGCCGATATATTTTTAAATATTGCACCTATTAACCTGGTTTAAGAATTCCTTACATGCATCTGCATCTGCAAATTTGAAGAAAAGTAGAACAGGACCAATTAAAATCACTAACTAAAGGCTTCCCATAAATTTACTATAACTTTTTGACATGTTTTTGTACACATTCGAGTGCTCCAATTCAATACCTACCCGAAGTAAAATTAACATAGACAAAAACCAAAAGATACGATTTGCATGAATTCACCTAATGTTGCAGATGAAATGCTATAATAAAGATGAACATGTTTTTCTTCACTATAATCTGCAATCTTCAGATTCATACTTCCTATGAACATCAAAACTAGTTTTGAAACCTTTTTCTATTATTCATTACAAAAAAAAATGCGGAAGTCAACAAAAATAATTTAATTAGGAAATGTTACCCTATACTTTGCAATATAATCATTCTTATAATGGCAAGAAATACTGTAGGTATTTCGCGAATAGGGGGTGAAGAATTTCTTGGGTTAAGAAGATGGTGATAATTAAAAAAAAAAAAAATAAAAAATTAAAAAAAAATAATATGCAACAAAAACTGATAAGAAGATGAAATACTTGTATTTTAATGGTTTGTATATATTTAGGTATCAAGAGCAACAATGAGACAACGCAACGGTTTTTGTTTGAAAATCTCAAAAAATTTTTGACTTAATTTTTGCTGACAAATTAAAAAATGTACTTCGACGAAACTAGTTTTATAGTCAAAACTAGAAACTTGTTTGAAAACTTAAACTAGTTTTCTTCAGAAATGAATATTACCGATTTTTTGTTTAGACCATTTTTGATTCATTTTGATAGAAATGGAAACAAAACTAGTTTTACGTAAAACTAGTTTTATTTCAAATTTTGCAAAATATGAATAATATGGCTGTTAGAATTTTTCAATCAATGTTAAACATCGTATTAAAAAAAATACTTAAAAAAACACAAATTATCATTTTCGTTTGTTAAGTTGTTATTAATTTTAAACAAATATAAATATATATTTATATTTGTTTAAAATTTTTATATTTGTTTAAAATTTAATTCGGATTTTTTTTTGATAAATTTGCACTTTATAATAAGTATGCATTTCATACTTTTCCATGTGCGCTGACAAATTTTCAGAATCGTATAGCTTGCTTTGAATATGGTACAATAAACTAATTGTATGATTGCGGCCGTCACATATATTTGTTTGAGTAAACATAAATTATTTAAGCGAAAAATGGACATAATTACAAATTTATTGCATTAGAATGTGGATTCACATATATCTTCATTTTCTAGTAAATGGCACAGAATATTTGTTTTCCTTATTTTATTTATTTTATATATTGATAGTAATTGGTATCTTTTGGTTTTTGTCTATGTTAAATTTACTTCGGGTAGGTATTAAATTGGAGCACTTGAATATGCCCAAAAACATGTCAAAAAGTTATAGCAAATTTATGGGAAGCCTTTAGTGTGTACTCTTTCTTCTATATTAGTCATTTATATTGGTCCTGTTCTACTTTAAATTTGCAGATGCAGATGCATCTTATCTAATTGCATATATTTTACTAGTAACATTCCCTTGAAACACATTTGAAAAATACAGTAATCTTTGGAACGTTCTTTTTCTCTTACAAGTGGGCCCATTTCTTTTTGATAAAAACACAAAATAAAAAAAAATGCTTGTAAATTTTAAATTAATTAACTCACTGAGATAATACAAAATCGTCTGGCAAATACGGTTTCACGGGGGCCGCGGGGGGAAATCTTGAATTCATCTTTATACAATTGAAGTAATGGTCACAACCCCTGGCCATTTTGTCAGGATTGTTATTAACTTTGTCTTTTATCATTATTAATGAACAAATAGTTACAAAAAAGATATAAAAAGGAACGTTGGTCTTAAAAGACACATTGCCTTTTAGAACGCAACTCGAATTTGGACGTATGTAGTTTGAAGAATAAGAATGATAGGAAAAATTGTCAAAACACCTTATTTACTGCCTTAGTAATTTTTTATTTGATCATAATTAATTAGTTTATTTTAAATTCTTAATAAAATCAGCAATATTTGAAGAGATTTGAACACAAACTAAAACCCCTTCAAGGGAATGTTTCTACGAGATTTAAAAAAAATCCCTTTTTTCCTTCTAGTACTTTTAGCTTGTCTTAGGCACAAACCAATAAAAAAGGAAGTTGTCCATGATCTAAAAAACAAGAGGCAAAATACCAAAGATGTCGCACACTTCTATGGATGGAATTCAAAAGTGTCAGTTATGTTTTACCGGTAAATGCGACTTTTTGAATTTTTAAAAACAGATGTCGCGAGCTTCTGTGTCAACATTTTAAGTAGTTATTTTCTTTTTCTTGAAGTGGGTTCAGGAGAGCTAGCATCGCATTCTCAATTTTGGCGACATTTTTTGACAATTGTTGTAAGAAGCTGACATTAGACTAGCAGTCCATATATAATACGTCCTTGGGATTGACAAAAATTAATGATTTCCCGAATAAGCACAAAGAAGAAAGACCGATAATCCGATGTTATGTTAAGTCATTTCATTTTTATTCCAACTTCATGATGGCAGGATGGGTAATTTTCTCGGACAAATCATGGAATCACAGGAATTCCAACAAAAAGTGAGACATTTTTTTTACATTTGGCGGCGTTTAGGTTTGTGTTGGATAGGCTAACCGAAAAAAATTATATAAATGTTAATTAAAATTCCCTGATGTCTACTTGAAAAAAAAATGTAAGCGAATTAAATGATGCAAAAACATTAATTCTACACCCTCAAAGAAGCTAATCCATCGACGCAATCTTTTTGAAAGCCAAAAAAAGGGGACAAAATGACATATTACAGACACACGAAAAAAGAGGTATCTGTCAAATTTGTTGCGTGGCTTTGGCAAACTCCATTAAATTGACACCTGAATGGAAAATTATTATTAATGTCTTATTACAATAATATACATAATAATAATATTCAAAAACATGCGCAAGAACCAGAGCTGTAAAAGAATGCAGTCATTTGGGACTGCAATCACTGAATTCATAAAAAAAAAAAACAACAAAAAAAATACATAAAAAAGATTTAAGTCATTGACTTCAGGTTGTGATTTAAAAAATGAATTCAGCATTCATGTTGAAGTCATTGAATGGAACAGTCATTTTACCCCATTCAAATGATTGAAGTCAATGCAAAAAATCAAATTGAATTATGATAATGACTGCAGTCAATTGAAGTCATTTAAATTCTTTTTGAAGTCATCGAGTTCTTGAAGTCATTTGAATTCTTTTTGAAGTCATTTTAAAGTCATCCAACTTAAATTTCAATTTCTTGGTAGAAAATAGAGATTTTTAAAGAATAATACAGAGTAGCTACATATATGTTCAAATCATTTGATGTGTAATTATTATTTTGAACATCAAACAAATTATTATTGTACAAGTTATGACAGCAACATTACAATATATACTAGAAATGTACCGTGCTTATTTATAATAGGTGCAGGGAAGCATTTAGCCTTCATTTACATGAAAAAATGGATTTTTGAAAAAATGCGAGATGTGCCCTTTTCGAAATTGGCAATTCAAATATTCAAACACTATTTCCAGATGACCCTGATTAATTTGACATAGGACGTAAATGATGCAATTGTAGCATCAGTACTTTGCCCGTCAATTAAACTCAAATGGATATCGGCACTGAATCCATCATTCAAAGACGACAAAATTAATAATAAGTGCTTTGGTTAAAAATTCTATTCGTGCAGGTTCAAGTTCACAGAACACAGTAAATGACCAAATGGAATCTGTTGGCTCGTCGTATTTTTATTTTGGAAATGACGGTAAGAATGGGACCCTTATACAGGGTGATTGATATAAGGTGTTATAAAAAGCTAAAGCATGTATGTTGGGTCGAGACAAGAAAAAAATCGTATGGGTTTTTTGAAGAGGTAGGTTTAGTTATTACTTGCCTCGACCCAACATACATGCTTTAGCTTTTTGTAACACCTTAGATTCGCATTAGTTCGCCCGTAAAATAATTTTCTTACATGTATGTATTATTCCAGATGATGAGGCATTAAACACTGCTAATGAAAATAGTGAAGATAATCCAAACGACACTGTGAGCAACGAGTATTATGCTTACCTAGCGAACCCTTCCACATCAACTGAGATGTTAAATACTGTGATATTTTAGTCTGAGGTTCGACAAATAAAACTCAATCAAAATTCCACAATAATAAAACAAATCTCTTTATTTTATAAAACACAACGTCTTTCCGTTCAAATAACACCAGTTTAACTTATTTCACTTATTCACAATTCAAATACGTTTTTATCATTCAACACTTTTTATTTAATCTCAATTCAATCACTTTTTACTAATACTTCCAGTTGTTAACAATTCCACTTTCGAAAATAAACTGAACTTTCAATGCAATCTACTCTTGTATTTATACAAGTTTACAAGCTTCTGGAAGCTTCTGTCTGGTTCTGGCACAATCTAAGCTTTCGGTACTAATTCGAGTCTCGAATTAGTACTTCAAGTTCGATTTAGTACTCAGTTAAAACATATTGCAAATATGTAGCATACTTTTAGGCGCTCACAATGAATGTTGGTTGTTGTACACAATGAATCCAACAGATGTCGTTAATTTACAAAATGTATCCTCCGAATATCTAAACTTGTTGCCACATCACATTGTCCCCCTCTTAGTTTTGTTCGTCCCGAACAAGCACATCATCATTGTTTCCGTGGTAACGATGCAGTCGATCCAAATGGACAATTTTCATTTTTGCTCTTGGTCCTCGTTGGATTCGGAAAACGACGTCATTAATGCGCGTAACTACTTGGTAGGGACCTTCCCAGTCCTGCTGAAGCTTGGGCGATTTTCCCTTTCTGCGATGTGGGTTATAAAGCCATACCAGATCTCCCTCATTGAATTCAGGTGCTGTTGCTCGCGCATCGTATCTGGTCCTCAGGCGGTCTCTCGCAATGTTTATATTGCTTTGGGTTCTTTGGTGTGTGTCGTTGATCCTTTTAATCGGGGCGCTCACTTCGTTCTGGTGCATCTTAGCGCTTGCCTTGACTTTGGGTACTCTACCAGCTTTGCACGTGGTGCACTTTCGACACCATCTCTCGACATCTTTTCTTACAGTTAACCAATAAAAACGTACCCGTACCTTTTTCCGTGTCTTGTTGATTCCTAAGTGCCCGCCGGATTCTTCATCGTGCATTTCCCTTAAAATCTCCTGCACTTTCGACCGTGGCACCACAAGCTGCATCTTAAAGGATCTTCCATTCGGCATTTCCCATTTTCTCCACAAAACACCATCTTCTACATGGAGAGAGTCCCACTGCGCCCAGTATGCCTTTAAAGTAGGACTTCTGTCGGAGATGTCTCTTGCATTCGGCTTATCCATAGATTCCTTCCATACAAGAATCGGCTCGATGTCAGGATCTTCCTTTTGTGCATTACGAAGTTCTTCCGCAGTCCAACCCTTTACAGGTTCAGCCCTTAGTCTCTGAAGAGAAATACTTTCGTCCTTCTTACCGTTCAAACACCTAGGATGCGCTCTTTCTGAAGATGGCCGGAGAATTTCATCACTGCTTATGATCGTCCGAAGATTTACAGCATTCTCGTTTGCGTACACCATTGGAATCTCGACGATTGAATACCTTAACACCTGCATTCGAAAGTCTAGGACTACTTCATGCGCCTTCATAAAATCCACACCTAGTATGCAGTCGTCGCATATGTCAGCTACCAAGAATGCATGTGCGAAGGTCAGCCCTGCCAGTTCTATCTTCAGAAGTACCTCTCCGTATACTTTTGCTACTTCTACCGTAGCTGCCTTCAGACTGTTCCAGCTGGTGTTGTGTATCCAGGACGTCTGGACAAGGCCTCTTCTAATTATGGAGGCCGTGGCACCCGTATCGATAGTGGCCACACATTTTCTGTTGGCGATGACGGTCTCCACCGTCAAACTCTGGTTGCAGCGTTTCGTTTGCGCAACTTGGATAATGGTCCTGGGGGCGTTCATTTCATCAACCGACTTCTGCTCTGCAAAGTTGGTTCTTACGCACTTTCCACACTGATGTATCCCCAAATCATGCCCGGTAGGGTAAGCGATATCCCTGTCAGTAGGCCTTTTTCTCTCGCTATGTGGGCAGCTTACCTGTGGAGATCTGCATTGTCGCTGTAGGTGTCCTAGCTTGTTGCAATTCCAGCATCTCATTTGACCTCGAGCAGTGTTCAGGTTTTGTCTTTCAATGTCGACACGTTGACATGAGCACTCTAGCGTAGCCACTTCCCTGACGCGATGGCTACTTTGCGAAGCTTGGTCTGCTGCTTCCATTGTCAGGGCAAATGCTAAAGCCTCAGCGAGCGTTTTCTTACCTGCCATTCTCACAGCCATTTGTAGTTTTCCATCTGCAATGGCATTAGTGAACGCATCAGTTGCCAGTTCGTTTATGATTTCCCTGCTGGTATTGGGATAAGACAAATTTGCCAAGCGCTCGATGTCAGCTTGCAATTGTTGTAGCGTTTCACCTCTTGTCTGGACCCTTCGGCGCAACTGGACTCGGTAAACTTGCTGCATGTGGTCGTCGCCAAACCTCATCTCGATTGCCTTGACCATGGCATCATAATTATGATGTTTGTCTTCAGGAATGGTCTGCAGCAATTCGGCAGCTGTTCCTCTGAGCGCAAGCGTAAGAGCAATTGATTTGTCTTCGTTGTCCCAGTTGTTCGTCAAGGCAGCAGCTTCAAACTGCCTCTTATAAATTGGCCATGATGTTTGACCATCGAAGACAGGGGGCTGCATTTCCTTTCTTCGTGGACCGTCGCTCGAATATTCCCGTATCCCGAATCAACCTCCTTAGCCAGGTGTTCGTACTGTTGTTCTACACTTTCTACTTGCTTTCCGAACTTTTCTTCTAAGCTTTCTATTTTGGCTTCAAATTTCTGATCTACTATTTGAAGTCTTTCGCTTAGTTGATTCTGGAGAGTTTCTAATGAATTCTTTTGTTCGTCGAATTTACTTTCGAGAACGTTCCTTTGGTCTTCGAGAACGTTCCTTTGTTCGCTTAGTTGTTGCTGGAGAATTTCCAACGAATTCTTCTGCTCATTCTGTTGTTCGTCGAATTTACTTTCGAGAACGTTCTTTTGTTTTTCGAGAAAGTTCTTCTGTTCGCTTAGTTGCTTCTGCAGCATTTCTGACGAATTCTTCTGTTCTTTCGAGGAACTTTCCAGAGCATCGAATTTCGACAGAAGCAACTTCATGAAAGCAGGTATTTCATCGTCTGTACTTACTGTGCTTTCTTTCCCTTGTTCTTCAACATCGAACAACATGGTATCGGGGTCTCCACCATCCTGAGTGATAGCATTCTGAAGTCGGAGCAATAGTTCCTTTTTCAGCCCCGAAGTCTGAAGATTTCGTTTTCCTAATTCTTCTTTCAACTCAACTGTTGTCAATTGTTCTAATTTACGACCCATTTTATATAACCGAAACACAATTTTCGCAACACAGTCAGTTTTATTTGGATGTCTCTCTAGAAAATCTTTTTTTACACTCTATTTTTAACAAAAATATTCGCTATTCACAGTTTTAAAGCACAATCAGTTCAATAGTTTCTGGAAAATTCCACTCTCACAATTAAATGAGTCACCGAAACTGTTTTAGAAAATGTCACTATGGAATTTTCTAGCACTTTACTGAGTTTTATCCCCAATTTCTGACACCAATGTGATATTTTAGTCTGAGGTTCGACAAATAAAACTCAATCAAAATTCCACAATAATAAAACAAATCTCTTTATTTTATAAAACACAACGTCTTTCCGTTTAAATAACACCAGTTTAACTTATTTCACTTATTCACAATTCAAATACGTTTTTATCATTCAACACTTTTTATTTAATCTCAATTCAATCACTTTTTACTAATACTTCCCGTTGTTAACAATTCCACTTTCGAAAATAAACTGAACTTTCAATGCAATCTACTCTTGAATTTATACAAGTTTACAAGCTTCTGGAAGCTTCTGTCTGGTTCTGGCACAATCTAAGCTTTCGGTACTAATTCGAGTCTCGAATTAGTACTTCAAGTTCGATTTAGTACTCAGTTAAAACATATTGCAAATATGTAGCATACTTTTAGGCGCTCACAATGAATGTTGGTTGTTGTACACAATGAATCCAACAGATGTCATTAATTTACAAAATGTATCCTCCGAATATCTAAACTTGTTGCCACATCACAATACATTTCCACTTATAAAGGAAGCGTTCCTTAGGTATAATACTCCTTTGCCCTCATCAGCAGCAGTGGAACGTTTATTTTCGTTTGCTGGACTTATTAACACCCCTCGACGTGGGTCACTCTCAGACAGCCATTTCGAGAAATTGCTACTCATGAAAGTAAATAACTTTAAATATGGCCAATGCTGAACATTCCTTTAAGAATTGGTAATTACTGCACAAAACGCATTTCTGTATATTTCTATATAGTAAACCTTAACCTATGTTTATGTATCCTTTCAACAGAAAGCAACTACCTAATACTTGAATGGATCATAAGAAATGGCATATTTGTTTCCTTTCTGGACTACCGTTTTTTATTTTTTGACTATAATTTTCTGCCATCGCTACAGATTTACACTATTTAAATTGTGATTTTTTTGTATTTTTTAATTTTTGTTTAATATTATTCATGTCAAATATATTTGTTGTTTGATGTTCAAAATAATAATTACACATCAAATGATTTGAACATATATGTAGCTACTCTGTATTATTCTTTAAAAATCTCTATTTTCTACCACGAATGTGTTTAAGTTTGAAATTTATGTTGAATGACTTCAAAATGACTTCAAAAAGAATTCAAATGACTTTAAGAACTCGATGACTTCAAAAAGAATTCAAATGACTTCAATTGACTGCAGTCATTATCATAATTCAATTTGATTTTTTGCATTGACTTCAATCATTTGAATGGGGTAAAATGACTGTTCCATTCAATGACTTCAACATGAATGCTGAATTCATTTTTGAAATCACAATCAAAACCTGAAGACAATGATTGCAATGATTTTCACGGGAAAATCAAATGACTTCAGGTGGCAAATGATTGAATTCTTTTACAGCTCTGCAATGTCGTTGCGAAACGAGATACATACATACATGGCTAAATGTAATTCACAACACATTGTTTTGTCTTCAATCTAGGTACAAATCGTTGGTAACATCATTTCCGATGTCATATATTATTTATTAATACAACTGGAAAGGATTTTCAACGATTTGTAGCTAAGAAAAACATATAAAATAAAAATAAATGTACTTACTATGAAATCCATTGAAAGTGAAAGGAATTTTGTTTGTTTTGTTGACATTTTTTTTTGGTTTTGAAAGGACACACTGTTTGTTTCAGACTAACTTACAGTCTGCGCAAGGATCTATTTCTAACCAATTAGAAAGATTGTATGAAGAGTTAAAGTATTGTTTTACAAAAGGTAGTAAGAGTAGGAACAGAGGTGTGGGGAAAATCTTATAGTTTAAGCATGTATTAGTAAATTGTTATTTAAGTATAATATTTATTGGAAATAGGTTTTAAGTATTTGTGTAACATAGTTATGGACAAAGGGGGAGACAATATGATAAAGATAGAGATAGGAAATAATACCCCTGCTAAGATTTTGTTTGTTGGAAAAATTAATAGAAATACCTATTTGGATAGTTGACTACAACCTACAATAACAGTGTTCTTAAATTTCTTAATGTCTTAAACTTCGAAAGTTTTCAAAGTGTTAAATATAAAATTAATAGAATAAAATTTGGAAAAGTGAAATATAAAAAAACAAAGGAAAAAATAAAAGGTAAAAAAAATTAATTATAAAAAATTAATTTTGATTTGATATTTTTGATATTTTTTAAATTAGGTTTAGGTTCGACTGACTTGGAGCCTGAGCCTCTGCTATTTTTTTTTGATTCCTTTGATTGGATATTTTGTTCGCAATGTTACAAATCCCTTAAACCTGCCAGAAGAAGAAAAATAGAAGGAAATACGTGGACAAGATAAATAGAAAAAAGTGAAAAAAAAACAATTTATTTTTTTTAATTTTTAATTTTCTTAATTTAGTTGAAAACATCAAGATTGTGAAGTGTTAAAAAAAACAAACAAATTATATTGATTTAAATGAGTAGTTTTTTTTTAGAAACAACACTGATTTATAAAACAAACAACATAAGTTCTTCGAAGTGCTGCTGGCAGGACGACGAGGGATACAAAAAAATTGTGAGTTTTTTTGCTTGTATAATTCTTTTATTTGGACATTAAAGGTTCCTTATTGGAGTCATATTTTTAACACTATTTTGTTTTAATTTTTGATTATTTTTTTTTGATTACCTTTTTTTATTTTAATTTTTAATTGATTTTTTTATATAATTTTTTTAAAATAATAATAATAAAACCATTTTATTTTATTAAAATATGTGTATTGACCAATTTTTTAGATATGATTAGGTGGAATATAGAATCTTCCTTCGGCTTTTGTTGGTCACATTAAATTTAGCAAAGAAACAAAAACAGTAACTTTGGCATGTCCCGACGTTTCGGCAAGGGTTGTTGCCTTCTTCAGGGGACATTTCAAAACAAAATTTTAAAATGTACAACACAGTCATGACAATGGATTTTTTTTTATATATAAATTATACTAATTATACTGTTTTTGTTTCTTTGCTAAATTTAATGTGACCAACAAAAGCAAGGAAGATTCTACATTTTATTTTATATTATCTGAAGGCAATATATTTTTTTTAATGGATTACTAAATTGAAAGGTGTGTGATGGCTCGACAGAGCCGTCTTAAGGTAAGATTTAGTAGGACAAACGTAGACAGACCAACGGACATGGTTATGTGACTGGTAGGACATTTTAGGGGCTACCTTTGAGAATTTCGGCCAAGAAGGTAGCAATTGGAAGTATCCTTCTGATACTTGGGTGGGCTGGCCAGACTTCGTCGACAACATCAGACGAGCGTCTGGAATTTAGCATGCTGATATCCAGGGGAGAGAAAAAGTAGGGTGCATTAGGATTAGGGTCTAGTATAGGGTTTTAGATTAAGTATTTTTTTTAGTAGGTATATTTTTTTTGGTGATGGGTTTTATTTTTGTTTTTTTTAGTATTAGTTTTATTAGTTTTATTTTTATCGTAGGTTTAGTTGGGTTAGTTTTTAATAAAAAAAATGCACTTTACTTACTTGTGTTTTCCCTTGGATATCGTCAAGATCCTCGGGTTTGTGTATTCATGTCCTTACCTTTTAGAGTAGAATTATCCTTCTCCCCATCCTTCCTTTTCCGATCCTTATTTTTTTTTTACACTCTGGCACGATAATTTTGTTTGTCGAACAGGAGGGAACAGTAGAAGCGGCAAGAACCACCCCCAAGCCGTCGAGCCTAGCCGTGCAACGACAAGCGTGCCGCCACCCTTCTACTGCCCCAAAGAAGTTCCCCCGTGGAAACCTGCTTCGCAACAAATTTCATGTCAACGTTCTCTGTTAAAGCAAAATCGAAGATAAAAATGGCAGTCGTCACGACATAACACGAGATGGCCCGCCTTCATTGGACATTTCATGTTAAGTCGATTCGACATGCAATGAATCATGCCCAGTGGAGGCGGCCTGTTAAAAACTGTTAATGAGAGAATGAAAGATAGAAATTTAGACAGCGATGTGAGGAGTTTTTGTTTCTGCCCTACACTGTTTTTGGGTGGTTTTTTTATAGATACGGCAACAGGATGAAATTTAATTGTTGGATTAGAAGCTATCTTCTGGACCGTTCAATACAAGTTGTATTGGACGGTTTCAAGTCTGATTCCTATAAAATAAATGCTGGTGTGCCCCAGGGCTCTGTTCTATCTCCGACTCTTTTCCTCATTTTTATAAATGATCTGTCTGTTACTTCTAATCCACTTAACTGTTTTGCTGACGACTCTACCCGCAGCTTTTCATATTCGTTCGATAATTCACGTCCTTCGCCTTCGGACGTACAATTGCAACGGTGCCGTATGTCAAGCTCATTAAACTCCGATTTATACAGCATTGTCAAATGGGGTAATAGAAATCGTGTGGAGTTTAATGCTTCGAAAACTCAATTCTGTCTTCTGTCGTTAAAGCTTAACATTCCCCCAATGCCATTGTCCATGAAAGGCACTTACATCGAAGAAACCGAAAAGCTCTCAGTACTCGGTATGTGTGTCAACGACGACCTCCGTTGGAACGACCATATATTTGAAATCGCTAAGAATGCTGCTAAGTGCTTAGGTTTTCTGTATCGGTGTAAGAAGTATTTTTCCCCATCTGATCTGGCTACAATTTATAAAGCGTTTATACGCCCTAAGCTCGAGTATAACTCCCACCTGTGGGCAGGTGCTTCACAAACATCGCTTCACCTGCTTGATAGAATACAAAATCGAGCGTTAAGATTGATAGGAAATAGAACTGCCGCTGAAACAATTGCCCCTCTCGAACACCGACGCAATGTTTCATGTCTTTCCTTATTTTATCGTTTCTTTTATAAAAAATGTTCACTCGAGGTAGCCAGCTGCATTCCTCCCCTTAAAAGTTTCGCCCGTAATACTCGTCTTGCTAGGAATGCCCATCAGTTCACCCTTGAGCCCAATTTCGGACGTACCGTGAAATATAGGGATTCTTTTTTTAGCCGTACAACACGACTTTGGAATGGTTTACCCGGCGAGATTTTCCCTTGCCATTTCAATTTGCAAACATTCAAAACCAATGTTAATCGACACCTCCTATCTCTCACCTCCCTATCTTCCTAATGCCCGCGCAGTGTGTTACATTAAAAGGAAAACAAATAGTCCCTTGTGCGCGCGTTAATTATAAAAAAAAAAAAAAACCGTTTTAACGAGTTTTGCTGAAATTAGATTATTAGTTTGTTTTTTTTTAACAATTTTGAATTGTTACCATCTTTGATTATTATATCAATTTTTTTTTAGTCTGCAAGAATTTAATTTGAGTTGAAGTATCTACCTAGTTACTTATTTTACACATTGTTTGCAGATTTTTGTACCTATGTTATTGCTTTTGAGTATATTCGAAAAAGTGTCAACATTTTCCGAGCTGTAAAATATAAATTTGAAAAATAAAAAATTATTCTCGGTTTTTATTTTTTTTTAAAAAGAAATCACGGTTACATAGGCGATCGTAAGCAGTAAAATGTCGTTTTGAATAAACATTAGCTTTTACTATTCTTTCCTTCAGTAGAAATGTTAATAAAACCCACATACTTTTAAATACAAAAACAAGTCAATTCCTTATTACGTTCGAAATTGAACAATACACATTAAAACTTTAAACAGTCAAATCCGAACATGGTACACTGGTATGTGATTTCGGTATAAGCCTAAGCTACAGAAATAACAAAATTTCTTGAAAAATGCAAAATCCAAAAAATAATTGAAGACGCACAATCTTGGTTTGTTTACGAAAAATCAAAGAGAAATCCACTAATTTTTGTTTCCCTTAATCTACCATACCATATGGTCTAGTGTCACTTTTTAAACCTTTCACTCGTAATTTATTCATTGTTCCTCCAAATGCTTTTATTCATTCTAACTCATACGTTTCAGAAAATATTACAAACAACCTACTCTTTCATCATTATATATTATTCTACTCTCCAAAACCCACAAAAATTCATATCAAGAACTACTATAGCGCTATTACGGCAGTATCTCGCTAAACTAGAAGCTGCCTCATAGTAGTACTATAGTTTTCTTATACAATGGATGCATGTAAGGCCCTCCTTAAATTCATTTTCATTTCGTTTCCAACTGTACTTCTTTCCTGGCAATGCCTCAAATTAATCAATCTATTTTTTTAAGTTCATTTTTGTTCATCGTTTTACATCCTCCATTTTTGTTTCTTTTCAATATATTCAGAGAAAATTCATCATTGGATGGCAACGTAGTTTTTTCTCCGAATTAAAATTTAAAAAATGTGCATAAAAGTTATCTCACAGTGTTAAAAAGTTTTTAAAAAAACATCACCAAAACCTCAAGTTCGACTGAAATCAAAACAAAAGGACAAATACCTAAAAAATTGCGAATTATTTTCCTAAAATTACTTAAGGAGTTTGTGCAAAAAATATATGTACATATATGTATGTATATTTTTCTATAAAGAAAAACCAAACTGCAATAATAAAGGTAACGATTTTATTAATATTTTCACAATTTCATAATTATACATAAATTGTTTTTAAATGGAAAAATGTTCCAAGTGTGTAAAATGTTTTGATATTTAGAAGTGAAAAGATAACGCCCACAGCCGACGACGGTGAACTATATTTCTATTTTTAGAAAATTTTAATTCTTAATAAAACTGTTTTGAAATTTTTGAATTGAATGCAAAATGACCTAATCAGTTTGATTTCGTAATATTTATGGTAGAATGAGAGTTGTCATCGTTTCGAACGGCTTTTCTGCCTCGGGTTATCATTTTTGGTTCAAGGGAATGGTGGGACTTATACTTTCTCTTTTCGAAAAAAAAATCTGTTTTTCTAATCCCCCACAAACTACTTATCCAACTAAGGGTTCGTAACTTGAAGTACGTTTTGAATCTTGCTTAACAACTCTGAATTGCTCATTGATTCTCAGGACTATTCTAATGTCGGATCACTATTAGTTTGAGCTTTGAGGTAGGTGGTATACTTTTGCGTTCTTGAAGTGAAAAAACTGAGTGTTGGTGTTTTTGATGTTTCAATGTCTGACACCCTCTACAAAAATCTGATGTGCCCATGTTCTTTCTGTTTGTGTATTTAACCATTGAGTTGGGTCCTGTTCTAACCCTAGGAGAGTTGAGACCTGCTTAGCCGGACAGGTGTGTCAATTTTGGCCATATATCGTTTGCGGCTTTGAGGATTTTTTTTGTGAATTCTGTTCTATTCTTTTTCCAGTGTCACAAGTACCCATGGTAAAATTAGGCTCGGTTCAAGCAAGGAACCGTTTTTGGATAGTATATCTACTATTTCTTTAGGTTTGGGGGTGGTGCTTTACTTTGGTTATCCAATCATGTAAGTTTGTTTTGAAGCAACAGCATGCATTGCATATATACTTTGACAATTGCGGAGTCTATTTGAATGTGGAGTCGTCATTGGAGGCAAGAGGTCTTGAGTTTCGATCACCTCACGACAATCCATATCAAGGTTAAGGCGCCAACATCGAAGAAAAATATGACAAAGTAATCTCGTTCGAGTTCTTGGGCAAAATATTTGAGCAGTTCCCTAAATTGTCCTAACCAATTTTAACACCCAAAGAGGCAGAAAGGTTGTCTGTAGTGGTAAAGTCGGAAAACAGCCTGAACTACACCACCTCAAATAACGAATTCAGGCTTATTGACTTGGCTACGGGCCAAAATATTCTAGTACCTAGTTCGCAATTCCCACACCTAAGATGCATTGATTCATCTCATGCTCAATCAACTGTCAACCAGATTGACAGCATTGCGATCGACGCAAGGCACAGCTTCAGTATCATGGATGTCCGAACTTTCCGAGAGGCATACCGAAATGAAGTTCCGACAGTTTTACCAAAAGATAAAAAGAAACTGTTAAAGCTACAGAGCTTGCTTGAACTGAAGCTTGTAAAGATGATCAGGGGAGCATTGTAGTAGAATCACAGCCGATGATGAGAATATGGAAAAATAACTTCTGCAGACTGTATAACGGTGATGAAAAAAATAATTGCGCTGCCAGGCGGAATGGACCATTTCGCAGTGCAGTAGAAGAATAATACCGCCCATCTGATCTGGATAAAGTAAAGCTAACTATATCTAAACTTAACACCAATAAAACTGACCGAACTGATAGCCTAGCTTCCGCAATCTTTAAGAGTACAATCGAAACGAGTACATGGCAAAACATAATGGACAGCTATAACTTGAGATGGTTAGGTACTTTGTCTACCTACACAAAGAATAACTTGTCAATCGCTGCTTCTTCGAGCTAAGAAGACGAATTGAGTAAAAAAGCCTCTGGGAACTAAAGTGTCCCTTTATTAGGCCCTCATTATCCCACTCGTGCTGTGTTGAGCAGTATCATTGTAAAACTTGGATTAGAACGATTTAGGCTGCTTCGAGTTATTTTTGGTATGGTATACATAAACTGCGAGTGTAAAAGGAGATACTAAACGAAACTGTACGGACTTGACAGCGAAACAAACCTGGCCAAAAGAGTGAAAGTCCAACGTCTCGGATGGCTCGGTCATAATTAACGGATCGACGCCAATGGCAAGAAAATCTTCTATTCCAAACCGGAGGGACAGCGCATTAAAGGAAAACCAAGACTTTGGTGACACAAGCAAGAGGAAGAGAACTCTTAGGCTAGGTGCGCATTTGGCGGCCAGGACACTGCGGCCAATTATTATATGCGCGTGGCAGTTGGCTGCCTAGTGCGCGCACTTGTTTGTAACGTAGAAGAACTCAATGACCGCTGCGACCTGGCTGTCAAATGTGCGCCTAGCCTAAGACCTGGCCTATCTATGTTTATCTATATTTGAGGTCACTCTTAAGTAAAAAAATTGAGTAAAAAAAAATAATTTGTTTCACTCAAGCTTTTATGCCTATATCTCGTCATGTAGAGGTCGCAGTTGAGTATGTTTTGCATTGTCAGATAATTATTGAGTCCAGCTACCAAATCTATTCACCACAAGTCACTTGGAAATATTACTGCGTCTCCAGGAGCAGGTTGAAGGGTCGCGTGTCAGAAAATACACTTTCACTCAATCCTTTACATGTCTTCATCTTGTTATATTAGAAGTCCTAGCTAAATATGTTTTACATTTTACACAATTCTTTAAAAAAAAAACTGCATCTCCAGGAGCGGGTTGAAGGATCGCGTGCCAGAAAATAAATTGTTTAACTCAAGTCTTCCGCGCCTATATCTCGTTATTTTGAGATCCCAGCAACCTAAGCTATTTATTGCACCTCCAGGAGTGAAATGAGTGGAAGGTTCTTGATTCGCTCCGACTCTCCCTTTTAATTGCTAATAGCTCCTCAGTCAACGGTACTATAGACACCGGAGTTGCACCTAACGACGCATCTCCTCCCTAACATCCATTTTCAACGCTTTTTAACTTTATATGCATTACTTCTATGATAAAGAGTTTATTTACAAAGATGTTTGAAAAAATCTGAAAAAAATGTGGAAAATTGGTTCAAGTTACCAGCCTTTTTACAGCTGCAACCTGCATAACAACCAGTCGTGCACTTGCAGCTGATTACCTTGAGCAGTGGCGATCGGAACCAAAACTGTTAACAAATTAATTAATTAATACAAGTGCATTCTATGTATACATAATATTAAAGTACCCACCTTATTTGATAACCATTCATCCCCTTGAAGAAGGCATGTTCTAATGGTCCTTTGCCTTCCCGTCCTGAACTTGTAAGTAAGTCCTGAATGATTATGGAACTTGACGGCATCTGTGGTTGGTGGCATTCTGGTAAGTTGAGATTTTTTCTTTGCAACGGCTTTGCAAAAATTGCGGTATATCAGGTCTTCAAGATTGTCAATTTCAATGGTTCCTTCATACAATTTGATAAAGAATTTCTCTCCAACATCAGAGATTTGAGTTGGAGTTGACTCGTGATCTTTAAAAATCGCCAACATCTTTGAAAGGCTAGGGTTCTAGCTGTACATCTGTATCACCTTTTTTCCCAAGTGGTGTCACAAGCACTTATCGCATCTAAGAAAAGTTTATCCTGTGTTTCGTTCTTCAAGGATTAAGAAGAATATGTTACAGTTGGGCTGTGACCTTATGCAATCTTCTGAAAATAAACGTTCTTTTTGGAATAAGCCAAAGTTGTTAGAAGCACCAGAAGATCTATATTTTCCCCTGTTATGACGACACTCAGACTTGACAGCAGTCTCCACAATCATAACATCCGGGTCTTCTTCTACTGGATGCTTCACTTGGATCCCCCTGGCTTCCATTTCACTTTTCAGTATAATTATGAAGTTAGCTTCGTTGGTATCGTTAGAAAGAAATTTCGCCTGCGAACTCGTGCTGATCGAAGTTGTCTTAGAAAAGACAAACTTTGTTAAGGATTAAAGCAAATAACGTCTATAACGTTCAGCGGCTTTGGTGCTTTGGTAGATTATCCCAACAGGATAACCATCAAAAACCATAATAGCATTGAAATGTGGCTTCATTTAACTAGGTCGAGTAGCAGGAACCCACAGTCGGGTAGCAGGAACCCACCATCAATGACTGCATTTTCTGGTTCCGAAGTTTCCCCTAACAGGGTCTTTGAGGTCGATAAAGTAGGACAGTATTCCTAATGTTTGCTTGTACGGGCCTCTGCCCGTGCCTTTCAAAGAAGCTTCTTGGCTATTTATTATTTTTCCTTTGAACATGTATTTTATGTCACTTAAATTCTTAAAACAAAAGCCGTTTAAAAAAAATGTAATTAACGAAACAATAACTTTTTCCTTGTGTTAAGTGAGTTTTTCTCGGGGAAAACCACTGATTTTCCTTTTTTATAATGAATTTAAAAACGCCTTGATGACTACTAATAAAAGTAGTCAAAATTTCAAAAAGTGTTTGTTTCAAGCGTGAATTGGAAAATTGTTTGCTGCCAACTCGGACCATACAATCGAGGACAATCGATTGAACCAAATTATGTGCTGCCAGTGCACGATTGTAACGAATGAACTTGATTGTAACAAGTTACATGGTGTCACCCCAGAGGTTCTGAAGTTCGACAACAAGTCATATGACAGCGCCTAAGCTTTGTCTTAAGTCATTTTTCGTGATCACAGCTGTTGGCGAAATTTTTAGTGAGCTTGTTTGTTTCCCATCATAATTACTAGACCTTATTTTATATAAAGGGCCTTCCAATAGGGACTTCCGAACAGTGACAGTTCATAGCGGCTATCTTGTTGAAGCTACATCTGTCAAATTGGCTGTCAGTCTGTTTTGCCAAATCACGATGAACGGTGTTCAACAACACGTGCAAATGATAAAATTGTTTTATCAAAATGGGTATTCTGTTCGGGCAATGTTTCGCGCGCTTTACCCATTGTACGGTCGCCATAATCGTTCTATCGTGAAGACTTTTCGCAGTGTGGTGGATAAATTTGAGTCCACGGGTTCAGTAAACAATCAACCAACACCGTTCGTCGACAAAACGCAAGATCTGCCGAAAACCTCACCGCCGTCCGTGAGAGTGTGCAGGAGAGTCCGAGGCAGTCGATTTCACAAGAACTCGGCCTTTCGCAGCCCACAACTTGTCGAATTTTGCGTCTTGACTTGGGCCTGCCACCAAGAGAAGCCGCGTCGGACATTTAAACGTAGTTATATTCCACATATAATGGCATTGATAGGCCCTTTAAACGAATACAAAAATTCGAGATATCTCACACATAAGGAAGCGCTTAATGAAAAACTCTGTATATTGATTTTAAGTATGGACTTCTACTTCTCTGGCCTGACCAGCTACAATGTAGACATATGGCTTTAGGGGAATACTAAGTAAGGGTCCAGTGGTGTAATAAATAAGGTGTTGATTGCTAACGTAGATATTGTGGGCTCAATCCACGGGCTTGATAGTATCATAGAGCGAACTAGACGTTGCCCGCAGTGTGACCACTAAGCCACGGGGCATTACTGCCACTGAGCTATTTATATATAAGTTACTTTTCTTTTCATTCTGGTAGGTTTGGAGGAAGTTTTTCTGCTTTGCTTAGATTACTGGTTCAATCTATCCCACACAGGAGTTCGGTACTTCATTAACTTTATAAAGACTGCAAAAATGGTCTTTCTGTATCCTCAACATCGACCGCAATTACCCAGCGATTCTCTCTTGATTGTCTGTCGAACAATTCGACTTGAACAGTTTCGATCAGACGCGATTGTAAGTAACCTACTCTAAGCCGATGGTGGATATCACACATTGGTTTGCTGTTAAAATATTGCAGTTGAACGTAAAGATAATAGTCAAAAAGTGATAGTTGAGCCTTTCTCAAATCCAAATAACAGCTAAATTCGAATAAATGCCTGAAATGTGCCCTGGCATCAATAGATCACTTGTTTTTATTTACCTTTAAAGCATTATATCGAGTTCAATAAAGTTAAGATCCTTGTGTTGGGTGGTTAATGTTATTTGTTGATCTAAATCAAGACATGCAATAAAGTTACAAGTACTCAAGAACCCATCCATCGTTATCGTCAAGACTCCATCGTATTCGTCAAAATTCTATTAACATTGTCAAGAATCCATCGACATCGTTAAATCTTCATCGTCTTAACCGCTGCCCAGCACGCTGACGATTTTTGTTGGGACATGTATATATAACTGATCTCTTCTTGTACGTGAATATAAAAAAAAATAAAAAATCCGTATCCAGAACCTTAGCGTAAATATTTGAACGCACTATAAAAAGCCAATAAGGTAGTTGAATAAAGATTTCAGCTGAACACTTAATACTGTAGAAAGAAACAAAACATAGAAGGCTACCCCCCATAATCATCATGTCGTGATCAGTTGCCTTTCAGTTACCAGCATCACACATTTACAGTTTCATGTTCATTCAGAATCATAACCAATATCATCATCTCTAAGAATGTTTAGAGAAGTTCATCTTCCTTGTTTTAGAGCCACCCACACCAATAACCCACTTTGTTATTAGAACAAGTTAAATAATTCCCCAATTCATAGCATTCTAACCTGATTTCAAAAACAAATAAAATCTTACAAAAGTCACAATGAAATGTCACCACCAAACCAACATCAGTTGCAGCTTATTTTGCTCAATTCCACACTTGACTAGCCTACCTCAACTTAAGACAACAAGCAACACAATACTACAACCTTTTTCACTAAAACGGCCCTTCCAGTGTTTAAACTTCGTATTAAATCCACAGCAAAACATCCAAAATCTGTTTTTCAAATTTAATTTTTAAAATGCCTCTACTTCGCGTGGTTTCCCAGCATTTTGAAAATGCCATTAAATTTAGAATATTCTGCCGATAAGTCGAATTTTCTTCAATCAACATAAATATAGTTCAAGAAACAGTTGCTGAATAAACAATAACACAATTCTAAAAATATGAAGTGTGCAATGGGGTTAGAACCTTATTTAAAACAAACATTTAACTAATATAACAAATCAAAAACGCCTTTGTTAATATTTTATAAATTTCTTTTCAGGGCTAAATGAATACAAATTAAAGAAAAAAACAACCTGTTGATAGGAAATCTAAGGCCAAAAAAAAGTAATAAAACATCAGTACGAATAAAACAAAGTCAGTACGATTGATAAAAACAACTTTTCTCCTAGAGGACACCAAGGGACACCAAAACCAGCTTTGATAAATATTTTAAAAACTTACATCACTAAAACTCGCCTATTTGGCAAACTAATCATCAATACAGAAGACAACCAAAATGTCGAATTCAGCATCTTTAACCCCAGTCAATAAGATACACATAAACAGTTCAACCAAAATGACGCTAAGCGACCGCTTCACAGCGTTCTCCGCAAAACCCAAAATCAATCCAAGAACATCACGTAGAGGTATCGAGAGTCCAGTCAGTCGAGCGGCTTCAATAGCAAATCGCCGCCTCTTGAAGCAACTGGCCCAGAAACACACAAGGGACACAGCACTTAAACTAAAAAGAGTACGCATCCAATTCGCAAATAAAAATAAAAAAAGAAATAATTTAAATAACTTAAGCTATGTCTAGACACGGACGGGATCTTATAGCTAATTGTGAAGACACAATAATCTAACTGATACCAACATTTTTTTTTCTTTGCCACCTTGCAGAGAAGCATGAAGGCGCGACCCCAATACATACAGACGGCTGCATTCAAACGGGTTTCCAATGGAGTACCACTTAAACGCGGTACCGTAAAAGCCCTGCGCTTGGGACCCAGTGGAAGGCTCCTCAAAGCCAACAGCATTTCAAATGTCGCAACGTAAGGATGAACTCTTTTAATTTGCTATTGAAAAATAGAAAATCCAAAAATGTACCGTAGAGCCAGATAAGCACAGAGAGAAGGTTTTTTTTTAAACAAATAAAAAAATGATCAAAGATCACTCTTTGTTGTACTAAGAGTCTTTGCATCGAGTCTCTGTTGCTCTCTATGTCTCTCTTTTACTTAACAAGCATCACATAAAACACGAAGAATCAAATTTTTAACCTAACATTCTCCTTAAGAACAAAAACAAATCCTCATAATGTGTATTTCCCCCCCTCTGACAGAATGGAAGCAGACTTGTTGGGACAGCGGAGACGAACGAACTCAGTTTCGAGAATAACTGAGCGCATAGGAGGAAACCGCTTCCAAGGAGTTCGTCGTACTAATGCTCGCCCAGTATGGGGTTTGAAATCTCAGTCGAATTCCGTTCGCCAAATGCTCCCTAAAGCACGTATGCGATCCAGGAGTCGGCCTCGAGTGCAACCATCCTCACGTTTACTCCAGTCAGGAGTAGTCAGTCGATTAGCCCGTGGTCGTTCAAACAGCCGGCCCCGCCAAATATTCCGCAGTCGATCACGATCAAGAGTTAATGGGTTGACCAGAATGGATGATGTTCGCGGTATGAATTCTGTACCAGTTACCAGCCGCTTAGGCAGACGACCAGGGCCTTTGAGAGTTAGAGCTCGATCGTCGAGTCGGTCGAGGGCAGGTGTCGTTGGACGGCTAATGAGAGGGGGTGTTGCTACAGGGCGTATTCAAAGGAGACGTAACTCTGTAACCGCCTCTACAGCAAGGGGTGCTTCTTTGGCAGCTGGTGGTGCAGAAAACCGATTGAGCCGCCCCAAAGGAAGATTAGGTTCTCAAAAAACAGCCCTAGTTGCCGCTAATCAAAGATTCCCAACAGTTGATCTTACGAGAAGAAGCTCCTCACGTGGACGTGTTCGTTCCCGTAGTCGCACCGACAACAGATCATTACAGAGAAGCAATTCAAGAGGCAGAAGAGGTGGTCCAGCAAATAGACAAAGGGGTGGAATGCAACGGGGTCGTTCCGCTATACGTGGCACTGGACGCCGAGGACGTAGCCAGCAAAGAGGAGGGCAACAGCGCAATGGGAATGACTTACAACAGCGACGTGGCCGCAGTCGCAGCCGAGGTCGAGGAAGCGCCCGCGGTGGACGACAACAAGGTAAAGACGGACCAACTACAGTAGGAGGCTATTCGTGAGTGCTTCGCTGCAGGCTTAATATCGAATGAGATTGAGTTTTATTTCTCAAAAATAATAAGGTTAGTTTGTGAATTTAATTAAATTTGTGTTTTGTTTCCTCAGGTACAGATAAGCCAGAAGTCAAGAAGGAAGAATTGGATAAAGAACTCGATCAGTACATGTCGAGCACAAAAACTTCCGATGGACTGTTTTCCTAAGAGGCAGAACAGCGATCATCAGCAGAAGACTTAATTTTTCCTATCATGGACAGTTGAAATTAATAATTAATATGTAAAATTTATTTAATCTAAGTTTTGTAAGAAAGTAATCTCAAATTACTTTTTATTTCATCTAAGTATTAAATGTAAAACTTAAAACGGACACCTACCTAATGAAGTTCTTGTGGGTTTTCTAAACTTATTTTTACCAGCTGCGTTAGAATAACGGTAGCTTCTTTATTTTTTAACTTCGAATTGAATTTTTGAAGAGTTGAATATATATATATTTGATCTGATGTATACATTAAAAAGTAAATAAATATGTTTAAGTTAATGTACTGTGAGTTAAGAAAGAAATTGTTTTTTTTTCTTATTGTTGGTGATGTTTTCATTTTCTTTGATTTTCGTTTTTGCAAAGAATGGAGATCAAAAACCTCTATTGGTTGAGAAACGATTCAGTTCACTTATAATTCCATCCATCCAAAACGTTGTAATGATTGTGTGATATATCAAGGCAAAATGTTGCTTTGGTAGTGATTGCAATAGACAGTTTTTCAACCACTCGGAACTTCTGGTTTCTATTAAGGTCAGAAATATACACCACATAAGTTTATTTGTATAGTATAAATCTACTTATCTATAGTCTGTTCAACAAAAAATTGTCAATACAGGAAAGATGGGATGTTTGCCTCTCCGTCTGGTTGCATTGGCTTGCATATTTCTGTTTCAAGTAAAAGCTCTAACAGGGTTTTCGTACTTATCATTATAAATCGTCGTAAATTGGAGAGCAATGTGCGTAGGGTTACCACTTGCTGATGACAATACAATACAACACTATTAACTATTAGACGGTCCTTGTAATGTGACATTGCCGTGACATTCTGACGTCACTGACGTAGTTTTCTGTCCTTAAAGTGTCATGTCGTGTGATCGTCATTGTCGTGACAAAAACAGGGACAGGCACCGTGACACGTCACTTTTATGTCAATGCGTGACAAATTTGCGTGATCGTGTGAGAACCCTGTCACTGTTGGTGGGACACCGTGACACGTAGCCTGTCGCTGCAAGGACTGTGTCCCAACCGTGACCCGGCAGGAATTTCTTCCATGTCATTATTTGTCACGGTTGGGCAATACGAAATTTCCGGCGAATGCTACATTTGGCATTACTGTTTTCGAACCGCCTAATTACTTTCGCCTCATGTCAAATAATGAGGCGAATTGAAAACTCGTTCTGTTACCAATAGCCAACATTCGTCTCTACTTGTCAGAACAGGTCGAACTGTAAATCTTGGTGACTAAATAATAAACATTGTATATACAATAAACATTGTATAAACAATGTAATAAAGCAGTTTATTCTTTGTATATACACATTGTATATACATTGCCTATAGTAGTTACTATCATGAGACGAGAAAAAATCTTTTTACCTAGAGCCGCTTGGAGTGCTACTGTAGGGACATTTTATTTGAGTGAGAGAGAATTAAGAGCATGGTTTTTAGTGCTATGCTTTGTGCTTACTGCTTAGTTTATTGCGCATGTGCAATGTGAGGCAAAAAAAAAAACAAAAGAACATGAAATAATTCAGTATTTTGTTTTGTTCATTGTAAATATGTATATAAACTGCTAGCAGTTTTGAAGTTTATATACAATGGTTTCGCTTAGCTGAGGCGAATAGTTTTTTTTAAAGATTTATACACGATCCAACATTTTCATTGTTTACGTTTTTTTTATATGGAATATGTAATATGAGAACTGGTTTTCACATAAGCATTTATACATGCGTACGTCATTGACCAGACTTTTGATTTGAGTTTTTTAGGATTTTCAAGTTTTGTACTAATAACTAATCTTCTATACCTAGAATTGCTAAAAATACCACGGGTTTTTTTTACATTTGTAATACCTACCTAATTGTTCAATTTTTACTTGCAATTATAGGTAGGTACTAAATACATGTTATGCATTCGTGCAGAAAAATAAACTGCACGTCTGGATCGCACGTACTTGCTCATATGTGCGGTCACATCGTCGAATAAAATTTAAATAAAATGCACGACTGGGTGGCATGAACTAGTTTTTTATGCTAGATAATTGCTTAGTGGCTGCATATGTATGTATATAAAGTGTGTGTTTTTATACGTGTGGTTTTCAAGAAGAAATAAAACGCATATAGTTTAATATTATGGTTTGCATTATGTTCTAAAAATGATTTCGGGGAAGTGGCCGCCGTGGCTGGCTCGAATAAATTCCAGCCGAGGCCCAATTTTCCCAATTTTGTAAAAATCGGTATCGGAATCGGTGGCCATTTCGTTTTGAGCCCATTCACCGAACGTGTTACGTGCTTGATAGGCGTTCAGCTTCAATTTTTGAACGAGTTGGATTTTGTAAGCCTGCAAACCAAGATCCTTCCGCGCGCGATGGCAGATGGACTCATTTGGGTCTTCTTCGATACTCTGCTCCACCGAAACGAACCATTATTTTGGTAATAAATTTGCACAATTTGCAAACTTTGTTCAGTAGTAAGTCTATTCATTAGGAAATGGCAAACCAAATACCAAACCATAGAGTAAATATATTATATATATAAATATATATATAGTATAGTTATATATAGTATAGTGTACCAAACTGAGCATAAATCAAGAGACAGCTGTCAAAAAGACCAACTCCGAAAAAAGTATTGCCAGATTGAAAACCACACGTCTATTAGAATACAAAAATATTTTTTTTAGAAAATTCTTTATTTTTTTAATTAGTTTCAGAGTTTTCTTTGAAAAACTAAGTATGCAATAAAATTTGAAAACTAAATGTCTATCGAAAAAAAAAAAATATTGAAAATCGTTCCACCAGTTTTTTTTAAAAAGTCGTTTTACCTCCCATATGGCCGGTTTTTTAAAATCAGACTTTCTCGTTAAGTAATTGACGGATTTTGATGAAATTTTCAAAATATGTAGTGTTTTATGATTTAAATAATATTGCTTATTAAAATTTTCAATTTTTTTTTTAATTTTTAATAATAATTAATAATAATTAATAATTTTAAATAATTACTCTATGGTCAAAACTCGCCAACGGTCGGATCACAAGAAGTCTTTGGCCAAATATCTCAAAGAAAAATACAGAATACATTCAAAAGCTAGGTAGACCTCAACTGTCCCTTTTGGTTGGCATTCTAATGGATCACAGCTCAATGGGGGCCCACATGAGCAGAATGGACATTAGCACATCAAGGCTTATGCAGAGGGTGTCAAAACGTTGATGCAGAAGAAGGCTCATATTAATTTCTTTGTGAATGCCCCAGCCTAGGCCAGACCAGAAAAACAGCCTTCGGAGAATACTTCTTCGACGAACTGGGCGACGCTTCAAAAAAGCCATTTAAAAACATTCTGAAATTCATCAACTTTTCAGGATGGTTTAAGGAGGCATCCAACAACTAATACTCCCCCGAATTTCCCACCTCTCGCCATTGTATAAACACTGCATATAATTTTGGTTTTACATCCCCATAAGATCCTGTGTAATTTTTTTCCTGCTCGAAATTATCTGCACATCTCTGTTTTGACCATTTGATTATTATATCAATTTTTTTAGTCTGCAAACAATAAATTTGAGTTGAAGTATCTACCTAGTTACTTATTTTACAAATAAAACACGTTTATTGCAGATCTTTGTACCTATGTTATTGCTTTTGAGTATCTTCAAAAAATGGTTAACATTTTTCGAGCCATTAAACAGAAATTTGAAAAATAAAAAAATTATTCTCGGTGTTTTTATTTTTTTTTTTGAAAAAAAAAAAAATCACGGATACATAGGCGACCGTAAGCAGTAAAATGTCGTTTTGAATAAACATTATCTTTTACTATTCTTTCCTTCAGTAGAAATATTAATAAAACCTACCTGCGTTTAAATACAAAAACAAGTCAATTCCTTATTACGTTTGAAATTGAACAATATACATTAAAACTTTAAACAGTCAAATCCGAATATGGCAACACTGGTATATGATTTCGGTATAAGCTACAGAAATAACAAAATTTCTTGAAACATGTAAAATCCAAAAAATAAATTGAAGACGCATAATCTTGGTTTGTTTACGAAAAATCAAAGGGAAATCCACTAATTTTTGTTTCCCTTTCTCTACCATACCTTAAGGTCTAGTGTCACTTTTTGAACATTTCACTCGTACTTATTATTCATTATTCCTGCAAATACTTGTTATCATTCTAACTCATACGTTTCTGAAAATATAACATACAACCTACTCTTTCATCACTATATTTCTTTATACTCTCCAAAAGCCATACAAATGCATATCAAGAACTACTGCAGCGCTATTACGGCAGTATCTCGCTTAACTAGATGCTGCCTTATGGTAGTGCTATAGATTTCATATACAATGGTTTTAGTTCAAATATCTCCAAATATTGCTGATTTTATTAAGATTTTAAAAGAAACTAATGAATTATGATCAAATAAAATACTAAGGGAAGGCAGTAGATAAGGTGTTTTGAAATTTTTTCCTGACATACGTCCAAATTTCAGTTGCGTTCTAAAATGCAATGTGTCTTTAAATACCAACGTTCCTTTTTATTTCTTTCTTCTAACTATTTGTTCTTTAATAATGATAAAAGACAAAGTTAATAAAAATCCTGACAAAATGGCCAGAGGTTGAGACCTATTCCTTGTGACGACTATAAAGGTGTGTCTATACCAAAAAAAACATTTGTTTAAAAAACATTTCTGAAATGTTTCATATTTGCTTAAAAATCATTTCAGAAATATTTCAGAAATTTCTGAAACATTTCTTAAATGTTTATTTGTTTCACATTTTATGTATCCAGTTCGGTACTTCATGATATAAAAAAGGAGCAATCATGCTTTTATGAAGTTTACAGTATGACATTTCAAACATTCGCAACAAAGTTTAGGTTCTAAAGATTTCACGAACTTGCAATTTACCAAGCTATACAAAAATAATTTCAATAAATCTATGTGTTTTTTTGTATTTATTACTTGGTGGATTAATTGTGGGATATTCTAAATAACACGGGGAGAAAAAAGAAAATTTTAACATGCCAATAGGGGAAAACCTACTACCAAAGTCTAGGTAGTTCCTCGCTAGTGTACTCAGGAGGGCTAGTGTCACCCAAAATAACTGAAACTAAAATGGAACCAAGTTGAGGTAGGCAACTAGCAGTCCATATATAATACGCCCATGGTATTTTCTATGCAAAATCTATCTTTTAGTTTTAATGGATTTTTCAGAAAACGTTTTATAACGGTACCTCCCATATGACCGGTTTTTTAAAATCAGACTTTCTCGTTAAGTAATTGACGGATTTTGGTGAAATTTTCAAAATATGTAGTGTTTTATGATTTAAATAATATTGCTTATTAAAATTTTCAATTTTTTTTTTAATTTTTAATATTAAAAAAAAAAACTCATTTTGTTTTTTGAATATTTTGAAAACGAATCTATAGATTTTTTTTTAATTTTTCTCCTAGTATAAACTATAGATTTCTTTAAATTGACATACTCAAAAAAAAAAAATTTAAATATGTTTTCGAAAAGTTTTTGAAAAAAAACATTTAAAAAAAAAACTGGTCGAACGATTTTGAAATGAAAAATTCATAAAATAGAAAACAGCAAAACAAATAAGATGGCATACACCATTTTTTTTCAAAAAATATTGTTTTTTTTTTTTGATTTCATAAAAATCTTATTTGTTTAATATTTTCCCCCAAATTTTGTTTTATATTGCTTAGTTGAACCCTAGCCACTATTCTAATGAAAGCAAACTTCGTTATTTTTATTATTATTTACTAATTACGGCAAAAAATTCTGCAGTGTCCCAAAGGCAGTAAATTTTTTTGGTCATTTGCAAGAAAATATTAAAAACTGCTCAACATCTTCCAACGCTCATCGCTAATGACAAACCTATTGTCTACTCTTCAGAGAAGGCAAACTTGCTCGCCGCCCATTTCACTGCCAGCTCTACGCTGCCTTACAGCAACGTTGCCTCTCCTGTACTTGAGAATGTACATTTTTTTCCGCACTCGTACCTTAGCAAGAGTTCTTAAAAATCTCGATATACACACATTCGCTGGCCGAGATGTTATACCCCCGATTCTTCTAAGGAGGTGTTCTCTCACATTGACAAAGCCACTGCGTAAACTTTTCCATCGCTCCTACTCTTCTGGAATCTTTCCTAGAAGATGGAAAACAGCATTTGTCCAGCCTGTCCTTAAGAAAGGTGACCCTCCTCCTACCGACCCATAGCACTAACATCCTTTCTTTCTAAGGTCATGGAAACGCTGATTAACCGTCAGCTTAAGAAATTTTTCGAAGATCGTAAACTTCTGCATGACCGTCAGTATGGCTTCCGCAGCAAACGTTCCACTGGTGATCTGATGGAATATCTCACCGAACAGTGGAACAAATATTTACGTCGTTTTGGTGAAAGTAAGATTATTGCTCTTAAAAAAGGCATTTGATAGAGTTTGGCATGAAGCTCTCATATGGAATATGCGTACGCTTTTGGGATCGATGATACTCTTGTTCGTTGGACTAGAAGCTATCTTCTGGACCGTTCAATACAAGTTGTATTGGTCGGATTCAAGTCTGATTCCTACAAAATAAATGCTGGTGTGCCCCAGGGCTCCGTTCTGTCTCTCTCTTCCTCATTTTTATAAATGATCTTTTGTCTGTTACTTCTAATCCACTTAACTGTTTTGCTGACGACTCTACCCTCAGCTTTTCATATTCGTTCGATAAATCACGTTCTTCGCCTTCGGACGCACAATTGCAACGGTACCGTATGTCAAGCTCATTAAACTGCGATTAGTACAGCATTGTCATATCATTGGGTGATAGGAATCGTGTGGAGTTTAATGCTTCGAAAACTCAATGCTGTCTTCTGTCGTTAAAACTAAGCAAACCCCAAATGCCATTATCCATGAAGAAACCGAAAAGCTCTCAGTACTCGGGTAAGGGTGTCAACGACGACCTTCGTTGGAACGACCATATATTTGAGATCGCTAAAAATTTTGCTAAGAGCTTAGGTATTCTGTACCGGTGTAAGAAGTATTTTTCTCCTTCTGGTCTGGCCCAAAACTGAAGTATAACTCCCACCTCTGGCCAGGTGCTTCGAAAACATCGCTTTACCTGCTTGATAGAATACAAAATTGAGCGTTAAGATTGTAGTAGTCTATAACCCAGACGCTATTTTAAATATCCAAATTAAGATTCATTTAAATAATACCGAGCTTCACAGATCAACCGCAAGGGAGCGCACGTAACTAATCAATCGAATCATCCAATCAATCAACCCACCATTTTACATACTTTTCATAAATGCACTCACTCTTTGTTCTGCCTTCAGCGAGTCAAGTTCACACTATTTTTGTTAATTCATTATTTTTAATGAAACTTGATAAAAGTAACTTTTCAATAATTAAAGTATTTTTACAAATTGTTTAAGTATCAAAGTTTTAATTTAATTTATGGACTCTTGGACTTAATAATTTAGAGTAATGAAAATTACCTAAAAATTTTATATAAGTATTTCGTAATCGCCTAACAAGCAATTCATGATTTAAAAAAAAAAAAATTCGGCTTTACGTATAACATCAGATGCTGTATATCCAGTTCATGTTATAAATAAGACTCTTATACCGACAGACGTCTCGGTAGTATATGTATGTTCTCACAACTTTGAGAGTTTTATTCAAGCTAAGATAAACGTCTAGGAGGAGTATATTGGTTCCTACTGATGAGCTAAACCAATATACTTTAGCGAAACGTTTATAATTGTACAATACTTTTAAATTTTATTTTTTAAAGTTATTTTCTATATATTCATATATGTGTACAATGGATCATATTAATAATTTAGAGTAATGAAAATTACCAACAATTTTTATATATTTCATAAAAGAAGAACTTAGTTCTCGTTGGGCCCCATCTAGAGACAAACAGATCAGGCAAATGCTAGATCGAGAACAGTTAGGTGACAGGAAATCATCTCAGTTTCTCCGAAGATTAAAGGATTTAGCTGGAGGCACAATGACTGACGATGCTTTAAAGGCAATTTGGATTGATAGATTGTCCGTCCAAACTCAGTCAATACTTGCCGCACATCTTCCTGGTACAGACCAAAACCCAACGTATCTGGAAAACCAGACAGATCTGGCAGACAGAATCAACGACGTCATCCCATAGGAACAATTTGCTAGCACATCTAGCCACGCAGAATCCGCATTTTTGAGACTCACGCAGAGATTGGAGCAACTGAGTAAGCAAGGTGAGGTCATGTACGGGAAACCAAAATCGCAGGCTGATTAGATCAAGGTCACGCTCTCGTGGCATGCAATACCGAAGTTCAACACCATCGAACGAGAAGAAAAACAACAACAAAAATGGTTTTTGCTATTTTCATCTTCACTGGGGATCCAAAGCAAGAAATCGAAGCTCACCATGTGATTTCAACCAGCAGGCGGGAGAACGGATGTCATTGATGGCGGCAAATCATAACCAAACTTCTTTCATCGTCGTCTTTTCATCACCGACAAAACGTCGAAATTGCAGTTTTTGGCAGATACGGGCTCGAACGTTTCAGTTGTTCCCCACACCAGTTCACGTCAAAAGTCAAAGCCATCTGACTATACTCTATTTGCTGTAAATGGGACCCCGATTCCAATCTACGGTTTTTGCCTTTTGCAGATAGACTTAGGACTGCGTCGAGATTTTACATGGTGTTTTGTGATAGCAGAAGTCAGAAAACCTATCATAGGCGCGGACTTACTCTCCTTCTATCAACTTCTTGTGGACGTTTCACACTGCCGATTGGTAAATTGAATAACTGGACTCTCCGCAGTGGGTTGCCACGCATTTGACATGTCAAATCAGTGTCTGGAACTTCAAAGTACATCGAGCTGCTTAAACAGTATCTCAGTTTGATACGACCAGATGTAAGCTTCAAGGACATTCGACATTCCACTGTGCACCACATCAATACGAAGGCAGGTCCTCCAGTTAGCTACAATGTACGACGTTTAGCTCCTGACAAGATGAAAATTGCAAAAGATGAAATCGAAACGATCTCAAAATGGGAGTAGTTCGCCGTTCTGAAAGCTGCTGGTCATCGCCATATCATCTTGTC